>CAJVNO010000011.1:0-1200000 GCA_911174995.1 Penicillium olsonii | reverse complement strand
GTCTTCTAAACCTTCTTACTTCTCCCACAGTCGGTCTTCTTCCTCCGGGCCGACCAACTTCAAATTTTCCCGCTCTTCGCGTGACCAGGACACTCACCCGCTCAATCTTCCCCCCGACGAACTACGTCGACGATTGTCCGCCATGGCCGCTTCCAAGGAGGACCAGCGCAGCTCCATGGATATCGATCCCCAAGAACCGCAGAACGGCGTGAACGGCAAGGAGGAGCGGAGTCCTACCCCGCCACCTCACCGGCCGACCGCTGCCTCTGCGGATGAGGCAGATTCCTTCAAGTTGGCCGGTAACAAGTTCTTCAAGGATGGCAACTACCGACGAGCGATCGAGGAGTACAACAAGGGTAGGCTCACCCGGTGGCACATGGATTTGCCTTGGCATCCGCGAGATGAGTGGGATCACTAATGATTTTTTTTCTTCTATTGCAGCCATCGAGATTAACCCCAACTCATCCGCTTATCTGTCGAACCGCGCCGCGGCGTACATGTCCGCGAAGCAATACGTGAACGCGCTCGAGGACGTGCAGCGCTCCAACGAACTCGACCCCAACAACCCCAAGATCCTGCACCGATGGGCCAAGATCTTGACCAACCTGGGTCGTCCTCAAGACGCCTTGGACGTCCTGTCCCGCGTGCAACCCCCCGCGAGTGCGACCGATCGCGCCCCCGCCGAGAAGATGCTGCGTGCCGTCACGCAGGCCGAGGAGACATTAGCCGAGAACCGCGGTGTATCAATGGTCATTTTCTGTCTGGACCAGGCGCGACAGGGACTCGGACAGGGCGTCAGAGAGCCTCGCAAGTGGACACTTTTGGCCGCCGAGGCCCAGCTCAAGCTGAACAACCCCAACTCGCTGGGCAAGGCGCAGGATATTGCCATTTCCTTGCTTCGCGAGAACAGCCAGGACCCGGACGCCATGATGATCCGTGCCCGTGCCTTCTACGCCCTCGGTGAGTCCGAGCAGGCGCTCAAGCTTCTGAAGATGTGCCTCGGGCTGGACCCGGATATGAAGCAGGCCATCAAGCTGCTGCGGATTGTGCAGAAGTTGGCTCGTACTAAGGAGGAAGGCAACAACGCCTTCAAGGCCAAGGACTACCGTCGTGCCATCGACCTCTGGGCTCAGGCTCTCGAAGTTGATCCCTCCAACAAGGATATGAACTCCAAGATTCTTGGCAACCGTGCTCAGGCTTATATCAACCTGAAGGAGTACGACTCTGCTATTCAAGACTGTACCGAGGCTCTCCGTCTGGACCCTGGCTACGTCAAGGCCATGAAGGTTCGCGCCAAGGCGCACGGTGGTGCCGATAACTGGGAGGAGGCTGTTCGCGACTATAAGAGCGTTGCTGAGAACAACCCCGGCGAGGCGGGCATTGCGGAGGAGATCCGCCGTGCCGAGTTCGAGTTGAAGAAGTCTCAGCGCAAGGACTACTATAAGATTCTCGGGGTCGGCAAGGATGCTAGTGACCAGGAGATCAAGAAGGCCTACCGCAAGATGGCTATCCAATACCACCCCGATAAGAACCGTGACGGTGAAGCCGGTGACGAGAAGTTCAAGGAAGTTGGCGAGGCATATGAGACTTTGATTGATTCTCAGTGAGTTCCCCGTATTCGTCTTTCAGCTGCAACACATAAATAACAACTCTCTCAGAAAACGTGCTGCCTATGACAACGGTGATGATCTGGTTGATCCCAACGACATGTTTGGCGGCGGCGGCGGCTTCGGCGGTGGCTTCGGCGGCATGGGAGGCATGGGCGGTATGGGCGGTATGGGAGGAATGGGTGGCATGGGTGGTGGCGCCAGCCACGTTAACATCGACCCCAACATCCTCTTCAACATGATGAACGGTGGCGGCGGTGGTGGTTTCGCCCAAGCAGGCGGCAATCCCTTCGGCGGCCAATCTCGTGGCGGCGGCTTCCCCTTCTGAACCTGACCGTCCAAACAGTCCTTTCGTCTTTATACCACCACTCTTCTCTTGCTGGGGAGAAACAAAAGGAATTCGCATGTCTTCGACCGGAGTTGGAGTTTACACCTCGATATCCCATTCATTCGGACGTCGGGGCTTTTTGTTTTCCCACTGCCATGTCATGATGATTTTGACCATGTTTCTACGGAAACCTTCCATATGATTCCCGATCTGATAGATTCTTTTCTTATTATTATCTCTTTTTTTTTTCCTCTGCTGTTTTTTCCCACCCCGTTTCCTTTCGGACATCTTTGTACATGAGTTTGGCATTCTGGAACGAATGAACGAGAACAGTGCCTGGACGGCAGCTTGGGTCCTCAGGGCCAGCATCCATATTCGACAGAACATCCGAGGCGTTAAGATATCAAGTGTTTATTTCTTAGGGCTATCGAAAAGAATTCATATACTACATGAATGTATTTCACTCAACCACCCTCTCTTTCCAAGTCCTACCTCAACTTCGGTGTGTCTTGATTCCGAGGTCCGTTCGATAAACCGAGTGGTACCTACCTAGGTAGTAGACGTTCCGAGCCCTGGAGGTTCAAGGTTATCATAGTATGTAGATCATACCTAGTAGCCCTACTAGTACCTCAAGGTTCCAACATTGGACTCGGGAAGGCTGCATCTACCTAGATAGGTATGGGCGGCAGATTTTCTCTTGATCGGTGAAATCCATGGATGTCTTCGCCTAATGCTTCCACCTGGGCAGACTACAGGTATTTGAATTGAGCAGTCGCTGCGAGACATTATATGGCGCTTGTGGCTGTGACTTTGTGTGCAATCAAGACTCCTATGTCGCTAAGCTGGGTGGATAGAATCAATTAACTGTCGTGATATGTGGTGGTATGTACTTCTCAACATGCTGAACAATGTACTAATATAAATCATAAACATCAAAGGGGATAAGGGGAATCTCGGGAGAAAAACAAGGGGCATAACAAGATAACGAATGAATGTACCGGACAGATGAGCATGAAAGCCAACTCCGCCGCTTATGAAGGATGACGTTCAACTCAAATACAAGAAGGGGGATATATAGACGAACAATAAACAAGGGATATGCAACAAAACAACATGATGAACGCTCGCAAATGCTTCAATCAGGCATAGCCCAAGGAGCTAAGCATAGTTTTGCATTCAGGAGCCGGCAGCACCGAGACTCCAAGTGCACGAACTAGGGCTCCAGCCCGAAGCCGCTGCAAGCCAATTGCAACCTTCCAGGCTTCGGTGTCCTGTAAGACAAAGACGTATTTCTTGCCTTCTTGGTCACGCACACTGGCCCGGAGAATGTGGAGGCCGCTCTGACTGGCCGTTGCATTGCGAGGGGAAGCAAGACGACAAGTATTCTTGCAGACTTTCAAGAGATTCACAAGGAAAGCATCCGACTCCTCGCTGGTGGGGACGTTGTTTCCACGGCGGAATGAGAAAGGATTGCCAGAAGGTTGCTTGTTGGATGCTGTTGCGGCGGCCTGAGGACACCAGACTTCTGCCAGTTTGAGAGTCCAGGCTTTAACGTCCCATTCGCGTTGACCGATTCCACGGAGGTCATCGTCGACAAAGAGTCCTTCTGTTGTTATGCGAAGGACGAGTCCGTCTGTGATCATTCCCTGCCCGCAGACTAGCTGTGCGACGGGTGTGTTCGTGAAAGCGTTGTTGAAGGCGTAGACTCCTTGGATCACAATCTTGTCTGGATCCTTGGTGGAGTATGAGCTGCGATGAGAAGGTGGTGGGGTTGTGCGCGCAGTTGAGTGAGAAGGTGCATATGAAGATTCGGAGTATACGGAAGTCCCAGCCACGTACGGACGTCTTGGTCGGTCATACGGACGAAAGGAGTATGCATCGTCGTCGGCAGTTTTGGCTGCTGGGGGATTTGATTTCTTCGGCGAAGGTGTGCGAGGCAGGTTGGTAGTACTCGCGGGCTTGGGTGGTGGTGACTTGGCCGCAGCCTCTTTCTTTGCATCTTCGGCCTTTTTCTCGGCGTACTTCTTGTTTGCAGCCTCCTTGAGCGCCGCGAATTTGGCCATGGCCTCTTTCTGAGCGGTGGCCTTTGCAGCAGCCTCTTTCTCGGCTGCCTCTTTGGCAGCCCGTTCTTTGGCAGCTGCTTCCAGCCTTGCAGCCCTGGCTTTCGCCTCGGCTTCGACCTTTGCGCGCTTTTCACGAGCCTCAGCTGCTTCTTTTTCCGCCTTTTCGCGGGCCTCCTTCTCTGCTGCCGCTTTGGCGGCAGCCATTTCTTTCTCAAGTTGCTCGCGACGCTCCTGGAGTTCTTTCTCCATTGCTTCGCGTTCACGCTGCTTCTCTTTCTCTTTGGCTTCTGCTTCGCGTTTGCGCTTGAACTCTTCCATCTTGCGGCGCAGTTCCTCCTTGCGCCTTGTCTCTTCCTTCACTCGCTCGCGCTCGGCTTCTTCCTTTGCGCGTTCCTTTGCGCGCTCCTCTTTGGCACGTTCTTCCTTTGCGCGCTCTTGCCGGGCACGCTCCTCTCTTGCCTTTTCCTCCCGTGCTCGCTCTTCTCGAGCACGCTCCTCTCTCATACGGTCTTCTCGAGCTCTTTGCTCTCGAGCTCGCTCCTCCTTGGCCCGTTCCGCTCTAGCCCGCTCCGCCCTAGCCTCCTCCTCTTTGGCCTTTTCTCTGGCTCGCTGCTCCCTGGCCCTTTCTTCTTTCGCCCTCTCCTCCCTGGCGCGCTCTTCTGCTTTGGCCCTCTCCTCCGCTTTGGCCCTCTCTTCTCGGGCGCGTTGTTCAGCCTCCTCCTTTGCACGAGTGTTATTATCAGAACTTGGAGGAGGACCAGAGCCATGTTGATTACCGGAATATTGGTTACCGTAACTTTGTCCTCCACCATGGTTTCCACGTTGCTGTCGTTGCTGGCCCTCGCTGGGACCAGAGTCGGCGCCCGAGGACTGTTGATTGGTGTTTGATCCACCAGATCCACGGCCACCAGGGCCGCCAGAGCCGAAACGTCCCCGCGCGCCATTGCTTTTGTCCCCCGAGATGTTGGACTGCGTCGATCCAACAGCCCACCCAGCCAGGCCCATCCCGATCCCGAGGACAACCATACCTGTGCCACTGCCGCTAGCAACAGAGGCCAGGTACCATGTCTTCACAATCGGGGAGATCAACGACCATACCACGACGACCATGAATGAACTCGCGACGCCTGCTAAGAAGCTGTTGCGATTACATTCCAAGGACGGCAGGTAGAGGAAGCCAGAGCCGGCAGAGTGAGGGGGCACAACGAAGATATCGTAATTGCCATCTGGGAGGTCGGAGGATTTGCGGTATTCCCCGTGGGTCGTATTGGGGTTTTCGCCGTGCGGCGGTGGTGGGGGCGGCGGTCCGTCCATGATGGATCAAGTGTTGATTTGGTCGTAGTAAAATATGAGGTGCGACGACTAACGACCTGGATTGATCGCCGGATCAATCCCTAGATGGACAAGTTCTCGTTGAGCGTCAATTGCCAGGTCATATTAAATCTTGTGAGAGTTGCACTGAGGCCCCGCGGCACTCAGTGCTGGTATATATCGAATGCCAGCACAGCAACAGACAATCAAAAAAAGAACAAGAGATCCCGAGACAAAAAGTTCGGAACGGAGAGGCGCGTGCGAAGGGAAGAGTTGCTACGGAGGGTTTGTTTGGAAGAAGTGCCCAGGTGTGGGAGCCACTAAGGATCGGCGCCAATGCATTCGACGTGGCCACAAACACGCAAACGTACGAAGTCGGCAAATTCTGTGCTGTACATATTAATTTAAGATGCTCGCGATATATGACCCCGCCATTGCAGGAGTAACATGGGGGAATGGGATGAGGGTCAATGGGAATGTGGCTCTTTCATTACAATGCACTATGTATATGTGGACTCAAAGCCATTAGCGCTTGGACCTTGGTACAGAGTGATCTATCTGAAATTTGGCTATAAGCGCCTTCGAATCAAACATCCTAGTCACAAAAACATCAGTGCTTTGAGTCAAACAGCAGAGGTCGAAACATCAGCATGGCTGACTTGCTTTGTTTTGGTTTTCCCTGTTTGGGTAATCCGGAACAATGTTGTTCCTTTCCGATGAGGCTCCAAGGGCTGTGTGGCGACCGCGACAACGCATGGCTACGAGGCCCTGGAGGTCTACTTAGTCCTTTCCGACGATTGGTATCAACTGTTCTTGACCATGAATGTATCCTGATGTTGCCATCACGATGCGGGTTTCCAGTCCAGAGGTCCACCATTATGTACTAGTAGTGTATTGTATACTATAGGACCGAGGGTGGAGAGAACATCCGTGGTCGATATTGCGGTCAAGCGGTTGGGGCCAGATAGGGTGTCTGTTGTGGGTCCGAGGTGTTCGACTCGCGGAGAGTAATGTTGAGAACCCAGTGGAAGCGCAAGGTGACGGTCAGCAGCTCATGGCCATCATTGATGGAAGACTGTCTCCTGATCAGAGCATGAGACGCATATCCATGACAATCTGGGACCGGAGACTTCCAAGGTTGTATCGAGGCTCCTTGTTTACTCCCCAGCGAATTTCGACGTGCCAGACGCTTTCATGTGTAGTTTGATAAGATGAACGGACAGTGCAGAGTGAACATAATGCATTCATAGCAGGAGGATTCGGCAGAACGTGATCCGCAGCCGATGATTGGATAACCTTCGGCCTCGGATTCCAATCTCCAAGTTGATCATTTCCAAGGTTGCTTCTCTCATCTCAACTTCGACCTCCTGTTAATTCCATGATATTTTGGTAGTCAGGTACTACCCCGTGTCTCCGCCTCCCCACTGGTCTGTCCTTTAGCCCCCTCCCTGGCACCAAGAGATCCGCCAACCTTGTCCTCCTTCCCCTCCGATCCTCCTTCCCTACCTATGCCGCGTCGCTAGTCACCGAGGATTAGTTTACGACCTGCCCTTGAAGGGCATCCCGCCACCATGTCTACCCAATCCCATGGCCATTCCGCGACGTCTCGTGCGTTCCCCGCCTACAACCCCGTTGCCGCAGTCGCAGCTCCTGCGGGGACCTTGCTTCCGGGCACCAAGATCCAGGTTGGCAGCCACCGCGTGGTGGTTGAGAAGTATCTCTCGGAAGGTGGTTTTGCTCACGTGTATGTGGTGCGATTGCCCCAGCCTGTCAATGGCTCTGAGACCGCTGTCCTCAAGCGGGTCGCCGTCCCCGACAAGGCGGCTCTGGCCAACATGCGCACCGAGGTGGAAACCATGAAGAAACTCAAGGGTCACCGACATATTGTGAAGTACATTGATTCGCATGCCTCCCAGCTGCGCGGAGGGGGGTATGAGGTGTTCCTGGTCATGGAGTATTGCGCCGGTGGTGGGCTTATTGACTTCATGAACACCCGGCTTCAACATCGCTTGACGGAGCCGGAGATCGTCAAGATCTTCTCCGACGTTGCTGAGGGTGTTGCGTGTATGCATTATCTTAAGCCCCCGCTTCTTCACCGCGATCTCAAGGTCGAGAATGTCTTGATATCTGGCAAGGGGGCCTCCGCCACCTACAAACTGTGTGATTTCGGGTCATCAGCACCACCTCGCCCCGCGGCCACGTCTGCCGCGGAGGGCAGACTAATTGAGGATGATGTGCAGCGACATACAACACTGCAATACCGCAGTCCGGAGATGATTGATGTTTATCGGAAGCAACCCATTGACGAGAAGAGCGATATCTGGGCACTTGGTGTTTTCTTGTACAAGCTCTGCTACTACACAACACCCTTTGAAGAGGTAGGCCAGATGGCCATCTTGAACGCGACCTTCAAGTACCCCTCTTACCCCTCATTTTCCAGTCGATTGAAATTGCTTATTGGTAAGTGAGAGACCGTAGATCTTGCTGACACCCGACGCTAATTGATTGGTACAGGCTCGATGCTGAAAGAAGACCCGCGAAATCGCCCCAATATATATGAAGTCGTGCGCGAAGTGTGCAAAATGCAAGGGAAGGACGTTCCCATTAAAGACGTATGGCACTTTGCGCTTTTTTTGGCAACGGCATGAGACTGACCCGATTTAGATATATTCCAACCGCTCTCATTCCGAAGCGCGCAAATATCAAGAACTGCCTCCCACGCCCACAGAAGCTCCCGCACCCGGCGCAAAGTTCTCGCCACCAGTGCAAGAAACAGAGATCATCCCGGAAATCGCGCCCATGCGCCGTGGTCGACCAGGGAAGTCTCAAGCTTCTGAGCTTGGCTCTTCTCGGCCAAGCCCTTCACCGTTCAAAGGTGGCGCTGGCGGTTCCTCGAATGATCCATTCGCCGCTTTAGATGGTGATAGCTCTCGAAAGAAAGCTGCGGAGGAGGCTGCCAGACGGTTCCCTTCGCTGGATCAATTTGATATACTTCACGAAAAGGGTGACAAGTTCGAGTTCGAGCGAACAGTCGAGGCTAAAGCCGACGACGAAGACCTTTCGCAAAGGCTCACCAACGCCTTGGCCGATGATGCCTTTGCCCGACGTGCCTCGCCCGAACGTGCGCCGAATCCAGTATACAAGAGACCTTCACAAGCTTCTCCAGTGCGAGCACCCGTTTCCCGAGAAGCCACTCGACAGGCCACCCCTCTATACCAGCCGACTCCGCAGCGACCTACAATGGTATCGACAGGAACCATGACCTCACCCGCCCCGACGCCTCGGTTGCCTGAGCCCCAGATATCCAATCGCCCAATCTATCGGTTCCCCTCAGACAAGGAACAACGATCATCTAGTGAGCCTTGGACAGCCGATGAGGAACAGAGAGTGGCTAGGTCTCAACGCGCACGTTCACCTCCTGTATCCAACCTGAAGCCAGAAGGAGGCCCACGTTCGTCCGCCGAGCGGCTCTCTACTCACTCCAGCTCCGCTCGTCCCTCAATGGAAACCTTGAGACGGCCGTCAACCCTAGAGGTGGCTGATCACACTACCCGTTCCAAATCCGCTATTGGCAAAGGTCGACCTCTGTCGGTACAATCGGGAGCGAGATACGATATCCCTCGTGATTCCGAGAGCCCCCGTTCCTCGTTGGATATGTCTCGGATGCAGTATGAGGGCGGAGCTCCTTTGCGCTCAGTTCGCACGGAATTGGAACGTGAGGATCGCGCGAACATCTCGTCAGACATGGATTACCTGCGAGCAATGGAAGAAGAGGAGAGCAACCGCAAGCGCGAGAAGCGCTCCAGTGGCAGCCACAAGCACAACAAACGTGGTAGTCTGTCTACTTTGTCGCTCTCCGGGGGTAAGAACCTATTTGCTGGACGATTTGGCGATGCATTCCGCCGATTTGAGGCTGGGAATCAGGATAAGCCATCCACGCCGTCAGCGGAAGAGGCGCCTCAGCAGGCGCTTATTGGGGTGTCCGATTCAGGTGACGACTCAAACTCCCCCAAGGATGAAATTGCGCTTGAAGATGCGGACCGCGACGACATTTCCCCTGAGATGCGTCGGGAGCTAGAGCGTCGTCGACTCTCCCAGGAGGAGAAACGGGTGGCCAATGCCGCAGCTGAATACCGGCGCCGTGTTGCCGAAAAGGGCGATGGAGGCGGTAGAGCACCAGGCGATGGTCCTCGTTCCCGAACCATCCAAAACAAGATGCAGTCGCTGTTTGCCGATTCCGAAAAGCCCGCCGTCCCCAAGACTGCCACTGGGTACGGTCGATTCACAGAGACTTCCTCTCCTTTGCAGGCAAAGCAGAGTGAGGCGGCTTCTCAACCCGTTGCTGAAGTGCCAACTTCTCGAACTCCTGGTCCCATCTACAGTGCTCGTGAGAGCACAATGACTCCTCCAGACCGCCGAGACGGTGCCAGTGCTCCCGCAGGGCTTCAACAATCCGCCTCGACTGGCTATCAATCCACCCAACGCTCTGCTGCTCGCCCAGCTGCGCCTCCGAAGCCTAAGAATTTGCGAGTCGGTGGCGAGACCTCGCGACCCGGCACTGGCAATGACAATCGTTCGCCTTCCCAAGCAACCCCACAAAGCCCCGGGGAGGACTGGGAGGCCAACTTCAGCAAGCGATTCCCAAGCCTGTCCGGAATAGAGATGGAGACCGAGATTGAGATCTCGAAGTTCTCAAGTTTGAGAACACGGGAAGTGTAAAGTATGAGAGAGAAGCCTTGTTTCCCATGATGCGGTTTCAGCGTGTTAGTGTGTTCGCCCTGTGGGCGCAACTCTGGGGGATGACTGGTCCCTGTGAGCTATGCATATATAGACAGTGAAATATTGGACATGATATCAATTCTCATTATTCCCAGAATCTGTAGCTGTGAGCTTCGTAGCGGCCCACAGCCCTGGAGGTCCACGGGTATGTGTCGCGATAGCTGGAAGATAGCGTCACCGCCTTTGTTTCTCCCCGCAAGATCCAGAGAAATCTCGCGACTCCAAGCACATCTTTTCATTGTATCCAAGTCACAATGGCACCAGTGACGTTAAAGACCGTTGATGGTCAGAAATCCCCAAAGCAGCTTCAGGCGCATCTCGCTAACCTGCCACGCAGACGACCTCAAGGATGTCATCCAGCATCTATTCGAGATCCAAAGTGCTGTACATGGTTATCTAGGACCAGAGACACAGCAGGAGCTGGTGCGCAAAATGTAAGCCAGCCAGAAGGGACGCTATGGAGTTCACTTCAAGCCTTCGTGCTTCACTGCACGCGAGCACCGAGGCATCTGCGCCGACCTCAACCCTACCACAAGACCAAATCGCTGATCCAAGATCCCCTCAACAGAAAAAGCCTCACCCTCGCTCTTTCGACACTTTCGACAGATACCCAACTTCCCCAGTCTCAAGAACCCCTTCCAGAATCCGACCCCTCCAACCCCTTGCTCGCCAACATCCAGCTCCCTCCAGAGATTATCGACTACGTCGACTCAGCTCGAAATCCCGACATCTACACTCGTGAGTTTGTCGAACTTGTTCAGCGCGGAAACCAAGATTTGCGCGGCAAGCGCGAGGCATTCGCCAGTTTTAGGGACGTGCTGGCGCGTGAAATGCGCAGTGCTATGCCCGAGTGTCGCGGGGAGGTTGATCGCGCGGTCCAGGCCTCTGGGGGAAAGGTTGAGGATGGAGCTGGGAAATGAGATGTCGCTTTCGCACCTTTCAATATTGGAGAAAGGCTTTTCTGTTTGACTAGCTGAGTCGTGGATTTGACGCTTGGTGTAAAGATTTATGATTGGATTGCATTTTAGTTCGGCGCTTGTGGTGCATTTTGAGAATGGCGTTATTTTCCTTGTCTATCAGGGTCTTCAAAACTATTAATCACATCCAGTCTTTTGGTTGAGAATTGAGCTCTTTGATATGCATGCCATCCTCTATCGTCTATGGAATTCGGCATTGCACAGCATTGGCATTGCGTACAGTCTGCACCAAAGCTTCTAAACAGGCCCAATTCCTTTCGAGCCAAGGGGTAGCAAGTAAGAAACGTTGAGTCTGAGTACGTGATACATGACCCCGGGGACGATGTTGATACCTAGGTAGTGTATCGTCTGCATGCCTGAAGGGTCTACCGCCATTGCCATCAAGAGTCCTCTTTAATGACAACCACGCCTGGGGTATTGCTATATGCAATGCTTCACAGCATGGACAGAACGATTCTTAGATGAAACTGCTAGGTCGAATATAGTACATGAAGCAGGCCCGCTGGTTTACCGCTGACATCATCGGATGAAAACGCCGGGCGCCCTCGGAACGAGAGTTGCCGGGCATCATGAAACACCAGAAGCATGCCAGCTCGGAGAAACAGGTCCGCAGCGGCCTGTGTACACTGCCGACTCAAGAAGGTATGTGATACAACACTGAGTATCAAGTCAGCTCTGATCGCCTTTGGGAGCAGTTGAAGTGTGACGCCCAGAAACCACAGTGTGGTAACTGCCTCACCAAAGGTATTGATTGCCAGCTGGGAGTTGTCCAGCACAAACCAAGGTATGTCACAACAATATGGATGAGACATAGGGTGCTGAGGCCGTCTGCACAGGCCAACAAACCATCGAATCGCTGAATTAGAACAAGAGAATGAGGCTCTGAAAAAACAGTGTGCCCAGCTCAGGTCTGGAAATGTTGCTCCTCCTGGCAGACTCCAGTCAGAAACGGTTCACTCTGTCACAGCAGCTAGCACACCTAAAACCCCTTTGCCCCCCTCGAGGGCTGGGGGGATCGGCCTTGCCCGCAACGACTCATCCGATCTGGTGAGGGATGCATCGCACCCAGAACTACCGGAAAATGACCACCGAAATACATCTTTGTATCATGGTCCAACGAGTACAATGTATGATGATACAAGTCCAAACCACAGCGAACAGCACAGACTTGGTGGGGAATCCAACTCGGAGGGAGTTCGACATTTGCTCTTTTCTCAAACAGCCAGGCAAAGTGAGTGCGATCCGAGATAGTTCCCCAAAATACGAAGATACCAACTATACGATAATAGGACAATTAGAGCCTTTGAATTTTGCTACAGGGAAGCTTGACTTCGACGATGTCGATCCCGAGATCGGAATGCACTTGCTTTCGATCTACTGGAGCCGTCAGCTTTACACGGCACAGATCATATATCGTCCTGCATTTATGCGGGATATGGCCTGCCAGGGGCCGTACTTCTCCAAGTTGCTGCTGAATGCAATCTTCTTCGTCGTGTCGAAGCATTGTCCGCGACTTGAACTGCGTTCTGACCCAAACGACATAACTACTGCAGGCTGGAAATTCCGTCAACGCTTCACCCAACTGCTGCGGGATTGTTTTGATAAGAGTGAAATCACAACACTACAAGCGTTGCTTATAATGTCCAACGCATTATTTTCCAGGTGCGATGAGCGCAGTTTGTCGTGGCTATATGCTGGTAATGCATTCAATATGTTCATTGATCTTGGTCTGCATGTACTTCCCACCGCCGACAGCATTTCGGCCGAGGAACTAGAGATCAGGAAAAGAGTTCTTTGGGGAGCGTATCGTGAGCCGCAACGTTTCTTGTCTCACTAGGCATTGACTAACAATTCTCATGATTTGACAGTCATCGATAAAATTCAATGCCTTTTCCAGGGACGACCACCACTTCTAAGTCATGTCAACTTGAAAGCATCAATGGACTTTTTGGATGACTACGACGAGCTCGAACCATTCCAAGACATCTCATATATGACCATCAAGCCCCAATGTGTGGTTCCTTCACTCAACGTCTCTTTGCTCACCAAGCTGTGTGAGTTGACAACTATCGTGGAGCGAATTTGGCGCGAAATTTACTCTGAATCCCGGGAGTCCAATTCCGTCCACAGGGCCACGATATCAGAAGAGATAAAATCTCAACTTCGGATCTGGCGTGGAAGTCTTCCACCCCAGCTGGACTATCTCTCATCCTCGAATCAGGCTATTATCTTGCCTCAATCGACTTGTCTTTTGTAAGTTTCGCTTTGCTGAACCTGATAACGGGGGCTAATATCAGACAAGAGCTCTCTTCAATGTGCTCGTGATTCTTGTGCACCGACCATTAATTACCGGAGGCCATAGCGGCGTGATAAATCCAGCAACCGCTCATGAGTCGGTAAATGCCTGCACTGCAGCCGCCAACCAAATTATGCAAATCCTTCATGATTATTCACAACACTTCTCTCTCAGCACAGCGCCATACATGCTCTCATACGCCACCTATATCAGCGCTACGATCCACGCCCGGATTGTTGCACAAAAAGGAAGCAACTCGTCGGTGTTTCAATCCCTCGTTCTCTGTCGAAATATCTTGATTGAACATACCCGCCTATATGCAGCCGCTGAAAAAGCCAAAGAGAACCTCGACAAGCTGATCTCTCATCTTGGTATCAGCACCGAGGAAAATGAACAGTTTGGTGACTCTGTGCCAAGTGTTGCTAGAGAAAGTACTGTCTTGGAAGAACCGACGAGCTTTGCTGGAGAGATGGGCCCCACAGATCGCGCGCCTGAGTTTGCCTCGTCTTTCATGAATCTGGAGTTATCAGATCTTGACCTTGAAGCAATCGCCCAGGGCTTCCAAGTTGATGTTGAGTCTCATTCATTCTGGCATTCACTGGGAGCATGAAATACCGTGGTTTGGTGAATCATAGCGCAATGCACTATTGACCTGGTTGCGTACTTTATCAATCCCGATCACCTGGCAAGCGCGGGGTCCTGATGTTGTCTATATGGTTCGGGGTGAGTGCTTCCTCTGCATGATCTTTCAATGCACTAGAGCTCGGAGAGATGAGTGATCGAAGTAGGATCAATCATGCCAATTTGAATGCTTGTGCGCTCTTCAAATCTTTCACTGATGGCAGTTGTTTCTCAGTCTTGAATTTTCCTTGCGATCGGGTGATTGAAATGCAAATGCTGGACCGCATCAGGACGATTCTTGAGATGGAATGAATTTCTATTTTTTCTTCGTTTTATTCTTTTGCCAAGCCTCACTTCAGGACCTTAGCTACCATATGGGCCAGAGGCTGTCTTCCCTGCCTTCTGGGTCACAATCTCCATCTCACTCGCCAGCGAGCTTGTCAGAGCCCCAACATCTGTCACAACATTCACTAAATCATAACCCAAGTCGGCGTACTGCTTCGCCTGCTTTCCGTTTCCACAATAAATTCCGGCCTTCTTACCCGCATTATGCGCAGCCTTCATGATGGTCTCAATAGCCTGCTCCAATTCGGGTGCAAATGTCGCGCCTAGAACGGGATGGCCAATTCCATTGCCCAAATCGAACGGTCCGACGAACAATACGTCAAGTCCATCGACGGCAGCAATGGCGTCCACATTATCGAATGCTTCCTTTGTCTCGATTTGAACAGCGAGCAGTAAATTAGCGTTGGCCTCAGTGAGGTACTGCGCAGCTGATACATTGCGACCAAACCGATCCATTGGGAAGGGCGAGCCAAAGCCTCGCTTGCCCTGTGGAGGGAATTGACAGGCTTCAACGAACGCCTTGGTGTCTTCCACTGTCCGCACAAGGGGTGCTAGAACGCCGTGCGCACCTGCATCCAAGGCACCTACAATACACTCGTGAGCAGCTTATCATTCATGGAGAGATGTGTTCCATACGTTTGATCATCCAGGACTGGAAGTCCGGAACCCGCACGATCGGGCTCACTCCATATGACGTTATGGCGGGCACGGCTTCATGCATCGCAGCATCTGAGAAATGTCAGTCGTTGATATCCTCTACCAAGCCAATTGACTTACCGTCGATGTTTCCGTGCTCGCAGTCCACCAAAACCCAGTCATATCCAGCTCGTGCGAGAGTACGCGACATGTTGCTGCCGGGCAATAGCTGCCACACGCCCAAAGCGAGCTGACCCTTGTCGAGTACTGTCTTGACACGGTTAAGGCCTTGCATTTTGGCTGTGGTATTCAAACTATGATCGTGAATGATGTCGAAAAATATAGTACAAAGAACAAAACAAAAATTGGAGCTCCATAACAATAGCGAAGATGGTTGTATGGGAGATCCAATGATCCGAGATTCGGACTGAGACATCCCGAGAGGCAACCGATCTCGGCTGCTCTCCACCCCTGACCAATCACAGGGACGGTCTTCTATCAAGATATACTCACCCGGAAAATGGTTCGGAAAGTGTCTCCCGGCTGCACTCCGCATTTTCAGAGCACGAATGGAGACGCCTCCATATATAATCCGTAGTGACCCCCCACGTCAGTGCCACATCCCACATTCCACATCCCACATCATGGCGTGTTCCGACAAAAAGTCTTGCGAGGGCTGCTCATGCAGCAACGATGCTCAACCCCAATCTATCAACATTGAAGACTGTCTAAGCGAGCTGCAGGCTCTGCGTCGACGGAACCAAGAACTGGAGACTCGAATGGGCGTTGCAAATGGCGAGAATGCACCAGTCCCTGTCCGAGAGCCTGGAAGGACCCTTCGCTCTTCTGCCTGGTTCGACTGTCGCAGCAACCCCGGCATGACGGCTATTTATATGGAGCGATACTTCAATTATGGTATCACCAAAGATGAACTCATGTCAGGGAAGCCCATGATTGGAATTGCGCAGACAGGCTCTGACATTGCACCTTGCAACCGCCATCATATTGAGCTCTCCAAGCGTGTCCGTGAGGGTATCCGGACTGCGGGTGGAATTCCTTTCGAATTCCCCACACATCCTATCCAGGAAACCTCAAGACGACCTACTGCTACGCTTGATCGCAACCTGGCGTATCTTGGTCTCGTGGAAATCTTGACCGGTTATTTCTTGGATGGTGTGGTGTTGCTTACTGGGTGTGACAAGACCACGCCGGCTTGCTTGATGGCTGCAGCTACGATGGTGAGTCTTGTTTTGAAGTGTTCCGCGGATCATTAGCTAATTTTTGGTTTCAGAATATCCCGGCCATTTGTATGAACGTGGGGCCCATGCTCAATGGGTACTCCAAGGGAGCTTTAACTGGAGCAGGGTCCGTGTTATGGCACGGCCGAGAGCTATATGCCACCGGTGAGATCGATGACAACGAATTCATGGACTATATCGCGAGAGGGTAAGCTATCTCCCATCTGGATTTTCCTCCATGTCACTAACGAAGGCTCTAGAACACCCTCAGTAGGCCACTGCAACACAATGGGAACCGCATCTACAATGAACGCCCTTGCAGAATCCCTCGGAATGGCTCTTCCCGGCTCAGCCGCCATTCCTGCGGCCTATCGTCACAGAGCCCAATGTGCCTACGAAACAGGAAAGCGCATCGTGGAGATGGTAGAAGCGGACAGAAAACCATCCGATATTATGACGCGCGCGGCGTTCGAAAACGCAATTGTGGCCAATGCCGCGATTGGCGGAAGCACAAATGCCCCCATTCACATCAACGCTATAGCCCAGCACACCGGTGTAGAAGTCACCATGGATGATTGGGATGATCTTGGCTCGGGAATCCCCCTGCTTCTGAACATGCAGCCCTCTGGAGAGTATCTGGGCGAAGAATACTATCGTGCTGGAGGCTTGCCTGCAATCATGGCCGAGCTTTTGGACCAGGGTAAAATCAATGGGGATGCGATCACATGCAATGGCAAGACCATGGCGGAAAACGTTCGCGGAAAGCACACGTGGGACCGAAAGGTCATCAAGCCTTACGATGACCCTTTAATGAAGGATGCCGGATTTGCCCATCTCAAGGGCAATCTGTTCGATTCTGCAATTATGAAGACTTGTGTTATTTCACCGTCATTCCGCAAACGATACCTATCTAACCCCGATGATCCGGAGGCATTCGAGGGTTCGGTTGTTGTATTTGACGGTCCAGAAGACTACGAACATCGCCTGGAGAACTCACCGCACATCGATGCGAAGACCATCCTCGTTATGCGAGGCGTGGGCCCTATCGGCTATCCTGGCGCAGCAGAAGTCGTGAACATGCACCCACCAGGCCGTCTATTGAAAGAAGGTATTGATGGATTGTTCTGCATTGGCGATGGAAGACAGTCGGGAACATCTGGGTCGCCCTCTATTTTGAATGCCAGTCCTGAGGCTGCAGCCGGCGGAAACCTTGCAATCTTGAAGGATGGAGACAGACTCCGCATCGACCTGCGGAAGCGTCAAGTCAACATTCTCATCACAGATGAAGAAATCGCCGAGCGACGAAAAGTACTGGGTGTCGATGGCTTCTCCATTGCTCCGAGTGGTACCCCGTGGCAAGAGATCTTCCGTCAAGAAACAGATCAACTGAGTCAGGGTATGGTGTTACGGAAAGCAGTCAAGTTCCAGCGACTGGCACAGGAGGGCCCGCCCCTTCGTCACAACCATTGATAAATTGAACATATCTGTATCTAATTCATTTGCATCTATGAATATTATTCGAGAGGAATTTACGACATCTGCATATCCTTTTTTCTGCAAAGCTTGAACAGCCCGAGATATGAATCTCAATCATTAATTTGGATGAATATTTGAATATTATTACGTGCCATATACGGAGTAGCGAAGCGAATGTTTGTCCCCGGGGGTTTGACGCAACCCACTTCTGTCCCGTCTTCCAAGTTCTTGGGCTCGGATATAATCACTCAGAAGTGAACGCCGTGCACCTGCTGCTTCATCTTCTTGACATTGAGATCCTTCCAGAAGAAGCAAGAAGTCCAAGTGATCAGGTAAAGACACGTAGCGGTGATGAGCATAAGTCGCTGAGTGTCGCCATAGGCATGATCAATGGCATCACGAGTAGCTGACCCTTTGGCGTAAGATTGCTGAACGTCCAATTGACCGTATATGCTTGCGAAGTTTGCCTGTGCAGAATCAGGAAGGTAAGCCTTCAGTTTGACGGGGAAGATTCCAGTCCACATGGCGACAGCAACAGTACCACCGAGTGCGCTACCGATATTGGCAACAACGCCCTCAATGGCCAAGATGGCAGGAATATTCTTTTGGGCAGACACAGCCATCACGGTCATTTGCTCGCAGATGACGAGCGTGCCGCCGCCAAACGCGACGAAAATTTGGCACATCACGATGTAGCCGATGTTGCCATCTGGCTGGCGGAACTTGATCATGAGGCCGACTCCCAGAATAGTCAGTGGAACACCGAAGCAGATAGCCCATAGCTTGAGTCGACCATTGTAGCGGAGGATGGCACCGAAAACCAGACACCAGAAACAAGAGCCGATGGTGTAGATGTTTGAGATGTATGTGGCTTCTTGGACGGTCTGGTAGAACAGCACTTGCAGCAGAGAGTAGAAGTAGTTGTCCCAGATGTACCATGCAAGGTACAGGGACACAACCATAGAGTATGTGAAGAAGACGGTGCGGTTTTGGATGAGCTCCCACGGCATGAACTTCACGGGGGCAAAATACTTTTCCCAGATGACAAAAGAAGCGATCAGCACGACACCAAAGACAACGAAACATATGATCATCGGGGAAGCCCACTGTCCAGGCTGGTAGGAGTATAGGTTGAACGACAGAAGGAACAGCGAGAAGCCAGTGGCGATGATGAGCAAGCCAATAACATCAAATTCGATGCAATAGAAGACCACCGATTGAAAGAAGCTGCGTCCGCTGGGCTTCTTCTCTGTCAAATCCATCTTCTCGGCCTTCTTCTGGATATAGTACCACAAACCCCAGAGCGGGGCGCTGACAATCGGCATAATGATGGCGAAGACACCAAAGCCCCATCGGTAGCCAATACCGCCGGGCGCCAGGATCTCATCTGCAGCGTAACCGTAGATCCACGGGGTGATGAGGTAGGGGGAAGCAGCATAAGCGATCCAGAACGCACGGTTCTTCAGCGCTGTCGTATCGGCGATGAAAATCGTCATGGAGAAGTCAATCATGCTGAAACCAGTCTGGTAGAACACCTGGGCCGCACAGTATGTTTGCACATTCTTGCAAGCGGCCATCATGACAAGGCCCAGAGTCAAGAATCCCACGCCGAGCGCGAAAGCTTGCGGCCGTCCCCAGATATCCATGAGCTTTGCGTAAGGGAATTTGATCAGTGCGGATACCATCGAGGCGATGACGGTCGTCAGACCGGTCAAAGAGTGGAGTTGGAAGCTACTGTAGATGTAAGGCGATAGAGAGCCCAGCAGTCCGGAACTGAAGTACTCCAGGAAGTTGACGATCCACACACTTCAGAAAGTCAGACAGGGCGTTGGTAGAGTAGAAGACGACACTTACAGGATATAGGCTGCGATCAAAGTATTCCTTGTCCAGGCCTGGGTACTCGCCTGGGCCTTCTGGGTACCGGCCTGGGCAGTTTCGTCAATGACTTCTCCATCAGACGAAGCCCGATCGGTCTCCTGTGTTTTTTCAAACGGAGGCTTGGAATCGGGGCTTTCGATGTCGTGCGCGTCGGCCGGCGTTTGCTCAACGGATTCCGAGCGCGCAAAAGGGTTCATGAAGCGCTTTCTGATAGCCATGATGTCGAGGGTATTGTCAAAAGCGATGAAAACACGCCTTCCTCAAGCAAGCGGTCCTCTTCACAGACGTGGGTGCAGAGAGCAGGGGATCGGAGGCACAGCCGTTTGGCTGGATTTATATACTAACTGCTGCAACCTGCGGTATGACCCGCCAATGGAAAATTTCACACTCAATCTTATGACCATCAGAAGCTTACAGACGCTTAGAAGGCGGGGCTAGACAGAAACTGGGTTAAGTCCTCCATTCTGTTTCGGGGAATCACTGGTGATGATCCGTGCAATATGTCAAGTAGAGCCGGCAATTGGCACATCACGATCATTGGCCTGATCGTATTAGTGAGGTTAGTGCTGACGGGAAATTTGAAAACATCATGGCCCGTGTTATCTGATTGATTTGATCTTTGACTTTCCGGTTTCGGCCTCGGCTCCGAAATTGTTTTTATCGAGTCCCTTGGCCGCGAGAATTCAGGGAAAATGCAGATCCTTGATGATCTCAGAGACAGCCTTGGAAGTTCTGTAACAGATCGCATTCAGGAGCAGTGGACAGCCTGCGTCGCACTCTGTACAGAGTACACAATGCCAAGCTCGTGGCTCCATTTTGCAAAGTCAAAATTTGGCTGATGCTTAGCACCTGCTGATTCGGAGCTGGTCGGGAAAGTGGCCACTCCGATGTCGAAAATATATGGATTGTTGGGTGGTCACAGCCAATGCCTGTCGGCGGCCCCCATTCTGACCGGCATTTCCGGCCTTGTGGCTCGGTTCAGAGTGGCTGCACTGATTCCAACCTCGGACGGTTAGTGCCTTGGCAGGAAAAATCCAGACATCGGAGCAAATCTTCCTTGGGTGTTGGAACCGTGAATTTAAAGCGCTAGAAAACAAAAGTAGATGAATGGAGTAGTATTATTGAGGGGCTAAATTGAGCCCCAATAAGCACTCCAGGGCCGGTAGAATCGACCTCTTTTACTCCCCGAGAGACTCAAGATTGCCCCAAAAACCACCTATTGCACCGGATTGCATCAAGTTTGTCCAGGCCATTTCGTTGTAATCCATTTCAATCGAAGGAAGCACATCGTGCATGGGACCCGTAGGTTGATACGTCGAGGTAGGATTGAACAGTAAATCGGCAGTACCATTCATTTGGCACGGCCCAGGGCTGCACGGACGATTGCTTCCCTCGGTATCCTGGGCGCTGGGTTGCTTCGGTGCCTGCCCCGAACAGTGATCCACTAGGCTTATGCGAAGTGCAGCCACGAGGTCAGGCTGCTGTAATGAGCGACCTAGCTGCATCTCTGCATTTTGACGAGCATCCCAGGCTTTCAGTATCGCTTGACCTAGGCCAACATGCAACGGGCTCCGAAGGTTTCGACTAAGGCCTTGATGATAGGGGCTTTGCAGAATGGCGTCCCATGCACGCTGGCAATGGTCTCCTGTTGTGCGGTGGCACAGCTCATTGGCAAGGAACAAGTATCCGGGTAGCGGCATTTGCATCTGGCTATACCAGATAAAGCCATGGAGACTTTCGGTGTGGTGGATTTGATTGTCGGATTCTAGAAGATCGATGGCGGCTGAGAAAGCGGTTCCCCGTCGCTTATCATCGCCATCGGCGGAAGAATCATCGCGGCATATGAAGTCGAGAACACGTAGTTTGTATAGAGAGAAGCGTGTCATCAGGAATGTAAAGAGTTGAATTGGAATATTCAGGTTACATTTTTTGAGATAGGTCGAGTCCATATAGGCGCAATAGCGATCGAGGTGGTCGGTTTGTTCTCGGGGCGGCCTTTTGCTTAGTAGAGCAGAAGACCCATCGTGGGCTTGGAAACTCCTCGGCACTTTTGGATCAGGTCGGATCCCATCAGGGGCCGATGCAATCATTATTTCAATTCGAGTAAGGGGGAAAGTTGATTCGGTCACTGCGGTTGAAAGCGAAGGGGGCTCCTTTGCATCCGGATGGAGGTCTATATCGTTCACATTTAGTGGAAACCTACAATCCGTGCCCATCGAAGTAAGCGCACTGGTCGGTGACCCAGTGATATCAGCGATTCGTTTGTCAAGGACGACGATTTGCCACCAAAGTCGTCTGCGTTGCTCGGTCTCAAATGGGGATATTCCAAACTGGGCTCCATCCCGATGCAATCCCAGCCGGGTGGCTATGCGAACTGCAATTCCAATGTAGCAAAACTGTGACCGGGGGTCCACGTATAGCCTCAACCCGATCTACAAGTTCCATTAGCGTTTGGCCCAGCCTAGACAATTGAATGTGCATTAGGGAGCTCACCAGATATAAAACATAGGCCTGAAGTACCATAATGTCGTTGGATTTCATGAAACTAGCGCTGAGAAGAGCACGCTCGGTACCTTCTCGTGTCATGGCCATGAAGGCAGACTTGGTCTCACCAAATTTGGCTTGAACTTCGTCTTCTGTCATCGAGTTGACGGCTGTGAAATATATACCGAACATGAGGGCCCGCAAGGGCTCTGGTGCTTGAGAGAGATCTGTCGAAGCTTCGATAAATCGGGATTGTAGCGTGGGGATGTGGCTGATTCCCAATAGTGGGTTGATATTGTTGATATATATCTGCCACAATTGTATGCTTTGTATCGAAGATGGCAGTGAGAGCCCTGTACTCGTAGGCGAGTTCCCTGTGATGAACGGAAAGTCGATTGTCCCATCAAACATGGCGTCAAATGCACGGTGAACTGTTGGTCTATCCGACTCTTCATTTGAGCCAGAATGAAACATTTGATTTGTGGTTTGATACTAAAGGGCCAAATCAGTCTCGCATCCTGTTCAATCTCCTTTGCGGCCATACCTCGTTATAGTACGCAAACCATTTCGAGTTCCTGAAATATATAAGCGATTGCAGGTGAAACATTTCCTGCCGTATCTCACCTTTGATCATGCGTCCGCGATGGAAACCGGCTCGACGCACTTTGGATCGAAGGCGGGTTACCCGCGATGGAGGTCTCGGGATCATCGCGATCATGTGCATCGTCAAGATTGGAACTGAAGTCAATGCCATGTCGACTCATCAACTCCTCATACTTCTTCAACCTCTTTGCGAGGTCATTAACTGGTCTCGGGGTGTTCCTCTTTGTGCCAAGTCGTTGCGGAATGACGGTGCATTCGGCCTTTGCTTTCACGCAGTTGCCACATGGCTTTTGCTTATCACAGCGGACCTTGCGTCGCTGGCACAGTGTGCATGAGTGTCCTCTGGTTATGCCAGACATCGTTGGAGCTGAGAAGTCCGAGATCATCGGTGCCGAGATGTTCGGTCCCGAGGGGGCGCTAAACAACAAATGGTGTCAAATTCACGTGAAATCACTTGGCAATAAAATCGATTCTCATTTTCTCGCACCGCAACACCAAACAATGGATTTTTCTCTTTCAAGATCTTTGTCTGCTCGCAACACTGACTACGAACAAGCTTCATCAAAACAGCGAACAACACATCAACCAGCCAAGTGGCCGAGCAGTAACTCAGCCATCTCATCTTCCTTGGTCTAGTGGTGATGATTTCCGCTTGTCATTAACACCGATAAGCGCGGGAGACCGGGGTTCGATTCCCCGAGGGAGAGATTTCTTTTTTGTCCATTTCTTTTTGCTACGGAAAATGATCCCCTAACGAGCCAGTCCATCGCCATCATGGTTACAGACCGAATGGGTAGGTTTCTCCTTTTCCAAGCGGCGTGTCCGGCTGAATGACCTCAAGGGGATTTACAGCATGCGATACGTCAAACCAGACATACCCATCAAACTGCTTGTGAAGAAACGCCTGCGAGTAATGAGAAATCCGCTCTGTGTCTGGGCGGTAGATGACACCGATGAAACGCTGCAGACGCTGCTCAGCAGCAAGCGCAGAGCGCAGAGCAGGATCTATGTGATCACGACGCAGATCGAGCACAAAGCGAGGGATCCCGGTGTCATGAGCCACAATCTCCCAGCTGTCATCTCGAGACGGTCGAACATCCATAACCTCCATATCATCGTCCCACTCGTGAGCCGCAGCGACAGTTCCAGTGTGAGTTCCACAGCCAAGAATAGTTACGTTCTCGGCACCAAGTCGCTCACGGCAAAGCTGCCCGATGTTCAGTTCTCTGCGTCGGAAGCCCATGCTTGTATGGCGAGCATCGCCAACATGGGAATTGTGCGCCCACACAATCGCCTTTTGTCCCTCATTGTGCCGCAACAGGCGTTCCAAGGTTTCGAACATATGGATATCACGCATGTTCCATGAGCTCACGGAACTGTAGTACATGGCCTTGTAATACTTCTCGGCATCGCGGACAAGATGCGCATTCTGTTCGCCGCTGTGATACTCATCGCCATCACGAAGGCCCCGCTGTGCATATTCCAACCGCTTCTCCAAAAGATCTCTCAGAATCTTCAACACGCCAGCCTCGCAATCTTCAAGTCCACGCACGGAGGCCAATCCGTAGGATGTGGGATCGTCAATCCATGGTTCCAGACATCCATATCGCTGCCGTGCCTTTTTGCTTGCCTGGGGATCGACCCGGTCCAAGTAGTTGATTACCGCGCCGATCGATGCGCCCATGCTGTAGAGGTCAAGCCCGTAGAAGCCGGCCCTCTTTTCCGGCGGTAGCCTTTGATTGCGATCACGCATCCATTCCACGAGCTGTTGCATTTCAAAATTCCGCCACATCCAGGTTGGGAACCGATTGAATGGCTCGTACCCTCTCGCGATTCCTCCGATTTGTGCCTTTGGGCCTGGACGAAAGCGGACGTATCTATCGATAGCTTCTGCATCGGGCCAGTCTGCCTCGACAGCGACCATGGTGTAGCCGTGTCGTTCAATCAGCCGCTTTGTGATTTCTGCGCGAGCAGAGTAGAATTCGGAGGTGCCATGGCTACCGTCGCCAAGAAGAATGACCTGGTTTCCAGCAAAGGTATCAAAATGAGCTGCAAAGCCCTTGTCATTGATCTCAGGCAACGGCTCAACTGCTGCATTGAACAGTTGTTGCATCTTGGACATTGTTGACAGGTGTCGAGAGAAGGAATTGCGCATGTGTGCATGAACCGATGGTACTTTCACATCCCAATTCTCCACAGATTGCCGGTGAAAGGTCTATCAGAAGCCATCGATATCATTGCGAATGGCCTTTGAGAACCTAGTGGCACTTGCTGTTCGGAAAAACTTCCAGCGAGTTGTCTCGAGTTCCCTCTCAAATAGCCAGTCATCATGACCTCATCTGGAGGCAAAACAAAAGGGATGGAAGATCAACGAGATGGCGAAACCAATGACGAAGAAATATCGCTTGGACACAAAATTGTACAAGACCCATCATCAAACAGGGAGTTGGACATATGAGCAACCGGTTTGCAACAAGCGTACATACCTTCAAGATGGCCCTTCCAATCAGCAGTCCATCGCCACGTCTGGATAGGTTTGGACAAGCCATGGAATCACTCTATGGAAGCTTCACCGACATAGAAAACCCGGAAAAGTGGAAGCCACCCTTGATGTCAGGAGGCCACCGTGGAAGATACTTATGGACAGACGCCTTTGGGTTAATCAACCTGATCACGATGCATGGGCAGTATAGCAGATTTGGCAATGACACGGGAGACGAAAACCGTTATCTCATACTTGCAGACTCCCTCATCGACACTGTCCATGAAGTTCTGGGTAGGCAGCGAGATGGCCGTTCACGACTCCCCGGAGCAACAGACGAGAACCCCTTAGGTGGTGGATTGAGAATTGGCAAATCAGATGACCATGGATCAGATGCCGATGGGCAATATCACCATTACCTGACCGTGTGGATGTTCGCATTGAACCGGATGACTCGAGCATCGGGCGATGTGAAATATAATCGATTGGCTGTACAGTTGGCGAAAGCCATTCATCCAAAGTTCTTCATCGATCGGGCAGCGGCAGAACCGAGGATGATATGGAAGATGAATGTGAATCTTTCAGAGCCACTGGTAAAATCGGAGGGAAATCTTGACCCAATCGATGGTTATGTTGTTTTCCGACTCTTGCAAGCTTCAGCCACGGAGGCAGGAGATGGCGAGGTTTTGGCGGAGGAGATTGGGGACTATAAACGCACCATGGCTCGCAAGGGGGAACACTTTGTCTCGAGTGATACGCTGGACTTGGGAATGACACTTTGGACGGCGCATTGGTTCTGCACGACGGAGGACTGGGCTGCTGATTTGACAAAGAAGTGCTTCGACCAAATATGTCAGTCAGCCTCCTGCCGTTGAATTAGGAAGATTGCTGACTACCTGCTGTCAGACAACCTGTTCGAGGTCAATCAGTATTTGGAGCGCAATATAAAATTCAGGCTGGCCTTTCGTGAGTTTGGTACGTGCATGGGTATCCAGTGCCAGGCCGAGATGCACGCGGAGAAAGATCGTTCAGTCGATCTGAAGTGTTACTCCGATGCCATTATTGCTGCATGGGATCCATACATGGAGCTGTCAATATCTGATGGTCTGACACCGGAAGACCTGAGGCCAATTACAAGAGTGATGTATGCGGCCGCTTTGATCCCTGGTGGTGAGTGAATGTATCATGTCCCTGAGTTGGATAACCATGTTGAATTGACTGTTCGCCATTTCAGCATTTCGATCTGGGTACTTAGGACATGAGCCCACACCGTCACCCGAGAGTTCACACTGAAAAAGAAATAGCAAGTGCTTTCGTGCGTCGACTGTTTTCTAAGTGGAGAGCAATATCGTCGATTAATGAAAAGCAGCAATTCAGCAGAAGCTGTGCCTCGCTTCGAAACGAGACAGTCTATCATTATAATTCTTAATGTTCACATGTGATGGAGCAGCATGAAATCTATACCCCTGGTAGTCCGATCACATCTCTCAGCGAGTCCAAACGTCTCGGAAGGATGTAGATGGTGTACACGGCGGTGAGAGCAATGGTCAATCCTGACCACTAGATTGAGTGAAGTTAGCAAACGAAAAGGAAGGCTCCAATTGCGAAAGTGTACGAACCTTCTCTAACCAAGTGTGAAACCAAATAGCTGTCATGAAGAGCATCCACCAGCCCAGGCCGACCACACCCCAAACAAGGCGCAGCGCCCAAGTCCGTGCAAATGAGCTAGTTTCGGGTGATTCCAGTATCGGGTTGCTGTCGGCATCGCTGGCCTTGCGCTCACGTCCCGTGTCTGCAGTCACGCCAAAGCGAGCCAGCAAGGCAGGCGCACTAGCTCCAACGGCCTCAAACGAGAGAAGCGCCGTGGCCAGGACCAGCATCAAAACATGACCGCTAATATCATGTCCGCCTCTCCATGCCCCACCGGCAGTCTTGCAGGTTGCGGCTGTGAATAGTGTTTCAAGGTCGGTCGGATTGCTTCCCCCAGGCCCCATGTTCCCGACTTCCTGGAGAGCGCGCTCACATTTCCCGCCCGTGGCAACGAATCCACGATCTATGATCGCTGGACCAAAGAACCACTGAGTAGAGAGATACCAAACTATTGTGACGAGGGTGTAACGTAGAACGGCTTGGAGGGTGCGTCGGAAACGTGTTTCTTGCTGTGACGAGGACTGTGGACGGGACGAGGAGTAGAGGGGCGAGAAGACGAGTAGAGAGACAAAAGCAGCCGTAGTCCAAAGCCACCCGATCTTCACGAAATAGACGTTGAAGACATTATTCTTTCTGGCAAAATAGTTGACCGGATTCTCGGACAGGTGTAGGTCCGATGCTAGCGATGGGGCGAGTGGGCTCACTGGCTGAGCTGAGGAATCTCTTCCAGGCCGCGCTGTGGGTGAAAGTATCGAGAACAGGGATCCGAGTAATAAGGTTGCTGGGTATACAAGGAGGGCGACGGCGGGGAGCGAGGCCGGTCGCGAAGTGGCTGCGGCCATGATTGGGAGTGAGATTAAAGTTCAACAGGAAAAGTATGTAAGGAGTTGTGCAGATTAATCCCAATCGATCATTGAGGTGTGGTAAATGAGCATCGCCGTGGCAATTGAAGTGCAAGTTGAATAACCTGGAAGTTGAAGGTGACCTGGACAGATGACATCAGGCTCTGCCGAGGCTGCAGCCCTGAGGCCTCAGGCAGCATATTCTTCATGCACCAACGCCAAGACAGAAGAGAGACAATAGGATCCGAGCAACGTATTTCTCATTTCTTATATCACTTGAGATCTGTGGGCCTTATTGTTCAACGCTGTGTGGCTAGCATTGAAGTTATGCAATTTCGGACAGGGTGGCGGACTCTGACACGCTGGAGTTTAAGCCAAAGCATTCAAAGCGATGAGCATCATGAACAGCGCTAGCAGCGAAAGTTTGAGAGTAAAGAAGATACTTTTTTCTTCAGGGAAATTCTCGTGTGTACGAATGACAAGGTATGCGAGGAGAGCTGTTAGAAGACCTTGGAGAGTGAGCAGGCCTGGGAGATTGATGTTACTGTGGGCATTTTGCGATGGCATTATTGCGTGGGCTTCGATAATTGGCGATGCGAATATGTGAGTTAATTGTGTGTGAGCAAGGAAATCTAGAGAATGCTATGAGAGTTTTGCGGATGACTTCAACTTAGCGTCCTCCAATCACTATCAACCTGGCCAATATGGTGCACATAGTGCGCATGCCTGATATTCTGACTATTCGATGCAGAAAAACAGGTCTCAGACACCAGAAGAACCTTTGACTGTGACATGCACCAGCTGTGGGCTACCAGAGACATCCTCGCTAACCTCATCCTCCTCGTACTCTTCCACCTGCCACGCACTCCAAGTCGTTGTCGGAATCGCAGCCCAGAACAGGATCGAAGCCACAAGAATGTTCTTCAGCAGTGACACACTCTTTGATGCCCCGAGGGCGTATGATATCGTACTTGCTAGCGACTCGCTCGATCGCAGAACAGCAGCGGAAAACGTCAAGTTCTCGATCTTGTGATCGAAACAACCGAGAATCCAGTATCCCCACACAGCGAACGCGTTGTAGGGCACGAAGAAAATACAGTACACTGCAACTGCCCGCGCAAATCCCGGCGTCTCAATATCAAATACCGGGCTTGTCTTCTCATACTCTGCCTCCAGCACCAGGTTGTAAATATACGTGGCCGTGTACGTGATCACCAAGATGATCCATCCTGCTCGAGCCCGGGTAGCTCGACTCAACCGGTCATAATCCAAGAACCAACCGAAAAGGATGTTGATGACAAGCCCGAGAAAAGTGATGATGAATGATGCCAAAGCCCGGGATCGCACAGTGAAATACGTTGTCAGGTAGTTGCCTTCGTATGTCTGCGCCCATTGACTGGTTAAGAAAATCGGTATCAGGGCCGCGATTTCAGGACGTTTCATAATGCGCCAGAATCTTCGGAATCCTTCTGCGAATGTTGTGCGCTCGGGCTTCGCTGGCTTGGTTCCATCACTTCGGATGAGTTTGTCGACCGGGGAGATTAGAAGGGCTAGCGGCAGACCGAGACATTGCAAGGCAATGAGAATCAAGTAGGTCTCTGAGCTGATTGACCCCTGTTGGTCGTTCCCAAGGTTCAATGCTAGTTCAATTGATGATGCAATGATCGTGCCGATTTTGTTCAGACCGAACCAGATTGCGACTGGAAATCTTCGCGTCAGTAAAGGGAGAATGTTACGTGGGTGCAGCTTTACTCACTATACACCCCTTTCCTGTTTTCCTCTGGATAACCCACACCAATAGCAGCTTCGGAGACCCAGAGGGCCGCGGCCTTGTCCCTGTTAGTGCCGTCCAGATAGGAACAAGAGCGGAATGAATATACGAACCGATATTCCACACGTTGCTGCACCGAACAACATGAACCATTGCGTTCCATAAACGCTGTTTGTGTACAATGAGGCCGAATACGGAGCATATCCGATGGTGCCAATCACAAGGACCCATTTCAAGCTCCATCGATTACCCACGATAGCGAAAATGGGACTCAGCACGATCATGATAGCAAATGTGATCACATTTGCTGCATTGACAAAGAAAGGCGTTGCCAGACCGCCGGCCCCGAGCCCTAAATGGACGTCGTTAACCTCATACCATTATCTCAGAATGGAAACTTACCAGCTAAAGCACTCCATATACCCGGCTGGGTGAAGCTCACTAAACCAAGGATGATCGCATTGAAGAGTGGGCTTCGATAAAAAGTGTGAAGCTTGGTCTTCACCGAAGCGCTCTCAGCTTGTGACATTGTCCGAGACGTCGTGTCAAAGGTTATAATTAGCCTTTTTTAAACAATTACATGGATTCCCCATTCCGGGTGCTGGTTTTATATAAGCCCATATATCTTGGATTCATTTTATAGCTATCTGCGGGGTGGCATATTGCAAAAAGCCAAGGCAAATGTCGTGAGAGCGGCCTCATAAACGACATTTATGAGAGAAATGCACCAATATGTCGCGATTTCCCGATCTGGTTATTAAGCCGTTGTCTCCTCGGATTATCCAGGGGTTATAATTTCTGGCTATTTTGCGGCAAACGGTGCCCAGTTTATGGATTATCTTCAACCCGAATGCGCGAGGATGTTCTGTTTTGCTGACCTCTAGGAACCCGGAGCGGACGCCTCTGTGGATTTCCCACCTCCACAATCCTTGAAAAAGGCATTGACATCTCCCCCTAGACCTTGAGATAGATCCTTTCCCACTTTGATCCCTTTGCAAAGCGAACCTTCCGGATATCGCAACACGACTTTGGCCGCTGCTAGATCCTCATCCTCAGGTGCGCTGCTTTGCCTTTGCAACCTTTTAACGCTGCTGAGTGCGGTGACAGCGACAGTAGTAAAGTCCGTGGTCAAGTCCGCGGTCAAGTCCGCGTAATCGCCAGTGGGTTAACATAGACGTGGCCAGTTGCGCCCATTGTCATGAACGCCTGATTCATCGCCGTATTGCCGAATTTCGCCCGGCAGATAAAGTGATGTCAAAGCCTGACCGGCAGCGACTCCCCTATCGCGGGGTCTTCAAGTCTCACCAAAGATGAGGGAAAAGGGGAGGTTTGAACGCAATTTTCGAATTCCGCCTCAAAAGCCCGATCGACGGGTTTGAGCAACTAGATCCTCAGGGTATGCAAGGGACTTCAAGCACAAAAGATGTTTATCTTGATGAAGGGCATCACCTCCATTTTTGTACGCTCTGAGGACCTCGGAATTCCTATCCCGGATCATGTTGATCATGTACTCGCAGCCCTCTTTGGCAAGCTCGCCTAGAGGCCTATCGTCGGCTTCCTCGGCTTCTTCCTGGATCTGAACCAGCCTTTTCAACCAAAACATGTATCTCCATGGCGAAAACCCAACTGGCGACCGCTGCCCGAGTTCTGATTCCAGGAAATCCCTTCCACCTTTTCCAGTGTCACCGGAGCAATCGTTCCAATACACGTCTGAAAGAAGAATGATGTTATGGCCGGCTTCTTTCAACCAAGCGACAGCAGCAGGCAACAGATGAAACACTTCGAGATGCCTGGTACCACGGTGAAGGTCTTCTTCATCTGACTGTTCTCCTGTACGAAGGTCTCGGCCCACTTCAAAGAGATCACGGAAGATCAAAAGCGCGATTTGGCAAAGCTGATCTTTGGCAACACGAGCAGAAGCAAGCTTAGCCAGGAATGTTGCAAAGTTGAGACGGTGCGTGCCTGACATTGTAGCCCGGTTCTTGGCCCATAAAGCGGTCATATCACTGGTAAAGAAGGGAAGATCGTTCCAAAGTGTACCGTCGACGGTTCTTGCAATGTCAATACCCCGGCCTCCCGGTGCGGGCCTACTTAATGGACCCATTCCTTGGATGCGGAGTATATCAAGGACTATACCCTCATGCTCATGGTCTTCGCAGGAGATGTTTCGACCAAGCTCGTAGTACATGTACCACAGGGGGTGTATGGAGTCTTCAAGAGTATCCACACCATCTTCAACGCTGCAGTATCGACTGGTAATAACCCATGTTCGATTACTGAAGGCAATGTCCCGCACTTGCTTGAAGTCGTCTCGGGCGACGGATTGGCGTGCATCTTCCTGATCTCTGAGAACATAGTCGCCGGTCGGGGGAGCAGAAGAGTCTCTAGGCAGAGAGCTCAGTAGAGATTCACGGAGATGGTGCATTCTGCCAAGTTGTGTAATCTAGTTGATAGTTTGACTGAAGTTCGGAAACGAGAGAGGATAGTAAGAAAGTGAAGGCGCTAATATGCCGGAGGCTTGCGAGGAATGGAATCGCTGTACCCGTGTGATTGGACGGGGGGAGGCGGGAAACGGATCTGTTGAGCCATCTGGACTCTTGGGCTTGTGTGTGGATAAACCTCGTAGTTCGTACGCGCTGCTGGAGCGTGCTGTTTTCTTTGTTGCTGTCGATCAGTTGGCGGCCAAGACAGGAGTGCGCGTCGATCATGCGGCTACCCAGTCGCTCATACGTGACAGGTCACAAAATCGACGCCACTGCGAGACTGGAAAAATAATAGAACACAAATGTACGGATTGTGGGGGGATTGTGATGCAATGATATGGGTTTGGGCACAGACTATTGAAGTGTTTTGACGGGTAAGGAGTTGTCTTGATGATCTCGGGAGACCAGAGCGTGCAGAGTAGTGCGAAGTACTCCGTACGAATGAGGGTGATGCGCTTTGCCCAGGTGTTGATGTGGGAATTGAGCCCTCCAATCCCGGGTACTCCGTAGAATACGCCCTGTAGGTACCCGTGACGCCTATTCCGAGATCCTACTCATCCTCCGCTTTTACTTTGCGCAATTCACAAGGGCCATCTCCGCTAACAACACACTCTCACTTCATCATCACTCACCATCCGCACCGATTTTTACATATCTCAATTCATTTTGAGCGTCTACTAATGATTTCACTTTGCCTAATTACCACTTCGTTTTCTCACTCCCACACCCCAAACGGCGCTTTTATTAGGAATCATATGATGATCCCGTTCTTTGTACTCCGTAGCTCATGATGTTTGCTGCTTGCTACCTACCAGGTGATCCTGGATAGTCTTCTTTATTCTTCCTTCCTTCCCCAGCCTAGGAATTAAGTCAGTTTCTTCTCTCTCTCTTGGCCCTTGGTAGATCCAACAGCTTTTCAACGTTTTGCTTTTACTAAACACACGCAGATAAGCCTACCAGAACACCCGGGTTGACTTTTTCAATACCAAGCCATGCTCACGCTGGTCGGAGTTAGGATACCAGCCCAACCTGACGATCAATAACCTGGAAGATTGGGGGCTTAAAACGCGGGGCCAGGAACAGGAAACCACCTGGACAACCCAAGCCTTGTTGAATACAACTCTGAGAGTGCCAATAGGGAACCTGTTGCGCAGAAACCCGAATTGGGCGTGTTCCCATACCCGCTCATCAATGCCAAGCACCGACATATCCACGGAGATCGCAGCTCTTGAAATCCTACTTGTCATGGCGAGGGAAGAATTACTGCAACTTGATTGATTGAGGAATGGAAGAAGAGACAGAGCAACGGGGAAATAGAGATACACTGGGTGTTGTGAAGGCAGACCCACTTCTCCAAACACCCCCCCCACGAGCAGCACTTAGTGTAGCTCTATTTCCTCGTTCCTCTGTCTCTCTTCTTCCATTTCTCAATCAACCAAGGTACAGAGATCCTTCCCTCGCCATGACAAGTAGGATGTCAAGAGCTGCACCTTTCAATTCGCTTGGGATTCACTTTGTGGGCTCTCGCCCTTTCCAAACTCCATACCTTGGTGATGCAATGAACCAAACATGCCCCCAAACAGTCTCCATCTTGGATATAAATATGACTGGAAGTTCCTATTCGTCATCTACTCAAGGAGAGTTGCGAATCTCCACTCGCAAGATCAATTTTGACAGAGGCCGAAACACCGACCTTTTCAGCAAGTTCGAAGTGGAACGTGAAAGCTCCGGAAAATGCGGCGAAGCTGTCAAGGCAAGGAAAAGGAATCGGCTCGCCCTAGTCAATGCACGATGGCAACTCGACTGGGCGACCAGGTGGGCTATGGCCGAGACATTGAATGAACGACTACAACAACGCGCGGAGATTGAAGCTAGAGAGCGCCGAATCTCTTTGCAGGAATACGGGCTGTCAATATTCGCAGACAATCGTTAGCCAGAGGAGATGAATAACATGTGGCGAATGCTCAATGGGGCCCAGTTCGGAAACCGAGCGGAGATCGCGCGTCTGTCCGGGGTTCCATTACTCAAGAGTGCTCTGTGAGTCTGTCACTCATGCTCCTTCTACGCATAGCAGTCCGTCGAAATATCCAGAAATATCACTATATGCATCCGCTGCAGACTTTTTGAGACTCATCTTTTATCTCACAGTAACTCGATCTTGGTTTCATCGGGTAAAAGGCACCCGATTGTCAGATGCGCATTTTTATTCAATCAGTACCAACTTCTAAGTAACTTCCAAATTCACTGCGTGTTCAGTCTATGTGTCCGTGCATCACAGTCCACTTCTTTAAATCAAACTTTTGATAAATTCCGTCTTCCTACTCAAATATCCACTTTCTCGAGAAGCTTGGCAACGTTGTCATGGCGAGGCTTCAATCCAATGCGGAATGGAACTGGGGAACGTCCCGAGAGACCATCGTACTCTTTCAGATCGATGGGCTCGCCTGGAATTTCGTACATATCAAATGCCCAAAGCATTCGGGAGATGGTCAGCCAGATCTCACGCTCGGCGACCAGCATGCCAGGACAGATGCGACGACTAGAATAGTTTAGTAATGGATCCGCTTCAGAAAGGGTAGCAATCTTACCCGGCACCGAACATCCAGTGATCACGCTCCATGGGGTTGGCAACATTGGCGCTGTCAGCGGAGGTCAAGGGGTCATTGATGTAGCGGTCAGGCTGCCTGGTGTTAGTTTCTGATAAGGAAAGAAATCTCCAGGGCTCACATACGTTGAATTTCTCAGGGTTGGAGTGACGGGTGGAATCGTTGTGCATTGTCCACGTGTTGAGGACAACCACTGTGTCTTTAGGAATGTATTGACCCTTGTAGACAAAATCATCGGTAGCCACATGGGGTGTACCCAGCCAGAAGGGGTTGTGAACGCGCTCTACCTCCTTGATAATGGCATGGCAGTAGGGCAAGTTCTTCTCATCATCGACATCAGGAAGGCGGCCCCTGCCGACAACACGGTCAAGCTCCTCTTGGGCCTTCTTTTGAATCTCCGGGTAGGCAGGAATGAGTGCAGAGAACCATTGCATGATGGCCGCGGTCTATGAAAGTCAGGGGTGAGTTCATCATGGTCGATATGGATTGAGAGAACAAACCGTTTCAACACCACCGATCATGAAAGCAGATGCGAGAATTGCCATGTCCAAGTCATCCAAAGATTCCTTCTTGCGCACTTCAACCATCGTCTTGGCGAGACAGTCAGTGACTTGCTCTCCAGACTTCATTCTGCGTTCAATATCTTGGATAAATCCGCCATATGTGTCAACTAGACCCTTGTGGAGCTTCTTTCCGCGTTGGTGCATAGGTGTTGGGATGCGTTGCAGAAGTGGAACGAAATCAACCAGGTTTGACATGGGACCAGTGCAGTTCCTATCTATGTAAGCATAATTGCGACTGAGCTTGCATCGAAAATTCCACCTACATGAATTCACGACTGAGCTTCAAAGCCTGGGCCACGAGAGGATGTTCGATGCTGTCTGTCCGGAAGCCGAAAGTGATGGTAGTCATGTTGTTCAGAGAGCAACGGCCGGCGTGGGGCTGTAGTGGTAAGTACTTGAATCTTTGAAGGATTTATCCGACATACTTGGGGGTTGACAGGCACTAATCCGCCTTTGCTTTCCTCGAACAAGGCCTTGACCAAAGAAAGAGACTCGCGGTCTAAAGTGGGAGAGTAGGTGTCCACGGCGCGCTGGCTCAACCATGTAGTGGCAATGCGGCGGTGCTTGCGCCTGGTGAATATCTGTCGTTAGCAATACATCTGGTTGGAATTAATGAGATTTGCTTACCATCTGTCATTGTAAGGGGTTGCGGTAATACCTCTGCCGGCAAACACAGTCTGACTCTTGATATACATCTCCTTTCGGGACGAGAATACGTTGCCATTGGTGACCATGAGATCCTTTGCAACATTGGGATCAGAGACAATAACAAAGAGCTGGTTTCCGAGCCAAATAGAATACAAATCTCCAAACTTCTTGGCCCAGAAGTCCAGTGTCAGTTCAGGGAACCTTGTCAAGGCATAGAAAGAGCCTGGTAGCCTTGTTAGCTGGGCTCATCGGTGGGAGTAATCTCAAAGATATTTACCAACGATGGGAAGGCCTCTCGGACCTTTGGGAATGCTGTGACCTTTGCCATCATTCCATGGGGCTCGGAACCAAGCAAAAAGTGACACACTTGCAAGTGCAGAAATAGTCCAAATAGCCGTCGAGCTGGCTTCGAAAAGGCTCCCGGCTTTGACAGCTATCTCCAGAGGAGATGAGCTGGGAAAGGCGTACGTATTGTTGGAGATGAGATCCATCTTTTCGAAGATGGAGTGTTCTGATTCCAAAGAAGAGACTATGTAGCGGCCTCGAGCTTTTATACCTGAGCTGGTCGGGATTGCCTAGACTTTTCCGGGCCTCAATTCAACCTGTAGATAAGCTAGCCCGCTTGAATTTAGTCAGATCAAGAGTAGTCGATTACTGAAGCCTGCTAGGCAACTCGTGGTGGGTATGTTTCTTCCAATCCAAGCGATGAAAGAGCGGCACGGTTGCATAACCTCAATGTGTATGCATTTGGCCCCATTCGAGTAGCGGGATTCCGATGAACACTCTCTGCATGGTCAGCCTCAAAACCTGCTGTGCCTTGGTTTTGGCAAATGAAACTTGAGGGAATTGACCCTTCCCGTATTCCTCATCTATCCTCATTAGCTCTATATGTGTACCAATGAGGCAATTGAAGTCGGGCCGCTCAGTCACCAGCGCTCAAGATAAGATGTGCCCGGTAGAACATCCTAGAAAGTTCAATATGCAACCTTGCATTTTTATGATATGGCACTGAAGCGGACCCGCAGATCTGACAGAATTGTCCTCTGTGGAGAGAGAAGAGGAAAAGAGAGTTGTGATTGGCGTGAGTCTTGAATTCCAGGAGAGAACTTGGCCGATAGTGTCAAGATTGCCCCGGAAGGATTCCATTGGGCTCCGCAGAGAGGCATTCGGTCACAGTATGGCCAAGCATTCGAGTCGTTGAGCGTGAATACTCGCATGGCCCCCAAATCATCAACTCCGTGTGGCGTAAAGTAAGCGAATGTACTCCCCGGGCTGTGCAACTTAGGGATCTCTGTATCCCAATAATCAGAATAGGGACGATTTGCTAAAACATTGGAGATGACTGGGCTACAAAAGTGTCACCATAGTGCATCCAAGTCATATTTTGATTTCCGTCGTATGTCACGCGTGATCTTCTGCAGGGCTAATACTCCATATGTTACATGATGAATGCTAGACTAAAGATTCTTCATCCCACTAGTTCACCGCATCTTGTTTTATGCCGAATCCGTTAATGCTGATAATGTCACTCGTGAGCGGGACGGCCTAGTATGATTATTTGTTCAAGCTTTAGGTTATGCAAGCTCAGAACGTTCAAGGATCGGGCACCTGGGCAGTGTTTTAGTATGGTAGCGGTGCCCAAACTGGGACTAGTGCTGATAAAGCCGTCCACCGGAACCATGAAGCTATTTGCCCGTGTAGAAACTCGACTTCCCTCGAATTCCTGGCGTTGAGCTTTATGTCTTCTCCTATTAAGGTACGGAGTATTCACTCGTAGATAAACTCCGAGTCGTACCAGATGGATCTCTTAATAAAGTTAAAACCTAAGGGTTGTAAAAGCATTTTCATGCTTATCCTCTCTCAGCCGCTTATAGATGCCCAGGTTCAATACCACTAACGCTGCACGTGTGCCTTCAACCAGATTTGATAGCCTCACGATACCCCACTACCTGATAATATAATTGAACTACAACAGGATCTAGGTGCTCACATAAATCTGAAAACGTTCAGATAGCCGATTCCGAGGTTGATGTACAAAAGTACATGCAACCTCGGAAGGCCCCACTGGCGAGGTTCGGCCCCCAAGGCGGGCCGGCTCGTTTGTGGGGCCCTGACAGAATGCAAACTGAAGAAAATTGTGCCGAGCTACACTGCACGAAGCCAGCTCAAGTGCTGGCGTGTGCACTGCTTATTACTGTGGGGAGTTTCCAGGCACTGTGGCGCTTCTCACAAATTTGGCTTGATTTGGGATAGATCGACCGAGTTATATTGGTCCATCGGCCCTACCTAGGCGTCGCATCTGTGGATATTAGGACTAGCGTTCTGCTACTACTGTGCGAGCGAACCTCCAAATGACCCATCTCATGTATTTTGAATACGCTGACTGGGATGTGGAGCTTACCCACCAAGTTGAATCTTGGAAGCGGGTCTATACGAGACCTCGGGAGGCCTTGATGCTGTTTCAAATCCGCACATCCTATCTGGTGCTGAGGAATTTGCGGCCTCCCCGAGAGAGGCTAGCGTCCACGGGTGATTTACCTTTGGGTTCAAGCCAGTGAGCCCTGGAGAAACTTTCATTCCTGTGCTCCAATTGGGCTATACCTAGGTAGATGAGCCGCGCGATGGCACCTGGGAATTTATCTAGTGTCGTAAAATAGTTCATATTGTGGTACAGTTGCCATTAATTTGTCAGTACCAGGTAAAACCAGGCCTTGGTGAGGCCCCAGGGGCCCTTTTTTATTAGATAATGTGTGTACGGAGCAGCGATTCAATAACCAATTTACAATCAACCAACGCGTGCGAGAAATAATCCTCCTTTCATCGTAATTGAACCAGACCGGCGGTTTCCTTCTTTGTTCTCCATGCAAATTTGCCCACTGTCGCAGATATGGATCAGCGGTTATCTGACGGCAAAGCACTCTCCCTGATATAATCCAAATTAATTTGTTCACCGTCGTTGCCAGGCGTTGTCTCGTATTGTAACTATTTCCCATTAGGCTGAGGGAGGGTGGGCTGAGGCTTTGGTGGACTAATCCAGAACACAGGGTAGCGGCGCTGGATGTTGTTGACGACTAAGGCGACGGCGAGGATCATTGTCGAGGAAAGGAGTACCACTGGAAGGTAATACCAGGAGATATCCCACACCGCATCGTCAAGGGCAGGCAAAAGAGCAGTGGCACCAGCAGGCGGGTGGGTTGTCTCCGTGATCTGCATTACAACAATTGCAATTGCAGATGAGAGGGCGCCTGCCAGCCAGCGCAAAGAGTTGAAACGCGCTTCATTTGGCATCAAGCTGAACAGTTTGGTCACACAAATGCCAACCAGGGCACTCAGGAAATGACCAAAAATGAGAGCGCGGGGTTGAGCGAGCGGGCTTTCGAGTGCACCGTACACCAGTACAGCTGATGCGCCCTGGTTTCATCAGCGAGTCATTGACACCACGAGTAGAAAGAAACTTACATAGGAGGCAATCAGGCCAGGCACACCGCGGTCAGTGAAGTATTTCGAGTAATTGAAGATGGCCTGCACTGTGCAGAGACCCGCAAAGGCAGCGATGAATGACCAGAAGTGAACCAGATACTTTGCAGGTGGCTTTGGTGCCTCTGCGCGGTAGCCTAGGAAATGACTCACGGGCCTAGGAAGGCGAGCCAAGAATTCCCGCTCTGACAACATGTTCAAGAAGACTAGACACGTAGAAAGTGACGTTGAAAAGTGATTGTCTCTGAGAAAGAGGATGTGGAAAAGCGTATCGCATTGACTGAGGAGAGAGAGAGAGAGAGAGAGCAGAAGCTAGCCCTGGAGCCCTGGAGATCTAGGAACTGTCAGCTGACTTCCCTGGAGCAAAACCTCGAAGCCAACGTCAAGAAAATGCAAAGAACTTCTGGACAATTTCTGGACCTTGCGAGCGGGACCGGGATCGGGATCGACCTATAAGCTAAACCCACACCCCTGTAAGTCTTAGTCTATGAGGCTATTGCAAGCGAGTCCTGTTTTGCTGAATTTTTCTTTCACTCCTTTGCACCATTAATCTCTATTTCACCCACAGCTGATGAAGTAGAGTGATATTTTCTCCGGAATATACCAATTTCCTCTTTCGGTCCTTTGTTTTTCGCCGGGATTTGAGATGGTATTTCCCGGCCCCCACGTCCCTTCTTTTTGGGAGTCAAACAGTCCAATTTAGCCTGACCTGAGAATATATATACAGTGAGACTATATACCATACAATATCCATCATCCCTTTCCCTAATTACAAGCCCCTTACCAAAAAGCTTGGAAAGACTAGGATTTTCGTCGGTCAGATCCCGTCAGATCCCGTAACGGCCGGGATCGGGTGGGGTCCCGCGAGAAGCTTGACCGGGCAAGGTCCGTCGGAATGCCCGAGCGGAAGAATCTCGGTGATTGCCCGACGTACTTTAGACAAATCTGATATCTATTCTTCCAAGTTGAGGCTTTGAGAGACCCCCCATCACCCTTTGAAGCATCAAGGTTGGCAGTTGCAATCCTCACCTCACCGACAGCAATGGCCCCCAACAGCCCTGGGGTCCTCTAGATTGTTCTTATTTTTTATATCAATTATTGGAAATTTGATTTTTAAATGAATTGATTTATTATTCTTATCTTTTAAAAGGAAAATACTACAGAGTACATTCTCTTATTCTATGCCTGTTTCAGAGCATGGTGTATTTTTGTTGGACCCTGTAGGAAGCAGGGACTTCGGGCTACACCAACCACCTGCTGGGCAAACCACTCAGTGACCGCATCCTGTTTAACTCTTGGCGCCACTTGTACTGAAGACGCACACCGATGCGCCTTTGGACATACGGAATAGTATATGACCACTTCCAACGTTTTTGGGGGCTGAGACGACCCAGGTCTCCAGGACTTCATGGACGGATCTAGTTCTCTCTTTTCTTCCTTCTTATTTTGGTAGCCGGGTCAGCCAATACAGCGCATTCGTTGCGTTCTCGCTGTGATTCCATGCAAGCCTGTTCTACTAGCGATCTCATTGGCGATAGTCTAGAGGCATACATTTGATGCGTAAGAAATGAGGTATTTTCCAATAGGCCCCGAAACAGAAGTATTGGAGGATGCTCGGACTAATTTACATAAATATCGCCCCTATACCGACTTTGAGCGAAAGTGTCACCGGTGTTTTCATCTTCTTCTGCGAATACTAGAAGTCATTCGCGGTTTCATCGAGTCTCGTTCCTAGCTTCATTCAAGATATTCCCAGTATTCAAATCGAACTGTACCCAGCGAGTCCCAGCCCAGGCAAAATGACCTTCACGGATCATCAAGGTGAAGAGGATACCCGGAGTGAGTACACATTTGTCCCCATCTTGAATCTCACTAATGTTTAGCTAGTATCCGGCTTTGAGCCTCTACTTGCACCGGAATACATTCAACACGAGATACCTGCTGTGAACTTTTCTCATCATCCCCCAAAGGAATGAACGCAACTGACACCCTTCCAGTCAGCCACCTCCCTCGCAACCGTCTCATCCGGCCGCCAACAGGTGATTGATATCCTTGAACGACGAGACGACCGCCTCCTCGTAGTTGTGGGGCCATGTTCGATCCATAACCCCGAAGAGGCGCTCGAATTTGCATCTCGATTGCGCGACCTGTCCAAGAAGCTCTCCATGGATCTGTGCGTCGTCATGCGTGCTTACCTGGAGAAGCCGCGCACAACAGTCGGATGGAAGGGGCTTGTCAATGACCCCGATATGGATGAGACCTACAACATCAACAAGGGCCTCCGTATTTCCCGCCAACTCTACTCCGACCTCACAAACATGGGTCTTCCTATCGCCAGCGAGATGCTTGACACGATATCGCCCCAGTATCTGGCAGACTTCATATCATTTGGAGCCATCGGTGCTCGCACAACAGAATCCCAGCTCCACCGTGAGCTCGCCTCTGGCCTTAGTTTCCCCATTGGTTACAAGAATGGCACGTCGGGGAATGTGAACGTCGCAATCGACGCTATCGCCGCTGCTTCCAAGCCACACACATTCCTTGGTGTGACCAAGCAAGGGATGGCGGCCGTTACCCGCACCGCTGGAAATGAGCATGGTCTTGTGATTCTCCGGGGCGGCTCACACGGCCCCAACTACAGCAAAGAACATGTCTCCTCCGCGAAGCAAGTGTTGAGACAGAAGAATCAGCGCGATAACCTCCTGATTGATTGCTCACATGCCAACTCATCCAAAAATTTCCACAATCAGTCGCTAGTGGCTATGGACGTCGCAAGTCAGATGGTGAATGGTGAAACCGCTATTGTGGGCGTGATGATCGAAAGCAACCTCAACGAGGGAAACCAGAAAGTTCCCCCCGAAGGTCCTAGTGGTCTCCGACCTGGCGTTAGCATCACTGATGCGTGCATTAGCTGGGAAACCACTGTGGATGTTTTGCAAAATCTGGCCAGCGCCGTCAGGTCCAGGCGGGAGTACTTACAGTCGGTGGCTGAATGCACAAGCAAACCGACTTGGTTGGAGAGTCAATCTGCAGGCATTATGGCCTGAAAATTACATATGGCTCAATTATTTGATATTTGCTTTTTTTCTTTCAATGGGGGGGGGGGAATTGGAATGCCAATGTTTTGCTTTTATCCATTGGAGACCTCAAGTGCTCTGCGCTTGCCAGGATTCAATGATGACAGCACTGAAAACCTCGGGAGCCAGGGGCATGGATTTTTGGATGTATCCATATATTCAGGGGCGTACCCGTACCCCCTCGGGCTGTTTTGGGGGCGGGGCGGTACCTAAGCCCTTCCAAGTTGGGAGGGGGGGCCTATTGAAATGAAAATCACATCGCGCTCCACAGAACAGGATATTCAGGTGATTAGCTTTGAACAATTGTGATTTCGGCTTTCGTTGATTCCCCGATAGTTTCTACAGCCCGGAAAGGAAAACAATAACCAAAGCAAACAACTTCATTTCAATCAGGACTAAGCATGCCATTTGGAGCTCGCCTAAAGCTTGCTAGTGTAGGTGGCATTCTTGGGGATTCCGAACTTTGACAAATCTTCCGTACTCTTCCCATCGACAGCAAGCTCTGCCAGAACGCGACCAAAGGCTGGTGCAAATTTGAAAGCGTGAGCTGCACCCAGACCAACGATTATGTCTTTATGCTTCTCCAGTGGGCTGATGACAAATTGCCTATCTGGCGTGATAGAATATTGGCAAGTAACAGTCCGGAGTGCCTGGCGACCCTCATCAGGCATCACATTACCCATAAATGAAGATAGCTGCTCGAGCAGCTGGGGTGAGTGAACATAGGTCCGCTGCTCGGGTGTCATAAAATTGTTGGATGTATCTCGACCGGCCTTGATAGTTGGCTCGCCAAAGGATGGGAAACCGTAGAAGCAAGGATCGCCGCCCCAAATCCACACTGGAAAGTTACTTGGCTCCCAGGCTGCTTCCTCCGTCGGTTTGAAATATGTGACTTGCTCTTGCATCACTGATAGAGGAATATGCACACCAAGTGGAGCGAGAAGCTTGTTCGTCCAAGCATCAGCTGCAAGGATGACTTTGGCTGCGTGAACCTGTCCTTTGGAAGTTTCAATCAGGACACCCGATCCAGACTTTTTCGGTGTCACTCGGTCCACACGGGTATGCTCTCTTAGAACTGCGCCATGTGTTCGGGCTAGGCTTTGCATAGCAAGGACAGTCTTTGCAGCGTGGGCAATTCCCGTGTCCGCTGTGTACACTGTGTCGACTGAGTCGGGGATGTCGAATTGGGGCCATCGCTTGTTGACCTCCTTTGCGTTGAGAACCTCATATGGCACATTCTTGGCGTCAAGGCTTCTCGTGAAATCCCCGATTGGGGTGGGGGCATCTCTTGGAAGAAAGAAGACACCACCGGTGATCGTTAACAGCTTTTGGTCCGTAGCCTTTTCCAAATCAGCCCAGTCTTTGTATGCAGATTTGGCCAACGCAACATATTCGGGGGACGAATTTGTTGTTCTCACGATGCGAGAAGTATCGTGTGACGCGCCGTGTACATGTCCGAGTTCGAATTGTTCAAAGGCAATGACTTTCTTGCCCTTGAGGGCTGCGTGGTATGCCGCTGCACTTCCAATGACGCCAAGACCAACAACTGCGACGTCGTATTGTTCCATTATTTCTTCGAGTACTCCTTGCTGGGCTGCTTTTGGTTTGTGGAATATCTTTGACCCCCAGAAAAAACCGTGCTTTTAAGCTTACCGTCGTCGAGTACATGTGGGACGGTGAACGGCCCGCTCACGTGTCGTCCCCTCTCAGTCCACGGGTCCACGGGTGTCTGACTCCCCGCCAGTCGGGTTGAGCTTATCCATGAATATCGATGTCACTAGTACCCTCCGCAGTTGGCAGAGAGTTTAGTGTGGGGTCATTATATGGGAAATACTGGTGGCCAAGATCAAAGGCGGCATCTCTCCGTCTTCCCGGTCCCGAGATATTTGACGCGCTCGAATGAATGAGAGCTAAAACAAGCTCTTTGGGACGAAATAAGATAGTGTAGAATTATCAGACCATCAGTGCATCTTCAATTAGATATTTATGCTGAGAAGAATCTCAGCAAAGTGAGCAAAGGATTATGACTAGGAAGTCAAAAGTAGACTTCCACACCAGCCCAGAAAGCCCGGGCCCAACCCAGCCCAATGCGGAAGTTTAGTCAAAAGCGTCCCTTTAACCTCCTTTGAAGTCCCAAAATTTGGTGGGCCACATGAGATTTCCTAGGGAGCTCCCAGCTCATCCGGCCAGTGCATACCCCTTCGAGTCCACAAGTAAAGCGCGAACACTGCTTTGCGGCGACTCTTGGTATCACTGGCACTGACGGGCCGGCCCCACGATTGCGAAACTGCACTCCGCATCAGCTGACGCAGCCTTTTCTGATAATCTGTATTTCGAGTAACAAGACAAGCCTCGGTAGCCCGGATCATGACCTCGCAGGCATTCAGAACATCTTTGCCGCATTTCTCTTCAAGGCGCTCTACTATCAACAGCATCGGGAAGGATACCTGGAATAATTGAATGCCAAAGAAAAAAGGACAGAAACTGGCATCTGGATCAAAATGCAAAATCCTTCGAAGACAGGAGGCCGCATTAAGGGAAAATGAGATCGTGGAGGCAAAGGCGGGAGAAGTCCAACATTGCTCGTCCTCCACTAAAAACCCCCAGTTTCGTTTTCCCACTAGCATCATGCGAAGAGCCTGGACAAAGAATGACGCATAGATAACCGCAGTGTGATGCTGTTGGTCTGAAAGCTTGTTTGAATCCTTGCCTTCAGGACTTGGGGCTTCGACTGGTGTAATAAGAGTGGCCAAACTGGTTTGATACACATCGAGGTGTTGCGATATCTCAGAATTTGCAGTACCCTTGTCATGCTGCGGTTCTGAACGATCTTGGTTCTGGCGTAATATTTTCCCGGTGATGGTCATGAGGGGAAGCAGAAACCCAAAGAGCGATGAGTCGTTGAATCGGAAATCCGGGAATATTCGACCCCCTGATCGATTTTCTCGGCCGGGATCCAAATCTGTTTGTGAATGAGAATCGCGATGGACGGAATCGCCATTTTGCCAAGAAGTCTCATTCATCGGGAGGAGTACACCGGCACATTCGGCATCGAGGATCTCCAGCGGTATATTATGACGCAGCGCTAGATGGCGGTCCATAATGTACAATAGCCACCATGCTCGTCTTCGTTCTTCAAGACTCTCATATGAGAATGTAACAGAGCGAGAGTCAGGGTGTATATTGTTATCGAAATCCTCATTCGATTCAGGCACATCATGATACATGCATGTTGACTTTGCTGCGAATTCCAATGAGCCACGGCCACAGTATTCGCAGTAATTCGAGCTTGAACCGTCCGAGTCCAGAAGTATATCTGCCTTGGAAATGAGTTTCAATTTTTTTGCAAGATGAATCGCTGCTTTCCACCTGCAAGTTGTTAGAAAAGAAAAAAGCCGTACCTGGTGGATCGATTTACATACCACTTAAGACTTGACGGGTTCTCTTCAGCAGAGCAAATCGAGGCAATATGAATGTAAGTGATCACATCATCAAAATCACCGACAGGGTCGCCCATGCTCTGAGACGGCGTGGGTAAAAAAGACAAATCCGCCGATGATGACACATGTTGCCCCGAAAAGGCGTGCTCAGATAATTGCGGCAAGAGCGAGAATGTAAGTCGACCAAGTGACCGACAGAGATTGCTTTGTTGTACAGACGATGAAGAAAATGAAAAGTCCCGGTCGTTCACGGCAGCCATCCAAAGCATGCTCATCAAAAGCGCAGGCTTAGTAGGCCTATATCTGTCACCCAGGAGTGAGGACTTTCGTAAAAGAGAGCACTTCAATTGGCCGTAGACCATGTGCGGATTGGTGAAGAGATCTTCACAGAAATATCGCTCAATCAAATGGCACATCAGCTCAAAAGGCACATGGGGACCCAAAAAGCCCATCACCTCATTCAACACGGGATATCGCAGTGGGGGCTGCTGTGCCGGTGGATTCACTTCGTCCAAATTTGTATCCTCAAGATTAGTGAATATGGAAATAGGCTCATGCTCTGTGTTGTAATTCGTGTAACCCGAATCCCACGATACCGGCGGCGGTGGCACAGGGCTCTCAACTTGAAAGCTCGAATGGGGTAAGCCGTCGGATCTCTGGTCTATTGAGTGAAATGGATCTCTGGGGCTGAGTTCCGATATTTCCAAACCCTGTGAAGTATTCCCAGTAGTGTGATTTTCATCTTCAAGCAAAGCCAAAAGGCTGTCAATCTCGTTGGTCGCCGGCGGCCACGACTCAGCCACGGATTCCGGGGTGGTGGGACCCATTGAAGATGGCGAAGATGGTGAAGATGGCGAATGAGCAGAGGAGTGATTGTTTATCCACAACCTTGATTCACGTTGAGAGTGCTCGGTGGTTATGTTGCCTAGCTTGGATCGTGGTGTGCGGCCTCGTTTCCGTAGCGTGCGCGTGAATCCGCACTTGATGCCAGCGTGAGTGCAGCGTGAGCACGGTGATGGGGATATCAGATCACAGCGAACACGTCGCATGTGACACGGGTCACAGGCAACCTGATTACGTCTGAATCGTTGTTTGCGCTTTGGGACTTCATCCGCGCCAAAGTGTGGAGCTGGAAGTGATGACAAGTCCTCCAGATGGATTTCGATTTCAGAATGCATCGCGCGTACTTTGAAGATTCCCTGCAGGTGACGGGAGTTAGAGGCGATGGGGAACTCCGATCGTCCGACTCAAACAGTGCCCAGTTACTGACAGTGTGGCTGAGTAGGTAGTATCTCGATATTCCCTCATCATTCTTCCGGAGTGGCGGCTTTTTTCAGGGGCAAACTGGCATTGCAGGAGGCAGGCACCTATGATCGAGCAGCCGAGGAAACAATCAACACCCCTCCAAGCGAGCTACGCCATCCCCACACTATAGGCGGTTTGACTAACCCGCCGCAATCCTTTTCGGGTAAGCATCCCCGCGACACATACTTCGGGCCGATGGCAGTAGTTATTCCGGTGCAGCCGAAACAGTCATTGGCTGCTGGTGATTGTCTCCACTCGGGGAGCCAAGGTTCCAGGGTCGCTGGATACGGGTATTTGGTTCTGCGCTAACTACTTTTCGTTCGCCCTCATACATTCGCAGCAGACTTCCTTTGCCCAAGCAAGCAGAAATGCTTCGGCATACTAAATCTTTTGACCCAATAAGCATCTCACAATGTCCTCTCAAAGCAGCCCTGAAAGCGGCCGTATGAATCCGACCGAATATACTTTGACGATCCTACAATGCCGAAGCCCAGGAGGGCCAAGACAAGATATCCGGCGAAACTGGCGAAGTCTTGGAAGGTGACCACTCTTCAGATGGAGGACAAAATAGCCTTTGCCACGGTGAGACCCCCGCGGCTTGTCGCTGTTTCAACCCCATGGGGTCATGGTTTTCAGGTTCTAGTCTGCCCCGGAAACCATAACCAAAAGTCTATATAAAGCAGGCCACCCTCAGCTTTCGACAACGGCATGACTTTCAAAGCCTCTGTTCAACAGGAATTTACCTATCAGACTTTATCCGCATTGCAATGGCTCTTACAAAGGAGCCCTATTTTGGCCTCACTGGGGGATGGCTCACATTATGGCTTACAGTATGTCCCGGATCCCTCCAAGGTTCCTCATTGCGTGTCTCCTCAGCTACGGATAGACTAACATGATTGGGGAATAAGATAGCCTGTGCTACTGATATGATGTTGTTCGGATACGATCAGGGCGTTTTCAGTCTGTCCCATTATCATCCTGTTTCATCCTTTCACCTTCATACTGACGAACTATCTCCCCCAGGCGGCGTCGTGGTAACACCTAATTTCCTCGAAGTTCACGATTTGGTTGGCCCTACCAAGACAACAGTTCTCTCAACGGTTGCTGCAATTTACGACATTGGATGTTTCTTCGGCGCCATACTTGCGTTCACCGTGGGACAGAGACTAGGTCGGAAAAAGTCTATTCTCTTGGGGACAGTCATAATGGCAGTTGGCACAATTCTACAGGCGTCTTCTTACAGTCTTCCACAGATGTTCGTCGGTCGAATCGTGTTAGGGTGAGTGGGTTCCTAACCCCGGGTCACACACACCTGATGTTTATGCGTCTAGTCTCGGCAATGGTATCAATACTGCCACGGCTCCTATCTGGCAGACAGAAACAGCACAGGCAAAGTGGAGGGGCAAGCTCGTCATCTTGGATCTTGGGCTCAATGTTGGTGGCTACTGCATTGTGAACTGGATCAACTATGGCCTCAGCTTTCGCGGAGGTGCCATTGCATGGCGATTGCCAATTGCTCTGCAACTCATATTTGTGGTCATTTTGCTCGTCACAATTCCATGGCTACCTGAATCTCCAAGGTCTCATTCTTTCCCGAAGAATACTCGTTTGATGCTAACAAACACAGATGGCTTATGATGCAAGCCCGGGAAGAGGAAGCAATGGAAGTCCTTGCCTGCGTCGAAGCCAAAGCTACCGACGATCCACTCATTATAACTCAACGCGATGAGATTAAGTTCAGTATTACCTACGAGACTCAGAATGCGGTTCGATGGTGCGACCTTCTGCGCCCAAGCAAAAGCAACGACACTACCAAGACCCTTCGGCGGCTGCTTCTTGGAGCTGGAACACAGGCGATGCAGCAGTTCCAAGGTACCTCCCACGCTCTTTGTACATGAGTTTGTCGTAACCGGATTCACTAACCTAAGATTTTTCCAACAAAAGGCATCAACATCATGAGCTATTATCTACCCTTGGTCCTCATCAATTCGGTCGGACTCTCCGACACAATGGCTAGGCTTCTCACAGCTTGCAATGCCACATCTTATTTCGTTTTCTCATGCGCTGCTGCCTTGGTCGTCGAGCGCGTCGGCCGTCGTGGGCTGATGATGTTTTCTGGATTTGGCCAGTTCCTCTCCTTTTTGATCATTACAATTCTCCTCTACTTGGCCGAGACAAATCCCGTGTACGCTTCCGCCTCGGTCGCCTTTTTCTTCTTGTTCCATGTGGCATTCGGGATGGGTATGCTGGGAGTTCCATGGCTTTACCCAACTGAAATCAACTCACTTCCCATGAGAACAAAGGGCGTGGCGGTCTCGACAGCAATCAACTGGTGAGTTGATGAAGAGATTATCCCACTTGATTGAATTGTGATACTAAATTTTCGGACCACCAGGATCACGAACTTTGCGATCGTCGAAATCACGCCAATTGGTATCCAAAGTATCGGCTGGAAGTTTTGGATTGTGTGGACTGTTCTCAACGCTCTATTCTTGCCGATCATCTACTTATTTTACCCCGAGACAGGTTAGTTGACGAATCTGCTTTTGCCATCATATTTTTACATGCTGACTTTCTTCAGCGAACCGAACATTGGAAGATATGGATGCATACTACCGTTCCAACCCCCCACTCATCGTGGCGGGTGATGCAGACGCGATCTCGACAAAGAGACCACTTCAGTTCATCTATCATGAAGACGAAGAGGTCCAGAAGAATGCGAAGGAGGCTCTCTCTGATGACAGAGGATTCGCAGAACATTTGAACTAGATCCTTGGCTAGGTGCAAAAGCTCGATGATCTTTTTGACTATGCAGATAAATGGCCCCGGAGGGTGATCTGCGAAACGGTCAGCTGGAAAGATCTTGAGGGCTTAACTGAACCCAGAGTTTCGCCCAGGCGCACTAGCCCACAAAGCCCACCTGCAGAGCCCAACCGCGAAGCCTGACCCGACCCACTATTGGTTCCATCTGGGGCCCAGATCTCGGGCCCGTTGATGCCCAGGTGGGCTGGAAACATCACAAACATGCCAAGAATTTCCCGGGTGTAAAATTGAACTTCCTTTTTGGTATTTCCAAGCTGCTCTCTGTTTGAATGCCGTTTTGATCTCATTATTATAGAACAGGCTTTGAAATTGAATTTTCTTTTATACCAGCCGTCAGTAATTAGTTTTACACTAAGGAAACTTCAATACACGAAAAAAAAAACGCGTTCTAGGTACAGAAAGTTGAATTCTAACAGAAGTTGTGAATTTCGTGGTTCTCGATCAAGCCGATATGCATATCCACTGGGCAGTACCTGGACGTCAGAGGTCCTAACCCTTAAACTTTAACCTTCCAACCTTCGAAGGTTGGAACTTGCCAGGTGGAAGCTTCTTCGAATTACTACAGTGCTAGGTATTATGGGATTTATGAGGACCTCATGAGCCTCGGGTTGCCCGGGTATACTCCGTAAGCTGAGTTGGGCTCAAGGGGTAGAGCCCAGACCCCGGGAGGTCTGGGCCCAAGCCGGCCCGTTGCGGAGTCTAATGCCTTTGAAACCACACCCGTCAACCCTGGAGGACTTGGTCTAAAAATAAATTTGAGACAGATATTTCCTAGTAGCTTTCTTTCCCATAGAGCGTTTTGAAGTTCCACAGCCCATGGTATCCTGCCTCGAAGACGCTTGGGACAGTGGGCAGGTTGGGTGACTAGGCGGTTTCAGGGGTGCACGTATCAACCCGAAGAAGACGGCGACTTATCGGAAGGCAATTTCTCTCGAGGCCAGCATAATAGTGAAATCAAGGGTATTTGATCATGCTACACTCATTTCTTTGAGGGTAAAAACCGAAATGCAACGAGGTTGACTGTTTTGGCATCATTAACCTCAGTGAAGTCTCGGAAACGCTCGAATCCAGACTTGAGCAAGACGTTCTGACTAGCAGTGTTGATGGCATCAGTGATAGCAATCAAATGCTCGTCCACGTTCTTGTCGCCAATGACCATCTCCTTCTGAACGCGTACGTCGCGCTCAGATCGAGGTAGCTCGGACCAAAATCGCAGCCAGGCACCCAAGAACTCTGTCGCAAGCCCTTGCCCCCATGTCTCCTGCCGAAGTAGATATCCCAGCTCAGGCCAGCCATGCGATCCGGGGTACAGATGACATCCGCCAATGCCAATCAGCTCACCGGTATCCTTGAGGCAAATAGCGCAATTGCCGGTGACGAGATCGTGTGGTGGTAGGAAAGGGTCGAGTTTCGATTTCGTCGTCTCGATGCTTTCGTCGATGCAGCCGGCCCGAGTCCATTTCATTACATCTTCTTGCGTGCGCAACACGTGCAGCGCGTCTAGGTCGCTTGGTCGAAGAGGCCGGATTAGTAGGCGGCTCGTTGTGATTTCGGGTCTTGCATTGTTTGGGGGAAGCGGGAGTGTGGGCAAAGATGTCCTCACAGTGACGAAGCCGTCTGAATCCATGTTGTGGAAGGAAAAATTGAAGAGTTGAGTCACAGAAGTTGCCGGGCGGCTCAACCCGCGACCCCACAATGTGTCACGGAGGCCGGGGAAGTCGCCTCGCCGCTCCTGTTTGGGACGCGGGTCTTCACTACAAGATTCTTCATTCTCTTGCAGAAATCGACCTTCAAACATTTGCTCTCTTGGTTTACTAACTTTGGTACTCTCTTTGTATTGGCAATAATGACAATCTCCATACATCCTGACATTTCCTTTCAGTCATGCTCTACTGACAATCCTGAACGTTTCCAGATTGAGCGGACCCAGCCAAAAAGACCACTTTCACTATCCCTGCGACTTCTTCTCTCTTGCTGAGTCCTGGACTCACCACATCTCGCGGGATATCTTTCCAACGGATGGTTAGACACCTCCCTTTGAAGCCCCGAGTCCCACATAGTAGCGTCGGGATTTCCAATACTTGCTGAAGTGTATGAAGTGAGCGACGTGGTGGTAGCTGCATATTCATTGAAGGCCGAATGTATGAAGTTTTCCACTTTGCCACCCCACAACCGAATCAAATCTTGACAATTCGTGCAGGCATCAATTACTCTTTGCCATGCCTCGTCCGGATCATATCTCGTCTTTGAAAGCTGGGCGCCTCCCAGCGAAATCCCGAAGACATTCTCGTTTTTCAAGTCATGGCTCCTAAATTGGTCAGTTCAAAGTGGTCATATTTCTCTGCAACCCAGCTGGCGAAGAGAAAAAGGAGCTTACTTCAACATGTGAATCAGTGGGTAAGTTTCGGCACAGTCCCCAAAACGCGTCGGATCCTCAAATTTGATAAACGATCTCCTCTCAAATGTGAAACCAGTGGCTCTGACAGCGTCGTCGTTCAAAAGGTTGAATCTTGCACGCCTGACCATCTCAGACAAATCGATTTCGGGACTGGGTTGTGGCGTCTCTGCAAAACTGGCTCCAAGGTAAAACTGACCCGTCTCACGACCTCTTCCTACCCACAAGCATGAAAATATGCAAGGCGGTTTGGCGGCTATCGCAGCACACCACTGGCTGTACATCGCGGTCAAAGGAAGATAAAAGTTCGAGATCGTCGCATTCCTGGGGGCTGGTCCCATGAGTGAGAGGAAGCGACCTAGCAAGTCAAAGCTGCACCAATATGGAACACAGTCGTACACCCAGATCTCCAAGCTGAGCTGGTATTCGCTTGATGATTTGTGCATGCGACCTGGACCTATTGTGTCGCCAAACATCGGATCATTTCCGAGATACTTGATTGAATAGGTTCTGTTATTATCACTGTTACGGTGTTCAGCTGAGTTCAATAGACTCCTGGAAGGCCCATTCTCGATGCTTAACTCACATAATACCAGAAATGTGCATCAGTATCCGTTGAAGCTCTGGCGCAACGTGCAAACTCACCCCATAGGCATATGGGTCTCTCACAACATCAGCCATGAACCTTTTTATCTGCTTGGATCACCGATGTTATTTGATTTGTTCAGACATCGTCTTGCTGTTGTGGGAAGACTTACTTTACTTCGATCCCAGGAGTACGCCTCCATCAGATCTACCTTATCATTGAAGGCATTCAGATAAAAGGCAGGATTTTCGAGATCTGCTTTGGTTGATGTGGAAGCCACAGTGTGGAAAGTCGAAGAATCATTGTAGCTCGAGGTTCCTCTAGAGAACCGTACAGATGGCTCGAAACTCAGGCTTGACATCTTGAAGGTAATGTTTTTGTGCTTTCTGGAAACTATTCCAATCCTGGCGTACTCTTTATCGATAGAAAGAATAGTTGGGATTGTTTCGTCGATCTTAAGATATCCTGCTCGAAAATTGGTCAATGCGATGCGCTACTTGCAGAATTCCGAAAGAATTCCCCTTCTTATAATAATCCCGAAATATGTTGAAGTCTCAAATCCTACCTATATGCTTCCAAGTTGCGTCGTTATTGCATCAATGTACCATGCAAAAGCACATCCAGCTGCTTGCAATTCGGACTGAGCCGTATAAGCCCTGGAGTTCTTTTTTCCAATATGAAAAATACAATGAATGAAAGACTAGATTTGGTCTTGAAACTAGTGATACCTTTTAACGCGTCCAAGGTTCTTTCATTCAAGACTCAGGCAGTTTTCGATTTCAGTAATCCCGGAAAAAGCCTGAGACATGATAAAGACAACTGAAGCCCACCGTTAGACCAGTGTCTCTTCTAGTCTAAGCTTTAGCTTTAAACCTGACTGGAAATATAATCTCCAGGGCCTGCATTATACCTGAAGTTACCAAGTCCGCCTAAGACAAGCCAAACCAGTTGTCGCTGCCGTCTTCACAACATCACCCGTGGACTATAGCACGTATAATGGGATCCCTGTTTAGTATATTTTACAGAGAGGAAGAGCAAGTCGCCTTCGCTCAAGACATCCAAGATCAAGAAGAGATTTACCTGCATGAGACCTGCGGAACAAAAGCGGAGGTAAAAGCCCAGCCCAAATTTGCAATTTCGGCCCCATGAAATTTTTGTGCTCACTGCTGCATGCCCAGGTGCTGCAGATTCAGAATTGCGACGCCTCAAGCGAGATACCGAGCCCACGGCGATCAGCAAGGCTTGCCGGCCAGAGTCCCCAGTATCAAATTCCACAGACGCGGAAGCGTAGCCTACCAGATGACCCAGACCGCTATTTCGATCCACATGGTGCGGTATGCCCGGTGAGTACGGATTATTTGCCCTATCATTATGTTTCTCAATTGAAAATGCTGACAGATGTATAGTATGTCCCATCTGATCCTCGTGGCTGGTCAACAGATCCCAGGATGCTTGAGGATAACGAGTGGGTCCGAGAGGGAAGTGATGCCCAAAGGCTAACGGCTCGGTTTGGTCTCACTAATTGTCGTTCAGTATTGGCCAACAATTTGCTGACCATATTCAAGTCAAACGGTGACTTTTATCTGTGGGGTCGTCCAGTCAACTATATCCAACGGATATCTTCGGGAGACTTTGACGAGATCAAAACAATCTTGAATAATCATGGGATCGGCCTGCTTGACAGATATTTCATGAAGCAAGCAGGTTCTGGCGGCGAATACACGTTGCTGCCAAGGGGGAGATTCGACTGAAATTCGGCTTCCCGAAGTCCTGTTGAGTGAGGGACCATATGATAACCTTGGGACTCCTCACGATTTTTCCGCGATGGCGTGACTCAACATCAAGGGGAAAATTAATGAAAGAAAGAGAGCATTGAGGGTGCGAGCGCGTTCTAAGTGGTGACAAAATCTCTTTCAAAACTTGATCGCACTTTGATGAATCGTGACGATAGATATAAAGCAAGACTGTAAGAATGATATATCCAATATGATGCAGAAAGCTGTATTATCTCCGATGTTGGAAGCTCAGGCTTCAATGGAGTTGGTGATTCGAGGCATATCATGTGTTCGAGTGTATATTTCCATTGCTGCATAATAATCGCAATACCGTATGGCTCTCATTACCCCTTAAGATCCACTGGCCGGTAATTCATAGTAAACTGGTTGAATCTGCGTGGTTCGGCCTTCCAATTCTGCGCTTTGTTCGTTGGTAGTGCCACTTCCACTACTTCCACCCACATTGCTCCCGCTGGTATCCCCAAGGACCGCATCTGGGGACCAAAATCTTGGTCGCGGTATCAAATGATCGCTGTTCGTTGATTCTGTGGGAGGTGCATTGTGCACTGGTCCGGAGAGGACGGACTCATCTGACTCTGGTAGCGTTGCCTTATTTGCTGCCTTCTGGCGCTGACGACGGATGAAGAAGAACAAGACTGCTGCTAGAATGACTACTCCGCAAAGCGCTGCTATCGCGATGCCAGCTACAGCACCGTTGCTGAGTGAGGAGGAGCCGTCGCCATTGTCGGAATCTGACGAACAGTCCTCTCCGGAGCAGCTGGATGACTCTGTTGCTTTGGATGTGATCGTGACAACCTGCTGATCAGCATCGCCATCCCATTTACACGCTGAGACGTTGAATGTCATGCGCTCATAGTCGACTGAGAGGTAGCTATGCAGTGATTTACACTTAGCATGGTTGGTCAAAATCCGGAAAATTTGACTTACGCTTCTTGTAGGAAGGTCCGGCCCAAGGTGTATTGGGTAGAATTTGATGCACGCTTGAGCGGGAAATAGTAACTGCTATTGTTGACCAATGGAGACTTGGCAGTCAGGGCGAAAGCATCATAAGGTAGAGTGATCGACACAGCATCGCCTCCAGATTGCACATCGGAGAGTCGGAACGTCACCTGTGCGTTTGAATTGAGCAGCTCGGTGTTTTTTGTGTCATTGACTAGATATAATCCCGTATCGTTGTCGAGCGTCAGATCGAACGAGCTTTCAAAGGCGTTGCATACATCCTCCGGCAGCCAGATATTTGGTTCTGTTGAGTCGATGAAGATCGATATGGGCTCCGACAACAAAGTAGCCGAAGTTGAGCCGCTGTAGCTGATGGACTGTAGATAGACAACCAGGTCCCTGGTGATGTCGTCTGCCATTGTGAACGAGACGGAATTCGACTTGAAACGTGATTTGTCATAGCCCGAGAATATGAGTTGACCGTAGACCTGCTTCAGCCCTGTGGGAGAGTCAGCGCAATCCAGGATCGCTCGGTCAATCAGCATGGCTTTTGCGGCCGTACTCACGATACTTGGCGCCGGCCGTATAGCTCCAGCTTAGACTGGGGATGTGCTCTTTGTCCTTGAGAGTCTGAATGAAAGATATAGAAGAACTGTTTCCCAAAGAAGTGAGATTGACAGGTTGAGGGTTTAGACCAAATATTCCACTGTTCGTATGTTGAGTCAGTAGCTTCCCTCAGGCAGTCGTTGTGAGAATCCCGAGATTACAGATAAAAAGGTTCAGCAGTTGCGATTCCTGCGACGGTTTGATTCTTCAATTTGGGTCCACTAAGACCAACCCCCAGAGTGTCCTGAGCGAACTCTGCTCTTTGCTCATATCCAAGATTGGCCTCAAGGCCAACGCCATTCTCGTTGATTCCGTAAAGACCCAAGTCTTGCCAGCTTGAAGACTGGTTTTTCTGGAAGAGAGTTCCCCTCGATGTTGCACAATCTGACGGCACTGTCTCAAACACAGATTTAGAGCATCCATAATCTGATAAGACAACCATGGACTCCGGCGAGGCGGTCGAGACGAGCACTCGCACGGATTGTTCGGGGTTGCCGACTCGAAGATAGAATGTGCTCCATGGACCATCGTTACCTTCACTGAATTTTCAGTCAGCAAAACCCCAGCAATTCATCGATCAGGTGGTGGTGGATGGTCACAAATATTGGCTGGGAGAGACCTCTAAGGCCGACGGGGATCGTTTGGCAGGCGAGGATGCCAAGCATTGCAGCAACCAGTGTGAATGCAATGCTATCCAGAAGATAATCAACCTCATGTCATCTGTAAAGACCCAGAAAAAATCATCGGATGAAATTGCAAGTGAAATTGAAATCTATGCGATCTTGCGACCGGGAATTTGCTGGGTCATCACGGCGTGTTTCGCCAGTCATCATTTTTACTTCTGTAACCGGTTGAGAAGCAGAGCTAGTTGAATGCGATCGTCGTTGTCATTTAGTCGGGGGCAACAGGCGTCCCTGACAGGTCCACGTTGGGGTCTGCAAAACAGGATATGACGCTCGGTTGCGACAAAAACCTGCTCCGCTTTCAGGCCAGGAACAATCGCTGGGAATTTACAAGTGCACTCGATCTAAAAGTAGATTCTCCGCAGAATCTTTACCTTTCTGAGCAAGATAGTTGCTTGTCACTGCCGCTTCTGGTCAATACACCGGCTCTTGCGCGATGCCTAGACGCGATGATCTCCTATGTCATCGCGACTTCGACCGTGCAGTTCTCGCTCTCGCTCCGGTCTTCCATTACGTCTAATTGCTTCTTGCCATATATTTTCTCGTACTTCTCGGGTCGTTCAGTTTTAGCAATCACTGTGTAAATTTTTTGTTCCGATTGTTGGGCTCGTGATGCTATTCGAGCTTCGATTTTGGACGGCCCTTGGGCTGCTAACTGCTGAAGTAAATGCCTTCAGTGTTCCTGGTATGTACTAGTAGATGATATGGCCTGATCAATCGATCCAAGTACAATTGCTGAATCCGTGTAGTGATTCACTCCCCATCTCAGAATCCATCAACTGGGAGTAATGTCATCACTTCCTCTCCCGTTCCAGTAACATTCTCGTCTCAATCTACTATTTGGGACAGTGATGAAGTCACAGAGGAAGTCACAGAGACTGGTAGCACCACTGTGTGTACCACTGACCTCCCCATCCCTACGTTCTCGTCTTCGGTGCGATGGAGTGAGAGCAAAGTGTCGAGCTCTCCTCTTATTCCTGTTCCACCAAAAGTCATTTCGACAGTTTCGGTCTCATTGTGTCCCACAACTTCAGAATTCATCACCGTGACGACCAGAGCGACCCCCATACCCGTTACAACTACGACTTACGTGCCAACGACAATCACGCCGCCTCCAAGCCCGCCCCCGAACCCATGCCCAACAACTTGCAGCATGTAAGTCTTTCTGTCTTGTGGCATGCCAGCTTGGAATAAGTATCACTAACCATTGTCTCATAGCTCCGCCGGCACCGTCAATCTATTCTACTGGCCATCCGACGACAAAGTTTATCCCTCCACATATGTCAACACGCATCTCAACTGGACATTGTAAGATATATGACATCCCGATGTCCTCTTCAAGACTGACTCATATCCTTCCTCAGTACTTCCCCATCCGTATATATGGTCATCGACACCATCTACGGCTACAATACTGCAGGCCGCGCTGGACCGTCTGGCACCAGCGTCGTCTTCCCCTTGGATCTAGACCAGGTCTCGACCATCATTCCCGAGGGATCGATCACACAGCAGTTGACCCTGGGTGATCTGGGAACCAACTGTCCCCAGACAGAGGCTGAATCGGTCATCGCAACAGCCGCCCCCAATGGCCACTGTGATCCCATCCTCGCAGCTCCCAAACCTGTCAAATCCTGGGCATCTCCTTGCAACGCATGTGGTAACTTCGGGCTTTTCGATCCCCCATATGCCGTTTCACCGCTCACCGGGGGTCTCGTGCCGGAGACAACGACAATTTCAAAGACAGAATCTGAGGTGACAACAACTGCAGACACGTCTTCGGCGACGGATATCACAAAGACGTTCACTTCGGCAATTCCAGAAGCCACCTCCGATACGGTCTTCTCTTCTGAGACCGCCACGCCATCTGAGACAAGCTCTTTGTCTACATTGACTGACATTCAGTCGACATCGCTCACTGAAGACAAGGTCTCATCCGGTACGATTTCCACAGTCGTTCCTGTTCCCACCGTATCATCAACCACCAGCGAAATCATTCGGTCGTCGTCATCTTCTGGTATCCACCCTAGCATGAGTACACCTGCAGTTGCTGCAGGCACGAGGAAGAGTGCAGGAATACCTGCATGTTTGTTTTGGGGGTTTTCTGCAGTCGCAATTTTGTTATAGAGCAGCACTGTGTCTGCTCCGGGAAGCAGCGTTGCGCATAGCGATCAATTGATTCATTTCAAAGTCAAACTCTCCAAGTGGACAGCGAGCATGGGCCACCCGTTCTGATTTCAACAGCTGGGCACGTATATATACGACACCAGAGATTTAGTATCAAGACCAAACCGTCAAATACGGCGGGGAGAAGGAGTTCGAATATCCGGGCCAATCACGCAACAAGCTTCATGGCACCCTAGGGTCCCCTTTGACAACTTTTAGCAAGCCAAGAATCCCAGTGAGACTGGGCGGGCGTTGATTTCATGTCGGAGTTTGTTTGAGTTCTTTGCCGCAGACCTCAGGATGGCCCCATTTGGTGGGTTGAATTGAGGGGAAATGTTCCGGGAAACGTGAAAAGACGATCTGCAAGGGAGACAAGTCTTGGCTCATGCAGAAGCCCAAGATCCGGTCCTGGAGTGCAAGTTCTAGAGCTTCGATGATTGGCTTTCGACGTTCCATCGTGTTTTGCCTCCATGCGTGTCTTATCACATCCCAACCAACGGGGCACAAGGTAATCTCACCGTCACGAGACGGCGGAATTTAAATGGGGACACCCCGGTGGTGTACGGAATGACCATGAAAGGGACCAGACTGCCGGGACCGACGGCGTGCAAATTGCTGCGTGATCAGCACCGAATTGGACGATGTTTTGGTCAGAGAACCATTAGGCTGGGATTTGGAATCCCAGTTTGCCCCGCTCTAAGGAGGTGTGGTTGCGGTCGGACACCGAGTCGGATGTTGCGGCATTATACCCGCTGGGGCATTCACACTTTGAGTGGGAAATCGGGATCACCAGATCTTATATAGATGCCATCGACAGATATCAAGAGATCTTTCAACGATCGACCCCATGAAACATGGATTACTCGCAGGCCCGTTGTATCACTCAACCTTGGAATCTCGCCCGTGTCCACCTCAGAGAGAGTGCTGATTGGCCTGAGAAGGGCTCTCCTTTTGGCCCTGCGGATCTCCAATCAAAAAAAGCCAATCAAAGAGTCTTTCGTCGGACACTAGCGGGTACCCAACCCCTTAGACTCCACCCGCCGACCGTTCTGCCCGCGAAAGGCTTTGTACCGACCTCGTAACATCCAACCCGAGGAAGTGGTACCGCGAGAATTTCGCCAAAGCCTGGAGCAAACTGCAATAATCTTTGAAGGTCCCGGCGCTCCGGGACGCTAGATGTGAAGCTGGAGGGGTCATAAGACTCCAGTCGGTGTAGTGCTGACCCCTAAAAATTTATTCTCTTTTCCTTCCATCGTTCGAACGTGTTCTTAGCCTGTGTGCTAGAGGCTTAAACTTTGATTATTGGGGATGTATCACCAAGCCCAAGTGCCGGCACCCATCGAGCCGGATGTGAGTATTATATCTGACTTTCGAAATTCCCAGTGCTAACCGTGCATTTGTAGTCCAACTCTGACGACGAGTCGTTGTTTCTTGAATCGTGAGTGTATTCCTGATCAACGGGCACATCGACCATCCTAATAACAAATGGCAGCTTTGATGAAGCCACTTACACAACAAGCGTCACGTCAAATGCGTTGAACTATCGGTGAGTTCTTTCCAAACAATATGCAAAACCGTTGCTAACAACTCAGATATGAGGTATGTTGCTATGCTTCTTTGGTCGATGTGGGACAGCTCTGTTAATCATTAATAGAACGGTCGCAGGTACCATTCATATCACGAAGGAGAATATGTTTTGGTATGTGACCCAATTCCACTATCCGTCGCCATCTGACATTTGAGCAGCCCAACGATGAGAGGGAGCAAGATCGGCTCGATCTGGTTAGTCCTTACATCACAAGCTTGATCGACCCCTAACCAATCGCAGACGCATCACATTTACAATTTACTGTTGAAGGGAGAACTAATCCGAGCCCCGGTTACAAGCCCCCAAAGGGTATTAGATCTCGGTACAGGTACGGGCATATGGGCGATGGACTTTGCGGAGTAAGCTCTACAGTAAGCTCTCGACCTTCAAGATCTCACGCTAATTTATCGTCTAGTGCAAATCCAGGATCTGAGGTGATCGGTATGGATATCCATTGTTGATCGCGCCAATCAGAGCACGAACTGATCGAGCCAGGGATCGATCTAAGCCCCATCCAACCATCATGGTATTGCCTCCCTATTGCTCCGCACACTTGATGAGTCCCATAATATTGATCTGATTTCAGGGTGCCACCGAATTGTCGGTTCGAAGTTGATGACTTCGAACAATCATGGTCACATCACCAGCCTTTCGACTTCATCCACGGTCGTGAACTGGAAGGCTTCATTCGCGATCATAACCGATTTTTCGAACAAGTGCTAGATAATCTCAATCCCAACGGGTGGCTTGAAATGGCAACCTTCGAAACAACAACCTATTCAGATGATGGCACGCACCTTAAAGCAACCAACCTTCTGCATGCCATCAAGAAGCTCCATGAATCTTCCAAGCTCTTCGGCAAAGACATGGCGTCCTCACCGGCGTGGAAGTCGCGCATGGAGGAAGCCGGATTCGTGAATGTGACGGAGGAAGTCTACGTGGTTTGTTGTTTCCAGCCTGATAAACGAGTCATCAATCTGACTGCCATACAGCTACCTCAAAGCCCATGGCCGAAAGACCCCAAGCTCAAGGAATTGGGTCGGTACCACCAGCTGAACATGATGGAAGCCGTTCCCCCCTACCTATACGCGTTGTTCACAAGGATGCTCCGCTGGTCCCGTGTTGAGATTGAGGCGCTGTTAGCCGGAATCCGGAAAGAGCTGCGAAATACATCTTATCATTTGTACACCAAGGTACGAGTTGTGTATGGTCAGAAATCCGGGTGATTGGGATGCAACATATGTTTTTAGAAGCTTATACCCCATGAATGTTATCTTTTGTTTCCTTTCACTGGCAAGCCTATGCATGCATGAACTTTGAAACGGCACGGCTCAAGTAATTCCAAGTGAATGAACCCCTTTTTGGTTTGTTGGGTTCGGAACTCATTTCCACGGAGCAATCCAACTTGAAGGATATCGTTTCTAGCGCCTCGCTTGCGGAGTCCTGGTAAGATCAAACAAATATGAGATGAGGGGAGACTATGTTAAGTACCCCTCATGGGAATGAAAACATCACTTTGAGCCCCATTTCAGAATTGGAGAGCAGTGATAGACCAATCATCGGGATCTTTGTTTAAAATGCCGGGCAAAAGCGGCCGGGCCGCTCCCAAGCTTGATTCTTTTGGCTCTTAAAAGGCGTTAGCCGTCAGCCCTATGAGGGGAACGACCCACAATGGAAAAATTTCTCCCAAATGCCGTCCGCAGTGTTCGTGAAGAAAATTGGAGAAGTTTGCCCACCTAGGCAGGTGTGTTGGAATGTCTGGTGTGATCATACCCGAATCGGACCGTTGAGATCGGCGTTTCAGGAAGAAATTTTCGGGCGTTCCAAACATCGGGTAAACATTTATTTTTGGAAGAACAGAAACAGCACTGAGTATCAGCGCCTAGATCTCTTTCATGCCAAGGGTCTTGGGCTGGCAAGGACCGAATGTCCGTAAATCGGAAGTTGATGTGAGACGCACCAGTGACGCATCAAGCTCGTCGGGCTACAGGGACGGCAAGCCGACTTCGGGAATGCTCGCGTCCATGGATGTAAGCATATCATACCGGCAAATCAGAAACGAGTGCCTAGGGGAGAAATCGGCCTTGAGGGGAAAAGAACCCCTCGCGCGGAGTGCCCAGACGAAAATACTTCGGCGGTCATACTTCGGTCACCGATCGGCTGACGCTCGGTCAAAAATTTTAAGGAATGCCAAGCGCCGATGTCATCCTTCGGCATTTAGATATAAACCACTGTACTCGCCGGTCAAACTAACATTTTCCAGGCCAACTTTAATATTTCTAATACCCACATAATGTCTACTGCCATGGAGTCACACAGTTCTTCACCCAAGATGAGCACCTCGAGCTCTTCTTGCTCTGTTCCTGACATCACCACTACCCTCGAAACAGCCCATTCAACACCTATTTTGCGCCTGAAGAACCACTGGAAAAATGTGAAGAAGGAATGGGGTCCCTTGATGGCGGCCAAAGAGCATCTCTACGATGAATACACCTTCCCACCCGGTCGTTATGCAGGCCAGGGAATTCAAAAATAAATCAGTGATGGTAAGCCACTATCAACAAACATCAACTGTTGTGATATGACCACAAACTAACAGTTTCTTGAAGGCCAACAACCATGGTTTCAAGACCAAGACAACAAGAAGAATACCAAGTTGATTACACCTTTCACACCACACGCGAAACAGAATGAAAGGGACCAAATCCCATGCCAAACATCATCACACGCTGCCCGTTGTCAAGAGTTCCTCACCAAATGGACAACAATCCGCCGACCTGAATACCTTCAACACTACCCTTGAGCTGCTGCGAACGTCTCCCATTTAAACTCTCGAATTCCGACAAACCTGATAAGATGAGAAAACAGAGGCTCTGCGCGCCTGCAGAGGATTCCCGCCGTCGAATTCGACCGTGAAACATACTGCTGGGAAATATCAGGACGAAGTCTTCTTCGACCTTCATCAGCGCAATGCTAGACTAGATTCCGTTCAGTGATAATAATATTAATCTTGACGACCAAATTTTCTGAAAAAAACTGTTTCAAGTGGTACCATGGCCTGCATGTTCTAGGTGTTTCATACCTCCCACAGATGACTTACAAGTCATGCCTTTTAAGCAGAGACAATAGGGTCTCAACACGCGGGATTCGAGGAACTTAACAATAGAAATCAATTTTTAACCTCGTTGATTCCTTTTTCTCGTTTTTCTCAAACCAGCTGCATGGCATTGAAAAGACTACAGGATGGAGCTTTTCTATTTGCGCCAAGCTTTTCAATCCCGTGAAATGGCCCCACTACTGCGGAGGGCCATAGGTGCCAGAGTCGAAGTCTCGGCAATGCACTGTTTCCCTTTTTTGGAAACGAGAATTGACCGCCCTTTGCACCGCCTACCTAGGTAATACATTCTGCTGACTGGTAAATGCTCCGGTCGGACCTGAAGTTTTTCGCCCAGTACTTCTACATATTAATCTTAATTCCCATAGTGTGATGAGATACTCCGTACTCGATAATTTTCGATCCTAGGAATTAATCGATTTGATATGAGAAAGACAGTGCCCGTAGTATCAGAACAGAACCTTGCAAGTGTAGGAAGCGCGTATCGCGTAGCTTCCGTCCACGGGCCGCGGAATTTGCCGCGGCGGAAATGGCAAGTTGTAGTTCGGCCGCAAACGTTTTCAATAAAGTCCGGTACAACATATAATCAATTCCTTCGAAACTATTCACATATTCATGAGAAATATAGCACAACTGATAACATGAAGCACGACTCTGTTGTCATCGTCGGGTGAGTCCGCGGGTCTTTTCCAACGCTACATCCAGCACATGCAATAGGACATTAATACTGGTCACTTTCTAGTGCGGGCATCATTGGGCTCAATGTCGCATTGGTACTCGCTAAGAAAGGCCATGGACAGCATACCACAATCATCGCTGAGCATCTACCAGGTGACACGTCAATAGATTACACTTCACCATGGTCCGCAAACACTTTCTGGCACCCTGCCCAGGTGACTCAATGATCTGACTAAGACAGGGCCGGTGCCAATTTCTCTGCTATATCTGCAAGTGATGAAAATGCCTTGCGCTGGGATAAACTTGGATATGCACACCTCCTAGACCTCGCAGCCAAGGATGGGCGGAACGCATATGTGAAAGAAACATCCTCAATCGAATATTGGGATGAGGCTCCCTCGGCTGCAAAAATCGACTCTATGGCTAGATATCTCAAAGATGTGAGTTTGAAATTCCAGATTACCTCCAGTCCCTCCGGGATCCAGTGTGTGAGCATATTCTTATATTTCGCGCAGTTCAGCGAGATCCCCACGCAAGAGTTACCGGAAGGGGTTGCTTTTGGTGTCAGATTTACCACAATCACAGTCAATGCACCTTCGCACATTCAATATCTGCTCAGCAAACTTACTGAAGAGTACGGCGTTCGAGTTATTCGCCGCAAGATACCAAAAGTTTCATCTGCGTTTCTCAGCCAACACACCAAAGTCGTTTTCAACTGTACTGGAAATGCAGCAAGGCACTTGGAAGGAGTGAACGACTCAAAGTGCTTCCCCACTCGGGGCCAGATATTACTTACACGGGCTCCCCATATCAGCCAGAATACCATGAGACACGGTAAAGACTACGAGACATATGTGATACCCCGACCTTACTCAAACGGAAACGTGATCCTGGGTGGTTTCATGCAAAAAGGCATCAGGTGAGTCACAGCAATCGGAAATTTGATTTATCAACTTCTGACCTCCTGAACAGCACGGCCGATACCTTTGGAGACGAGACAAGATCAATTCTTAGCCGGACGAAAGCAATGCTTCCTGCCCTGGACTCACCAGACACTGAAATATTGATCGCACTATCTGGCTTGCGTCCATCTCGAGAGGGAGGCGCTCGTGTAGAAAGGGAGGATGCGTCATTGAAAGATAGGGGTCACCGAGGAGTGATTGTGCACAACTATGGGGCTGGTGGAACGGGGTTCCAGGCCGGATATGGAATGGCCGTTGAAGCGGTTAGCCTTGTATCTCAAGAGCTGCATGGTCTTGCCCCACAGGCTAGTCTGTGATACCATCCATGCATGAGCATCCCAGTACCTAGGTATACCTGCAGGGGCATGGTTTCAGTGAAGCCATGTCTGTTTCATATATATTCTATTGTTAAAGACGTTTCCGATAGAGAATTACCCATGATAGCAGCCAGACCACATGAGCTAATGGATCTAGAGCTAGTAGATGAAGAAGAAAAAGTTTTCATTCGTCATTCGTGAGGTTTCGTTATCATAATTTGCGCTACCCGGAAATCCGGTCTCGTGAAAATCAACTGAATTGGGCGAGGATCGTCGTTTCAGCGTATTTCGTGCACACCTTCCACTTCACTTATTTCGTAGCTTGGAGGAGAACTACGTCCCCTCATGGAGATATCATCATCCTCATCACCATCGTGCTGTGTCACGACGATCGTGGGGATCGCCATTGGTGAGGACAGCTCTGCGTAATTGTTCAGGACAGGCAGCGAGTCACCCGGAAGCTCAGCAACAGAGACCACTCGGGTGGTTGGCAATTCCGAAATACCGTGCAAGGCCAGAACTTCCACGTCTTTGAGCTCAGCACTGCTGATGTTCATTTCTGCGGGGAGGGATGCCAGGTGGCCGAAGACTGTTTCGACTTTGCTGTGGGCTTGGAGCATGCGCGACTCTTTCTTCAAGGCACGTTGAATGTCACGGCGAGTCCAGATCTTGCGCTCCAACGCTTCGTCATCTGCTTCTTTGCAATGGGCGACCCAGAAAGGTTGTATAAAGCTAGACAGGTTGTTGGATGTCTCGTCGGCCTCGGTGATGGTTGAATTAACCCAGTCGAGTTCAATCTCTCCCAAAATGTGGCTTCTGTCATCCCGCAATCTTCTTGTCTGGTCCACTAAGAGACTAGTGGCGGAAGCGGCGTTGTACAAGGCACCGATCTGTTCTTTGGGTGAGGCCGAAGACTTTACGGCTGATGCAGGCTGAATAGGTTGTGTTTTAGTGGGCACTTCCACCGCGGTAGTTGCAGAAGAAACTGTAGAGATGTTTGATTGGGCATAGAAACGAGATCTTGATTTTGTTGAGTCCGGTGAAGATGGCGACGAAGTAGTATCATTCGATTGTCTCGGTCGCATTTCGGGGTCCTCTGATCGTTTTACACGGATGGCTTGGTGCATCTGATCTGCTGACTCGTTCCATCTGGAGACCGACCGATCCACCATTGCTCTTGCAGATTGCTGAGCCCTGTCCTTGGAATTATACAATGAGTCCGCAGATTTGTGCCAGGCACCCATTGTCGTACGCTGACAGCGAGTCTTGGAACTGTTCCACGCCCCCATGGTGGATTGCTGTGCGCGGTTCTTGGAGTTGTTCCATGCGTCCATTGTTGACTGTTGGGCGCGGTTTTTGGACTTGTTGAAGGCAATGGTTGATCGGTCAATCCAATCTTGCTTTTGACGTTGCCACATTGTGACTGAGTTTTGGTATAGCTTGGGGCGGCTGGAGACTTCAGTAGAACCCATCTTGATGTCGCGAGGGAGATAATTCAGCTGGTGAATATTGAAGCCTCAAAAGAAAGAGATCAGGTCGTATATAAGTTTCACAACCCTCCAGTCACCGCTAATTGAACCTAATTTCATGCAGGGCTTAGCCAGCCTCTATTTGTGTTCCGATCGCCAGCCTCAAAACACGGGTTGCTAAACGATCGGCAGTGTCGGAGGGCTGTGTGCTGACAGGACCCCGCGCATCGGGTGGCCATTGGTTCACAGCATCGCTAAATTTGGGTGTGGGGAGGGGATGTTGGGGGCCAGTTCGCGTTTGATGCCTTGTACACCTGCTTATCCCACCCTAGGGCCACCTGGGCGCTCCACTGGATCTGACATCGTTCCCGTGTGGAGTGGGAATCAACGATGACAGGCAGAATTTCGACGCCTACGGGTTCCGGCAAAGGCTTAGGAATCTGCCTAGTGCCTGTTTGCGCCATGACCCGGCTGTGCTCCAGCAAATTGACGTGGTGAAGGTCGGGCCGTACTACCGAACTGTGCACCGCGGGATTGGCTGGCTCGTATGTAGCTGTGGAGAGCGACTGCCCAGGTGGTTGTCCAAGCACTCACGTCAACTCATACGTGATCTCATTGCAAAGCCAACATTTCCAAGGCTCCAAGGCTCCAAGATTCCAAGAAGCAATGTGACTAAGCATCCGGGCGGGTCAACGGCCTCACGATGAACATCAACGTCCTGGGAGTGTTATATGGATCGAAGCATGCAGTTCTAAGTCTCAGGAAGCACGGCAAGTCCAAGGGTAGTATCATCAATACTGCGAGCATGGTTTTAACTGTGGGATCTGCCGCGCCTAAGTTAGCATACACTGCTAGCAAGGGTGCTGTACTAGCGATTACTCGCGAACTGGCTGTGGTTCACGCGAAAGAAGGTAAGACCTTTATTCATTGACATCTTTCCATCCATGTGTGAGAGCGTCTTCAATAGGCTACCGGTTCGATTCGCTTTGCCCTGGTCCTCTGAAGCAAGCCACTCCTCCCAGCCACGATGATGTGAGGGATTCCGAGGCTGACATGAAGAAAACATTTCCAGCACCCCCATCCTTCAGGAATGGCTGGGGATGATCATGCAAAGAAGTTCCGTCGGACAGTGCACTTCCCATTAGGGCGATTCGGTGAGGCAATTGAGCAAGCCCATGCTGTTATTTTCCTTTCTAGTGACGAGAGCAGTTTTGTCGACGCCGCGGATTTCGTGGTCGATGGTGGTCTCACAAAGGCCTATGTCACTCTGAAAGGAGACGCTCTTGAAGGCCCCAACAATCTTGCTTCATGAGTACTGCCTTATACATACCTTTGGCTGGTTAAGAGAGAACCGTGGGCTCTGGGAAAATGTTGCGACCTTGTTTGATCTGGAAGTTTGAAACCCACCTACGGGGAATAAAAGCCAGAGACGATTGATTATTGCGAGAGATACCTAGGCTCAATTGTAAGAATCAAGAAAGTACCTATTCGTTTCAAGGTTGTCCACGGCCCCGGGGCCCCGGGGGTGAGCACCCAGTCAGATGACCCTGGCTGTTCCCCATCTGGGCAGATACCTACCTAGGTAGCCCTAGAGCTCACGCTCTCTCCTCCCTTTGCTTTTCCCTCCTTCGCCTCTCTCGGGGTAGAATCAATCTCTTCTTTGGCTTCTTGTCTCCACCAGTAGACCAATCAGGTCATGATCCCTTCCGCTTTGTTTGATAAAGCCATTTCATTTGAAGCCTTCGGGCCCCCCTGGGGCCCTATACTCTGGGGGTGCCCCACCGATCTAGCCCCCGTGGCACTTAGGCCCGTGGCGCCTACAGGCCCCTGCGGAATTTTTCTACTATCATTCAATCGACAAGCCATGGCATTGAATACCAACTTTCCGACTCATCACCGCTGGCGAGGGTTGCTTTCTTTCGATCTATCGCCTAAATTATGCGAGGATCTTTTTTTTTTCCCGATGATCTAACTACTGTCGGGGGCAAGAAGCCTGAGTAGGTACATGATCCATGAATGGACCCCGGGGACCACTGCTCGACGCCGGTCTAGCTCGTTAGGTATGGATATGATTTTCGTTGCGTTTATCTATCTTTTTCACGGCGTGGCGATGCAAGTAGGTCATGAAAGACCGGGACTCATTATTTTCTAAGTTTACTATTCCCTAGAGGTATGACATAAAAATAATTAAGAAAAAGCCCAGAGGCCGCGAAGGATGGGGTATGTACGAGAAGAGAAATGCGAAACAGAGCGCGTGCGACGACCATCGCCAGGCCCCATGCGGCCTCCATAGGTGGGCTGCTTCTGCACCAGTTGCCCATTGCGGTTGAGACGATTGGTTCGCCAGCGCTCATACCAGAACACGCGGCTGGCCTCCCGCAGCTCGGTGCGCCAGTCGGAAACCACGGACTCCTTCAACCGCACAAAGTCACAGTGTAAGTGTTGCTCTGTGAGGCTTCTCTGGTTATAGGAGCGGGGTAGACGGTAGACCGGGGGTATTTGTTCAGCTTCACATGTCGGCGGCTGCTGTCTGGCACTACGCAATACGGCCTCCCTCATCGGGGTTGGGCTGGAATGACCTAGGTAGCCAAGTCATTGATATCTCGGAACTGTGATGATTTGCTTTGAGTGCCCAGTGTCCTTCCAGGGTTGGCAAAATTCCAGGGTCTATTTGGTGACCAGCAGGCCCAGACCAATAGCTGCCGAGAATAGGGGTATTCTTTGGTCGCCAACATCTCGTATCATCACCTGATTATTGGGGGTTCAAGAACGAACTTCGATTTGCTATCCGCTAAGAGGGCGCTTCTCTGGACGAGGGATTTTGACTCGCCACCCACTTCTGAAAGCGTTTCACGGCCGCAAGCTCGCAGCTCGGCAATTTCACCTGCATCTGTGCGCAAACATGCACTAAAAAGGGGTCATTCGTTTAGTCAGGGTGTAAAGCCGACCTCGACGATCCCAGGGCTTTCTTCAATAAGACCACCAGTCTTGTTCCAAGGTCACAATTCATCCTACTGGGCCATCCTATTTTCGTCATATTGGGCGCAAGCAATCTCTCAGAATCAAGATACGATGACTTCGACCGTTCCTATCTGGGTAGCAATCCACGAAAATCCTGGCATCATGCATTGGAGCTTGTTCCTTGACACCAAAGAAGCAGCCGACAAGACAATTATCCAAATCCTTGGCGCACGCCAGAAATATTTCCCGAGCATAAGAACGCCCTCAAATCCACGCGACTTGAATTCCCTGATCGAACATTTGCCTCTTTGTCAAATTGATATGAGCAAAGTCGAAAGCATCAAAGGCATTGCAGACGCGACCACGATTCACAATGAGCTAGCAGACTGGAGCTGCCAGGACTATGTCCTTGAGCTTCTAGACAGGCTCGAAACTGCTGGAATTATTAGTGCAACTGATGAAGAGTATGCTAAGAACAAGAAGGCGGTTGCCGCGAAACGGGAGTCATGGGCGTGAAGTCTGGTGGAATCAGCGGCTCTCCCTGGAAGAGTCAGAATGGAATCAGGAGGGGGATGGGAAGGCATGAAATATTGTTGGAAATTGTTCCCTGTCAATATCAATCGAGAGGCTAGGTGCGCGGTTTCATCGCACCACATCAGTCATCCAATTCCATAAGAGGTTGCCCCAGAGTCGGTCAACCAGCCAGCGCACGGGGAAGCGCAAGGGCGAGATACAGTGCGGCGAATACAGATACCAATCATCGTCATGGTCGATGCTCTGTCCACTCGATAGCCTCGTGGCCTCGTAGTACTCCGGATAGAAACCGCTGTCTTCCCAGTCGATAATTCCGGTGATCACAAAATGGCCGGCATTTTCTGGATCTTCTTGCGCCATGATATTTGACTTCTTCAAATCCCCGTGGGTAAATACAGACCCCTGTAGGGTTTTGCAATCCTCCTCCAAGAAAGATCGAAGTAACTTCACGTAGAAGGGACTAGCGCGATGCTTTGCCGAGAACTGGAGCTTGTCGAAGTCCCTGGCCATGGTTATGCCTTTGCGTGAGAACATGTCCATGATGCGATCGTCTTTGACTCCTTCTCCTTGCGCATCACCTAGTTCGATTCCGTCGTCCTGGCGTATCTCTCTGATGCGGGAGAATATTTCCTCCAGCTGCTTTTGTATGGAGAGTTTCCCATCGGGTGATAAGCTCGGCCATACTTTCTGCAGGGTGGTGCCTGGAACATATGACATGAGCATGATACCGATACTATCAAGCATTATGAGACCATGTGGCTTGGGGATTGGTAGGTCGGGAGTCTTCTCGGCCAGGTACTGAAGATTGTGGTATTCAGTGAAGCCTCGGCTGCTAGGAAATGTTTTGATGATCAGGTCTTCGCTGCACTTCAAGACAGCACCTTTTCTGATGCTTAGTTCGAATATTATGTCGGATTTCAGGCACAAATCCTTCAGTGTTGAAGCCAGCGTTGATGTTCCAGACATGCCGTCCGCCGTCAAAGGTTGATTGAGTAGTTCCGACGCCCGGGTAGATAATGGGTACACTATGGTTGCAGTAGTGATGGGATCGATGATCTGGCGAAGCCAGTCAAGTGCTTCTCGCGCGGGTTGGGATGGTGCCTTTAGTTCCTCCTTCGGGTTGGCCCATCTATATAAGCGATCGTAGCTCGTGGGGATCATTTCGCGCAGGTTGGCTTCGGGTTGATAATGTAATAGGACTCCGATCTGGTCAACGGTTTTGCGATTTAGTCTCGCGGCCTCGGATAGCCCCGCATATTGACCCGAGCGATGTGCAGAGGTATATCTTGTGTCGACAACAGAGAGAAGATCCGCTGTGGGGTCTTTCTCCAGCGCCTGTCGGAAAGCTTCCATCAGGTCGCGATTCCAAGTTTCCGCATCCGCTCTGTCAATGACGAGTGTCCGTGGCATCTCCTTTGCTGCCATGATGGTGGAATAATTGCTGGCGAGTCAAAGGAGATCTGCAGACCTCAAATGAGGGGTCCACAAAAGTTTGCGATGTTTGTTCTGAGCCTTTTCGCCCATCACGTGTTCTCAACACCAGCCCTGGAGGACTGCCAGGTCCGAGTGGATGGATCCTGGGCGCGTACCTCTGGTGGATAATGCTCCCAGCCTACTCAGCCATCGGAAGGGAATACAGCTCATAACTTCTGCCATCACATTGACCTCCAGTGCGGAACGTGACCCTCTACGTGATATCCATAAATCCATGTTTGTGATCATGTATCCCAGCCGAGAATATCCTTGTAGCGAAGTCTCTCAGCTCTCTCCTAGGCAAGCCGAGAGTCTTTTGTAAACGCCCGATCAGCTGACCTTGTTTCTTGGATACCTGCTCCATCTCTCTTGCCCTCTCCGTCTCGTTTCATCTATCGCTTTCCACTGCTTCCCTCCATTCTCTTTTGCTCGGCCCCAAAGGAGATGATTTTCCTACCGATATCTTGCTTCTAAAGAGGAGGCTGATCAATGTGCACCGTATCTACACAAGATTCAACAAGATACGCGAATAACTGAGACCAAATTTCAGCAGCCTTAAGATGGGAGAGCCTTGAGGCGGCTTCCGATAGGGGCCGGAATGTTGCCATCAATTCTGACATCGATCACAGTTGGAGACTTCCACGAGATAGCGCGATGGAGTGCCTCATCTATGTCCTCGTCAACTTCCACACTCAGTCCCCTTGCCCCCAGCGCGGCTCCATACTTTGCGAAATCGACAAGCGGAATAGAACAATCGGGAACCTTCGCCCCATCGATATTGAACCCTTGCTCGCACATGTTGTACCGACTGTCATTCATCACGAGCCATATAATTGGTAGTCGATGCTGAACCGCCGTGCTCAGCTCATTCTGCATGATCATTGCGCCGTCGCCGACGATGGCAATGACCGGAGTATTGTTCGATCCAATCCCCAAAGCCCCACATGCAGCATGCGTCATTGTGGCATCGTGTGTGCTGACACGAAAGACCCCGGGCATGTTGAATTTGAGATAGCGGGTAGTCCAGCAGAGCGTGTTTCCAATATCCGCGATGACGAAGTAGCCGTGTTTGTCCACGGCGATTTTTTGAACCGCAGACATGACTGATACTGGATGAATCCCATCCGAAGAAGCCTTTTCCCGAAGAATGCTGTACGGCTTCAAAGAAAACTTCGGGAGTTTTGGGGCATTGACAGCACCGGCGAGACCGGAAAGAAGCGCAACAATATCTGTTTCGATGATCAGGGCGTTTGATGGCAAATTTCGCCTGATTCGTTGTGGCTCATTCGTCACAGCAATTATTTCCCGCTCGTTCCATCCTAGTTGAATGAATGACGAACTCATGTCCTCTAAGCGAGAGCCTAATACTATCACGCCCCAGTCACTTCCAGCATCCTGAAGATCCCCCTCAATGTTGCCGCCGATTCCAGTACAGCCCCATGACAATGGGTGTGCTTCTGGAAACACACCCTTCGCTCGTGGAGTGGTCATGACCGGTGTCTCGTAGGCTTCGGCTAGCTCAAGGAGATGGTTTGCCGATCTTTTTGCACCATAACCTGCCCAAATGACGAATTTCCGGCGTTGGAGCTTGGATCGAATCATTTGAATCCACCGGGGAAGATTCGGATCACTGGGGGATGAAACAATCCTATTCTGGCACAGGTTCTTATCCACTGTGATAAATGACAGCTGTGTCTTCTGTGAAAGAAAGACGCCCAGCGTGTTTGATTCGCCCGAGCAAAGAGTTTCCAGCTCATTTCGCAGCTTCTTAAAGTCATGGTGATTACGCATGACGAAGCTGCAACTGAACGGGAGTTGAGGGGACTCTCCGGTAACAGCCTTCACAAATGACGGTGACGTTTCTTGCATCTTGGTCGGGTCCTGCTCTGTTTCTGTCGTGATCGCGGACAAAAGAATGACCTTTGCTCCATCAGCACGGGCACTCCTGAGTGCTGTCAGGGCATTGGTGAGCCCCGGGCCACTTGTCACAAATACTGCTGCTGGGGTATTGGTGTGTAACGAGTGCTCCATCGCTGAAAATGTTGCACCGCCCTCACTGCGACAATGGTACACCTGGATCTCAGATGACTCCAAAGAATGCCATAGAGGGAATACATAGCCGCCTGAGACACCGAATGCCTTGGTGCATCCGAAATCTTCGAGGACTTGAACGATGTGGGTTGCAAATGTGCTCATTATGCGGTTTGCTAAAGGTACACAGGATTTGAAGTTGTTTTTGCTGACATGAGGAATACTTTCTGGGTTGGAAATATGATGGAAAGCAGAGGCAAGGTCTTATAGTTGCAGCTGTGGCGGTCATGAACTCACTGTTTAGCTCAATGGGGGCAAGCCTTCAACCCTCTTCGCTCTGTGGCGACGGTATGTCTTCCATTCTGAGGATATTGCGTCCCATCTGTGCTCAGCCAAAAGTTGGAATAGCATGCGACGCTATGCAACATCGTGCTGGAATGTGAACATCGATATCCCCGTTGCAGATCTCGAGGCTGGCATGGGAGGGTGAGTGTGACAGACTGAATCAGGACCTGTCCTGATCAATCGTGTAGTCACTTGACTTGGTTGTATTTGCATAAGCCCCAGTATCACCCGAGGCTCCTCTGAACCTGAGATGTATTCAGGCGCGGAGGGTTCTCATTCCGAAAGTACATGCCGCATTATGCAGTCCACGGGTGTAGCCCGAAAGAACTCCGTGGTGACAATTTGGACTACATTTCCAAGGTTCAAGCGCTGTCTGCTGTCTCTTATTGAGGTGCTCGTGGAACTTGGAATACATATCTTGATCATTGTAGTTCCCAAGGTCGTCTCTCAATTCACTAGTATCGATTTGAGTTTCTGTCTGTTCGTCAGATTACATCTCCGGGGCTGTTCCCACCTGGGCAGGGTTAGCCTCCAGGGCTGTTACAAGGTTCCAAATTCATGAAGTGATGTCATATAGAAGCCTAATATCTTAGGCCGAAAGAGTTATCACGTGCACGAGTGTTGACTAATCGTCCCTGCCAAGCGCCGGAGATCTCAGCCCCTCGTTTCCCCGGACTGTTTTCCCCAGCGCGATTGATGGAATTTCTTCAGTGGGATCTTGGCCTGACGAAATCACTTCAACTTAGTCCAAAATGAGGCCAACTCCGGCGGGATAACTCCGGAGTATCGTACGGTTCTCCATCCCAATCTATTTCACGATGTTGGCAAACGTATAAAAGCAGCTAGAGCGCTGTCCAGTAACTGTCAGGTAGCTCCGGGTTTCAATTGAACAATGAAGATTTCCAGTCTTATCGGGCTAGCCACCGCGGCTGCGGCAGTTTCTGTTCCGCGCTCCAAGCATTCTTCTCCCACCGCACTCAACAATGTGACCATTTTCTCCCCGCCCTCCGACTACATCGTCCCAAGGACCTTGTACCCTCGGAATGAACAGCTCCCCAATGGTGACATTCTAGCAACCTGGGAAAACTATTCGCCAGAGCCCCCACAGGTCTACTTCCCCATCTACCGCTCCAAGGATCACGGCAAGACTTGGAAGGAGATCTCCAAGGTCCACGATACCGCCAACGGGTACGGACTGCGCTATCAGCCATTCCTCTACTATCTCCCCGAGCGTGTCGGGTCATTCAAGAAGGGGACCTTGTTGTTGGCTGGTAGCAGTATTCCAACCGATCTCTCTTCCACGAACATTGATCTCTACGCATCAACCAATGATGGCAAGTCTTGGAAATTCGTCAGCCACATCGCCGCCGGCGGAAGAGCAGAGCCCATCAATGGACTCACCCCCGTCTGGGAGCCTTTCTTGCTTGCTCAGTATGTTCTATCTCTATCCGTCCTGGACAAGCCGCTAATATGACTGTAGCAAGGGAAAGCTCATCTGCTACTACTCTGATCAGAGAGACAATGCCACCTACGGACAGACTATGATTCACCAGACCTCTTCTGATCTGAAGAACTGGGGAGAGATCGTAGAGGACGTCACATACCCCACCTACACTGACCGACCCGGCATGCCGGTGGTGACCAAGGTAAGCATCCAATCATCATGAACCTTCGAGGCAAAATACTGACATGCATAGCTCCCTAACGGCAAATACTTCTACATCTACGAATATGGTTCTTTCTTCGGAACCTCGACCTACTCGTTCCCTCTTTACTACCGAATCACATCCGATCCCGAGAAGGTCGCCGAAGCTCCCCACCAGCGCCTGGTGGTATCAAGCGGAACTAAGCCCACTTCCTCTCCCTATGTTGTGTGGACACCATACGGTGGCAAGAACGGTACAATCATCGCAAGCTCCGGGACTCAGAGCACCCTTTTCATCAACAAGGCTCTTGGTGAGGGTGAATGGACTGAGATTCCATCTCCCGAGGAGCACGGTTACACCCGCGCTCTGAGGGTGTTGTCGGAGGATGGCGGCCGCTATCTGATGGTTCACTCTGCTGGTGTGTTGCTAGGAACCAACAACCGTGTGTCGGCTAGTGTGATGGACTTGAAGGATGTATTGTAAGCGATCTTACTTTAGAAGTAGAATATATGCTCAACCTTCCTGATGGAAAGGCTAGACGGTAGAGAAAAGGTGTATCCATTCAACCAGGGGAAAGAGAGCTACTTTATCCTACAAAGAACCGGTGAAGAGGGCTGTTTGGATGGTGATACAGTCAAACGGCGCGTTTGACTGTGAATCCCCAACGGCCGATTTCACAACACTTCCCTTTGGAGCCGATACCTTTGTCGACAAAATCCGGTGTGCATAAGCGACTCTAGTGTTCAATATACCAGGTTTTAAGAATGAAAGAGCTAACAATGTTCTGACTCCGTTAATTCTCTGCTCATGCTCGCTAAATACATCAATAAATCCAGGCCTTTCCCCGGCCAATTTTTCGTGATTATGCGTAATTTCCTTGTACCGTACTAATGCTGGGATGAGACCGGGCTATCCTGTCTACGTGTATCATGTGTGAATGTTGACTGAGAGCTTGGTGGTGAAACACTCCTTGTGGTGTTGCTCATTGATGGCTGGTAGCCGTGGGCTTGGTTGGAGTGGACGTATTCATTGGCAGGCATTTCATACACGCGATTGTGCTGGGCTTGATGGCCAGAATTCTGATGATTGGCGGGCATCTCGTATATTTGATGATGTTGATGGTGATTTTGAGGGTGGTGTGGGGGTGGGTGTTGATAGTATCCATTGGGGGGCATTTGATGCGCCTGATAGGGGTTTTGGTAATAGCCATTGGGAGACCCATTTGGGTTGGGGCCGTAGTTCATCCCAGGATCAACATTGTTGGGGTATTGCTGATGGCTACCACGCTGTTGTTTCTTCTCTTCGTGGCTATTGGCAGCTCTTACGATGTTGTTAGTCGCACGTTCCTCCGTACAAGTATCACGACGCTACTTACTTGGATGCCGCTTTTATAAGACCATAGCTGCCGGCCAGAGTAAGTCCGGTTTTGATCAGACCCATATTTAAATACTTTATTCGATTGAAAAGCCGACAGGGAAAGCAATGTAGAAGACGTTCTGTAGAAGTGTGGAGAAACGAAGAATCACGACAAGCTTTTATATCTGCCACAAGCCCACGATCACCCCTGACACGACAAAAAAAAGCTTAAGAATTTCACCTCGATCCACTTGGTCAGCAATCAACACGGCTGAGGAGGTATCTTTGTCGCAAGGCTGTGCTACGTGTATGTAAACTGCAAAAAGAACATATCCATGGATAGTGAGATCCGAGTCCGCGGGCCAATCAGATGCCCCCAAAGGGCCCCATCCCACGACGCTTGACTCAAAACAACACAGCGTCCCGAACCCGACGTGCGCCTTGTGGGGGCCGAAATCAACCTCTCTTAACGCTCTCCAGGGCTCCCGATACCGAAACCGAGATCATTTGCCTGTTTCTATGCCTCCTCGATTTACCCACCGAAAGTCCACCACCGGATGTCTCCGATGCAAAGCACGGAAGGTGAAGGTAAGGCTGCCATGCACCCGTTGGTTGGACGCCCACTGACTTGTTGACAGTGTGATGAGCAACGCCCAGACTGTGGCCACTGTACCCGGCATGGGGTAACCTGTGAATGGCCAACCTTAAAGCCTCGGATGTATAACCCGGACAAGCCAAAGGCTGTTACCAGGCGCCCGGTTCAACCGAGTCCGCGACCCAGCCTGCCATCCCCGGAGCTTGGGTCGATGCGCATCCTCGAGATGAGACTGGTGCATCAATGGGTCACGGAAACATGCAACACGATGAGTTCCGCAAAAATCCCCACCATGGCCCGGATGTGGGGGGTGTCAGTGCCACAGATGGCGTTCGAATACGAGCCACTTCTGCACACCCTGTTAGCGCTGGGAGCCGCCCATCGCTCAACGCTTTTACCCCAAGAAGCAAGCGCGCTGCGCCCCGTCTATCACGGCTATATTGATTCGGCGGTTCAGCGACACCGTCCCGTGACTGCTCAACTGGACGATACCACCACCGACGCAGTGTGCTTTAATACCGTTCTTTTATCCCTATACACTTTGTTCCTCCGGTCGGAACCCTCGAAACTACCGTACAACCCACCGGTAATGTGGCTCACTCTGGCTCAAGGCATTCGCACCGTCATCAAATCAGCCTATGTCCGCTTGGTGGAGAACAACTCCCCCCTGTGCCCGCTGCTTTTCGCCGCGCCGGACGTGTGGCGGAGCACCGATCGCAAAGAGCGGATCTATACCGGGCCAATGAAACCGCTGCAATTTCTGCTTCAATATCGCCCAGAGGATGACGCAATGGACCAGGAGACACTCGAGGTCTACGAGGAGGCTGTCGCATACATAGAAAGATTTTACATAGCTGTCCAAAAGGGCACAGAGGACTATCTGCTCCGCAGGATGTTCTGCGGTTTTCCCCCGGTAATCCCACAAGCTTACATTGCCTACGTGGCAGCCAGACGGCCCCGTGCCCTGGTGATTCTGGCGTACGCTTTTGCGCTGATCCACGAACATGATGATATTTGGTGGCTTCTTGGGATTCCAGCGCGAGAGGTGGAGGGAATCAACAGCCTTATTCCCCCCCAGTGGAAGTGGTTGATGATTTGGCCAACGCATGTTATATCTGTTGGGTCGGCACAGGGCCAGGAAGTACCCATCCCCCGAACGAGTACTGTCGTCACGGAGTCATTCACACCGTGATGGACCAATTCGCATTGAATAGAGCGAACACTAAAATAAAAAGATATCTTAGAGATAAACGCAAATAAGAAATTCTTCGGTTTAGTCCACTCCAAAAATTCTTTTAGTTTCTCCCGTTTGTGCAGGCATAGTAACAGATCAGCCTTCTACCTACCTAGGTACCTAGGTAGTAGAGAAAATTTTCAATGACTCAATACGAACCTGCAAATCATGAATATCTCAATCTACTCACTGAAAAAAGATGATTCCGTTCGAGTCAGCATGAGTCAAGGGTCCACGGGTTTAGGCAGCGATCTCCCGTACCCATTTTGACCCGCTCGACGCCCCTTATCAAAGCCGCAAGTCTGGTATCTCAAGGACTTCCAAGGATCTTCCATCGCCATGTTAGACCCTGCTTGTTCTGTGGAGCTAGAGAATGTTTTTGGCCCCATAGTTGCCTCATCATGTTTGCATGGCTTTGACTTCACTCTCCTCTTCGAAGAGACCATCCTGACTCTGCTACCACTTGGTCTGGTGTTGATAATTGCGTCAATTCGCATTTGGAAACTCCATGGAGTTACGGAAAAAGTGAACCGATCGTGGTCATATGCCGCGAAAGAGGTGATTGGCCAAGCTTTCAGAAATGCTGTCTTCACGCTAACCCGCACAGTTCTCTTGGCTGCTCTACTCCTCATGCCATCTGGGGTCGTTGGTTCTTTGGAGACATCCAGATGCTCCTAAAACCAGCGCAACTCTAGCCACCGAGGCTGTCACGATCTGTGCCTCGTTGGTTCTGCTCTACCTCTCCCATCTGGAGCATCTCCGCTCCATTCGTCCGTCCACCATTTTGAACTCATTCCTTGTCTTCACGTTGCTGTTAGATCTACCTCGCCTACGGACGTTGTATTTTATGCCTGAGACTCGGTCGGTGTTTTCGGTGCTCGCGATATCATGGACGATCAAGTCAATCACCCTCTTTTTAGAGGCGGCGGAGAAGCGACCCTTGCTGAAAAAGGCTTATGAGCAAAGTCCCATTGAGTCGACCAGTGGTGTGCTCAGCCGCGTTACCTTCTGGTGGTTAAATCCTGTCCTTTGGCTTGGATCGAAGTCCCAATTGACCGTGGAGAGCCTCCCTGCACTTGATCATGATATCCAAGCCGCATCGGATTCTACTATACTCTCGGAGAAATGGCGCAACGGTATGTTCTTCACCCAGGTCGATCAAAACACCTCAAATCCTTAACTGAATGTTGCAGCCAATCAATATAACTCGAATGCATTGTTGTGGATAATGATATCGCATTATAAATGGGCCTTCCTGCGGGGTGTTCTTCCCCGGCTTCTGCACACCGGCTTCTGTTTCGGCCAGCCCTTCCTCGTGGAGCGCGTGCTAAACTTCATGACCGAGCCGGAACATGTCAACTCGACGAACTACGCACGGGGGCTCGTTGCCGCTTATGCCATTGTGTACATCGGCATCGCGGTATGTGGTCTCTCACAGAGCAAAACGCGTCTACTGACCAATATCTAGATTTCTCGTTCCGCATACGAGCACCAGACGAACCGGATAATTGCTATGGTGCGAGGGAGCTTGGTAACGCTCATCTTTGAGAAGACTTTGCGAATGAGCACCTCTGCTGTTGCGGACTCCGGTGCGATCACTCTGATGAGTACAGATATTGAACGCATTAGCGGTTGCCTACGTGAGATTCACGAAGTATACTGCAGTCTCATCGAGATTGCCGTCGCATTGTGGTTGCTTGCACGGCTTTTGAAGCTGGCGGTCATCTCATCAACCGTCTTTGTGATCTGTAAGTCTTTCTGGTGTGATTTCCAAAATCTATGCTAATGGATGTCCGAATAGTATGTCTGATAGCGGGTGTGCCCCTGGCTGTCTCCTGTGGCGAGGCACAGGGGGTTTGGCTGGAAGCTGTCGAAGAACGCGTTGCAGTGACTTCTAGAGTTCTAGGTGTCATGAAAAGTGTCAAAATGACGGGCTTGACAGAAACCATTTCCAACAGTCTTCGAGATCTACGGTCAGCCGAGATTGATTCTTCGTTCAAATTCCGCCTTTACGAAGCATTGGGGGTCACACTTTGTATGGTTTCACTCCTGCTACAAGACTTTGGCTGACCTTTTAGCTTTTGCATCGTCGACACTCTCGCCGGTATTTGGATTCGGTGCCTATATCCTGATTGCGCGCGCAAATGATTCAAATACACTCACGAATGGGCTGGCTTTTTCCGCGCTGACACTTTTCTCGATATTGGATATGCCTATGGGCTCTATCGTCAATGGCTCGGAAGACTCCTTGGCGGTAGTAAATTGCTTCCAGCGAATTCAAAAGCACTTACTTGAGAAGGAAAAGACAGATTACAGGCTGAGCCATGGCTCTCAGCATCCACCATCGGTGCCACCGGCGACTGCGGCTCGTCTTGTTGACATTGATGTTACAACTGAGCAACATTCCATGGAGCCCTGTACAACCATGAGAAACCTCTCTGCCTCTTGGTCTGTCGATACCGAGTCAGTTCTCAAGGATCTCAATCTTGACATTCCTTCATCTGAAACCACAATGATCGTTGGACCTGTCGGTAGTGGGAAATCTTCTTTCCTTCGGGTTCTGCTTGGGGAAATTCCCGAATGCTCTGGCACAATATCTACCAACTTTACACATGCAGCTTACTGCAATCAGTCACCATGGATTACTTTTGGAACAATCCAGGAAAACATCATTGGCGGCTCATCATGGAACCAAGCGCTCTACAACCAGATCGTCAAAGTCTGCGCCCTTGAAACTGACTTCCAGCAACTTCCATCAGGGGACCAAACTAAAGTGGGTGTTCGCGGATCTAGACTCAGTGGTGGACAGCAAATGAGAGTGGTAAGTTTTGAGCATTGGATGTTTATGGGCTTTCGAATAACGCATGCTCATCTAGGCACTCGCGCGGGCGCTTTACTCCAAGGAGCAAGTTCTGATTCTGGATGATGCTCTTACTGGTCTGGACCGCGAGACCGAGAAGCTGATTTTGGAAAATGTCTTTGCTGCCAAAGGCATCATCAAAGAGTCTCGCCGAACAGTGATCATGGCAACAAATTCAGGTTAGTCTGACTCTACGACTTGATTACAATATCCACGAGTGCAGCACTTATACGATTCTCCGATAGCACATCATCTTCTCTACGCAGATAATATCATTGCACTTGATGCAAGTGGAAGAGTGATTGAGCAAGGACGCTATCAGGATCTCATGAATGCTGGCGGATATGTTAGCACCATTTCGGGAAGTTCCAAGGCGCCAAGTACCACTCGTGCTCCTGATATGACTATAGAGCAAGAAACTCTTCAGGGACTGAGCATCGAAGAAGATCAAGAGGGAGACTCTGGTCGCAGAACTGGCGACCTCACAGTCTACACCTTCTACTTCCAAAATATCGGCTGGCCACTTCTGCTGACCTTCATTGCATGCTGTGTTCTGTTTATTCTCGGATTGAGCTTCCCGCGTGAGTACTCTCTGTTGATAGAAACACATATCTTATCATCGCTGACCCAATCGAAAGAAATATGGCTTCAATGGTGGACTCGGGCCAACGAGCAGCATCCAAATCAGCATGTCTGGTACTGGCTTTCTGTTTATGCAGCACTTGGTCTGTTTTCTCTTTTCTCGGCCTTCTTAGGCTCATGGTACATTAATTCTGTCAATACTCCATTTGTTTTTCTTGCTGACTTGTTTCAGGGTTATCATCATGATCATCCAGCCCAAAGCATCTCGAAAATTCCATGAGATTCTTTTGCGGACTACAATGAGGTATGCTACGAAGTTCCCATTCGTATTTCTGTGCTAACATTTTATCTAGCGCCACAACCTCATTCTTGACCTCTACAGATGCAGGAACTACTACCAACAGGTCAGCAGAAGAATACTCCCTTGAGTTAGACAAATTGCTAACCCGGTTTACAATACAGATTCAGTCAAGACCTGGAGCTCATTGATGGGGAGCTCCCATGTGCTCTAGAGCTTACTATCAATGCGGCCCTCAGTTGTGTCATTGAGGGTTTCCTTGTATTCTTCGGCTCATCTTACCTCACAGCGGCGGCGATCCCATTCTGCGTTCTAGCAGTATACTATGTGGCAACCTTTTACGTTCAAACTTCACGCCAAATGCGACTTTTGGATATTGAGAAGAAGGCACCTTTGTTCTCCCAGTTCCTGGAGACTCTAGGCGGCTTGTCCAGTATTCGAGCCTACGGCTGGGAGGGCGATTACCAACGCCGCAATCAAATCGCACTCGAAGCCTCTCAACGCCCTTTCTATATGCTTTATTGCATCCAGCGGTGGATTACACTCGTTTTAGATTTGCTGGTGGCGGCCATTGCCGTTATTGTCATCTCTGTGGCCCTTTCCTTGAGAGGCAACGCATCTATGAACTTGTTGGGCATCGCCCTTTTCAACATTGTCAACTTCAGTGCCACATTGCAATCGCTTGTGAAGAATTGGATTGAACTAGAGACTTCTATTGGTGCTGTCTCTCGGATACGATCCTATGAGCAGCAAACTTTAACCGAGGATCTGGATTCTGAAACGCAGATTGTTGCCGAAGATTGGCCTCAAAAAGGCTGTGTTGAGATTCACAATCTATCAGCATCTTATGAGTGAGTTTCGCGGTGTCTTGGGCAACTATTGAACATATACTAACAGCTTTCAGGGTTACATCAGAGCCAGTACTGAAGGAGATAGATCTTAAAGTGTCTCATGGTGAAAAGGTTGCCCTGTGTGGCAGAACTGGCAGGTCAGTATCTCAACAACATGCATTGCGACTGTCTCTCAAGATGAAAAAGTACTAAATATCTCGCTAGTGGCAAATCGTCACTTGTGTCAGCATTACTTCGAATACTTGAGCCGAGTTGCGGCTCCATCTTTATTGACAACACAGACATTTCGAGGATGTCCAGAGCAAACGTTCGCTCAAAAATCAACACCATCCCACAGCAGCCATTTTTCCTCCGCGGATCGATACGACTCAACGCCAACCCAGAAGAAAATGTCACTGATGACACAATCATTGAGTGTCTCCAAATAGTCAAGCTATGGTCACTCATCGAGTCTAAAGGCGGACTGGATGCCGATTGGTCGGACGACCTTCTGTCCCATGGACAACAGCAGCTCTTCTGTCTTGCGCGTGCTATGTGCAAGTCTAGCAATCTCCTCGTCATGGATGAGGCTACCAGCAGGTACGCGAAGATATCCCAAAGTATTGAAACATATGCTGACGCTCCGCGAAGTGTGGACGCTGAAACAGATACCCTCATGCAACGTGTTATTCGGGAGCAATTCAAGGACCGGACTATCATTGCTATTGTGCATAAACTGCATACTGTTTTGGACTTTGACAAAATTGCCGTCATGGACAATGGTCGGATCGTGGAATTCGATTCACCGGCGGCGCTTCTTTCCAAAGAAGGCTCGGCTTTCAAATCATTGTATGAGAGCTTTCATCATGATGCTGATATCTAGATGGAATTATTGAGGGTCTACGGGGCTGGATGGAAATTTGGTTCGAGATGTTACTGGATATAGATGGCTTCAAATTTAATGGAAAATCAGGCGTTAGTAGTATATGAGACCTCAAGCTAATCCACAAGTATTGATTATTGCAACCTATTTACGTATAGAAAGAGGAGAGTAGACAAACAGAGCTCTCAATTGGCACAAGTCATTCTTACAGATACTCAGATCGTTACAACAACCTTGCCTCTCCCCTCGAATCGCCCATTTGCAAAATCATAAGCCGCCCTGATTCTTTCAAACTCGAACGAAGCAGCAACAAAAGACTTCAGAAGCCCGCGATCCACCAACTTTCTCAAGTCACCGAGAGCCTTCCCACCCTCAACGACAAAAAACAGTGCTTTCACGTTCTCCCTGCCAATACCACTCTTCAAATGCTCATTGACAAAGCCGAAGCTCCCAGAGTCAACTGAAATCAAGGCACCTCCATCTTTCACAACTCCCCAACAACTCTCCAATACCTCCCCACCAACACAATCAACCACAATATCAAACTCCCCTTCCAGGGCACCATACTCAACAACCTCATCAGCACCAAGACCCTTCAAAAACTCCCCATTCCTCCCATTCGAACCACTAGCCGCAACAACATGCGCTCCAACCAACGCACCAAGCTGCACCAAATAAACCCCAACTCCACCAGCGGCCCCAGTAACAAGAACACGCTTATCGACCTGCTGGCACTCACCTTCTTCCTGGCCCTGATCTTCTACACCGTGCACTACCGGCGACGCAAGCGACCCATGAACAAAAAGCGCCTCGTACGCCGTCTGCGCACTCAACGGTAAAGCAGCGGCCTCTTCCCATGAGACATCCGGCTTGCGTGCGACTTCATCTTCCTTGACGATGGCATACTGCGCCCATGTCGAGGCTCGGTCTGCGTGAGCCATGCCGAAGACTTCGTCGCCGATTTGGAACTTTGATTGTGGGGCTGTTGCTGCGACGAGGCCGGAGAAGTCGTGGCCTGGGACTGTGTAGGGTCTGATATAGGTTTCGGGCCATGTGAGCATGTCGCGGATTATGGTTGTTGCTTTGATTTGGATGAGGATTTCGCCTGCGCATGGTGTTGGGATGGGAATTGTGTCTATGTGCAGCGATGTTGTGGGCGCTGGGTTTTTCGGTGAATATGGGGTTGATGGTGATGGGTGGACGCGAATGGCTTGCATTTTGATATGACAGAATGAGTATTGACTTCGAGTCCAACCCCTTTACCCTTGGATACTCTTATACCGGTACTCGGGTACCACGGGTACCTGCGAGTAGGCTATTGTGGAGACTAGCGGGTACAGCCGTAAAGCTTGGGTGGCATCCATGGATTGAGCGTTTCATTAAATACGTCGTGTAGTGGTGGGGTATAATACCCGGGTAAAAGCTATGTACAAAAATGCAAAGGCGTTGCGCCTCGATGCTCAGCCACTGCAGTGTGGGATTAAGAATAACTTTACTGAAGAGCCGGCAGATCCGCCGACAAAGGCAGCTTGCGCGATGAGTTACCCACGTGCACCTTCTTGGGCGCCTCGGAGATAACCCAGTTCTGGGAGGAGACATCCCAGTTGGAGACATCACGGCGAGTGAGTGTGGTGGTCCACTGTAGGGTCTCGCCAGCAGCAATGGTAACACGATCGAAAGAACGAAGGACCTTGGCGGGATCGCCAGCGCCACCAAGTGAAACATACAACTGGGGAACCTCATCACCAGTCAGAGAGCCAGTGTTGGTGATAGTTGCTGTGATCTGGTAGATATCTTCAAAGAGACCGGGATTGCCACCAGAGTCTCCGCTGGAGGGGAGGAGGTCCTGGGGGGAGCCATCGGCGACACCCTCGGGAAGATATTCCTGGGCTTCCATGCCGTAGTCGGGGTCGCCGGATGATGCGCGCAGGTCGGTGGAGTTCAACCATGGGTAGAGGTACTGGCGGATGCGCTTGATGCCCTTGGGGAAAAGGTTTTCGGACACATCGCCAATCTCTCCCAGAACGGGGGCCTTCTTGGTCTGTCCAGTGGTGGGCGTGTAGGGGCTTGGGTTAAGAGGAGTGACTTTGAGGTCGGAGAACTCAAAGCTGGTGTAACTCAAGCCATATCCGAACTCGTAGATGGGCTCGATGTTGTCCTTGTCGAAGCGGCGGTAGTCGATGAAAACGCCATCGTCGAAGTTATCCTGGGGGGCGTCGGCGCCGTTGTTTGGCAGAGCGACGAGGTCGGGACCGTAGTCCTTGCGGGTCTTGCCCCAGGTGAAGGGGGTCTTAGCGCCGGGGTTGACGCGGCCATAGAGGACGTCAACGAGACTGCGACCACTCTCTTGGCCAGGGAGACCAGCCCAGAGAATAGCAGTGATGTTCTCGTTGTCGTACCAGTCGCCGATGAGGACGGCGGCTGTGCTGTGAATCACCACAATAGTATTGTTGCAGTTTTGGGTGGCTGTCTTGATGACTTCCTCCCCGTTGCCCCAAAGAGTCAGGTTCTTGCGGTCACCCTCGTTGCCATCAACGTTGATGAAGCCCTCACCAGAGTCGGCATTCACGAAGACAAGCGAAACATCGGCTTGGGCGGCGAGCGGAGCCATTTTGTCAGTGGCCCAGTCGTCGGTCACAGCGAAGACGTTGGTTCGGCCATCGGTGTATTCGAGGGCTTCGTTTTGAATGGCTTGCTCGGGGGTAATCAGGTATGGGTAGTTGGCAGTTCCACTTCCCCAGCCCATAGCGAGGGTTCCGTTGTCGCAGCCACGATCGTCACAACCGTTGGCACCGTAGGCGTTGGATCCTGCGTCCTGTCCCAGGATTGCGATGAATTTTTCGTCGTGGGTAAGAGGCAGTGCACCACGCGTGTTCTTCAGCAGAACGGTACTGTCGGACCCAACCTTGCGAATGACCTTGGCGTGGTCACGCTGAACGTTGACGCGCTCATTGACCTTCACCCAGTTTTCGCTCACCATGAAGTGCTGGAAGTTGAACTCGTCGCGAGTCCAAGAGCTGAAGTTGGGACGAGTTCGGTGGCGATCGCGGCCAACCTTGTAGTAAGCGGCCATGATACGGACAGCCATGTCATCGAGGCGCCACTCGGGGACTGTGCCGTTTAGCACGGAGACCGTCAAGTTGGTTCCCCAGTACGAGTAAGGGCTGCCGAGATAAACATCACCGGGCATGGACATGTCCAGACCAGCAAGAGCAGACTCAACACCGCTGTGGTGCGCACCCCAATCACTCATAACAAAGCCCTGGAAGCCAAGCTCTCCCTTGAGCAACTTGTTGAGTGTATAGCTGTTTGCGCAACCATAGCTGTTGTTGATCTGGTTGTAGGAGCACATGACAGATCCAACACCAGCCCGAATGGCATCCACAAAGGGCCATAGGTAGAGCTCGTGCATGGTCTTATCGTCAATATTTGAGCTGAGACTCTGAGTGACGTTGTATCCGTATCCTTGAGCCTCGCCGGACTGGCGGAAGTGCTCTTGCTCATTTCCGATGAAATGCTTCGCACAAGCAATGACACCAGCATCTTGCATACCCTTGATGGTCTCGGCCATCATCACACCAGTCAAAACGGGATCAGGCGCGAATCCCTCCCAGTTGCGACCACCGTCGGGATACTTGCCCAACGGGCCAGCAACGGGACCCAGTTGCACGTCCACACCTTTGTCGCGGTGCTCCTCACCCATCGCCACACCACGCATGTAAGCGAGTCGCTTGTCCCATGTTGCGGCGACGTTAACGCCAGAGGGGAAAGCGGAGTTGTAGTCACCTATGATCTGTTAGTCGCGGCCGGTTGAGAGTTAGGTGGTAGTCTTACTGAAGCGCAGGCCGAGGGGCGAGTCCTGCATGCACATTCCCCACATGCCCAAGCGGGGAATCCCACCAGTTTCTCCGACGCATCTCTCTTGCTCCCAGCCCGAGCCGGTTGTAAGGTTCACTTTTTCGGCGAGGGTGAGGTTGGAGACGAATTCCACGGCGCGCGTGTACGCCTCGGACCATTCACCCGCACCGGTCATCCATGGTGAGGGATAGTATGGAGGAGAATATTCCAACGGCTTCAAGTAAAGTAAATTAGCAACAGAGCTTAGAGGCTCGAGAAAAACACCAAGACCAAAATCACAGTGACGCGACTTACATTGGCGTGTGCCACGGAGGCAGCTGCCACAGCTACCTCGATCCACCGAATTCTCATTGTGGATATGAGGTTGGCGTTGTTAGTAGATCAAGATTGGAATTTGCTCTCCATCGATGGGGGGTCAGGCTGTTTAAATGTGTGGGTAGGACAGGGGCTTCCAATAGTGTACAGCTCCAGAGACAATGCGGAGAAAGGGATCGACAAAAATGCACTCTGCTACTAATCATATTTTCCCACTCCACACCCCCCATTGGCCACACTGCATTGGATATTCCCTTGAAAGGGGATAGGGGATACAGAGACATGGTGGCTGGCACAGGGAGTCAAGGGAGTAGAATCCCTTGGACACCACGCCACCTGAGCACGCTTTGCTCCCACGCCTTGCTTCGCTTGAACTTCGGCAATCCCTTCTTACATCTTCCGATTCCTCCGGTTCCTGCATCAGAAATCAATCGGTATGCCATTGTCAATCCGAAGCTCGATCCGAGATGCCAATCCTGCCGAATGGGGATATTCATTCGGGATGTGGAATAAAGGCACTGTCCTCCCGCGCCAGTATTGTGGATATGAACCTGTCATTCGAGCATCGCTGTGTTGACCTTTGAACCTCCACAGACTCCAGAATACCACTGCGCGATTAAATCCAATGCGGGGCACCAGAGCCCAATTCCCGAGTCGTCTCTTCGCTATGAACACACTCGCATGCAAGACTTGGCTGGACTGGGTATCGGCTCAGTTGAGTCTCATTGGTGATGCAACGTATCCTAGTCCAATGCACGGAGTTTGCATCATCCCACTTCGAACCCCAACTTCCACTTTACCCGACTTGGATCCCCCCACACTTATGCACTAAATCCCCGTTTCCCCGATTTTTCGGCTTATTACAAGTACAACTTATGATGCCGGTCTGTCCAGGCGCGCAATTTCCTGGATAATCAATCCATTGCAACTACGTCAGTACTCTGTACTCGGGAAATTATTACCTTCCGCACAGCCGCCACCGAAATGATGGAGACAGGCTACTAGGGGTCTTCAACTTGAGCTGGAGTGGGGCTGTCTCCACAGACGCGCCTGAAAATCGGGGTATCTCATTCTGAAAGCCGGACGTGTCGACGCCGGATATTCTCCGGATGACTATCTCGTTGCGATGTCGATCCCTGCCCAAAGGCATCTCTGGACCGTCATTTCCCTCTTGGCGGCTAAATATCGGCAAACTGAACTTATATCACCGCAACATTGCGGGTGCAGGTGGCTCGTGCGTTCATCGGCGCAGGGTTGAAGCACGCTGGAGGCCACATTGACGAGTGGGTTATACCCTTGTGGTAATGTGTCGCTGGAAATGTCCGACGCGGGGTATAAGCCGTGTGTTGGGACAGTTGCTCCTGATTTGCTTCGGCGAAAGCTGGGTGTTTTGATCGGGCCTTCGGCTTCTGCCGCAGAAGGTTCTCAAACGTGCCGCTCCCCGTGGTATCCGGCCGTGTAAGAATGCACGGCCTACCCACATACATTTTGCCTGCATCGTGGATGCAACATTGTTTTCCCACGATATTCCCGTTTGGGTACCGAAATGCCGGGTTGCCGGACTGAGCAGATTCCTTGGCATCGAGCAATTTTGGAATGTCGAGGCGTTCGCTTCGGGACGCTGGGCGAAGCTCGTTGACTTGGGGAATTCTTTTCTGTGGCCCCAGTCGCACTCAGCGCTGGATCAGACATCACTACTTATGTCGTCTAGGACTTGAAAGAGGACGTGATTCTGCACCCTGCAGCCAGTGCCATTCACACCAGCTCTGAACCCGGACCATATCCTCTGTCGGATCTCCCCGACATCGATCCCTTTGGTGTTGTACTGAGTTATCATCTCTTCGGCGATAGCACAAAGTGTCGAATTGAGCAAATCTTCATCACTTGTCGTGGCCTGCCTGTCCTCTCGGCATCCACAAAATGATGGATCCTTCTCTTCTTGCTTTGTGTTCTGAGCAGGTTCGCTGCTTTCTGTAGCAATGGACTCATTGACCGGTCCAGTAACTTGGCATTCAGCAACACGAGGTCTTGTCACGGTAAGCTCTGGATTGGAACCTTTGTTCGATCGCTGGATGGCAGGGATGGCAATCTTCCCCTTCATATCTGTGTTGACTTGCTGCAAATACTGCTCAGTGAAGCCTGCCGAGACGCCGAGCTTTCCAAGTAGATCTTTCAAGTGCCGGTTATCGGCTTCGACTTTTTGTATCGCGAGACGATGTGTGATATCTTGTTGGTGCGCTTTTTCTTCGCAAGCTGCTAAACGCTGTTCCAGCTCTCTCACATACTCTTGCTTTCGAGCTCGGCTGTTGCGCTGGTTGTTGCGCACCCGCGTAAGTCGGTCCACATTCTTCAAGACTGGTCAGACTTCTAGCATGGCTGGTCTGGGTGAGTAGCTACCTTCTGTCCTTTGAGGTCCATTGACATCCGAACAAACAGTGAAGATTTGAGGGCTGTCCGCGCTAGTATTAAGCGGGGCCTAAGCAATCGTGTTGTCTAGGGTTATGAGGTGAGCAGTTCCTGAGGTGAGGACAGGCGAGGCGATGCCTCCTTTCCAAGGTTCGTGCCTCGGGGTGGCCACAGATGATCACGTGTTTGAGGCAATGACCTCGGGACCGTTTGGAATTTCTGCCAACGAATTTTCTTCTACTCTAGAAGATTGTCTAAATTTCCCATCAGAGACATTGAGAATTTGCCAAAATAGACTTCATTCTTTCGCAGTGCAAACGTCAGATTCGCATTACACGCTTGGACATTTCATACCCATCGACATCTACCGCAGCAAAACAACACCCAAATAACTTGGGTTGACCATACTAGCTAGGTAGCCAAGTATTGAGAATAGAAATTTTGGGATCTATCATGTTCTAGAATTTACTGACTTCCAAGTTTAAATCCCATTGCAACCTATTTCCATACTGATATGCATACATCTCCCTCTTCGACATTCCAAGGTTCCTACTGCACAAGACCATCCCATCGATTCAGATCTTTCAATCCTAGGATTTGTGCAACATCTTGACCTTGAAGCCACTCTTCAAAGCCTTTGACCTGAACACGAGACTTCAACTGAGGTGGCTCGATGACGTTCTCCAAGCCGGCACAATAGCCAAACTCGTCAACAAACGCAGGCCCGCTCAGAACCTCAACTGGAATTGCCGTTTTCTCGTGCATTTCTTCAATAGTCATCTCAATCACCTTGATCGGCTTTCCAACAGCCCGAGACCAGATATTCATGATTTGCTCCACGGAAAGATAATCGTCATACGCAAGCAACTTTGTGCCAGCTTCCTCATCTTCTACCAAAGCCCTGACGAAAGGCCCAGTCGAAGTTGCAGTGTCGATGATGGGCATGCGCATCGATTTGGTTGCTGGGATGACTGAAACAAATTCTTCGTGTTCCGGCTGGAATTTCGGGTACAGGAAAGGATTGGAGACATAAGCCCCAATATAAATAAACGAAGCCTTCTCCGCTAAGCCGGGCATCTGCTCGATATAATCGGCAATGTGGGCTTTTGTTTCCCAGTGATAGGACGAGTCGTACTTTCCCCCAGAGGCCTTTTTCATCGGACCCAGAGCCGAGTAAATAAATCGCTCCAGAGTTGGGATTGACATAGCAGCATTGGCAGCATTCTTTCCGTGGGTAATCTCTTTTTTGTATCCGATTTTGGCACTGGCTGGAGCATCCGTGCCTGAAGATAGTGCGGCGCGATAGGGAAGCCAGAAATCGGTATTGACGAATATGGCGTGTGCACCGGCGAAGGCGCGTCGGAGGGAGATTTCGTCGTCCAAATCTGCTTGAACAAGTTGGGCACCGAGTTTAGAGAGCTCAAGGGCTTTTTCTGAGCTTGGGTCTCGGGTGAGGCATCGGACGTGCCAGTTGGGAAGAGTGAGGAATGTTCGGGCAACCGATGAGCCTTGGGTGCCGGTTGCACCAACGATGGCAATGACCTTTGGGGTGGACATTTTCCAAGATGAAATCGGTTCGTATCAAATGTTGAGACTGGTGAATGATTGTTTTAGGTGGCAGAAGCTCCCCTTTATACATTCACAGATATCATTCTCTTAGCAGAAAGAGTTCGATCTTGAGGGATATAGTTCGGGAATCCTGATTGGACCAGAATCGTAAGCCAGTGTCAGCCAGTAAGCCACAACTGGCCCACGGCTGTGGCTTACGACTCTCGGGCAAATCGGACTTAACAACTCATCTTGCGACACGCTTTGGCATTCTCAACTTTGTGCTGGCCCACTGTTTGATTTGACCTCGAGTCCCGGGGGTGTTGCTTGTATTACAAATATGTCCCTTTCGGTTACTGGGGGTGAATCGAGTGATCAGCATCCAGAAGATCATGTGGCTAAGCCGAAAAAGCGAGTCATCACGGCAGCTCGCCAGGAGCAAAACAGAGCTGCACAGCGAGCATATCGTATGGAAAGCCCTCTCAGAGTAAAACAAGATCTAACGTCTATTCAGGAGAACGACAGAAGGAGCGCAAGAAGAGTCTTGGCCATGACGGGAGAGTGAGGAGACTCGCTCCTCGGTCATCGACATTATCAAGCTCATCGCCACAATTTTCATCAGAGACTCAGGCAGAACAAACATCTTCATCGGCCATGGTCCGGTTATCACCCTCCAGTGGAAGACGTAGTACTTCGCCACTGCTCCTTGCTGATCCAATAAGCAATTCTTTACAAACCTCTGAAGATGCAATCAGGGTGGCACTGCTTCACAATGCAATCTGCTTGGGGTTTGATCTCAGTCAACTAATGAGCTGCGTTCAGCCATACATGTCCCCGTTTTATAGATGTATTTCTGAAGAAGATCGCCCCCAAGACGTTATCGCATCGACTTTCGATACCTCAATTCCGTTGCATCTCCAACCAACCATGGCGCAGATTCTTATTCCTCACCATGCCAGCTTGGACCTGATCCCAATGCCACTTCTGAGGGAGCGGGCCATCATGAAGGCCTTTGCGATGCCCAATGATTTCAACCTCTGGGATTTAAAGTTAGACATCTATACACGGCATGCGCTGGTGGTACGGCGGCACCGTGCTGCAGGAACTTCTCAGCCGTGGGATCCGACAAATTGGGAGGCAACGCCGTGGTTTTTGAGGAAATGGAGTATGACTTTCGAATAGGGGGTAATACTTTACATCATCATCTCTATTGAAATTCAGGGCTCCAGAACGATGCTGAACAGGGGCAGAGTGGTTGAATTGGTAGCTGCGAGCCAATGGCCTACAATGTGACGATGAAATGTACGAATATCATTGGATTTCAAAAGAAACTATCGAGATCCGCGCTCACTAGTTGAAGCCTGTCGCCAGGATGGTCAGGTTGCCAATCCAGCTCCACCCAGAGGCGAGTCGCCCAAAGCGGACGTGCGTTCGTACATGACGATCTCACGTCATTGGCCGTCACCTCCAGGGCTCCAAGAGCCTGGGGATTGTGCATTTCCCCCCATTCCTCTCCGATTGCTCAAACACCCTAAATACTCCGACCGAATTCCACGCCTGTTGGCATATACTATCCTCAGTTCAATCTTCCAGAATGGTCTCCACGCGACACCATCCCCGCGAATTCCCCTCACCGGACCGCGCCGCCAAAGAGCTTGTCAAATCACCTACTACCACTGCCAATTCGCGCAAATGGACCTATACACCCGCCGCCGCGCTGACGATCTGGCTTCTTGTGTCCGTTCCACTGGTGCTTTGGGACGCCAGCTATGTGTTGCTGCGACCGCATAGTATGCCCGGAGGACGATTCCACTCACCCGTCTTCACCCCCTACGCGTTGTATGGGACCATCGACTATATATACGGATGGCCGGCTTTCAAGGCGCGCAATGGCTTCACCGCCGCGCAAACCATCTTGAACCTCGTTGAAACAGCCGGTTATCTCTGGTATCTCGCGATTGTCTACGTGTATGGCACAACGGTCGTGAGCGGTCGCGGATCCCAGCAGCCCTCAAAGGGCTTGCTGTGGCTTTTGAAGGGAAATAAGGTGGTTGCCGGCCGTATTGGAGCGATCGCCCTTCTGGTCGCCTACACCGCGTCGGTCATGACTCTGAGCAAGACCGTTCTTTACTGCAAGTTCTATCCATTGGTTGAATGGTCGGTGCTAACGTGACAAAATAGGGCTCAATGAGTATTTCTCTGGCTATGACAATGTCGGCCACAACGACCTAGTCACTCTCGTCATCTACTGGATCATCCCCAAGTAAGGCCCCCCACAACTATTCATTCCTAAACATTACTGACTGGTCGAAGTGGCGCGTGGCTCGTATTCCCTAGCTACAACATTTACATTCTTGGGGGCGAAATCCTGAGCTCGATCGAGCTTGCCACGCCACGTCAGAAGGCTGGGCGACCCAAGTCCACCTAGATCTCACGGGGTTGACCCGGATGATAAGTGGGGGTTTCCCGCGAAAAGCTATCGAGAGATGTAATACATGCGACAATGACCGAAGAGACAGGATTCTGGCCTAATGATGTGATGTGTAGAGCGAGCATCACCCTATGAGCGATCAGCCGTTGGACCTGCGTGCATTCTTATGCGAATATCCCCGTCCCTCATCCCCGCAATAGTCCAATGGGTCAAGCTTTGAATGAGCTAGTCCAAATGTCAATCATCCGATTGCACGAGGGACGGAGTACTCCGTACGCTCGGCTGCATTCCGACTGGAGTAGTGCAGTAGTCTGTATGACCTAGTATAAATCCCCTGAGGCTTGCTAGCATCCCCGGCTTTTACGAACAGCTCTGGAATACGGGGTTCAAGCCATGCACCGGATGTAACCTCAAGTCGATTGCGTAGGTGCAGATCATCCTTACTCGAATAGGAGGAAATGGAAGAATAGAAGAAAAAAAGATAACTCTGTCTCTTGAGAAAGCAGAGATTTGTGGCCCGAAGTCTCCGTAATAAAGGCGCTGCCACTGGACGCATTTGCCAAGCCGCCATTCGCCGCTGAACCTTCCCCATATTCCTTCATTCTCCTCACTCGATTACTCCATTATCCCCAGCGCTACTCGTCCTCGCGATATCCGCTAAACCCCCCGATCTCCCGCCCGGGAAACTTCATTCATATCTTCCGACCGTGTCGAAGGATGCTTCGGGGCTGGGTCCTGGGGTATCCGCACCCGTCATGATCCAACCGGACGATGAGCCGCCATTGAATGCCTCCCCGAGCTTCAGCCTCGGCAAGGAAGAGGCCGCAGAAGCTATGGATGACTTCGATACGCAAAGCCGCACGAGTTCCCGCGATCCCGGTAGCACACAAACCGCCGACCCCGCGCTAGCCGACAACGCTGCACTAGACGCCCACCGTGACGATAACGCCGACCCGTCCAATTTCGATCCCGATGGCGATAAGCCAGCCTGGAGTGAAATGAAGACCAAGGCTGGCAAGGAGAGGAAGCGCTTACCGCTGGCTTGTATCGCATGTCGCCGCAAGAAGATTCGCTGCTCCGGCGAGAAGCCGGCATGCAAGCATTGCACTCGGTCTCGGATTCCGTGTGTTTACAAGGTCACTACCAGGAAAGCGGCGCCCCGCACTGATTACATGGCCATGCTGGACAAGCGACTGAAGCGAATGGAAGATCGCGTGATCAAAACAATACCCAAGGAGGAAACGAAGGATATGACCGCCATCGGTAGATCAACTGTGAAGCCCTCGACCGCCAGCCAACCGTCCAAGGCGCAAAAAAAGCGAAGTGCCGATGAGGCATTTGCAGCAGAAATGGATGGCTGGGCTCGCGGGGACAGGCGGGCGCCTCAAGACTCGTTCCCCATGAATCGCGAAGTGAAGTCCACCGACGGGAGTGGACTGTTAACCGAGGGAGCCGAGTTCCTGCCCTCATTAGAGATTCAAGAGCACCTTGCGGAGGTGTTCTTTGATTGTGTCTATGGGCAGTCTTACCTCCTACTACATAAGCCTAGTTTCATGCGGCGCCTAAAGGCGGGCACGATACCTCCTGTCTTGATTCTGGCCGTCTGTGCCGTGTCTGCCCGGTTCTCAACGCATCCGTTGCTCAATTCGGAGCCGCAGTTTTTGCGCGGAGAGAACTGGGCCAACCCTGCTGCGGCTATTGCCTTGAGTCGACACGACGAACCGAACATCACCATCTTGACTGTGTTTTTGCTTCTTGGCCTCCATGAGTTTGGGACCTGTCATGGTGGACGAAGTTGGTCTTTCGGGGGCCAAGCTTTAAGGATGGCATATGCCCTGCAGCTTCATCAGGAGCTTGAACAAGACCCTATCCTCGGCCAGAAGACTGGCAATGGCTCACAACTGAGCTTCACTGATCAGGAAATCCGCCGACGCACTATGTGGGCATGCTATCTGATGGATCGCTATAACTCGTCTGGTAGTCAGCGTCCACCGATCGGAAACGAAAAGTTCCTACAAATCCAGCTTCCTATACAAGAAAACCACTTCCAAATGGAGATTCCGGGCCCCACGGAAGACCTGGATGGTGACATCCTCAATCCCACACCCGAAGATTCAGGACAGCTATCTAATGCCAAAGACAACATGGGTGTTTCAGCGTACATCATCCGGGCAATCGTGATCTGGGGCCGCATTGTTGACTATCTCAATCTCGGCGGTAAAAGGAAAGATTTGCATCCACTATGGCATCCAGAGTCGGGTTACAGTCGTCTGAAGGGGCAGATTGAAGAATTCTCTGCCACTCTCCCCGCCCCTATGACATTCACATACGAAAATCTGCAGATCCATGCAGCTGATAAGATTGCAAATCAGTTCTTGTTTTTGCATATCATCATGCATCAAAACATGCTATTTTTGAATCAGTTTGCTATTCCGTTATCTCCGGGAGGACGTCCCCCAAGAGATATGCCCAGGCCTTTCCTCAGCAATGCAGGCCGAGCCGCGGTGGAAGCGGCGCATCATATCTCTGTGCTGTTCGATCGGGCTTCCGCGTATCCGCTCACTGTCCCATTTGCTGGCTATTGTGCCTACTCTGCCAGCACAGTCCATATTTGGGGGATTTTCTCGAAGAATCCACAACTAGAGGCACGTTCTAAGGAGAGTCTTCGTCACACCTACCGCTATCTTAACAAAATGAAGAAATATTGGGGGATGTTCCACTACATGGTCGAGAGTGCCAAGGATCGATATCGGCAATTCGCCGATGCAGCTATCAAGGGCTCTGTGGCCGTTCAGAATGGCACTTCGTTAGCACCAATGTTCCAATATGGAGACTGGTTTGCTAAGTACCCCCACGGTGTGTCGAGGGTACACTGGGAGGATCCTGACACCCGGCACAAGGAGACGGGCGAGGACGCAGTGATGGGCCAGAAGCCTGATCTCCAAAGCGTGGAGGATTTCTTTGCGAGCCTCTCCCCCACACCTCAGTCCAGTGTGCCGCGCAACTCCCGAGCTCGCAGAAATAGCAAATTATCAGACGGCGTCCCAAACATGGATCAAACCTCACCACAATCCATGATGGAAGTCACAATGGGTAACTCAGGTGTCCCAGGCAGTGCATTCCCACAGGCATCCACCTTTCACCAAGGCCGACAAATGCCTTTCGGCCAGCCACCATTTGACTTCACAATCCCAACCGACCAACTCCCACAACTGGACCGACAATTCGTCTATGGGTCGTTCTCCGAATTTGACCCTACCTCTTTCGTCCCAAACAACCCCTCCATTCCACAAGTCAATGGTGCCGAAGTCCCGAACGCCGGGCAAGAACCCGACCAAGCCCTCTTCACCGGCCAATTGGACCCAAGTGCACCCGCCGGAACGGGCGAGTTCTACCAGCCCAGCGCATGGTTCCTCCCCTTCAACCTCGACCCCATCGGTGGGAACCCACCTCCACAAGCCCCGCCCCCTGTTCCAGGCCCTAGCAACGGCGGAAATGCCCCTCCTGACATGCCCCCCGTGCCAGAGTTTGGCGCTGGCGGTATGCCCTTGAGCGCATATGATCTTGGACTTGGGCAAAACCAGCCACAGTGAATGTCGGGTGCTTCGGAACGACGATTGCTAACATGTTTTCCTGTATTACTTTAATGATTCCAAGTCTGATTCTGCGGGTGGGTGTTTGTTTGCTTGAAACCCCCGATGCGTTGCTTTGTCTGTATATCCACGGATTACCCTCTGTATATTTCTTTTTTCTTGGCAGGTTCTATGAAGATTTCAATTTTAGATTTTACTTCCATTCCAAGATCGAGTCTTCTTCATTCCACTGGGGCCATCTTATTATCCATCTAGTACATAAAAAAAGAACCTTAAGAGGAAGTAAGTGGGTCGAGGATTGGTGAATCACCAAAAAATTCAAAAAGATAGTGCATCATCCGTGAATCGAACACGGGCCTCGTCGATGGCAACGACGAATTCTACCACTAGACCAATGATGCCAGTTGTATGGTTGTCTGTGCGCAGTTGGATCCAAGTGCGAGACTTTCTTGACAGCACAGAAAGTGTACTTCCAAGGTTGGGCAGTCTATGCACGACACCATGAGGTCCTCATTTGATTATTTTCTCTCAAATTTTTTGATAATGGTCATCAAGCTCATATGAAGCTCATTTGACTAGGCGAAAATTCCCTAGATAATACCGAGAGTCCCTGGTTTCTCTTCTGTCGGATGTATATAAATGTTTATGGGCTGCCCGTTTAGAAACGACAAGCCCGTGGAATCCTGAATAGCCATCTCGGACCCTATCCATCTTCTACAACCTAGGTAGATATCAGGCACTTCGCATAAGATTTCGAGGTTATTTCCGATAAACTTTCCAAAGTTGTTAACCCCCAACCCTGGAATGGAAGCACTGCCCATGGACGCATTGAAACCTTCCAAGGTTAGGTTGCATAGAACATCTATGAATGTCCCGAGGTCTGATATCACAATATTGCCTAGGTAGAGCCCTAAGAACATCCATGGATCTGCCAAGGATGTGCCCAGGTACTGGAGCGGGAACTGCACTGTATATAGCCATGTAATGGAATGAAAACTGTATGTATGATCCAGTTCAGTCCGAGAACCTGGAATATTCAAGATCGCAAAATTTATGCAAGCCCCGGAGGGAGATTCGTATATTTAATCAGTGAATTCATTATATTACATGGACAAGCATGGCTCTTTTAATTTTCCTGACCCCGAGACAACGTCCGACTACTCGCGTTATCAATCTCCCGATAGTTCCTGGTTGAGAGCTTTGAGCCCAAATTAGACCCCCTCTTACTTGGATGATTCCTTTGCAGCTCAATAGGCTCATCATGAGGCTTCCTTTGGGTTCGCTGCCACGATGGCTGGGTCGAGCCGCTTGCTGAGGCGGCATCTCTGGACCTTTGTATCCGTCCCTTCAGGAGTCCGTAGACAACAGGAGCGTTTGCGACAATAGCGGCAGCAAGTTCTTCAATAGATGCCCATGTCGTTCTGTTCACTTGTGCAGTGGGATTCTTGGTGTTTTGTGGCAGCCTTGCAATAGTGATTGCAACTATGAAGAGTCCAACGGCAAAGAGGGCCGCTAGCTGAAGTTTTCTATAGTAAAGTGTCAGCATTATACCCACGCAACATTATTACCTGGACCGAGCTTACTCTGCGGTGGATCGTTTGACCAAAACTAGGATGGGGATCGGCAACGCGATCAGCATTACATCTGTGATGATATTGAGAACACCTGGGGTAGATCGACAGTTAAGGGTCAAAACTGAAACACTTTTCCACAACGAAGGGCATACCGAGAACAATCAATTGTAGCTGTGCCTGGCAGCAGATGCCTGATTCTGTTAATAAAACCACCCGAAACAAGTGCAAAAAGGAAAAACATACCTGGATCCGGCAATACGATCCAGTAATGGTTGAATGGATCGCACTCCGTGAAAGTCACAACCTGCACGGCCACGTATGTTGCCGCGAAGATAGATGTATACGATATCATTGTCGCCTTCTCCCATCGAAGATTCTTGAGTAACCTGCGGTAGGTATCAAGCAGGACCAGCTTCTGTAACCAAAGACTAAAGAGATATTATATGAGAAAAAAATGGTTCAAAAGACACTGAATTTCATTGCATAGAATACGTACTAGGAATTATAAAACACTCGATTGGCAAGCACAAACTTACTCGCGGTCTCTCTACGATGGATTTCCGCAGCGGTGAATTTCATCGTTTGCCTGAGCGCGGCAGGCATGTTGTTGGTTCCCCAGAGGAGAACAACATGGACCAGAGCGAGACGAATGAGCGCACAGAGAATGGCTGCCATTGAGAAATAATCACCCCAAACGAAATTGAGGCCTTTGATTTTCCGCAGGAGCAACCGAAAGGCTATCAAGCCGATCGTCACCCAGGTAAACACCCAAAGAAGGATGATTGTGGAATCCATGAGAGAGACCGTCCCCGGGGGCCCCAGAGGAGATGGGAGAGATGAGAGAAAGAATGAACAATGAGAGAAAGAGGCTGAAAATCCAACTATAACAAAAAATCCTTGGAAGGCAAGTCGTCAGGCCGTTAGTTGAACCAAAACGCACACGCCCACCCGCGACGAGCCGTGCGAGTAAAGGGTAGTGATCGGGCTTTGAGAGTGAAAATTAGTAATGATATCAATGGCTATATCAGATTTGATGGGCTTTTGAGTTTCTGGAAATCCGATACCGAGGTTGTGTCTTAGCCTGTTCGACGATCTAAATTTACTGTGAATCAAACAGTGGAAATGAGCTTGTGAAGCTGTGGAGTTGTATTGTATGCAAGTAGCCCTACGGGTAGGAGATTCGATTCCTCATTGGCGTTGTCTACAGTATTCGAGAAAACCCCTAAAGACACAAAATTTCTAACAACTTAGCGCGACAAGGTTAATATACTCAGGGACTGCCCGGAACAATGTCGTATGTTCAGACCTTAATTATCATTACTACTTCTAGTAATGTTACCTAGCTTTAATATAGTACTTATTAATGATTATTCATTAGATCGATCTACTGGTGTACCAGACACGAGGAGATTCGGCAAGTAATCCATCGGTAAATGTTCCTCCTAGCTGGCGGCTCAACCATTGCACCTCTCAGCTTTAAACATTATATTAGCACTGTCGACAACACCTGCATCTCGAGATGAACACATTTCGGTTCACGAGAAAGGGCCACGGGTTTCAAGCCTGACTTGGCAAAGTTTAGGGGCCATTCTTCCCGTGTTATACCCCATTATACTCCATCGAGGTGGAGACCGCCAAGATCGAAGTCCAGGACGACGGAGGAGTTCCGACAATGCCGCAGCGAAAAGCCGTTGATTTGGACCAATCCTACAATTTTACTTAGCGCCCTGACATAAATAAGGTTGTTCCCTGATGAACCTTGGGGCTTGCCTTTTTCGTTGCCTGAAGCAATATGCATGTTAAGAAAGCCTTCACGTTGATTGCTGGTGCAATTACGGCGGTCTCATGCTGGAGCAATGAGGTGCCCGCCCAGCGATCGTACATGTATGTCGGTGGACAGTACATGTTGAACAGTGCTGGTCAACATGTCTTCACGGATCAGATGTACGTGGAGAAACTGACGCCGTCCGCGGGTGCAACCAAGCCCCATCCCATTGTCTTCATTCACGGACAAGCCCAAACCGGTACTGTATGTTTCATGAGAGAGCTGCTTTCTTGGACTCGGGAGTTAACCACAATCATGGCAGAATTGGCTCAACAAGCCTGACGGAGGCGAAGGCTGGGCCTCGTACTTCATTTCTCAGGGATACGAATGCTACATTATCGACCAGACCTTCCGTGGCCGTAGTGCCTGGTTCCCCGGCAATGGAACGATGAGCACCTACAGCGCCGAGGTGTTGCAGCAGCGCTTCACTGCAGCAAAGCAGTACAACCTCTGGCCGCAGTCCTCCCTGCACACTCAGTGGAACGGCACGGGTGTCATGGGTGACCTCAACTTTGACACCTACTATGCTTCGACCGTGGAGTTCCTCGCTTCATCGACCTCTCAAGAATCGACTGTCCAAGCCGCCGGTGCGGCCTTGCTCGACATCATCGGTTCCCCGGCTATTCTCCTCTCCCACTCCCAGGGTGGTGTTATGCCCTGGCTCATTGCCGATGTGCGCCCGGAGCTTGTGCATTCCATCGTCTCGATTGAGCCTACCGGCCCTCCCTTCCAGGATGCCATCTTCAGCAACTCCACCACACGCCCCTACGGACTTACTGACATCCCGATGACCTTTGAGCCCGCCATCGCCAGCCCTAGCGAGCTTGTGAAGCACGTTATCCACTCCAACACGTCGATGAAATCCGACTGCGTGCTCCAGGCCGACTCTCCCGCCCCGAGAAAACTTGCCAATCTCGCCAAGGTGCCTGTTCTGGTCATGACAACTGAATCATCTTACCATGCGCCGTATGACTGGTGCACTGTTCAGTTCCTGAAGCAGGCTGGTGTCTCGACAGAACATCTCCAACTGGGCGATATCGGTATCCATGGCAATGGACACTTGGTGTTCATGGAGAAGAACAGCCAGGAAGTCGCTGCTGTTCTGCAGAAGTGGATGGAGAAGAAGTAATCAGCAGGATTATTTTGCCTGCTTAGATCTATCAACATTGTTTCACTCGCTGCGCTACCCTGCTTAGCTGGCCTATGTAACTGACCACGACCCTATGGTTTGTTGTAGAGCAATAAAACGTGATTTCCAACTGCGGTTCTTACGGATAACCCTGGGAGACATACTAAGCCTCGGGCTAGAGTTGGAAGTGAGATGAAGATCCGTAATAGACAAGGTCCACTGGTGAAGGCTGAAGGCCACCAAAGAACCCGTAGTCAGAACATGGCCACATAGCCTCATCACCCGTGGACACCTCGAAAGTCATCCAGAGCTACTTCGTGCAAAGGTGTGATCCAATGGAAATTGTCATATCTCAGATAATAAAACAACCCAATTTAACGTCTACATGAACGAAGACCCCAAGAAGATGACGGCTTCTGCCACTGAATCAGAATAAGAAAGGAGAAGGGGTCATAATGTACCGAAGATATGGAAGACCAGAAAAGCAAAAACTAGTCATCCCACTCTTCATCAAGCTGGTCTATGAGCCTGTTTTCAGCATCCACATCCCGGCCTCCTTGACCCCGGCCTCTTCCACCGATAGCGCCGATGAAACCGCCCCGGCCGCTGGAATCGGCACGGGTATAACCATTGCTTGAAGGTGAACCTCTGCACCGGAGAAGATTCCCAAGCGAAGAGAATATGATAATGAACATGTCCTGTCGGGCAGAGAAAGAAGAGGTCAGCGTCATTTTCTGAAGCTCGCAACCAAAATCAATCAAGTTCATCCAAGATACAACAAGATGGCAAAGAGTGTACAGCATGAAATGGCTGGGAAGCTCTCCTGATGACCCTGACCCTCAGCTGGGTCTGAAAAGACAGTCTTCAGAAGAACTCTACTTCCCAAACCACCAAAAGTGCGGCTGCGATCAACACAGACGAATGCAACAAATGCACATGCAAAAATAAATCAAAAAGGAAGGACAAAATGAAAGGCACGACTGCTCCCAGAGCAGTGTTTTTTTGCGGTTCAGCAAAAGGGGTTTCAATCCACTCTTGAAGAAGGCAATCCTCCATTTGATTCCCGGGACGCGTGTGATGCCGAATGGCCATGTCTAAAGCTGCGGCGGGACCAACATGGAATCAACGCAAAGATACTTACTTTGACAAAGTCGAAGAAACCAGCCCACAGACTGAAGTTCGGGCACTGGCGCCAGCCACGCTGGTGCATGACTGTGCGCTGGTAGGCGCAACCACCAATCAGGTATACCGCCACGGCAATAAGCATACTAGAAGTCGTCAGCATGGATTGATGCAGAGGTGCCAAGAACTCTTACATTACGCCAAACACGCCGCCCGGTCCCAGACCGCCAGCCTGGGGATCAACGGCGATTCCGCCGCATGCCGCGGAGCTGCGCACTTCAAAGAAATAGGTGCATGAGTCCATAGAGCCGACAAAAGAGGGTGTCGCCACGCTTGCTGGAGCGTCACGATCACAAAGGAAAGACATTATAGTTGATTTCCTCCGCGTAGAGGCATTGGTACTGGCCATGTTCAAGTCATCGGGGCACGGTGAGCCATTGGTGTAGTTGAGGACGAGTTTGCGACCACGGAAAAAGGGCTCGGAGGCTTGTTCTCTGCGGAGGATTAACATGCGCCTTGAACCTTGCCGCCGACGAAGGTCTTACCCGATGGAATATACTTTCTCATCCCGCTCGTAGTATGCACTGACGTTCTTCCACCTTGAAGAGTCGACTCCGACCACGTTGGTCACATTCTCGATGACAGGTGCGCAGATATTGAGTGTGAAGTTGGCCGGGTAGTCGTGACCCTTTGCATGCCAACTGTCATCCCGCGCTTCCTTCAAGACCTTCTTGCCATCTTTCATCTCGGGCGGGAATAGGGAGATCGCATTGAGGTCGAAGAATAGCCCTGTTGTTGGGGAGCGGGCGATACATGGGGCATCATCGTTGGGGGACTCTGCGCTGGACAGTCCAAGGATTGTTGATATAAGGAAAAGACAGTGAGAGCCGGTGAGCTTCATGTCGATCACCCAAAGAAGAGACTGTGGAGACGTGTAAGAAAGAGAGATACGGTTTGAACCCGATCTGGTTAAAGGAGACCGGTTGACGTGAAGAGCCCGGGGCAGAAACACGCTTACGTTGCATCGCGGCTACGTGATGCGGAGACAATCTGCGGATTTCCTCCATCCGACATCGTACGCGCAGTCCGCGGAGCCCGCAACTTTCTATTTAGCTGCTGCTTCCCCACTGCTGCTGGCTTACTTCTCCTCAATCTCCATTGGCTCTTCTTCGCGACTATGCCTAAAACTTCCAAAAGTTCCGTGCAGCCCGTGCCCGAGAAGCGCGGTTACGAGTTTGGTGGACCGTATGTTTGGAGCTCCCATTGCGCCGAAGAGAGCTAACATTCGATTAGACTGGGTGCCTTCGGAATCACCTTCGGTCTTCCAATTCTTGTCTACCTCATCACCTTCGTCTGCAACGATGTCACGGGCTGTCCTGCACCAGGCCTGCTGAACCCCTCGACCTTGACGCTCGAGCAATTGAAAGCTGAGGTGGGCTGGCCAGAGCAAGGCGTGGCGGCACTCTATGATACCAAGGTCACTCTGTGGGTTCTAAGCTATTATGCCTTCAGTTTGTTCCTGCAGGTCTTCCTTCCCGGCCAGGAGGCAGAGGGTGTTGAACTGGCCTGCGGAGGACGCTTGAAGTACAAATTCAATGGTACGAACCACACTTCAATTAACACAACCATTCGAAGACATTAGAAGCTAACAAAAGTTACTTAATAGCTTTCAATTCCGCCTTGATCATCCTCTCCGGCCTCGCGGGAGGCACCTACCTCTACGGGGCCGACTTCGTGGTCTGGACTTTCCTCTGGGACAACTATATCCAGGTCATCACTGCAAACCTAGTCATCTCATCATCGATTGCTCTGTTTGTCTACGCGAAGAGCTTCACGGTTCCGGCACCTGGAACGGCAAACGTTGGCCTACGCCAGCTCGCCCCAGGCGGCCATACGGGCAATGCTCTGTACGACTTCTTCATCGGCCGGGAGCTCAACCCGCGTGTCCGTCTGCCTATTCCCTTTGTCAGCGAGGCTTCGCGCACCCTCGACATCAAGGTCTTCATGGAAATGCGGCCAGGTCTTCTAGGATGGACAATTCTGAACCTGTCCAACGTGGCCCACCAGTACCGCACCTACGGCTACACCACCGACTCCATTGTGCTAGTGACTATTTTCCAGGGATTCTACATTCTGGACGCCCTCTACATGGAGCCAGCAATCATGACTACCATGGACGTCATCATGGATGGATTTGGCTTCATGCTCTCCTTCGGCGACGTGGTCTGGGTCCCGCATCTCTACAGCGTTCAGAGCCGTTACCTCTCTGTCTTCCCCTATGAGCTTGGCTTGAATGGCATGGCCGTCGTTCTGGGCGTTACCGCCGCTGGATACACCATTTTCCGTGGCGCCAATAACCAAAAGAACCGTTTCCGCACCAACCCCAATGACCCTCGTGTCAAGGACATCAAATACATTGAGACTGCCGCTGGATCCAAGCTCATGATCTCTGGCTGGTGGGGCTTGGCCCGCCATATCAACTACCTTGGCGATTGGGTCATGTCTTGGGCTTACTGTTTGCCCACCGGTGTTGCAGGCTACGTTCTGATTGAGAGCATCAACCCTGCCAGCGGTGCGGTCCAGAAGCAAGCTGTGCAGACACCCGAGGTCCGTGGCTTTGGTATGATCTTCACATACTTCTACATGCTGTACTTTGGGATTCTTCTGATCCATCGTGAGATGCGTGATGAGGAGAAGTGCGAGAAGAAGTACGGTGCGGATTGGAAGCGTTACACTTCAATTGTGCGCAGCCGCATCATCCCTGGAATCTACTAAATGATGTGATTCCATGGTTCAAAATACGCTTTTTTAATGTCCAGTTACTTCTACAACGATACTAATTCTGTTTGGAGGCTGTTACCCAGGCGCTGTACTCCCAGACTGTTCCAGGGCAAGAAGTTGTGATTGCGATGTTGGCCCGGGGATTTTCCGATGGACAGTTGTTACAATAATTTTGTTGTGACGTCTTCTCCATCTCGAAGACTGACCAGGACAGGGTGGCTGGCAGACTTTACTTTCTTTCTACATAATTCGCACATAGGTCTCGAGGTCGTTATTAGACCTTTTCATGGCCATTGGGCACAAAACGCTTATCTGTGATGGCTTAGCCTCATAACGAAAATGACGCAAAGAGCATTCCTCATAATCAACGTTTCCGTTTCTTAGTATCTACCAAGACATCCAAGCCCCAAGCTTCATCACCAGAATTGGTGATCCATCCCTTCAAGGCCCGTCGAGCATCACGTATGGCCTGCATACGGATACCTGACGGGTCTTCACAGCTGCTGGGTGCTTTGAAATCTTGATAAGTACTGGGTTGCGGGACTTGGGGAACTGGTTCCTTCAACTTTTTCTCAGGAACATCGCAAGTTTGAATCGGCGTGGGCACACAGGTGATGTTGTGAAAAAGAGCCCAAAGCTTGGCCCGCGAGAGAGCCGATGCCCCTTTAGCACCAGGTGCGGAAGCCCGATTGCCCTGCTTCACTCCATTGATGACGGTTTCGTACAATCCGGTCTTTGAGCGGCGGAGGGTTGGAACTGCCTTGCTACCTATTTCCAGAGTCGCAGATGGATCATGGTATGATGGCGCTAGTGTCCATATAGCGCTTGCATTTCCTGGTTTGCTCTTTTTTGGGGTGTGAGTTTGGGGATTTTCTTCAGTCTGCGAAGAAACCGCAGGGCATGGAATCGGTTTCGGCTTCGCGAAGCTCCACAACGCGGACACCTCCTCAGTCGGCACTGAGAGAATCTGGAACGGATGGAATCGGTAGCCCACTTCTGGTTGATGATTTGACGTTTGGGGCCAGGAGCGCCCTGTCAATGATTGCATTCGACCGTTCTCGCCAAAGGATCTGTCACAGGCAATTTGGCTGATCTCTTCCTCGGGGAGGATTAAGCCTGCAATGTATGCATTCTTGGTAGGAGCGACTAAACGGCTTGTCTCGCAGGACAACAAGGAAGATACTTGGCGCAGTGCAAGTTTGTCCGAGCAAGACTTGCTGCGAGTTGATTCAGCATCCGTGCGAGATGGTTTCCGACGGACGACCCCGAGAATAGAGAAGTGAGCACGGCCATCGAGGAATCGCTCTTCAGGAGGCGTTTCGTCGATTTCCTGGCTTGTTGAGGACCGTTGCTCTGGAACTTCCCACGGCGTTGCATCTTCTTGGGCGGCCATGCAGAGCTCCATACTCCCATCGCCGCACGGTGCACATGTACAGTACATGTATATGTTGACATCTGGCTGAATTTCAAATGGTGGCCATCCAGGGCGATTGGGAAGCCCATCTTCGTGTTCTGGTGTCCTTTTTCGTACAAAAGACGAGCCAGAGGATTCTTTAGCTTCGGACCTGGGAGAACCGGAGGTTACTGGCTTCTCTTGAGACAAAATACCGTTACATTCGGTAAGTAGCCAATAATTGAAGGCTCGTATAGCCAGAATCTCAGCATGGCAATCATGTAGTACAAGGCCATTACAGCGTGGGATATGCGATGCCGATAGGCATTTTGCGCCACTTCTGTAAAGATATCAGCTACCATTTACTTTTTCAAATATGGCATCAGGCATATCTCCCAACACTCACGTAACAGCAATGCAAGTCAGACTTTCTGAGGGCGTGTTCTCTCCTTTGACCTCGAAGACATGTTAGTATAGAGCATATCTGCCTGCCCAAACAGACGCAGCGCGGTAACCAGAGCCACACTACATATGCATAGCGGAATTACCTTTGACGGCTACGATGCCGGTCATAGGAATCCATTCCCTCGATCCATCCGGAAAAACCGATGGTTTACTACGTGCGGGCAAAGCATCGAAATGAGCGTGCACCAGCGACGCGATCCGGGAGGATAAGGGAGGTTCCGAATTCTCACTATCCATGTGATTCATTCATAGGAGTTCCGTATATAAAGATCCTAGCAGCGTCCAGCCAAACAAGAAGAAACGCCGAGTCCCAAATTGTTCGAGTCACGTGAATTTATATTTCAAGACTTTTGCCTGAGGCCAAAACTCCTCACTTCTCCCGACGTCTCAACCTGTCGTTCTCGCCACACTGTCTTTATACTCATCCACAATGGCCGACAAGCTCCGCACAATCCAGAACCTGGAGGCCCTCCAGTCCCGTTACATTGGTACTGGGCATGCCGATACCACCAAGTACGAATGGACCTCCAACATCCTCCGTGACAGCTACTCCTCCTACGTCGGCCACCCTCCACTGCTTTCCTACATGTCTGTCGGCATGGGTGAGCCAAAGGAGATTGTACGCGCAGCAATGCTTGAGAAAATGGCGCGAGGCGCCGGTAATCCGCCTGTGGTATGTTTCGCATTCAGTATCTGCACACCGAAAGAGCTGTAACTGACATTTTCTGTTCTCGCGCCAGACCCAAGAGTAAACCACATGTGGTCTCATTTCTGCCTTCTTGATACCCCCTGCCAAAAAAACAATATTCTCGATTGGCAACACGCTTTCTTTGACCTCCGCAAACTCGCGATGCGATCCCTCGCTATTTTCGTCCTGCGCTTGGGGACAGCCTAATTTCACGACTCATATACTGGGGCGAACACGATAAGAGCAGCATCCTGGATATCAATTTGCATTAGAGAAATATGTTACTGGGATTGGAAGACCTCCCATCTCACATACCTCGAAGACTTGTCAATATCCAGATTCCTCGGAGCCTGGTATACATTTTGATTCAATTCCAGCGAGACGAAAATACTGCAGCACCCAATGGCTTATTAGTTTACGGCGATTATTGACTCTCGGGAAAACAGCAAACTGCGAAGTTGTGCACGGTGTGATTGGACACAGGTTCTCCAAGTGTGTCCGGACATTATCTCTCTGAAACTCAATCGGAGTGTTGTTGAATTCAAACCAGACTATGGCACACAAAATATTACTATCTCAAACGGATGAAAGCAACTTATCAAGAACAACATACGTATGTGCACCAAGTATTTCCAAAAGATCATATATGAAACCAAAAAGAGGCCAAAAGCCCAGTGTACTATGTACAGTAGCAGAACGCGAAGTATCCTACAGTAGTTCTCATTTCTCCCCTTTAGCCACCAACCTCGAATTCTCGGCCTGGAGCGAGCCCACAAGATCGACATACTTCTGGCGGTCACTCCTGAGCTGCCTCACCTCCTTTTTGAGATCGTGAACTTCTTGTCTCAAGCTTTCAACCTCGGACTTGGACTTGGATTTCTCAGAACGCTCTACGTTCTTTCGCTGCTTTGTTTCGATCTTTGATGCAACCTTGACCTGACTAGCCTCAATCTTGCGCAGCTGTTTCAAGAGTTTGGTCTCCCCACTCAAAAGCTGGGTGGCAGCTTTGTGGTTGGCCACTGAATCAGGTGTGGCTGTCTGCGAAGACTTCTCGCTGCTGTCTTGAGGGCTCTGCTGTGTGGTACTGCTTGCAGGAGTGGAGGAGCGGTTGGTAGCCGCGCGTTTTCGTAGTCCGCTGGCATCGCTATCCGTCTCGTTGAGGCCTTTCAGCGGGGCCCCGGGATTTGTAGGTAGTTGCGTAACATTAAGTTTTTCAAGTTCTGCGCGGACTTCTTCGAGCTTGCCTTCAACTTCGCGTTTGCGAAGGGCTAGCTTTGCGAGCTCTTTCTCGTGAGACGTGAGCTTGCCGTTCTTTGTCATTTGGATCAATTCTTCTGGGCGCATATTGTTTTGTGCAAGGTCGTCAACGACTGGTACTGCACCGTCAGATTGAACAGACGTCATGGACGCGAGATCTGGCTCGCGAGATTTGGAAGACTCGACTTCGGAGGCTGGCTTCGCCCGTTGAGCACTCCCTGTGCTTAAGTGATCTTTGGCAGTTGCGTCACCTTGTGGGTGGCTTGGTTCACCAACACTTTGCGGTGCCTGTGTGCCGGATCCATATCCCAGAACCTGTGGACCATATCTTTCCAGACCCGAGCTTAGGAGGCCCGTGACACTGGCGATCAACCCGTGGTGAGAGTGCTCGCCGTCACTTTCGAGTGATTCGTAGTCTGAGTCTGAATCACCGGCCTCGTCGCAGTCGGATTCATTATTCACAGACTTCCCCGATTTAGCCTCGGGGGTGGAAGCGTTGGACTCCTCGGCGCCTGGACTGCTCTCCTTGGATGGCTTGTCATCCTGAATAGCCCAGTTGATGAATTTGGCAGCGTCCAGTCCCACACTTCTAGGCGTTCCCTTATCAACCATCCATCGTGGGATACTGCCACCTGGGTCACTTCTAGTGACCATAATCCACTCAACGGGATTCATCGTATCATCCTCATTGTATGAGTCCGATCCCTTCTTGTCAGACCCTTCACCGGCACGGTCCACACCAGAAGAAGAATCACTGCCCTTCTTATCCTTCTGGCTAGAGGAGCTGCTGCCACTATCGCTATTCCTCGGGATCTCGCGAATGAGCTCGACCGACTCATAATTGCCTCGGGTGTAGCCTTGCTTGGGTGGTACATCAGGGTGATCGATTGGCTTGGAAATCATCATCCAGCTGCGACCCGGTTGTTTAGTGCCTCCAATCTGCAACCCCGAATCAGAGTTGATGATCAGGGCCACGAAGTCGCGGGGTGCGGTAGGCTTAGGAAATTGGGCTGAGACGTGGTACACGATCAAATCACCCAGCACCGAGCCATCGTCATCTTTGATCTCGATCGACTCAAGTTTCTCCTCCGCGCCAATCCCACGAATACTTTTATCGGCCGTCTGTCCTTTCGCAAGTTTCTTTTGGTTGACTTTCAACGTCTCGTCGTATTCCGTCGAAATCTTCTCTCGCCACCGGTCAAAGGGAAGGCCCTCGTGTACACTCCTCCGTCCAAACCATGAGCCCCCACCGTCATTTGCAGAGAGCTTCCATACAGTCACGTCCAATGGATTGTCTCTCGGACCGCCCATCTTGAGTGGCTTCCCCCATTCTTTTTGTAATGCTGTAATTTCCGGGTCGGTTTCTTCGACCCGTGCATTTGATGGCGCGAACCGCGGGAACACAATATCGTCCGTATCTAGGTCCAGCCCAGGATATGTATCACTTTCGGTGGAGGGAGGGACCGGGAGCGATTCTGCTACCAGTCGGCTGTGCTTGAAGATTTCGCGTACGTATTTGCGCAGCTCGGCAGGTTCTTGGGGGACCTCATCCCATGATGTTGGCTTGAGGCATTGGAGCGCCTCGTGTAATGTGGCCATACTTTCAGCTGAGTGGGGTGTTCGGACTTTTATTTCGAGTTCATGGATGGCTCAGGGGAATCGTGTGGTCGGAGTGGGCTCGCAGTCGCGGAAACCGCGGGGTGAGATTCGTCAGCTCGTGATCGGGCTTAGCTCTAGATATCAGGCCACGAATCCAAGTTCAGCTATGAGTATCGTAGGGGTTTGGTCGGCTGAGCTGAACAATTTCTTGATTGAGCGGATTTCAGGTTGAGGTCGTAGGATGTAAACCGGTCCTGGGGTCAAGTGGTAAGGTCAAGTATATTTGATATGACTTAAGACACAAATGCGGCCTATTCACAGATTCATCGAAGAGAAACGATGCAAGAGAACCACAGTGTCCGATGTGTAGTTTTCGGGGAGTGGAAAAGGGGACATTGTTCGACCTTAGGCTCGGGCATTGGAGATCCATCTGACGTCATCCGTGATTTTGTGGGGTATAGAACTTGGCTATTCCTATCTTTACCCCTTAGGGCTTGCCGATCATGGTATTTTACTTGCAAGTATTTTTATGCATTTTTCAAAGCTAGATAAGGTACAAACAGGATTTGGAACTCAGATGCTGACGGATCAACAAAAGAACCAGGAGAAGTGAGGCAGCCAGCGCGAGGGACCAGCCCCTCGACCATGACAGACCAGCAAGGAATGAATCTGCCTAGTCGAGCATCTGATTCTCGGTGTCGGAAAAAAGAAAGAGGACGCCTTCATCCGGCGAAAGAGTCCCCCCGACGGTCCGAGCATATCCAGGATTTCCTAAACTTCCTGGACCATAGGAGATGAGCCTATGAGTGCCAACCACGGTTTCGGTGCGATCACAGCGCCCAGTGAAAAAGATAGCATGTCGCCGACTCGCGTTGCTGGGCGGGATAAGCGGTTTCCGGGTCACAGACCAAGGAATCCGGGGTTCATCGCCCTGCGCGCTCGGTCTCCGCCACAGGCGGAGGAGCTCGAGTCTGACGATAGTCGAAGACTTACTTCCTCCCACTAGGCTGCTTGATCTGCATCTCAAGCCGTAGTTGACCAAAAGAGTGTGGTCGAACGGACATCACGGATGTCAAGTAGGACACACACTGTCGCGTGTACATATCCCCCACGCTCAATTAAGAGCGTCGGCCGGCCCAGGTATCCCGTACCAGTAGGACCTCGAGATAGTTCAACAGAAGGGCAAGATCAAGATCGCAGCCATTGACCAGTCAACGAAAGCGCATGATTTCCCGTATCTGTCGACACGACGAAAGAATCGAAGGCGTAATGGACATTCCACATCCAAATTCATATCCTCCACATGCCGCGAGGCAGACCAGTCTTCATGACATATATGCGGACAAAAGAAAAGAAACATAACAAAGAGCCGACCCGCCGCTTCTTGATGCAAAGGAAAAAAGGAAAAAGAGAAAGTAACGACGCTGACGCTGGAATCGAAAAGAATATCAAAACAAGCGCACAAAAAGGACATTTCTGGTTATCATGCAAACGTAAAGCAGGGAGTATCACAATGCACAGTCAAATCGAGGGGAACGCCGTCAGGAATGCGAGTTGTCGTTTGGGTTCCCGGGAAAGAGAGAAAGAGAGGAAGAGGAGAGGTGGAGGAACCGAGATTTGCGCGCGCGCCCTGATCCAAGCAACGATCAACGTTCTATGAAAACCAGGTTGCAAATCTCGAGAAGCCGAATGGGTGGTCAACACCACAGTCGAGAAGCTAAGCAATGGTGCCGTAGGGCAAGGCATTGAAATCTCCCCAACCGAAGCCCATCATGTTGACAGAAGTGGCGCACGGTTGAATCAACGTGCTCGGCAACGGGAGGGCGCTGACTGCGGACGTGGCGGGCATGCAAGTTGGCATACAAGTTGACATACCGTCGTACCCGAAGGAAGTGGTGAAAGGCTGACTGTAGGACGGGGTCGGGGACAGCTGCGCATCACTGATATTGCAACTAGCCCAGAGATTCACATTAGAATCACCCGTTGTCGAGTTGGGGCTGGGCGGCAGTACTTTCCACGACTCGGGCGCGGGCACGTTCCACCAGGGTTCGGGCCCAGTTGAGCTGGGGAGAAGAGGGACGGGCCGCATGACTTCCACCATTGGAGGTGGTGGAGGAATCAGTGGCACGAAGAGGTTCCCGATGGCGTTCTTCACTTCTTCGCTGCGGCCGCACAGTAGTTCTCCGGCACCGTCTTCTTCCAGTCCCTCGAGGGCGTCGGCATCGGTGCGGTAGACGAACTTGTTGGCGGCTTGGACGAACTCCTCCTGCAGCTTCTTCAGCTGGGCGTGCTTTCCAGACCAGTTGTAGGTGTTGGCGACGGCATCCACGGAGTAGATTTCCTTGTGGAAGTCGACGAGAGATTCGATCGTCTCCGGGGTTAGTTTGAAGGCCACTTCATTCCGGGAGACCATGTCGACGTGGACGACATAGGCCTCGACATGGATGGTCTGGTAGTGATGGATCGATTCCCAAAGCAAATTTGTATCCTTCTCTAACTCGGCCTCGGGGGCTTTGGTGAACATCATGGAGCACAGCGTCCAGATGGCATTTGGCGACGACAAGGTCTCTGTCAGACACCGGGTATGTTGGGTGACATTGTTCAACGGACGTTTGACCCGGTTGACCCGCTTCAAGGTTGCGGTCAACCACGGTGCAACCTTGGTGGTCAACACGACATTCGGTGACGATCGTGGCGCGAAGGCGGCCGCGGAGGATGGCAGTAAGACTGTTGGCATTATGACTGGGTGATACGTCCTGCGTTGATGATATAAAAGAATGTAGATAGAATATAAATCATAAAGGCGACATTCGCCCACACAAAAAAATAGAACGGGGTTCTCTTTGTCGGGGGGATCAAATGGTCAGCATAGATTAATGTGCGGGCGAATGCGCGGAAGAAACAGAAATTAGAATATGGAAAAGAAAAGAGAGGACTGTGACAGTCAAGAGTGGTTATAGAAGAAAGAAGAAAAGAGATCGAGAGAGTAGAGGGGTGGAACCTGTGGAGATTACTATATTATTTTTTTCCCAACTACAAAGGGTTCGTATTATTTTCGTCGACTTGCATATAGATTCGGACTCCCCGTGCAGTGGCGACGAAACATACATACACAGTTTCATCGGAGTTGACGAGTTCCTCGCACAGTGCCTTGGAATTGCAGTCTCACACCTGTTGCACGTCCATCTGGCCAGAATCCAATGCACGAAGCCCTAAACTGCAAAAGCTAAGCCCCATTGATCCGCGCAACGGCACATCCATTACCCAAATCAAAACCTCCGACTATGGATTCCCTCCAAGATTGAGAACCAGTCGTCTCCTCCGTACTCCGTAGCGGGGAATCGAAACGCGCTTCTCAGCTGGGCGATGTGCATGGTATTTCCCGAGTAATCGCAGTGTGCGCCAAGATCTACATACTAAACTAGTCCTCCGGACTCCATACACCGCACGCTGAAGATTCTATTAAAATTTGGCTGCAGCCTGCAGGCCAAGCCTCGATCTAGTCTTTTGTACGGAGTGCTCCTGTACTCTATGAGAATCTGCAATTCCATGGACTTGAGAGAAATTCAAGTAACTCTTTCAGATCTCACACACGAAACACATTCCAAACGCGATTTTTCGGACTCATCGAACGCTTGGACATGTACGGAGTAGACCTCAGCTGATGGGTCGTGGGGCATAGTCTTGGGGCACATGGGATTCGCTGACGCGCGAGCCTGGCCGATGGCGCTGAGCGCCGAGATCCCTGTTCCGATAGCCTATTGGGCTGAGCCTCGATGGCCATACTTTGGGCCGGCGCCACTAGCATTACAGTAGTGTATTGAGTATTCTGCTACTACATACATAATACAGAGTGTCCATACATCGTATTTCATCCATACAGTATGTACGGAGTACGATGACTCCCATACCCTTCCCGGTACTAGTATGCCGATGATATCATCTCACGCCCACTGCCCTGAAATGGGATCCCTGCTGCATATGAGTTCGGTCACCTGTTCTGGGTGTGAGGGAGCTATTGGCTGTCGCAACGCTCGATACACAATTTGCATTGTTCTCGATCTTGTGGGTTCTCCGAAAAGAATAAAATCAAAAAGATCGAAATTCGAGAAGCGAAAAAATCGCCAAAATCGACTGGGGTGTGCGTTTTCCTAAAATAGATGGGGCGGTGCTTACACACGCCACACCATGTGGCGGACATCTCCGGCCCCACCGCTTCACTCTTTCGCTTCATTTTCTACCTACTATGGAGTATAGATATGGAGCATGTTTGACCCGGAACCGGTTGGGCATGATGTGTTGGCCGTCAAGAGCTGAAATCCGCGATAGGTCTCACCTTAACCATTTAGGCGGGTGCTGAAACTCTGCACCTATGTATGTACATGCAGCCCCGTTGACTGGGTCAAGCAATGCAATAGCCTGATTTTGACCGCGATGTACAATACTCGTACCTTAGAACGGCTACGGAAACCACTAGCTCCGCTTGCACATGTAGATCATTCTCCAGGGCGATTTGAAGAGATGACTCATGTAATTATCCGCCGATTCCAGGGCGATACTGGGAGAGAAAACTGGGTGTTATCCATCATCGTTACATGCGATTCTAACATGTTCCAACGCTCCCGAGGTCTGAGGCAATCCCTGTATTTATCACAGCATCTGACATATGATTAACCGCTGTATCACAGCGGTTCTTGGTTGACAAGGCAAGCCGATCCGGTGATCAATCGCCTACAGAATGAGGTATTCTCTATAGGCTGTGACCCGCACTCCGTAGCCATAGAATAGAGCGTCAGATCATGTTTCTATCTATTGACTGGATTGCGCATTCACTGGCAGGAGTTACAAAGACCCTGTCATTTCAAGGTCGGCACATTACACCCAGGTCAATTACTTGTGTTTTGGACAAGACCATGCAGCCACTGGGCAGGTTCTGATTTGACTTGCATCCACAGAATTTGATCCGGACAAGTCTTCAAATCTTCTACATACATATGAGAAACTTTAGGATCCACATCCGTTGAAACAAAATCAGACATCAACCGATCCCTAGATACGTGATGATTGATCTAGAGCAAGCCGTTCGGCATGTCGAGGCATATCTGCACACAGCCAGCGGCGCGGCAAAAAAATGATTGGTGCTGGTATGTTCTGAGGTAATTTTTGTCGTTACCTAGGTCTCTTACCGGGTGAAGTCCGGTTTCAAGGAGCGGGATTGGGTATGCGAAGACCCCATACCTACAGGTAGGCGGTTGGTCACGGAGTAAGTTTTCGCAGAAAAATGGCATATGATGCGCTATTCCGCGACTTCGTTTTGACCCTGGTGATGTCGACTGTGCTGGTGGCTCCAGGCACCAGGGTATTTTGATCCAAGAATGATATGTAGATGGCCAGTCCGTGCCAAAGAGGCAGTGAGAGGCAAGATATTGCGTAGCCTAGACAAACAACATGACTGAACCGATGCCACTACCCCGCTTCTCTTGGTCTTGGAGTCTTCGCAAACACAGCTACATACCCAGATGATTAAACATCGGTTGCCTGCCCACGCTAGTACTGTAATGCTCGAAGATTTTGGAGACTCGGGCCTGTGTAGTATGTACTAATAGGCTCCGGGGCTCAATTCTGATTTGATAGAACTTCCTCCAGATACCAACGCTGTCCAATCAGCCAGAGCCCCCGAGTCGTCCGAGGGGTGGGGTCTTTTTCCATGCGTACCCATATGCGGCAGCAGTAAAGTTATGGCATCCCGTGATAGTTAATGTATAACCGATTCTTGATAAAAGAATTAATGATGATTGAGAGGTAGCTCATAGCTTTCCAAGGTATTTGTATTGCGAAGCTGGTGGTGTGCTCTCTTATAGACTGTGACAGTATATGACATGCGCTGAAAGCTCGCTGATTGCCGAACATGGGCCCTACCATAGGACATGTGACTCGTTGGTCGGTCATGGAGTGACAGAGACGGGGAATTTCCATGTTTCCCATGCTTTTGGCGTATTTGCAGTTCCTTTGAATTGCCCACCAGGATCCGATGAGTTCCAACATGCCAGTAGAGCTTGTAGTGAGCGGAAACATGCGCGAAACTCGTGGCCTTGTCAGCCAAAGTCAACTCTCTTTGAACATCACTTCAAATTGATGCCAAAGCGGCCATTCGTAATAAGCAGATAGCTTTATTTGGAGGCGGCTTCGAGGGGGTTGTGTTGTAGGCCCCGAACAGCATGACTCCATCATCGGAATGATTTGGTCTTTGTGGCCGGCTCACCAGTCCGGGTATAGTTGTGGTAGCTCTCGGACTTGTCCCCCATCTCACGAGATGTCCATATCTGTGGCCTGAGCCTCTTGGAACTTGGAAACGACCTTCATCTCGGTGTCACGCTCTTTAACCTTCTTGTCCATAGCCTTTTGAATTTCTTCGCGCTTGCGCTGGGCAGTTTGAATTATGTCTTTCACCTCCTGGGCGGTTCGTTCCTGCGCGAGCAGTGCAGCTTCCTTCGTTGTGTACTCTTGCTCAAGCCGCCGTAACTCATCTGAATGGTCCTGAGCCTTGATGGGCTCGCATGTCACTGGGTGATAGCTGTGTGGCGGCAGTGGCCCCTCGGGGAGCTTGATCTCTGGGAGATCGGGGTGAATGGGAACGGCGCGCAATGGGGAATCCAAGGGTACGGAGGCCGAAGCTGTATCGCCTGTCGAGAATGGAGGTGTAGACTCGGCCTTCAGCATGACTGTAAGTTGAATCTATTGTGACAGTACCGTTGGGCTTCCAAGACGATGTTTCGGAAAGTGAGTGGAGGCTTGAGGATTGACAACGTGTAGGACTCGAGTCGCAGGCTGAAGACATTCTGCCAGACCTGTGTCCCTCACCGCCTAGAGGACCGGCGCATGCGGGGAGAAACTTAGCCAAACTGACAAGTGCATCACTACTTGGCATTTAATATTCATGCTTATTCGTCCTCTCGTATCCGAATTGAGACATAACCCTTGAGTCGGGCCTCATCTTGCCAACTGGCGTGTGTGATACCCAACTATCCGCCAAGCCCGGGGCCGGTGACGTTACTGCCATCATGCAAGCATTCGGTATGTCTCTTCTTTACTCTCTGAATTAGGATCATTGATTATGCTAACTACGACAGTCCCCAAGAACAGACGGGTAAGGTGCTCTCAGTAGCGCGGCGTTCTGATTAGGGGTATTGCATGCACTAACATCTTATCGCAGCCCAGATTTGAGCTTGTATTGAGGGTATGTATGATCAGCTCCTAGGAGACTATTTGGAAATGGATCTGACTATTTTAGATCATTGATATTAACAATGTTCCCCTGGGGAGTAGCACTGCATTCGTGCGATGGCGGCTACCCTCATCAAGTGCCACTGAACACCAGGGCCATACCGAGAAAGCACCCCTTTCTGATCACCGCGCCTATTGGACATATGAAAAGACCCTCCAAGTGAGGCTCACTATTGACAGAACATTAATGCTGCAGGAGTGTGAAATCAACTTTGAAGTCATCCAAGAATTCACATCGTCCCCCATTTCTGAAAAGAGTGTATTGGGCAAAATCAAGCTTAATCTTGCCGAATATGTGGACAAGGTTGAGGAAGACGAAGGGGTGATCAGACGGTATCTGATGCATGAGAGCAAAGTGAACAGCACCGTCAAAATCGGCATTGCTATGCGCCAGATAGAAGGCGATCGCAACTTTACCACGTGAGCTGAGGTCCGCGAAACCTTTGGAGGCCCCGGTTGCTGACCTCGAATAGGCCTCAGCTTAAATCAGCTACTGTCTTTGGAGGAATTGCTGGGGTGGTTCATTCTACTGAACAGCCAATCGATGATGACCTCGGCCACCTCCCATCTATCAACACTAAGACCCGAGAGATGGCAGATATGCAAGACATGTACCGGCGGACTCTGGCAGCGTCATGGTCGTCAAGGGCCTGCGATCTACCTGCCGATAAGTTGATCGAGGAACTATTCGCTGGAAGCTCTTGCTGGAACAATGACGCACACAATACGGATGTCCCCTCCACGGGAGGTCACCGAGAATCACTATTGAATACCGATGCAGCCGCAAGACAGAGTCGTACTGGGAAATACCTATCACCCAGCTTTGAGCGGCGCCCCAAGAGCTCTTCCAGTGCACATTCACAGAATAATGAGAAGGCACCCGATATCCTCGCTGGGCTAGGACATTCAAAAAAAGGAGGCAGCATCGAACAACAACTATACGATGGAGCCAAAGGTCGCGGCTGGAAGGCACCAAGTACAACTAATGAGCTCTCAGAGTTCGATGTGAGAGAGGACTTGCGCAGCTGGGAAGTAAAAGAATAAATATTACTTTCACCGGTCATGTCATGTAAGATTATGGGGTAGTTTGAAATATACCAACTACAAACTATTTTGGAGGCTACCCGTGGACCTATTGAATATTGTAAAATAGTCCTAAAAGTGAGTGTTTCGTGTCTTCCAAGGTTGTTCTGCTTGAGTCCTTGGAAGTTTATAGATAGATCTGGGCTGCGGCCTGAGGCAGCATTTGATTTCTTATCGTGGCCTAGCGCCGCGATTATCGCCGGAGAAAAGCGATTGCGGGAATATTTGTCTTTTGTACGTGCGCAATAGCATTGCTCTGCTGTCATGCTTCGACGTCCTGCCGGGAAAGGCCTAGGGTCTTTGAGGTTCCCATCCCTCGCATATCGGAGACCCAGCTTGACATACCCATGCACCGCCCTCCCCCGATACCAGAGTGACTGGAAGTCCGATAAACTCGAGCCCTTCGATAGGCAAAATTCCCAACCACGAGATAAGAGATGGCGACGAATAGCTGATGATGATGCGAAAGTCACGCTGGATGTTGACTCGCTTGGAAAACCTGGAGAAATCTTTGTCGTCTCTGGGCCTCGTCGTCCCCATCGCCGCAACGGCCGAGCCCTCAACCTCGAACCTCAACCCGAAATTCAGTCACACGATACGATTAGCTCCATCCTAGATGGCCTTGATGGCGAATCTTCGCCCCCAAGTGATACCTTGATCAACGAAAGTATCAATGCGATTCGTGGGAAGTACCCCGTGAAGGAGACGCTGCCGACTAGTGAATTCCGGGGAATGCTGTCTAAATTGAAGTCGTCCTTCTCTACGAAACAGCTATTGGATTACATATCGAAACATAAGCGAGATTCTGGCGCGCTCGAAGAGAGTCCCTGGACGTGGGTTTCTATACCCAAGAACAAACAATCCAAGCGAGTAGAGAGAAGCCCACAGGGCAAGCCTCGTCTTGCAGAAGCCATCGTGCGACATTGCTGGCAGATGGCCATTGAGGGAGAGGTTGGTCGACTAGACTTCCCCCTCTCGGCCCAGTCTATGGCTTTACTTGTCCATGCCAAGCACTTCTCATTCCACGAGCTCTCTAATCTACATGGCTGCGGTATTGATCTGACGCGATCTGCGGGTCTCGTATCGGTAACCGGCAAACAAAAAGATTGCGAAGCTGTTGTTGAAATCATTCTCGACGCAGCTGCCAGAGCCCGTGAAGAGGATGTCGGAATAAAGACTCACATCAACGATGATGGGAACCAAATATTCACCCCGGACTTTTTGGAATGGGTTAACACCACATATGGAGTTCTTGTTGAGCACCAGCCCAACGGGCCTCCGGCCAAAATCCTTTACCTCGCCGAGAATAAGATGGGCGCCGACAATGCTCGCCGAACATTGAATCTGGCGCTTTCCAACACAACCTCATCATCAACTCCTTTCTCTACCTACCTACCTGCTTCGGAACTCGCCACTGTGTATAGCTACAAACCCGAAGCACATGCCTCATGGTTTGAGCGGCAAAAATCATGGTTCCGGTGGGCTATGTCCTCTAATCAGAACGAAGAAGCGGAATCTCTCGACACTCCTTTCTTTGACAAACATCACACTCGACTTTCGGATGAGCTATTGAAACTCCTTCAAAGTTTCCCTGCCTCGAAAGTCAGCCCGGCGAATCATTTGCATGAGTCTGTCACAGCGACATTCGGAAAATCCCTATTTATGCAAAAGTCGTCCTTCGACGATGCGTCTACTATGAGTCCGGCTCAACTAGGGAAATTGTCCCTTCCAAGAGTCTTTACAAAAGATGGCCCGCCTGTGACTCAACTCATGAATGCACTTTGGCCTGATCTTCCCAGAAAGGACGCTGAAACATATCGATTGCGATTGATCCCGACATTCAATGCACATAATCTGCCTGAACTAGAGATTGAGGTAGCCATAGAATCCCAATTGGACGGTGAAGTCGCCATTGAAAGTGTCAAGGCTATTCAAAGCACCAACAGTGTCGACTATTTGCTCCCGGAGAACAGCTTGGACTTACGCTTTACACGCACAATTTCTCAAGAACTTTGGAAAGAGCCTCTTCCTGAAGCACAGGACGTGGAATATGCCCCTCGCAAGGCTCGTGTTGCACCGGATGTCGAGGAAATGCTTCAAAGCATCAAGCGGCCTCTCCAGGGTCTCTTTTCCGAGACCCTATCTTCGAGCAAAAATGCCCCGCTGCCTACGTTCTGTCAAATCTCTCTACCCGTGGAATTCGCTCAGCAATTCGGCCTCCAAGGCGACCCGAAGAACGCCAGTGGCACAAGCCCAGAGCAAAATGTCTCCGTGGAATACATGTTCCTTCCACTGAGTGACATTCGAGGAGCGATTGTTCAAAAGTACGACTTTGATGGGCGACCGCTCCACTACCAGCATTACGACAGCGGCCCATTCCTTGCCTCTCGCGCAAACGAAGTCTCACTGCTCATGCCTCTTTCGTCAAGTACTAGCACAGTCGCAGAGGCTGATGACTCCCAGGAGGCTCTCGATCAGCAATTCCATGAGTTTTACAATACTGCATGTGATATCGCATTCAAAGTCCATGCGAGCAGATATGCGGAGTAGAGGCTTGGGTCATCGTTATACAGATCTGTGCTCGTGACCAGGCGAAGAGCCTTGGAACGTGCATAAGATACTTTCATCTAGAATGAAGGCGTCAAGCGCTTTCTTTACTGTACATTATGGCAATATATACTTAATCATTCAAAACCTCCAGCTGTGACCATATATTCATCCCATTGGAAAGCTCTGCGACAACGGATACTAGTAGTAGGTATGTACCTATCACTCCATGAGCCAAGAAACTTATTGTTGGGCGATCGTTCCAAGGTTATTCTGACTAGTCTGGCATATCACCTGGGCAAAAAAAGCAAAGTTTGGAAGATTAAACTTGGAAAGACCGCAAAGAACCTTGAAAAACCCTCAATTCGACATTAGGATTTTGCATACCTGGGGCTTATAGGTGTACTCCGAACAGCGCGAAATAACAACCTTGGAATGAATGTCTAGCAGATGTCCGCTTCCCCAGTACTGCCGGTTACCTTCTCCCGCAGAAGAGGTCGCTGATTCGGCCTTCTACATCCTGCCGCAGATTAGCAGGCCAGTGTCCCCTTAGCTGATGTGGTGGAACTCGTGGAACCAAACTCCCTGAAAACATCAACACCCCAACCTGCGTATACTGCCAGAGTTTGTCAAAGCGCATCTGACCCACGGAGTCTCGCTCGCCGACGACAAACGCCTCCATATGCGATCGTATATTTGGTGGACGTTTAAAAGGAAACAGATCGCCAAGGACAAAATGTACGGATTGAAGTCTCAAGGACGCCCTGTCAAAAGATTCGATGAGGGCCCGACAAATGTTTTCGCTGAGGTTGGGAAAAGGCCAGGGCCGAGAATCACAGCGGGAAAGGTTTGGTAAGTTGAGTTCTAAATGTCGAAGACGAGTGTGTTGGACAATGTTGGCGAGGATATCATATGGCTATAGTGATATTAGCAACCACGAAGCCTCATATAATTAGAACAATGGCGTGGATACTCACTAGCTCGTATTCAGCTGTCCAGTCCAGGTTAATGCCGAGGGATAGAAGGTTGGGAAATTGAATAGCCAGGTCGATTATATCTAGAATGCTCGCGGCAGAGTGGCATTGGATTTCTGAACCTGTTGCCATTCCAAGATCGGAGCCTAGTGTAGTATACCGAAACCGAAGGTGATGAAGGGCTCCGGCGTGATATTTCGCCAGCACCCCCAGACTAGTTTGTGCAAACCCATACCCGATGAACATCTTCAAGCGTGGGAGCTCCTTCAGAAAAGCGTGGAATTGCCCAACTTGTCGGGTATATGTAGAACGATCTCTTTTGTGCGGAGAATGTAGGCTAGGGATGCTCATTTCCAGAGTTTCAAGCGCATGGAAGCAACCGGGAATAGTGATTTTGGGTAACAAGTGAGCCCAATCGACGCAGATCAAGGCTAGATGTTTGAGAGCTTGCCACTGTAGCCGTGCGGCCCATAGGGCGCTCTGATGCGGCTCAAATCTTATACTTTCGAAGTGGATGTTCTTGACTTGAGGAAGGACATTCTCTTTCTTCGCAGAAATTAGATCCCCCTGGTCTTTAGCTTGAACTTCGCTCCATTCATAGGGACCACCGCCAGAGATAACCGGTCTCCAATTCTGCGTGTTGACTAACGTAAGATTTTCGAGGCGTTCACTTCGATGGACAGCCGCTCTCAGTTTATCTGGATAGCCTCCAGCTGATCTTCGCCGGGTCAGTCCGTTATACTCTCCGATATCCCATTCTGCTTCGATTGAACGGATGCAAGAGAACTGAGGCGCCGATGAATATGTCTTGCTGGCTTCATTATAGAGCTTGAACTTTGAGCTGGCCATGTGGACGCTTGCCTGGGGGCGGTTTTTGTAAAAATGGCACAAAATCTCCTCTGGCATGTATATTTCATGCCACCAGCTAAAGGACATCAGTATTGTACCAAATTAAAGAAGAAGGTAACATACTGAAAGTTCTGAAGATTCGTTGCTGCCTTGAATAGGTATGATAGGCATTCCACAAACTTGTTGCAGAAGCCAAACTGGTCAGATACACCACGAGAACGCACCACGACGATGTTTTTGACATATAAGCAGAAGTGAATAGGGTGGATAAACCTCCCGCATGAAAGTGTTTTAGATGATAAATCCAACTCAGGCTCAAGATAGAGAGTCTCGAAGAGTATCGGAGCGGCGATTTGGTATATCAGGGAGCTGCAAAGCACGGCAGACTTTAGAGAGGAGCAGTCCAGCTGAATTTCCCCGGTGTGATGTTAGCTTGGCAATCTTTGCGATTTATTTTGATTTTCCAGGACGTACCATCCTTATAATGTGATGCCAGATCTCTGGAGGTAGTCCCCCGAGCAGTGGCCCCCGGGGCCTGGGCAGCGGTTGGTAAGGAAGATCCATTCTGTCTATCATCACCATAAGCTTCGATGATAGCGAGAGAGTAACGCGCTAGGAAGGATATTCCAGTGGCGTTCATTGGTGGTTGGGGAGGGAATAGTTGGTCTGTCATGGTTTCCCCATGAATCTCGCCAAAAGCCCTGGAGCCTGCCCACCTGGGCACAGGGCAACCCTTCCAAGGTTGAGAAGTAAAGACGGTGAGTCACCAGAGTATAACCCCTGGGGAATCCATGGAAGGAGCTGCCTGGCTAACCTCAGAACCTGTTAAGGTTGCAACCTTCCTCAAATTCATGCTCCATGGTTCAAGATGATCGCACAGTATTTAGGATCATTGCCCAAGTCTATGTCATAAACACCAGGCCACTCATGGGAGACTTTTTAGAATGATCATCAATTCTCATAGTCAGTTATCCCGGAAATTGCTAGAAGATGTCTCCTGTCATGTTTCTCTGGCTTTCAAGCCTCGTGGAACTCTCCCAAAATTCTCTTTTCTCTTACATTTCATCCCGCTCATCCCGATAACCCATTCACTTCCACCAGTTGATAACAATCGTAAGGATACAATTGAATCAACGAGCTGTTAAGCAAAATGCTTTTGATGTTGTAGATCTGGGTGCCGAATGAGCTTTGCCATTTCAGGGCATTTACTCCGCCAAGACTTGGATCCACGCATGATGATTGGACAGAGGTAGGAGCTACCCACCAGAATCCACTGCACTCCTACATCCGCCACCATCTTTTATCAACTCTTTTGCCCTTTCAGTTTTGCCTGACATGCGGACGAAGGACCAGGCTGTCTGTCAGACATGCAGGACCCGCAAGCTTGGGGTATGTCTTCTATCATCTTCGGTCAGACTCTGGTGCTAAGTGAGCTTAGTGTGACGGCAAACGACCCTGCTGTACCCAGTGTACCTTGAGAGGTCGAATCTGCGATTGGAATACTCCTGCGTGGACGTTTGTGGCCCCGAAACATTCTACTTCTATGAACTTGTATGGGCCACGTTATAGCCATGAATCCCCCAGTGACTCACGCAAGTCTATCGTCGAATCAATAACCAGAGCATATATTCCGCAGGAGGAATTATCTCATATATACCCAGCCTCAGGGGATGCTGCCAGAATATGCGGCGCATGGGTAGGTGTCCTGTCAACACTTGCTGATGGTACCTCCACGCGATATGACAGTGTTCTATCTCCAGCAGTCAGAGCTCTGAGTTCCTGCATAATGTCCAAACCGTATGCACAGAGTGTGCAAGACTACTCTCATGCTGTTGATGCTCTTCGTTCAGATGCCCAGGAGCTCAAATTTCTGGATGCTGAATTTGCTGCAGCAATCATGTGCCTGTTCCTAGCCGAGGTATGGCCTTTGACCAGTATTCCAGTCCGCCAAGCTAAGATTTTGCAGATCATGCTTCCTGATTCCCGCTTTGGTCTTGCCATGCATATCAACGGTGTTGCCCAGCTTTTCCAAGCTAGCGGCCCAAGCCTGTTCAAGTCGGGGGCTTTACAGAGCTTATTCGTGGGCTTCAGGCCTCTTTTGGTGGGTGCCCTCTGGAAATAAAACTAGCCAAGGTTTGACAAGTTTCAGATCATTGAAAGTGTCCAATCAAGGAAATCCTCCTTCATTGCATCGAAAGACTGGATTGACGTACCGTTCTCGACCTCCCCACCGTCCCTCATGCAACAGTTGATAAATGTGTCCCTCGTTTTACCATCACTTCTTGAACGCGTTGATCAGCTTTCTGACACACCGTCTGAGCTACGGGCTGCCGAAACAGCGGACCTACAGCAATCCCTCATTTCTTTATTCTCACGACTCCAAACCTGGGAGGAGTCGCTCCATGGGCAGTCAATGTGGAGTCAACCATTGGACTCAAATCCCAGACCCTTGCCCTTTGGGGCTGATATCTGGTTCACCAGTATCAGCATGGCAAACTTTTATATGCATATTTGGGCATTTCAAATCATTTGCTTGCTTGAACTTCGTCGTTTGCCAGACTTGCCAACTTTCGGGTCGCGGACTTTGCCAAAAAGCCCCAGTACCATACAGGTATCCTCTCGAAAGATATGCCTAAGCATGAACTATCTCTTACAGGACGACATGAAGCTTTTTGGACCGGGCTCAGCGATGCTTCCTTTGCAGACAGCCTACAAGGTGTTCAACGAGGACAGGTGCAAGTACAAGAGCGAGCTCAGATATCTCGAGAGGATTGTGGAGTGTTTAATCAAGAGAGGACTCCGATCCACGCCTGACTTTATTTATATTTAAACCGACCCAGATCATAAAACCCGAGACTGCACCAAACTTGGAGCCTTGGAGCCTGGCTTGCATCGGTCATTTGGCATAGTACATTCCATGTCCTCTCAAATGACCTTCATACGACCCACGAAAATCAACACTGTAGATTTTACTAGCACATATATTCATTTTCTTGCAGTCAAGTTTCAAATTAGGTATCGGCATACCATTTGTTTTAGAATACTCGTCCGGTGTATACCTAGGGATATCACCGAGGCCGAAAGTGCCGTCTGTCCAAGATCATATAGTTCCAAGGAGGCCGCGGTGAGGCCCCCACTCGTCACAGGCCCGTGACGTGTAACACCTCAAACCCTCCAACTCCGCGCTCCCCACGTTTCCTACTTTCAGATGGAATCGGCGCCTTGATTTAACGCTTTCATTCTGTCCCAGCTCCCTGACATCGCAACCTCCATTGTATCCCTCCGATTTCCACCAGTCTCCCACACTCAGCATGAAGATCACGCGCCAGTGATTTACAACGGAATGGAGAAAACACGAGTTGCTAAGGTTTGACCGGACAGTCTGAACCTGCATGCACATCTCACTCACTATGTTCTACCAGGTTGACAATGTGACCTTGACTCGCCGCGGTGAGCAGGTCGATGGTACTCTCCATCTCACCCCTCACCACCTCATATTTTCGCATACCCCCACGATCTCTCCCGAGGACCAGATCAAGGGCGTGACGACCAGACCGAGAGAGCTTTGGATCACGTACCCCATCATAGCCTTTTGTACGTTGCGACCGGCTCCCGCGATCTCCCGCCAGCTTTCCTCCATCCGCCTACGATGTCGAGACTTCACATTTGTCTGCTTCTACTTTGTAAATGAACACAAAGCCCGCGAAGTATTCGAAAGCATTAAACAGTGGACATGCAAATCGAGCCGCATTGATAAGCTGTACGCTTTTAGCTACCAGCCGCCCCCTCCCGAGAAGGAGTTCAATGGGTGGGATCTGTATGATGCGCGCAAGGAATGGGCGCGCCAGGGTGTCGTCAAGGATGATCAGTGGCGCTTATCAGAGATAAACATGAATTATGAGGTTTGTACAGGCGAGTGGTTGGGTGTGCTCCGCTAATCTCTCGCAGTTCTCTCCAACCTACCCTGCTATTATACCCGTGCCTTCTTCCATCTCCGACAATACACTCAATTACGCAGGGCGGTATCGATCTCGCGCAAGAATACCTACCTTGACGTACTTCCACCCCGTCAATAATTGCACCATCACCCGAAGTTCGCAGCCGCTGGTCGGTGTTCGTCAGAACCGAAGCATCCAAGATGAAAAGCTTATGTCTGCTATCTTCTTGACATCTCGCTCTGAGCGGCCCTTGGCTGCCTTTTCGCAGTATCCAGAAAAGGAAGCAGGCTCAAGCCGTGGAAGTCCAGAAACAAGTCAGGTGATGGTCCCAGAGTTGAACGCCGAGGAACTAGAGGATGACCTGATGGCCGCCGCCAGTGGGGACCCCGAAGAGAATCGCTCGGTTTATGGTGCCCAGCAATCAAATTTGATCGTAGATGCTCGACCTACCGTCAATGCATTTGCCATGCAAGCGGTTGGGCTTGGTTCTGAGAATATGGACAACTACAAGTTCGCTACCAAGGCCTATCTTGGTATTGATAACATCCACGTCATGCGAGATTCGCTGAACAAAGTGATTGATGCCCTCAAAGATTCAGATGTGACTCCACTTGGACCTAACCGTGACCAGCTCGCGCGCAGTGGCTGGCTGAAGCACATTGGCGGGATTTTGGAGGGGGCCCGGTTGATTACTAGGCAGGTCGGCCTTACTCATTCCCATGTTCTTATCCATTGCTCTGATGGTTGGGACCGCACGAGTCAGCTCAGTGCACTGAGCCAAATATGCCTGGACCCATACTTCCGAACGCTGGAAGGCTTCATGGTTCTCGTGGAGAAAGACTGGCTTTCGTTTGGACACATGTTCCGCCATCGCTCCGGTCATCTGAACAGCGAGAAGTGGTTCCAAATCGAGAACGAGCGCATCGGCGGTGACCCCAACCGCGCCTTTGGTGATGGCGGCGGTGCAGGAAAGGCCCTCGAAAATGCATTCCTCAGCGCCAAAGGATTCTTCAACCGGGATAACAACAGCAAGGACTCTTTGCCGGATTCCGATGGCGAGCTTCAAAATTACGAGTCTGACACGCCGAAGAAGCCCAGTGTACCTCGCTCTGGTCCTGAAAAAGAGGTCACCAAACCGAAAGAGACAAGTCCTGTGTTCCATCAGTTCTTAGACGCCACCTACCAGCTGCTCCATCAACACCCAACCCGCTTTGAGTTCAACGAGCGTTTCCTACGTCGTCTTTTATACCACCTTTACTCGTGTCAATTTGGCACGTTCTTGTTTAACAGCGAGAAAGAGCGAGTCGATTGCAGGGCTCGGGATCGCACCCGGAGTGTTTGGGACTATTTCCTTGCTCGTCGGGAGCAATTCACCAACCCTTTGTATGATCCTGTCATTGATGACCATCAGAGGGGGAAGGAACGACTTATATTCCCCCGGGTGAGCGAAACGCGATGGTGGAATGAGGTATTCGGCCGAACAGACGCCGAGATGAACGGGGTCGTGAACGGACCCCGTTCCCCTGCGACACCTCCTACTCAAAGCGAGAATCACACAGAAAGATCATCGGTCTTAACGGGGATAGAGACACCGACCCAGTCCAATGATGCTCCAGGCACATTCGTGCCTGATGTTGCGTCTGCAGGAATGGCTGCGGTGACGTCGGGAGTTTCTAAGCTTGCATTCGCACCAGAACGGGACACGAAGTCGAAGGAGGTGGAGGTTGAGATGCAATAAAGATGCTTCATATGAAGCAGTGATGAATTTGGAGCATTTACGATTCCTACATGTATGGCGTATTTCTGTGGTTGAATATCTATCATTGGATTCGGCCTTTCATTATCCACCTGCACTCTTCCAATATGACGTCGGTTACGGAAGTTCGTAGATAAAAACATTGGTGCCTTGGTGCCTGAAATAGTGCCCAGACTCTCCGCCTCAGGGCCGAATTGGGGTCCGTCTAGGCTCACGTGACGCTGTCTTTAGGGCTACGTAGCCCTATTCCCCACCAAAGAATTTGAAGTGTGTTCGAATTGAGTACCGATTGAAGCAACTTTCGACCTACGACTCCCCTCCCCCGACAACCCCCCTTCCACCACCAAAGGAACGTCAAAATGGCCGCAGTTCAAGGTGCTATCTCCAAGCGCAGAAAGTTCGTCGCCGACGGTGTCTTCTATGCCGAGCTGAACGAGTTCTTCCAGCGCGAGCTGGCCGAGGAGGGCTACTCCGGTGTTGAGGTCCGCGTGACTCCCACCGTCACCGACATCAGTACGTCGCAAGTCCCGATACAAACCCTTTCATATCCGTCTGATTGCTTGGTGAAAAACTTTGGGCTGGAACGAAGAGATTTGGACAAGGGCTCATCACGAAATCGACGGATATGGATTGGAAGTGAATGTTGGGATTGAATGCTAACGGGTGATTCCTTTCAGTTGTCCGTGCCACCCACACCCAGGAGGTTCTCGGTGAGCAGGGTCGCCGCATTCGCGAGCTCACCTCCCTCATCCAGAAGCGTTTCAAGTTCCCCGAGAACTCCGTTTCCCTCTACGCCGCCAAGGTCCAGAACCGCGGTCTCTCCGCTGTCGCTCAGTGCGAGTCCCTCCGCTACAAGCTCCTGAACGGTCTTGCCGTTCGTCGTGCCTGTTACGGTGTCCTCCGTTTCATCATGGAGTCCGGTGCTAAGGGTTGCGAGGTTGTTGTGTCCGGAAAGCTCCGTGCCGCCCGTGCCAAGTCCATGAAGTTCACTGTATGTCCAGGATCCGCCGCCAACACGATCTTTCAGATCTCGCATGAACACAGCTAACAATTGACAGGACGGTTTCATGATCCACTCCGGTCAGCCCGCCAAGGAGTTCATCGACTCCGCCACCCGTCACGTTCTCCTCCGCCAGGGTGTTCTCGGAATCAAGGTCAAGATCATGCGTGGCTCTGACCCCGAGGGCAAGGCCGGCCCCCAGAAGACTCTCCCCGACTCCGTTACCATCATCGAGCCCAAGGAGGAGCAGCCCGTTCTCCAGCCCGTTTCCCAGGACTACGGTGCCAAGGCCATCGCTGCCCAGCAGGCTGCTGAGCAGCAGCGTCTTGCTGAGCAGCAGGCCGCTGAGGCTGAGGGTCCCGCTGAGACTTTTGCTCAGGAGTAAATTTGTCCTTTACTACATTCCTAACCTATCCTGATACTCTACCTCACGCAATCAAAATTACATGAATGACCTTCAAGACCTTGATATTAAACTGTATTCACAAGCCAGAATGGTTTCTTTTCCAATTTGTTGGCTCTTACGACACATTAACTCGTCTGGTACTGCCTGGTGCGAATTGCCCAGGTGCTACCTTGTCCAAAGCTCAACATGAACCGCTCGATTGTTATCGAAGCCTGTCTTCCGTGGTTTAATGACAACATGTGTAGGTTCCCATCCAAATGATCCACATTGAGTAAACTGAGAGGCCATCTCGAAGATAGCCAAGCCATGCCTTGAGAGTGGATGAAAAGAATTCAATGAGCAGGCTTTCGTTAATGACACTCAGCGGGCGTGTTAAGACAGCCCCAGTATCGTCCAGATATCTAGATCGAATCTGAGCCAATCATTTCCAAGGTTGATTTTGGTCATCTAGATTTACCTGGCAGTGTTAGGCTCTCAGCAATTGTAGTGACCTAAGTCAGGAATAGCACCAGTTGACCTAGCAGGTCAGCCCGAGGAACTAAGAGTCAACCCCGGTGCTTTTAGTTCTCAAAGGGTTCCAATTTGACATTGCTCAAACTCTAGGCATTCTGTACAAAGCCAGTCCGACAGCTCCAGATGTGGTCAGGATACGAGGCAAATTTGACGTTGGAAGCTAGAGGTCCACGGACTCAAGCTCGCGCGAAAAGACAATGCAGTCGTCGATATATTCCAAAAACCAAATATCCACTATCATTAATATTTTCAAACATGTATCGAGAAATGCAATATGCAAATGCAAAAGACGTTGTACATCTCCCAAAGGCAAAAAGTGAAAAAAAGAATTCTCCAAGGAGATCACAAAAATATGAGAGAAATGAAATGACAAAAGCAATATCCAAGCCTCACATCCTCCCCAACCTCTTAAACAGCAGTTCCGGATCCCGGAAGACCTCTGCCTGCAACCGCCTCAGCTCCTCGAGCCTGGTCACCGGATTCTGTAGACCGCCACAATAAGTACGTTGCGCTAAGCAGGGAAGAAAACGCATCAACCGTGACACCCACCCAGTCTTCCTGGTCAGGGACCCCCTCTGCAGAAGGCAGAGAGGTACTATCTTCACCCAGGGTGCGGTGAATTGGCGCCGGCGTAACAGGTAGACTGGGGCGCTCGATCTCAGTCGGGAAGTCTGTTACTTTCGACGGCGATTTGCCAGGGCTGGAATGCGAGGAGCTGGATGGGGGTGCGGGCTTGCGGCGCGCTTGTTGTCGCTCGATGAAGCGCTGGATCTCGGGATCTTCGTCCCATGCGTTTGAGCGATCGTAGGTGTTGTATGTTGCGCTGGGTTCGTAGGGGACACGAGTGTACAAGGGTCCTGGGGTGGGTGCATCGTTGCGGAAGAGTCTCTGGGGCTCGGAGGAGAGCTCTCTCACGGGCTCAGAAGGAGGGTCGTGGAAATGTTCCTGGTATTCCTGGTGTTTCTGGTGTTCCTGATGCTGCTGGTGCTCCTGATGATTATGGTTCTCTTCGTGCTCCTCGTGGGCGGGTGGCTGGAAGGGCTTGTTACAGATAGATTGTTCGGCGAAGACACGGGTTGGTTTGGGGGCATGATGCTCCCAGGGGAAAACAGTAGTATGCGTTTGAGGCTCTGGTTTTGTGGTGGGAACTTGGTAGTACATGTTTTTCGGTGCCTCTGGATAGGACGATGGAGGCTGGAATAGTTGGGTGTCTTCGGACATGAAGTAGGTCTTTTCTTGAAGACTGAGTCCTTCAGGTTTTGTGTTGGCTGGTGGTGGCTCCCTGTAGATCGTAAGTACTGAGTCGAGCTATCGGAGCCGGGACATACCTTGCAGGGTTCCATTCGGATTGAGGTGCTTCGAATATCTCGGGTGATGGGGAGCGAGGTGGTTGGAAGGACTCGACAACCGAGGCAATCGGTGCCACTGGCTGTGGCTGGTGAATGTGACCACATTCGGACTGTTGATGATGCTCTTGTTCATGGCCGCCCTCATTGGGCGGCTCATGGTGCGCATGCGAGGTCTGGTATGTTTCGTGGCTCAGTGGGGGCGCAAAGGTGATTGGCGCTGTGCGAGGCAACGGCGGAACAAACGTCGACACATGTTCCTCTCCACGAACATACTGCGGGACCATACTGAGAGTAGGAGCCGGGGCCGGGTTATGGTGCGTGATGGGGGTGTGGTGGGACGGCTCAACGTGGTGCTGGTGCGGTGATTCTTCATGGATGGGCTCGAATGAAGGCGCAACCTGATGCAAATCCTCATGATAAGAGCTTCCAAGCCCTTCATCCTCTTGTGGAACAACGTGATACGGCTGTGGCCATGTCTCAGATGTCGCCGGTTGTTCGTAGTGGCCTTCGTGGAATGCTGCGACGTCATGAGATCCTTGTGGCTCGCTCGGCGATACCTACAGAAATCAGTAAGAATCCTTGAGATCATAGATCTCGACTTACGAAGGGCAAACGATAATGCTGGTCATATATGGCCCACCACCGACCAAGCAGCTGGTTGTACGGGGACTCCAGCGGTACAATCTGCCTTGGCATATTCCATGGCTTCTGTGAGCCAATGAAATGGATCAGACTGATGGTACTCTGAAAGTGTTTGTACGCAGGGATGTACTGGTAATTGGCACTTGGGGTGCAATTATACGTGAAGCTTAGCCTATGCCAGTCCTGGAAATGCATGTTCAGCAATCCCTGGTCGGCGCCATCAAAGCTAATGCCTCGCTGAGCGAGAGCCCGGAGCGCATAATAGTCCTGCAGGTTAGGTCGGAGGACCATCAGTCCACTATTAAAGCAATCCGGCCAGCCCACGTCGGGCGCGGCAGCAAAGTCCGCCTCCAACGATAACAACTCGTCGGGGGCTCGCAGAGCTACCACGTCGCAATCAATGTACACCACCCGCTGGTATTGTGTCAGACGCCAAAGTTCAATTTTGGTGAATGTGGCAATCAGGTCCGGGCGGTCCATCAGCCAGAGATTGGCCGGCGTGTCGTTCACCATGGAGCTCACTGGAATGAGCTCATCATAGACCGTCTGCCGGCATTGTTAGACCAAATTGTATTCCCCGGGCGGAGGTCTCATACCCTCAATTCATCAATTGTGGCTGATTGTAGTCTGTCGGGTGTGAACAGGGCCACCAGCTTTGCTTTTGTGCCATTGTCGCGGAGGGAATGGGCAAGGACCATAGCACCTAAACCGTCAGCAATTGTCATTCAACAAACCTCGGGTGACTCACCTGGCAGATAATGATCACTCAACAGGAGCTTCCTCACTGTTAGCGCTTTGCCATTGCGAAAAGAGGGGGAGAACCCACCGTGCAATAGACTGCATCCCCATGGGGATCCATGGTGCCAGACAACACGCGAGCCATGAAAGAGAAGCGTCACCCAGGCGATTCACAAAACAGCGAGAATGAAGAAACCAGGTTAAATTTAACCTGTCAATTGAAGAATGACAGTTCGGGCCGGGAGGGACCAATACACTGTGGTACCTGAACCGGACACGGGTGGGACGAAAACAGCCCTTCACTGCATAATCGTGCGCGATGCCCTCCCACTATTAAATAAAACAGGCAGGGGGAAAGAGTCCGAGTCAGAGTGCCGAGAGGCAAAAGGGCAGCGCGTAAGAAAAGACTAGAAGGACTAACGCCCCCCAAGGGCAAGTGGAGGTTCCCCCTCACCGGGTAAATCGTCGACGATCACCTCCGCTTTTCCCTAGCGGAAAAGCAGCTTAGTTTACGGGATTTCAATGGCTATTGGAACAAGCTGCTCTACTCGAAAAACAACTTGGAATGGAGAAAATCAACTTCTCAATTCTCGTGGAATTTACATGAAACCCATTGACCTCCTGCACCCTAACCACATACAGTTAAACCCCCCACGCCTGTACTCGGACGCGCATATAATACGAGGCACGTAAAACGGGCTACGACTAGCTGCATTATTTCGAAAACGTCACCTGCACACCGGGATATGAGGTCTGGAGAGCATCCCCGATATCCCCCTTCTCCCCCTGCACCGTCCACTCCACGGCCTTGAGAAGAGCAGCCCGACTCTCCGTCTCAACCGGAGTCCAGTGGCCCGTTCGAGGCAACAGGACGATCTGCGATCCCTGCACCAGGAAATCACTCATGCCGTCGAGACAGATTCTGCGATCGAGTGCGAGATCATTCTGGCCCCAGAACACGGTCGTGCTGGCCTTCAGAGCTCCTGGGGGTCCTTCATTGAAGAGACCCGCGCCACTGCTGGCGCGCCCAGCGCCGGGGGTGATACTGTGCAGACTGGCGACGGTTTGGGCGGACTTATTCCAGGGCGAAGTCGACGCCCGGTGGCGGTAATAGTTCGCCATGTGGATGATGTGCGCGAATGCGCGCTCGTCCTGCAAAGTGATAGGGTAAGAGTCACCACTGGCAGTCTTGGTCTTGGCTTCAGCAACTGATGGCCCCATGCTGCTCGCCATGCACTCAGAGATATCGTGGGCATTGTGCTCGGCCTTGCCACGAGATCTGATATGAATGGACCTCAAGAGTGAGAGGTTGCCTGCGGTCAGGAAGTGGTGGACGAGGGGAATGGGAAGCTGCATGGCAAAAATGTATCCCGAGAGGAAGATTTGGCGGAACAGTGGGGAGATAGTCCGTACTGCTTGCGTGAGGGGAACGCGAGCTTGAAGAGGGTTGCGCCAGGCGTTGCTGAGCATCTTCTTGGATGAGAACAGTATGCGGCGGACATTCGACTCCACCAATTTAACCTACACTATTAGCTTGGGTCAACTCCGAAGGAAGATGTCATGCATACCGAGGGTCCGTTGGACAAGATGAATCGATGGGCCAACGATGGAGCTTCAGCGGCAAGGCGCATCGACAAGACGCAGCCCCAGTCATGGGCGACAATCACGGTCTTCTTCTTGTTGCTCTCGGCATCCGTGTCCACACCATATTGCGTCCGAAGGGTGACGATAAGCTCAGTAAGCTTCTCCAGCACATTGGTTGCGGTATATTTCTCCAGGCTGTCGGTTCCTCCATATCCTGGCATGTCAATCGCGACGATCGATACAGCTTGCTGCAAAGCAGGGTTCTTGATAATGTGTCGCCATATAGCCCAACTATCGGGGAATCCGTGAATGAATATAACCAGTGGCTTGTCTGATGCAATAGTTTGCGCAGTATTGGGGGTATCGTTGCTCAGGAAATGAAACTTGAACCCGCTCTGCAAAGTCAAGAGGTGGTGGGAGAGGCCTTCGTAGTCCTTGGAGAGATTCCACAAGCGATCACGAGCTGCTCCGTTAGTGAGTTGTCACTCAAGCTAGACTGTGTAATTCTCACCGAGCTGTAACTCCAATTTTTCTTTCTCGGTGGGGCGTTTGAAATAGGTCCCCTTCGATATGGCGCTCAGTGCATAGAGGGCGATTGTGAATAGGCCGTAGGCAAACACAATGACCCCGGTCAACGTTCGAGATAGAGATTTGCCCATGATCAAGTTGCGGTCATACGGACCAGGTCAACAGAACAGTGTGAAACGAGGTTAAAAAGAAAGAACTCCACGCCGTACGATTGCTACAACAATCTAGCCGAGGTTGCGTCACCGGTTAGTCAGGTGAATGGATCCAGCAGGACTTTGCTGGAGGTGCGTAATTCTTATAATCCATGTTAAGAGCTGTAATAGTCAGGTTGCATATTTAAAGGTCTTACATTTCTCTTTCTTAGAGTTCGGACGACTAGTACGTGCAGGTGTCGGGTATGTGCAGAACATGTGAAACCGACTATCATTTCCAAATTAAGTAGGGCACTGGTGTCTCAGTGCAACGGATATAATTAGCTCCATGGCGTATTGTACAGTTTCTAGACTGTCTTTCTTCATGTGCATCCAACCATCTAGTCGGGGCAAGGTCGAAAATTGGAGGGTATTAACAGACAGATGCAAAACAACAAAAAAACAAAAAAGGGCCATGATCTCGTCGAAGAATATACAGGTCAAAGGGTGAATCCAAGTTGATCACGGTTATCGTCGACCAAACGACCATACCTGTACAAGTCAGTATGAGCCCCCTCTCTGCTGGCAAAGGAAAAGACTTACTCCAGGAGCAATCGGAAGAACCAAACCTCCAAATCTTCATTACGGAGTGTCTTCTGGGCCCAGCTTTGGCCCTGACTGGCGATTTGGCGAGCGGAGTCCGAGCCATCGTCGGAGGTAAAGTATCGCATGCTCTCGAGATACTCATTGCCCTTCAAGCTGAGAGGCACATAGTGCACCCAGGGCTTCAACCATTCGTCATGCCACTCGCGGAATATAGCGATCTTGTAGACGAAACTGTTGCTATGCAGGAAAGCGTGGAACCGGCCACTGAAGGCATTACCGTCAATATCGACCAGGTACTTATGTGCCCACGCATCCTGCTGCCCGGTCTGCTTGAAGACTCCAAAATACTCGGTCTGCGCATTACAGTCATCCGGATCACACTGTCCAATCAGTGTGAACTTGACATCAAACATGTCTTTGTAGTTAGCTCGCATGACATCTTGCGAGACCCAAGAATTCTCCTGGTGGCTTAGAATCTTGCTCGTGCCAAGAGCATTGACGTTGTCAACAAACTGCTGTCGGTGCTGTCTGCGCCAGCCCCCTGCGCGCGAGAATCCGCCCGTGGTCGACCCACGCCAGTACATCCGGTTTGTCTTCGCGTCCCACTCGTAGTCCTTCTTCTTATCGTAAGGTACTTTGTCGGCCCAGTACCAGGGACTCGGGTAGATGATGTCCTGGAAGCTGGAGATCTTGCTTTGCGAGAAGATGGGGAACAGGTCGTGAACAACATCGAACGCATTGGGCCGGTCGAAGAATCCGTAAGTGTAGCGGAGGGAGGGGGTGTGGCAGATGTCGGAGGCCGCCGTGGTGTTGTAGATGAAACCGAGCTCACCGTAAGCATAAGGATCAACGTCATCCGGCACGTCATCATCGAGGGAGCGCGCAGGGCTGTCAACGGGGCAGGAAATTCGGGAGTTTGTCCACGTCGGCTGGTGCGCGAACCTGTTAAAGCGAGTGGTGCGCACTTCGTCAATGCGATCGCCCTTGTTAACATCCGACGCACGAGCAGACCAAGCATTAGTCGGCGTTCTCTTGAACGCGGCAGGGATCACTTGGTCCCGGGCGGTCTGCACCAATCGCTGCAGGTCCGCACTAGGGAGAATCACACGAGGTTCATCGTGGGTATTGAAGACCAAGTCCATGTCCGGCAGGTACTTCACGAAGGCGTCCATCATTCCAGCAGTGGCATCTCGCTGCCACTTACGATCATCGCCTCCGCCGTCCGTTAAGGACACCTTGCCATCGCGGATCAAAACACCCAAAACCGCATTGTCAAAACCAAGGGTCTCACGTGCCCTCTCGCGAATCGTTTTCGGCTTGAGGCCCCAAAATGGTATCAAGGAATGATAGATGGAATCGAACTCGTCGATAAGCTGTACGTTTCTGGACTGTGCAAATTCGAACCACTTGTCGAAGTGTGGCGGCGGGTGCATGTTGTAGCGGCGCTTGTACTCCTCCACGGCCTGAGCCAGAGTCTTGGACTGCCGCGACTGCGCATGGTCAAAGGTCTGCTGGGCATTTCCGATCAGACGCGAAATCGGGTGTTCCTTCTCGGGGAGGTAGGTGTTCTGCCCCGCATGGAGTTGAGGGTGTTCGATCGGTTCGGGAGGAGGCAAGTCTATAGGCTTTTGGGGCGTACTTGGGGACCGCAGGAGTAGAAGAGAGAAAATGGCAAGCACACCAATGGCAAGTAATACAATCAACCGTTGGATTCGCATACTGCCATTGGACAGGGGCATGAAGGCTGGAGAGAGTCTCAGGGAGGGTTCTCCATCAATCTAGAGTCGAAACAATTGCCAAGACTTCTAACGTAATCGCGTACAATGCTCTTGTTTAGAAATCTTTCCAAGTGAAGAGTTGAGAGGACGTATATGTTGGATGCAAGCCCCTGTGCTCACTCGGGCCAATGATTTTGTGTCCACTCCAATGTGGCGTTTGTCGCGACCATCGGCATGTCGGTGCGAAGTACGGAGCTCTCCGTACGGAGTACACGTCGCCCATCTGCAGATAAAGGGACCACTTTTCAGATCTGAGATCAAACGCTCAGGGTCTGGGCGGAGATAAAATCTAAGCTTTTGTGGAGAGTAATATATCCCCATTCAACATAGGCAACAGCCATCTTAAAATATACATGGAGCCAACGTGGATACGAGATGTTCTACCCGAGACCTCGGGACTATTTAATTCCAATTTACTAGGTACCTAGTAACATTGGAATAACCTTGAAAGAACCCTGGAACTCAGGCTTCGACATATCGCAATATAACCCAAGAACAAACCCCATTCAGTATCGAGGCCCCCAAGGTCTGTATGATATACCTTTGCGCTTGCTTGACATGTGTGTAAGCTGCAACGCCCAACAAGATCACCAAAGACACATGGCCGAAGTAGAACATGCGGCGGCGCTCTTGTAATGGGCCCTGCATCAACCAGGACTGCAGTCCACTCTGTGCAGCACCCCGAGGCCGTGCGAAGAGGAAGAGAAGCACGACCGCGAGAAGGGCAACAATACCGCATTGGACATCTAAGTCTTGTACTCGCTTAGCGAGCAAAGTGCCAAACTCCGGATGACTAGACTGCACAAAGAAGAGCATGTAAAGCGAAGCGTGGGCTAGTAAGAGAGGCGAGATGACTATCCGGCCGAATAGACGGTGATACGGTGTCAAGGTTGACTGAGAGATGCCTGTTACGACGGAGAGAACAGAGGAGGTTGCTGGTTTCGATGAGATGTATGCCATGGGAGACATCAACACCTGCAGTGGTAGTTGAGACAGGCCAACCTGTCCTACAGCTTTTGTCAAATGGAGATAGTCTGCCGTACCAATTAGCCGAGGCACTCGTGGTTGACATGAAGCAGGACGGCCATTTACATACCCTCACCACTATTCCAGACTGACAGAGCGACCAGCCACGAAAGCCAAAGCCCGCAGATCAGATACTGTCGTCGCGTTTCGGCCCATCCGGAAACAAGCGGTCGATCCCAACTACTTGACGATCGCTTTGGTTGATTGCCTGAGCTGAATGTAGAGGAAGTTTTTATAGTCTTGACGATCAAGATAGCGAAGATGATGGACCATTGCGCATACTGACCCCGGAGATCGAGTAAAGCCCGGCGATGCGATTTGTCCTCTTCAGACAGCGAAACAAACTGATATGGCCACGGGGATGACATGACTTGAGGGCCACAGCAACGTCAAGGACACCGGGAATGCTCTTCGAATTGAAATTGCGCGTTGTCGGCTAGGTCGCGAGACCAGTTGACGGACTAGAACAATGAGCTCCGCAGGGAGAATCAGTAAGGATCAGTTGGTCGATTGATTGATCCCCTATAGACACTAATAGGGCGGAATTGCAAATGTTTTGACGCGCACAGGTGCACTTTCAGCCCCGCTGACAAATAGTCCAATTTAACTCGTCAACAGGTGGACTCGTTCTCTACTCCGAAGCCCATGTGTCTGCGTTTACATCTACACATCTATGAGTCGACCTATGCGCCAAGAGGATTGTTTGACATGCTTTTTTTGACACTACATAAGTCGAACGGTTGTGTATGGAAAACATCTACATTAAAAAACGCCGGGAACAAGATCTCATCCCAGTAGCGTGCTGGCTATTCTCTAACCTCACAGGATGCGCTGCACCCGGGTTGGCGGGTATTCTCTGCCTCGCGGGGCAAGTCTCCCAAGAGAAGGTATGTGGCCCACTTTTTAAGGCGAGGTTTGCATGACCTCATCCTGATTACCGCCAGCAGTCGTAGCAAAGTACCGGACATCCACATCTTCATCCTCCTGGAGCTTCGCCAGGCTAGGCACAACCCTTGACTGAATCAGCTCCTGGCTCTGAGGTGCTGGGGTGATGGTTTCCTCAGACTTCTCAACCTCAACCAGTGTCTTATCGGCCGGCAAACGTCGCAGCGTAGCGATGATAACGGCGTAAGACTTGGCAACATTGAAACGAATGTTAGGGATTTCATCTGTAACCAGGCGCTCCAGAATAGGAAGAAGGGAGCTTTCAATGATTTCGAGGTTGACAACGGGGGTGAGAGTCTGTCATAGTTAGCTTTAGAATCCAGAACATAGTCCGTCAAAAACTCACAGAGACAGCGAAACACGTGGTCATGCGGTATAGGTAATTGGGGTGTTGACCCATGGCCATAACCTTAGGAATAATAGAGGCTTTTGACCATTCGACACCGAAAACCTCTGTCAGCTTCTTCAAGTTCTCGGTAGCGGCCTCTCGGATTGAGAAGACAGTGTCTCCGAGCCAGCCCATGCAGAGATCGCTGAGCTGCTCATCGAAGAACTCCACTCCAAGCTGACTGGCGAGGAGAGGGATATATTCAATGATGGCAAGACGCACACGCCATTGCTTATCCTCAGCCAGCTGGACAATAGCGGGAAGGAGTGACTGAGAGAGAAGCTGGATGCCAATGACTAAGCAAAATTAGCCAAAGTCAACAGATTTCAAATAATTGTAAGTACCTTTGTTGACTTGCTCAAGCTTGGAGATGATGTGCAGACGGACATCGGGGAATTCATCCTTGAGCATCTGCAGGAACATGGGAAGAAGGTGGGCGATAGTTCTGAGACAGTCAATATTATTTCCGCCACAAGTATTGTTGATAACTTACTCCTCCTTTCCTAGGATCGGCGCGAGCCCGCTGATTTGAGTACCAAGGGAGGCTCGAACATGCTGAGAGGGGTCTGAGACCAGGTCCTCCACACTAGTCATGATTTCGTTGAGGAGAGTGTCGCGATCAATCAAATGGCAGAAGCCTATTGAAAGTTAGACATATTTCATCCGATGCACAATTGAACATACCGGGAATCTGGCCAGCAATGGCAGTGCGAACCTCAGCTTCGGTGTCCTTGAGGAGCTTCACAAAAGCGGGAACCATGTCCCGAGTGACGACCTCTTCGTGAACGGCCTTGGCAATCTGTGATAGGAGTTAGTAGTCCGATCTTACATTGAACCTGCCAGAACACGGAGCACATACCTTCTCATATCGATCGGCAACCATGTATCGGACTCTCCAGCTCTTATCCTCAAAGAGACTGCGCAGCGATGTCAACAAAACGCCATGGCTAGGCTGCTGCTCCTTAGGAATCTCCTCCGCAATCGCAATGAGAATGTCGACGGTAAGCAGGCGGACACTGTCCTGGTCATCGCTCGCCAAGTATTGGAAGAGAGGTATTATTTCTTCAATGACGGTTTTGCTGTCCATTTCCTTCACAAACTTGGCCAAGTTGTTCGCCGCCTGTCGTCGCACCATCGGGGTTTCATCGTGTACCAGAGCTCCGAAGTGCTGTCGGAGGGACTGCTGCAGGGCCAGTGTAGCCTTCTTGTATGGTGTGGAGTAAAGGCCAGTCGCGGAGACCTTCGAAGTGAACCAGTCCGCCTTGGACAGACGGAGGACGAGGGGGACAAAGTGCTCCTCGACCTGGCCTTCTGACAGCTGCTCGCAAACCTTGTTGAGGGACTCGACGGCCTGTGTATCGGGTACGATCAGTGGCTGGCCATCATCGGACATAGGTTGAACCTACCTTCTCTCTCACCAAGGGCTCCTCAATGGCCGCCAAATTCTCCAGCGGGGAGAGGAGCACGTGCGCGTGTTCTGGACCTCCAACATATTCTGTGAAATTTCCCAGCTCTTCACTGAGCGCAGTTAAGACCTCATCCTCGTCCTCAACGGAGTCTGTGATTGTTAGAGGGATCCAGTCATTCTGACGGAGGGCGGTGACAAACCATCAAGGAATGGAATGAGCTCCTCCCGGGTTCGATCGGGTCCGAGGGCAAGTGCGATCGTGGAGAGGCGGTGGATGGCATTGAGTCTGAGGAGCACATCGTCGTGCTAGTAAAGGTAGGAGGTGAGCTTCAAGTTTCCCGCCACATGTATGCCGGAACGGGGACAAATTTGTACCTTCAGCTCGTCAATGAGCACGGCGATAGGGTAGAGCTCATCATTCTCATTTTGACCTTCCATGGCGAGTGTTATGGTATTGGTTCAAGCTAGGCAAAAAACGGTGAGCCTAAACGGCGAATATGCGACAGGTCCCTGATCCTGAGGGAAGGGTCGGTCTCAGGTAGTTGTCGGACCTGACACGGTAGTCTGGTATATTGGCACTTCCAAAAGAAAGCGTGCGGTGCGAGGCGAGGTATTTCTGGAAAAGCACCTGGTTCCAATGGGGGATTAGTTCCGATTATGCGGGCGCGATGAGATGGCAAGGGGATGGTCAGTGGTAGAGGTAGACCGGAGTGAGGTTTCGTGGGGTGGTGTTGGGCCCGCATGAACACTAACAGAGACATACCTTCGACAATTGAGATAGCACTGTGGTCGATAGGCACAAACCGAAACAGTCGATTTAAAGGATAAAATTGAAGGGGAGAAGAAACAGAATGCTTCGATTTACTGCAAGGGCATCTGGAGCCAGTCGAGCTTTCGACTTTGTTGATGTAAATTACATACTGGCGGTGAAGGCGCAAACAAATGAGGGCAATGCCAAATGACCGTATCGATACTGCGTGTATGGACAGCCCAGGAGGGGCATTGATCTCATTTCGTCATGCGTGGTTAGGTATATCTACGAACACCTTGTGCTTTTTTTTCTCTTGAGTCTTTTGTTCTACATTGTTCGCAAAGCTGCTAATTTGTTGCTACTCTATCTACACCAAGACACTGTTCCCACATCATCTTAGTAGGGTCAAAGAAGAGAATACCTGGACGGAATAACGTCAATGTGTCTACATACCTATTTTCTTGCTGATGGTCTTGTGGTTCTTGGGTCACTTTTTGTTAGCCCTGGAGGGCATGGGGGCATGCCAAGGTATCCATGACCTATGACTGTGTTCATAGTTTGTTGCGGATTTGGCGGTAGGACAGGTAAGAACGAAGAGGTCCTTCTTGATGGCTGGAAAGAGGCCGACTGAGAGCACAACTATTTCTTCAATTTTCCCACCATGTAGCAAAGTGGCCAAGGAGGAGCAAATGCCGATGCGAAGTTTCAAGAGCAGTAGAACCTTGGGGTCAGTACTCTGCACCAGATTCACCTCGGCAGACGAGGGGTGTCACCGAAGCCCATAACCAAGGTTTCCATCTGTAGATACCTCCAGGTGTACCTGATGTATGTCAATATACATGATGTATGTGGTGTACCCAAAATATCATGGGCTGCGTGTGGAAGTCGAACAGGTCGCAGTCATTTGCCGGCAGTATACCCCTCCGTCCGATGCTCCAAAACTGTTATGCACGTGACCTGTACTTTTCCCGCCGGCAGAATTTCCAGATCGGAGTCATCAACGGCCTTCGTGCTTTTCTTGTGATCCCATCCCAACCGGAATTTTGTATGATATCTCTCCTTGGGGCCACTGAAAACATTCTGGGCCTCATTTCCCGCAAACTCAGAACCATCACTGACCGAAAGCTAGAATTGCGCCGCATCAACCCCCACCATGCCCACCATTTCGGTCGACAAGGCCGCTCTTTTCAAGGAGCTGGGCCGCGAGTAAGAATTTCAGGAACTTGATTGCAATTGGAGCGTGCTGATAGAAGGTTGCGCAATCTAGTTACACTACTGAGGAGTTTGATGAGTTGTGTTTCGAGTTCGGTGAGTCGCCTAGACATTCTTGCGGGGGCACAGGCTGATCATATACAGGAATTGAACTTGATGAGGATGTATGTAGACGTGCAACTCTACGTTTTGGTCAATACTAAACTATTCAGACAACCGACCAGGACCGTCCTATCGTCGACGGAGTCCAAGAGCCGCCTCAACTCAAGATCGAGATCCCCGCCAACCGGTATGTCTGGCACCAGAAAAGAAAATGAGGGGGATATGCTGAACTTTTGCAGATATGACTTATTGTGCTTCGAAGGCATTGCGCTCATGCTCAACATCTTCTTGGGCCGAGTCTCCCTTCCCGAATACAAGTTGACCAAGCCCGCAAAGATGGAGCAGATCATTGTCAAGGAGGATGTACGTTCACACACGCGAGCCCCATGGCAACGTCAATTGACAAGTGACAGACCACCAAAATCCGCCCCTACGTTTCAGGTGCTATTCTTCGAGGTGTCAAATTCGACCAGGCTCGTTATGAGTCCTTCATCGCCCTGCAGGACAAGCTTCACCAGAACTTGGCCCGCGCCCGAACCTTAGTCTCTATTGGTACCCATGACTATGATACTGTCCAAGGGCCCTTCACCTACGATGCACAGGCACCCAAGGACATCAAGTTCACTCCGTTGAACCAGACCCAGGAAATGAACGGCGAGGAGTTGATGAACTTCTACGAAAAGCACCAGCAGCTGGGCAAGTACCTGCACATCATTCGCGACTCCCCGGTCTACCCAGTCATCTATGACTCCAAAAAGACCGTTTGCTCCCTGCCTCCCATCATCAACAGCGACCACTCTAAGATCAGTCTGAACACCACGAATATCTTCATCGAAATTACAGCCCTCGACCGTACGAAGCTCGAGATTGTCAACAGAATGATGGTCACTATGTTCTCTCAATACACCTCGGAGCCTTTCACCATCGAGCCCGTTCAGATCGTGTCTGAGCACAACAACGAGACTCGTGTCACCCCCGATATCGCTCCCCGCATTGCCCAGGCGGAGGTTTCTTACATCAACCAGTGCTGTGGCCTGGAACTCAGCCCCGCGGAGATTTGCACCAAGCTCACAAAGATGTCTTACCGCGCCAAGCCCTCCTCTACTTCCGCCGACATCATTGACGTGGAAATCCCCCCAACCCGTGCCGATGTGCTTCACCAGTGTGATATCATGGAAGATGTGGCTATTGCCTATGGTTTCAACTCGCTTCCCCGTGATTTCCCTCAAATCTCCGGCACCATCGCCCAGCCCCTTCCCATCAACAAGCTCACCGATATCGTTCGCGTGGAAACTGCCATGGCTGGCTGGTCTGAGGTTATGCCCCTTATCCTGTGCTCGCACGACGAGAACTTCGGCTGGTTGAACCGCAAGGACGACGGAAACACCGCCGTCAAGCTGGCCAACCCCAAGACCACTGAGTTCCAGGTTGTTCGCACAAGCTTGCTTCCGGGTCTCCTGAAGACCATCCGAGAGAACAAGCACCATTCCGTTCCCATGAAGATCTTCGAGGTCAGCGATGTCGCCTTCAAGGATATGTCCATGGAGCGCAAGAGCCGTAACGAACGCCATTTCGCTGCTGCGTTCTACGGAAAGAGCGGTGGTTTCGAGATTGTCCACGGTCTTCTTGACCGTATCATGGCCATGCTCAAGACTGCCTTCATCACCGGCGAGGAGGGCCTTGAAAACCCCGCCGTCACCGACTCCCAGTATTATATCAAAGAGACTGATGGTAAGTTTGCATAACATGATTCAGGAAAAGGACAATGACTTACTAACTTGATAGACTCTACCTACTTCCCCGGTCATGCTGGTACCATCCACGTTCGCATCGGTGGCAAGGACCAGGTCATTGGTTCTTTCGGTGTTCTCCACCCAACGGTGCTGGAGAACTACGAGCTCAAGTACCCCGTCAGTGCTCTGGAGCTCAATGTTGAGGCTTTCCTGTAGGGTTACATTATATCCAAGAGTATGGAACAGATAAATGATGACACGAGGAGGATGATCATGTCCAGTTTGATAGAGCCATAAAGGCCAAAAGCAATGAAAAAAAAGTACATAAATCAAAACCAAGTGCATTTCTTTCAAAACCTTGGAACCACGGAATTTGGTATCGAAATTAATGGGTACTTAACGGCCAATATGACAACCCCAGGACCTTGGAAATCTCGTTCTTCCAACCTTGAACTTGGAAGTTGTAGCCAAAGCAGCCATAATGAGTCCATTTCCTTCTGCTCTCCTTCCAAATTATTGTTGAGGTTTCGAAGGTTCCTAGAGACTGACGAAATGAAAGAGGGCATGTTATCACTCAAAGCATTGATATATTTATACTTGGTAGGTCTATTAGACAGAACGTAGGCCAACGTGAGCCCGTTTTAGGAAGAGACGATGAAGACCGTTTTTGTAAGCAGAGGGTCGAAAGACCACCAGACAGTTTATGTACTATCTGAATCAGTTATAACAAACGAGAAGGGTATTCGATTCGAAAGAAAGAAAAGGAAAAGGAAAAGGAAAAGGAAAAGGAAAAGGAAAAGGAAAAGGAAAAGGAAAAGGAAAAGGAAAAGGAAAAGGAGAGCCCATGAGCGTGGCTGTGCCCTTCAAGTGCTGCTCACAGTGTCATGGATCGCAAAGAATGATTGCGATTGAACACAAAACCCCAAATGAGGTCGACATGATCTGAAAAGTTTCATTTGTGACCATCGTCTAGGCGCTTTCCACGGAACGAGTAGAAATTAGTTTGCTTGATGTGCCTTGCCTTGCCAGTCCGCTCGTCATAGATAGAAAATCCATGAATAGCAGCATTGGGTGGTGTGTAGACTATATGAGTTAGGACAATATTCGAAGGTTCTTCTCGAGTATAAACATACGATGCAGGGAGACGGCGAAGTCATTGAGATCAGGGTTGGAGATGCGATGCAAACCAAGCTTGTCGGACATATATGTGACTTGATCCTCGCCATAGATGGTTTGTTTGGCTAGTCGTGGTGGGCAATCCTGACCATTCTCGATCTGATTCTGATTGGGCCAGGAGTAGAGGTCTTCTTGGAGTTTGCCTTTGAGGATCTTTTCAAAAGTCAGGGTTGTGAGTCTCATCCACGAAGAGGTTTCAATTACCTTCATCACACAGTGTGCATTTGCATGATCGTGTATGGCGCTTCCTTTGCCAGGGCTCCATACGAGGATCAACTATTGATGTATGTTAGGCCATAGCTTGTAAGAAACGAGGCAACCAATGCCCAGGTGGTCGACATGACTTACCAGGTTGCTCTTGCCGTTCCCTTCATCGATGAGATTTCTTGTGTATGTCCTGCTCGCATCCTCCAAGGCATACGAAGACCACTCATCTAATTTCGACGTGTATTTCTCCATCAAAAGTTGTATTTGCATGGGGTCGACGTCGCTAGAATCAAGACCTGAGCTCGGACCGAGAGCAGCGCTCAAATCCTGCACGAGCTTCTCGAAGGCATCAAAGCCGCCCTCGACGCTTGGTGGTGTTTCAGTTTCAGTTCTGAGGAATGGCATTGTAGATATGCTGGTAGAAAGGAAAAAGCTGAGAACTAGAGATCTTCAGGGCCGCAATGTTGTCAGAGCGGTATCGGAAGTCGACGGTGCACTCGATACCCGAACAGCTCTCAACCTTGGAAGTGAATCCCACGAACTCCAAGTGAGAGATTAATATGAATAGTACCTATGTAGTTGATGTATGAATATGCGATCAAAATAAAATTGCCATTCGCGCTTCCCTTCTCACTTCTGCCTCAGGCAGCCTATGACATAATTGCCCTCGTTGCCTGAGGCGCACACCCCGCCCTGACTAAAAATGCGGTGCCACAATCCCGGGCAAAAGATTGTAAGTGCTTTCTTTCTCCGAAGTTGTCGCTCGACTACGCTGGTTCTTAGCGAGGGACATTGTCAATTCGTTGCATCCCTGGGGATTCCCATTCGTCTTGTCCGTGGTGTCTGTTTGACCGTAGGGTCCTCACGCCAAAATGTCGACCACGATTGAAAAGGTGAGTGCGGTCCCAGAATTTTAAGCATGGCGTCACAGCAACCGATGGACTGACAATGGATTTTTCCCACCACAGATTAAGGAGATCGAGTCCGAGATGGCTCGGACTCAAAAGAACAAGAACACCTCGTTCCATTTGGGTACGCGCACACCGACACCTCTTCGCCGATGACGTGCATCGCTGACAATTCGCAGGACAACTGAAGGCCAAGCTTGCTAAGCTCAAGCGTGAACTGTTGACCCCCAGTGGAGGAGGTGGTGGCGGTGGCTGTGAGTATCTTCAATCTAGGAGGCAGATTTTGCATGCGCTAACTCATCCCAGCTGGTTTCGATGTTGCGCGTACTGGTGTCGCCAGTGTGTAAGTTGTGCGAAGATAACCGTGAATGCAGTATGCTTATCCTCGCAGTGGTTTTATTGGTTTCCCGTCCGTCGGCAAGAGTACCCTGATGAATAAATTGACTGGCCAACACTCCGAAGGTTAGCATCGCAAGACGTTTGACAAGGACTTCACTGACCCTTTGCAGCCGCGGCCTACGAGTTCACAACCCTCACGACTGTCCCCGGTCAGGTGATGTACAACGGTGCTAAGATCCAGATTCTCGATCTTCCTGGTATTATTCAAGGTGCCAAAGACGGAAAGGGTCGTGGTCGTCAGGTCATTGCTGTGGCCAAGACTTGCAACCTCATTTTCATTGTCCTTGACGTGAACAAGCCTTTGGTTGATAAGCGAGTCATCGAGAACGAATTGGAGGGCTTCGGTATTCGAATCAATAAGAAGCCCCCCAACATTCTGTTCAAGAAGAAGGACAAGGGTGGTATTGCCATCACCAGCACCCAGCCTTTGACTCACATTGACAACGATGTAAGAGCTCAGCATAACTTGGAATCGCGTGAAGGAATACTAACGGTACCCAGGAAATTAAAGCTGTGATGAACGAATACAAGATTTCATCTGCTGATATCTCCATTCGATGCGATGCTACTATTGATGACCTGATTGATGTTCTGGAAGCGAAATCTCGCAGCTACATCCCCGTCGTTTATGCACTGAACAAGATCGATGCCATCTCCATCGAAGAGCTGGACTTGTTGTACAGAATTCCCAACGCCGTTCCCATCAGTTCAGAGCACGGATGGAACGTCGACGAGCTGATGGAAATGATGTGGGACAAGCTCAAATTGCGCCGAATCTACACCAAGCCCAAGGGCAGAGCGCCCGATTATTCGGCCCCTGTTGTGTTGCGTTCATACGCATGCACAGTCGAGAACTTCGTAAGCATTCATTGGTCCTTTCAAAGCTTCCAATCACTGACCATGACCGATCAAATAGTGTGACTCTATTCACCGAACCATCAAGGACGACTTCAAGCACGCCGTTGTGTATGGTCGCTCAGTGAAGCACCAACCGCAGCGCGTCGGTCTTTCGCACGAACTTGCTGATGAAGATATTGGTAAGTTCCAGCCCATCATCAGCTAGGATTCCCAAACTGACCAGGCACAGTGTCGATCGTCAAGCGGTAAAGGATTTTCGATCAAATCCTTAACCCCACAGCCCGTAAGCAGCGAGCTGATCCAAGCGCTGGGGGTGGCAGGTGGTCTGTGCAATGTTTCTGCGCCTTCGCGATCTGACAGGCACGGCGATGGGGACAGCTCCCCGTAAGACGCCACCGGACCCGACTGCAATGGACAGATTCAAGCACGGGCAAGATCAATGGGGAAATTGAGTCATGATTTTCTGGCATTCAATCAATCAGGCGCAAGTACCCGGATAGCTGCTTCTGATTGATTTTTTTTTTGGTTTGCGTCTCGTGGTTTAGTGCGATTTGGGATTCGATGAACTCAAGTTAGGCTTGCCAGGGGTTACACAGGCCCAGGGACACGAGGCGAGGGAAAAAAAAGAGACGTGGGTATCTTTGATATCCTTGGCACGCAGTCATTTCTTTGTTCATTTTGTGGCCCCTTGAAGCGACCAGTCCATATTGTTACGATTACCCTTTCTTGAGGCTCATTGTGCCTCTTTGTCCAGCGGAAAAGTTTTTGAAGATCTCTGACGAAATTCTCGCCCAATATATGAAGTAGAGGCTTGAAATTGTAGAATTGGAGAGACACGGAAAGCTTCTGCTTCGGTGCACTGCTTCTCCACGTAGTCCGCGTGAGAGCCCAAAGAAGCCACATATTGCCTTGTCGGTATGCAACTAAGGATGCGTGCGAGAAATTGATCCCGTCAGGCCAATGAATTGACAGACTGAAAATCGCATCATGCAACGCCATGCTCTTATCGTTCTATACAGACCCTACACAACCCTGGATTTTACCGAGGATTCCTGCATGGATTCTATCGAGGGCTATCCGATTGGCATGTTCCCCTTGCCATACTTCCCGTCCTGCACATCTCCCTGGCCAGTAATTTTCAACTTTGATATAGCTGCAGATGGCTTGGTTCCTGTGATCTTATTGCTTTTTTTCAATCCCGCCTGTCATTGATGCCGGGCTGACGAGTCAGGCACCGAGACTAGCAGCCCCAAAGTCTAGGCAGGTCTTTCATTTACGTCTGTCGATCACCTTTTTGGCTGTCAGGTCCAAAGCTCCGAAAAGAAATCGATAGCTTCGACGGAAGGGCCGGAAAGGTAATTATGGTGTGCATTGTGTGCAGAGAAGGGCCGCGACTCTACGCATTGACCTACGGGCTATAACTTCGGCAACGGTGATCATGGTCGCGTAGAACTGAGGCCCACGAGAGCTTCTGAGTTTTTTTATAAATTTTTACTTCGAATAAAGGGTAGAGCAGGCATCCGATAGGTCCAAACACACTAAATGATTACGATACTAAAAGGTATCGAGGCCCCCGCTTAGGCCATGCAAGGAATCAAAATGGGATCTGTCAACCGACTAGCACGTTTTCTGTCTTAGCTTCTGGCCATTTCCTTGGGCAGATACTCGGTACCAAAATCTAGGAGTAGAAAAAGTACAGATCTGCAGATTTGTATGCAAACTGCATGCCACACCCACTCAACAGTATCGAATCCCACCAAACAGAAAAAAGCAAAAAGTGAGGCAAACTAGGAGTTTCCTCCAACAAGCGGTGTATACGGAGGAGTGCACGGCGTTGAGGATATTGGTTGGATTGAGAACGTTTATCTGATCGACTCCACTAGGCGAACGTGCCTTTGGGGTTAGATCCATGCCTGTACCATTGACACTACTCGATGCATTCCTGGGCCATACCCAATGGCAGAGCCGAAGATACTAGTACACAACCCTTCTCATGAACCTGTCTGCGGAGACTTTCTTGAAGTGGAGTATCTCCCGCAAATCGCCGATCTAGTGCGATAATGAAACCATTGCACTAAGAAGGGGGCTGTTCACGATCTGGTCTGTTCTCAGATTGAAGATCGGCAAGCTATACCGTATGTTTACCGGCGTATAGTGGCCCTAGTATAGTGCATACATGTAACTTATTGAAGCTTCATCAGGTGACTGTCAGGACACCAATCCGCGGCAGACCTACATTCTATTCTCGTGGTCCCATCGGTCATCCCCGTCGCATTGCATTGCATGAAGCCATGCTCTTCCCCGGAGTCATGGCCCGAGGTACTAGAGTAGATTATGTCATGGAGTTGGAGTAAGCCCTTGAGTGTGCCCAGTGTACTCCGTGCCAGTAGGTTACTCTGCGTCTAGGGCTTTGCCTTCAAAAAGCAAATTCCAAATAGAAAGTAAACCACAGGCATCTCAATACTGGTTCGTATCTACCTAGTATCACCAAGTGCTTCCCGATTTTATCCACCACTGTCGCTCTTATAGGTTGACAGAAACAAGTCTTCACGACTCGCCGGAGATGGCCCGGGCAGGATTACAACGGCCTGAGGTCCGTCGATCGGTACCTGACTCGAGCTCGTACCCTTACGCTCAATCTATCTGTTCCTGCTTCTGTCCAACGGTAATTTGAGTCAGAGCTTGATTGATCTTGACAGCCAAGAAATGACGGTCCAAATGGAAAGAAGCAAATATACGACTTGGTCGGTCGACACAGTCCGGCGATTTCAATCCTGGCCGGTCTAGACTTCCTTGCTCCGAAATAGTGAGATGCAATTGTAAGATGGCTTCAAAGATCAACCGAAATTTCCCCCATCAATGGCGTCAGCCCATGATCGGCTTGCATTTCATACTGGGCTGACCTTGGAACTCGATTTATCTTTGGACATTGTGTGAGAAACATTGGTGAATCTCGGGTTCTAAACCAAGAGCGATTCTTACTTAATTTCAATTACGCTAATTCTGTTCCTTTTCCTCTTTCTTTTTTTTTATTTTCTTTTTTTCATTTCGGCCGATCTTACTGGCGCAAAGTAACTAAAACCGACGACAGTAAGCATGATGATTGGCACTGCGACCGAATCAGCCCCCTCGGCCGTCAAACATACTCCATGCCCCATACGGAGAACGGATTGCTCGTACGAAAAGCATTTGGAGTTCACTTTCAACTCAAGAGCAACCTTGTTTGCTTCTTGACTTTGCTTTTTTTTCTTTTTTTCTTCTTTCTATGATCCTTCTTTTTCTTTGTGGTTCAGACATGCATAACGAACCATATTTTGAGGACGCTTGACGGAGCAATAGCAGGCGCAGTCGACCGCTGTCTTCTCGTGGTTCGGCTAAGCGGGGGCTCTCGTATCGGATGCTTGGATTTGAAAACTTGGGTTGCACTGACTAGACCGCGTCCGAATAGGAATCCCGTTCGATAGGAGTATAGGACAAGGGATATAGCCCCTATTCCACGCCTCAACACCACAACGTCCTAGCACAGAGCCCCTATTGCTTCTCACAGACTCAATTGGCTCTACACATACTCTACAGAGTTCGCAGAAAGGCTACTTCAAGCAAATTACATCAACATGTTGAAGGTTGCCGGGCCGGAGGGGACCGCAGTGGGTCGGTGGAGCAAACGAGCGCTGAAAAGCGCCAGAGAAAGGGAAAGAAAACCCTCATTGGAGCTTCTTCCCCTCTTTTCCTGACTGCCTTCAAGAGCCCTTCGTGCCTTATGATAGGGCCGCCCGTCGACCTACTGTTCGGCCCTTGTATCTTTGGTATTAACGACAGGGCCATCTCTACAGCGGATTCGTCCATCCATAGTTGATCCATGTTGCTCCTCATTTGCTATTCTTGACCGTGTCGTCTCTCGTGGATTTCTGATGCGGTCTTAATGCTGAACTCAAGATCGGCACGTCCTTCACCTCCATAACCTCGCCCCAGTCTAGCAATAGTCCCATGGACGCAGTCTGTCCAATCTAGGGAGTTGCTCCCTGTCCTGCTCCATGATTTGTGTTTCCTGCGCAGACCTCGGACCCGTCCTATTTTCCCTCATTTCTTCACAGCCGTGCTCAATTCGTCACATGGACATGATGGCGATTGAATGTTGGGTCATCATTCGGCTCAACGGTTTGCCAGACGGCAAAGTGACTTTCGGCTGAAACCACGCTCGATGCTGCACTGTTGCCCTGCTCTCGGTCCACCCTGATCGCCCTAGATGCCCCCACGGATGTCATGCGGACTCAAGGTTCAGCGGTTTATCGATCCGCTCTCGTCGGGCAAATCAACTCCGATCTAGGCGGTGCTTTTCACCGAACCTCGTTCTTCCCCCGGATGATCGACCCTGATTTGACGGGGGTTTTCCTTGGGGGCCCCTCAGCAAGCCTCACCAAAGCGAGACGGAAGCGGCCAGCTACGGTGAAAGGCTCGATGACCATCAGAGTTTTCGACAAGCGGGAAACGTTGAGCAGTCACGCCGAATCCATGTCCGGTACATCTGTATAGTATGATGGGTACCCGTGGACCTACCCGTGGACTTTGGGTATCTACTTTATATTGCCAGTATCAATCCTACCTCTAAACTCACCTTCGCCGAAGAGACAGCCCCGAAGAGTCGAGAAGATAAGCAGAGCTTTAATTTTTTTAAAAAGAAAAAATTCAAAAAATACAGGAAAAATAAAAATAAGGGAAAAAGGAAAAAGACCAGCCAAGAGGATTTCATACCTTTACGATGTAATACGCAAAACGAATTAGGCCTGACGAGTGCAACCCCTGCCGCAATATATCGATGGGCAACCAACCAGAGGCTGTTCCACCCCCTCTCAAGTTACCTCTTTACAGGGATCTTTTTAAAATTGCAATTTCAAAATAATTAGAAAAATACACCAGAACAAGAAGGGTTGAAAAAGAGAGAGAAAAAAATCAAATCAACGTTATATTATGTATGATATAGGTACGGCGGACTCGTACGAGAACGATGGATTATTATATTTTCTGTTTTAGGGATTTTCTTGCTTTTTTTTAGAGACCAATCAACCTATGTAGGGATGCCTCTATCATGATTTCTCCGGACTGGCCCTCTTAGTTGCAATCAAGATTCAACTTCGATAATTTGATTTTCCTTTTTAACTCGCTTCGCCTCTTCTGCCATATATACTTTGGTGACGGCTGTTCTACTGCACCTTAGTAAAATAGCTTCCCTCATCTCGGGAGATTACTCTGCTACAATCGCACCGGTAATTTTATACAGGTCAACAGTGGACAGTGGAACATGCATCAGCTTTTATTGTCTCACTAGATTGTCTCATTGTTCCCCATTTCTTTTGTCCCGTTCTTTATTGCCTCCCGAGCCCTACAACCCCCCCCCCGCACAAAGACCTGCAGTATCTCGATGGACGATTCCTCCATGGAAACCGAGACTCATGCGCCGGATGGCGAATTCCCACACTCGCCATGGGTGGAAGTAGGCGCATTTGCTTCTCCGCAACACTCGCCGCCGATGCCAGAATATAGTGCGTTCGACTTCGGCCCGTCGTCGATGATGGTGGATTCTTCATATGGCATGTCGATACCGCCACCATATGCCACCATGCAGCTGCCTATGCCCTCGCATTCCTGGCCTAGCATGCTCGCAACGAATTCGCCTTTTCCCGAGACCGGAATGCATGTTTCCGCCCCGACTTGCGTTTCGCCTACCACGCCTATGCTACCAGTGCGGAAGACTTCTACGGGAGGCTCTACGCCGAGGAGGACTCTGACCGATGAAGACCGCCGACAGATGTGTCTATATCACGAGGAAAATAAAACTGCCAAGCAGACTGATATTGGAGGTAAGCACGTGGTCCTGGGGTGTCACGGGACATGGCTGACTGGCTACAGCATTGTTTGGAGTGGAACGAAGGTATTACGATATTTAACCTGTTTTGGATGAATCAACCTGACTGATTCTTCTTTTTAGCACCGTCTCCAAGGTTTTACGCCAGAAAGAGAAATATCTCAACCCGGAAGATGGGAGCCGATCTCCCATCAAACGTGCCAAAGGGAGAGTCCCTGATATCGAGAAAGCCCTATCCAACTGGGCAAAGAACTACCAAAACCATGGATATGCCTTAAACGACCAGCTGATCAAGGAAAAGGCGTTGTTCTTTGCCAGCACATGCGGCTGCCCAGAAGGAAAAGAAAAAGTCTGTACCACAGCATGGTTGGAAAAGTTCAAGCACAAAAACAACCTGCTCGGCGCCAAGGTGCGCAGGGGTTCTGCTCCACGCAGCAGCTCCAACAGCCCAACTAGGATCAACACCAATTTTGGATCTGCCTTGCAAAGTCCCACGGGCAATTCCCCAACATCCCCTGATGGATTTGGATCCCCATTATCTCCCAAGAGCCAAGAAAATATCAAGCGGGACATCACAGACGCACTACCCGATCTGACCGGCGGCTACCACGGATATTCCAAGAGCACCGCCTCACTCGATACTTCCTCCGTGGGCATGATAAGCCCAACTTCAACCCTGGTTTCAGACAGTCCCTTTACACCAACAAGCCAATCCCGCCTTCCCAACAACTCCAACCGACCACGCAGCCAGACTTTCCCCCTCCCAATCGACCCAACCCTACTCTCACCGGACGAGCACATGGAACAGCTCCACAAGAGCAAGGGCGAGCAACAGCCCCTCTCCATCGCTACCCTGGAGTCCCCCCTGGAAATGGACGATTCAAAACAAATGTTTGATTACCCTAGTGTCACCAAGCGCAACCACAGCAAGCCGGACATCAAAATCAAATCCATGCCTCCTCCACCCCCAATGTCCAACACCATTTCACCGATCAGCTCGCCCGGTTCTCCAACTCAAGACGAAGCTCGCCGTGCTCTCGAATTAGTCCTGAACTATTTCGACCACCAGCCTGCCGGCCTTGCCGCTCATGAGTATCTTACTATGGGTAAGCTGATGGAGAGACTGGATCTTACCAGAACTCAGGCTGGCATGCTGTTGAATGGCTTGCCGCGCATCGACGAGCACGAGGATATCCCCCGCGTGACCAAGAAGAGGAGCATTCACAATCTTGGATGAGCTCTCTGCGCGTTTCATATTTTTTTTTTGGAGTTTCCCCCTCGACGTTTTTGTGATTCCCCCTTCTCTTCTTTCTTTCATTCGGTCCACGGTGGTCACTTGTTCTAGGTTTCTTTTGATGCATGTCTTTGTACGAATTTTCCTATCTTTTTCTTTCCTGTCACTGCTGAAGAATATCCTGGTATACCCAGAAGGAAAAAAACACAAAAACACATACAGCAATATCCAGAGGGCAACCTCTATTTCTTCTTTGTCGTGGGGTTGAACCGGCGCACACTCAGGGATCTCAAGTCTCAACGAGGTCTATGCATTTGGGATGATGGGCACATGGCAATGTGGTACACGATTTGAGCCCTGGTTGAACGGGGAGTATATTGTCATCTTTTTCTTCGGGTCTTTGCTTTTTCTTGCTCTCTTTCCAAGTTCTGCTGTTGGTTTGCCACTTTCTCTGGCTTCTTTGCATACACCCCCCCTCTTGCAACGCCCCCTTGTACTGCATCTTCTTACACTCGCTTCCTTTCCATTCCCCCCTTTTCTCTTTTTTCCCCCTTCTCTTTTCTTTCTTTTTCTGAGTTCCCTAAACTGGACCGCTCGCGCGGAAAGAACATAATTTCGCGGGTACTCTTACACGAGCCTGCATGTCAGATTAGTCTCTTTACCCCCTTTCTGTTCCTACTTTCCTTTACCTCGACCTCTATTATACCCCGTTTCCCCTTTTGGTTTGCTTCATTTGAGAATCAACATGTTTTGGTATTTTGAACGTGGATCTTATGCTGGCCATAAGAGGGCATATCTCATTAAAATTTAAGTTTGCTAAGAACAAGTACGACAGAACAGTAATCTTTACAAGTCATCACTAGAAGGTATGAGGCGCAGATGATACTCCGCGATCCGCCATCAAGTCTTCCACAGTGTTTTCGGTCATCTCGGGGAGAACTTTGGCCAACACTACCTCGAGAATGGAGTACACCAGATGCTTGTTACAATACTCATCGGCAAAGACATCAAGCAGATCGGTCTCGATTATTTCCATGAGATAGACCGTCTCAAGATCGATCTCCACGGATTGGTCGTCTGTGCGCAGCCGCTCAGCGGGAATATGACCGCTCTCCGCGCCCGGATGGGTCGGTATCGCCGAGTGCGATGACGCATGCGGATCATTGCCCTGAGGCCAAGATCCATCCCCGCCGATAGAGGGTGGGGAAGTGGTGGCGATGTAGGGCGAGCTGTTGGTGCTGCAGGTACCATCACCGCTATAGGGCGACGGAGATGCCGGCGAGGGGACACCGAAGAAAGTTCGTGCGACGGTACGCGGCATCAAAGCGACCAGACTAGCTGCACATCTCCGCTTAATAGCGGCGATCTCTGTTTGCGATGGACGGGCCTTTTTTTCCGTTTCGGTCGGCTTGTCCAATGTTGAGTCGGCTGCGACAGAAGCAAGTGATGTTGGCGCTGTTGGTCCGCCATTATTGCCGCCAGTCCTGGGATTATTCTGACCAGTGGGATGACTACCCCTGACTCCTTCCGTAATAGGGACATCAAGTGCTGGCGCAACGGCTTTCTCACTGGACGTCTGCACGGACTGCGGAGCCGAAGCTCCAATATCCACGGGCTGAGATGGACGGGCATTGGCTGGGAACAGGGCTGTCCTTGTTGCGCGAAGAAGGTTGGGCAACAAAGTGGGGGTGAGCACGTACGCCTCAATGGTTTCCCGGAGGAATCTGTGGAGTTAGTAGTTAGCATTTCTCAAATCATGACGTCGTTGTAGAAATGAAAGAAAGAGTAAAAAATGATAATAAAAATAGCGAAAGGAAAATGCCTCTCGACTGTGGAGCTCTCGGGACGTTGTGCCTTTTTTTCGCGCATATTTTAGTTCGAAAATTTGAGGTCAAAGTCACCAAATAGAAACCGGCCGTATAGAGTGGGGGGGAGGCGGAGCAAGATCGGCTTAGGCATGAGATGCGAAAGGAGCTTGGGCCAGGTGCAGGGATCAAATTCTTCTTCTAAGGGACGTCAAAGAAAGTGACCCCCTCTTCAGCGGGTAGCATCCTGTGCCTGGCGCACAAGCGGGCTTCATGCACGAGCCTCGGTCGAATTGCGAATTTCCCAACCCCCCCGGGAAGAATTTCGCTCATTGGACCAAAGCCAGTAAATTCACTAGCCTCGGGGCTTCTTTTTGTTTTCTCATGCAAGCGCCGAAAGCCAGTGCAGTTCCACCGATGGGGTGATCGACATCAGTCCATTTTCCTGAATCATTTCGGTCGTGCACTTTTTAGCCCCCTATTCCTTGCCAAGGGAAGATTCGGTCCGCGATGATTTTCATTTGCGCTCCTTCGGCTGCAAATCAAATTCTTTGAAAAGTTGGCACATGTCGCAATTCCAAGATTCGCGCAGAAAAGTGGACGGCGCGGCACGGAAAGGCCCGGGCCCCGGCGCTATCACACACACAAGGGACTTCTCGTTTTTTTTCTCTCAAAGAGAACCAGGGCGACGGGGACAGGCAGCCCATCCCTGCTCGAAAACTGAGGTTCGCTCGGGCCAGGTCGACGGCAGCCAATCTGATGTCAGAATGGGCTAGTAAGCCTGACGGTAATAACCGTACAGTAAGAAGACGTCGTAAAGTGGTAAAATGACCGTACGGGCCAACGGTAATTTCCGCCTTTTCCCCAAGGTTACAGGCAGGTCAAGTGATCGATGCAGCATGCGAGCAAGAATGCTCAGTGTCACACCTTGAATCGCACAAGTGACACTTTGACCTGAAGATCATGATTCGGAAGATCGCACCGTTGCTCCACAGTCGAGCGTTCATTTCCCATGAAGGCCCGAGCCCTGAGGGGAAAGGCTTGGAGTTTGCAGGGCGAAGGCAGCGGAGATAAGGAATCATAGCAGAACTCACCTATCAAGAATCCCATCCGTTCCACCGACCCTGCCTGGGCCTGCCAGAATCAGGTGCTGAAAAAGTGCCAGGAATCCACTTAGCCATGGCATCCTCCGAGGAACCCCAAGTATCTGCGAAACCATGGAACAAATCCGATAGTCAAGCACTGGGCGCTTACGTGTGGCTCCCTTGCAATCGATCCCACCGTTCTTTTGGTTATTGACTGCCGTAGCGGCAACCGAGACACCGACACCGTGCGAGGGGCCTGGACTCGATGCGACACGGAAGAGGCCTACTACAATGAAACGCAAGGCGACGTAACCGACGTAGATGTGTTGCAAAAAATTCCATATCCAGGCCGTGGCTGGCACTGACGCCGGCTGGACCTCGTCATCGGTCGAAAGAAGGCCAAACTTCTCCAATCGGTTGATTTGAGACTCCGGGACGGACGTTGTGTCATCCGGTTGGCTCTTTTCACCTCGAACGGCGAGTTTGGTGATAGTCTCCCAAATGAACCACCCTTCGCATGCCCGGCCGCTGATTTGATTCCCCAATATGAGGTCAGCTATGACATCGACTACCAAAGCTCGGAGACTACTGTTCTCGAGATCTTCGGTAGGAAGCAAAACCGCCAGACTGCCATTGGCCAGAAGTCGTCGATGCGCTGATTCATTCTCACTCTGCTCGGTGATCGTATCTGGATCTGCCGCATCAGGGACTGGAGATAGACCAGGGTGTGGGTTGAGCTCATGATAGAGTACACGGTGTGACGTGGGTAAACCAGACAAATGTGACTGTCGCCTAGCCAGTCTGTACGCTACAAGGTAGCAAGTCAGTATAAAGTTTCCTTGCGGTTTCCCCTCTCTGCAGTATAACCAAGAACGCCGAAGGAAGGATTTTGGAACAGTCGAGTCTCACAGTGTACATGTGCTTCCACAAGCATTGGTATTTCGTCCAGGGCAAGTTGTGCAACGTCGATTTGGCGCAGTCTTTCTTCAAGTGCGCGTGTGCAATGCGCAATCACTTGTAGGACCTCATTCACAAGCGCCTGGTCAGATGTGATTTTGGAGTACCACGAGTACACGAACTCCTTTATTATAATGGCGAGGAGGGCGTAAAGCTGACGATCGATGTCATTGGAGCTCGTGAGAGGAGGTAACAGCTCTTCCGGAGACTGTGGAGAAGACGCCCCATAGCTGCCATTCTGAGGGCAGAGGACGCGTCTGATAAGGGCAACAGTAGCCTTTTCACCGGCTGCATCTACATCATCTTTGTTTGACACCCGCTTGGAGCGCAGTCGGGAGGGAGGACGCGACGGAGGCTGTGTCGAGGACGGCCGCGCGGTGGACCTTGAGCTAGAGGTTGTCGGCCCAGCCTTGAGATGAGAGAGCGGCTGCAAGCCGGCGCGGGATATATCGGTCATTTCATCGCATGGCAATATAATCAACAGGGGTTGAGTCTAGTAAACAAAGGGAATCACTGCTGTTAGAAGTAGTGTGAGGCCGGTGACATCAAAAGTTGATTCTTGGGTGAACGCCCGCGGGCAGCTTAGTAAGGTGGGTTCCGATAAGGCCTTATCGCGATAAACCCCGGGGCCGCGGGCCCTCCATCGATGCGGGGATTGTGTTCATAACACTTAGCAGGTTCATTTAGTCTCTTTTACTTCAGTAAACCTTTGATCAACCTCAGAAATACACAATGACAGTGCAAGCTCAGGAATACAATGCTACTCCTTTGTGGCTAGACTGTGATCCCGGTTGGTTGACAGATTTTTACCGCTGTACAGCTGCTAACTCTGATCAGGCCACGATGTAAGCCATGGAGACAGAGTGAGAACGTACATGTACTAATTTTCCAAGGATGCTTTTGCAATTTTGATAGCTGCTCATCATCCTGGGCTGAATCTTCTCGGCATCAGTACTATCCATGGAAATGCTTCCTTGGAGAAGACAACTGCCAACGCAGGCAGTGTTTTGACAGCCATTGGCAAGCCTGATGTCCCTGTCTACCCTGGTAGCCAGAAACCATTCTCTCGACCAGCCTTGCATGCACCTGATATCCACGGTAGGTCTGGGAACAACTTGATATACACACATTTAGTGACAATCTCCAAGGTGAATCGGGGCTCGATGGGACTGATCTCCTACCCAAGGCCGCCACACCTCCCATCACCGATAAGAACACCATCCTGGCTATGAGGGACGCTCTTCTGGCACAGCCAAAAGGTGCTCCCTGGGTTGTTGCTACAGGGACTTTGACTAATGTGGCCCTGCTGTTTGCGACCTTCCCCGAAGTCGTGGAGCACATTGCAGGGCTAAGTCTCATGGGTGGTGCCATCGGTGAGGGATTCACCGACGCTCCCATGAGTCGAATCCCCGGCGAACAATCCAGAATTGGGAATGTGACCCCATGGGCCGAATTCAATCTCTATGTTAGTTTCCCACGCCACGTCAATTTTGATCACACCTGATACAGACCATCACCAGTGCGACCCTGAGTCTTCGGAATCGATTTTCAGTAACCCGGTTCTCGCTGCTAAAACAACCATCATTGCTTTGGATCTTACACATCAGGTCTTGGCTTCGCAGGCAATTCAAACCCGTATCTTGCATGGCTCGATACACTCAGCCGAAGAGCCAACCGTCCTTCGACAGGTCTTACATGCCTTGCTGACTTTCTTTGCTGCAACATATGAGAAAGCGTTCGGCCTGACTACAGGCCCTCCTCTACATGATCCTCTTGCTGTAGCAGTGATCCTGTCGACTTTGAACCCAGCGTTTGCCACCAAGCACCCTAACCAGGCCCTTGCCTTTGACGATAAAGATGGAGAACGATTCGCCCTGAGTATTGTCACCGATGGGAAACACGGTAAGGATGTCTCTGTCACGGGACAGATGGGACGATCAATCGCTACTCCAGTCGATGGTCCGGGCGTTGCGATCCCAAGAGGGGTTGATCTGGAGGCATTTTGGAACATGATTTTGCAGTGTGTTCAGCTAGCTGACGATTGCAATGCGGCACGGCAAACTTGATTGCTTTGCATCGTCTGTATGGCCATCCGGATCGGGTTAAATCTAGAGCATTAGACTTCGAGTACATACTGCCACAACTATCCTGCAGTCTAACAGACTGCGCTAGAAACTTCTATACGATTGCATGGACTTTGATTTATATAGGTCAAATCTAATCTAACAGCGGAAGAGATCATCTTGCAAGCCTCTTGGGCTCTGGTGACATGTAGCTCCTGATCAGTTGAAAGTTATCACCACTCTCGGATAGAGCCGTCGGGGCCATAGAACTCTTTAGGCTGCCAGGCCGGTGTGTTTTCGGCAACACGACGCACAACATCCTCATCGATCTCGATACCCAATCCCGGTGCTTCCAAGGCCTCCACGTAGCCATCCTGGACATCAAAAACCTTGGGATCCTTCACATAACTCGTGATATCATATTCACCAGCTTCCAGATTGTAGTGCATTCCAATGCTCATCTCTTGAATGACAAAGTTCGGAATGGAAAGATCGACCTGCATACAGGCCGCCAAAGCAAGCGGTCCAAGCGGGCAGTGAGGCGCAATAGCAACGTCGTACGTTTCAGCCATGTTGGCGATGCGTCGGAGTTCAGAGATACCACCGCAGTGACTGATATCAGGCTGAAGAACGTCCACACTGCCATCCTCCAAGAATCGTTTCACATCCCAGCGACTGTAAAGCCTCTCACCGAGAGCAATGGGACACGAAACGTATTCAGAGAGCTGCTTAATAGCCTCCGGGTGTTCTGAAAGGAGTGGCTCCTCTAAGAACAGAGGACGGTGTGGCTCAAGTGCCTTGGCCAATTGCTTAGCCATGGGCTTGTGGAGACGGCCGTGGAAATCCAGTGCTGCATCCATGCCGAGGGCCTTTACGGTCTTCAGTCGCTCAACGCTGGAATCCAATACTGCTGGGGAATCAAGCCAGTTGACATCCTCTGTTGCATTCATCTTCACGGCTTTGAACCCTTGTGCTCGACGGGCCTCCGCCGCTGCTCCAACATCCGCTGGCCGATCACCGCCAATCCAAGCATAGACTGAGAGCTTGTTTCGCACTTTGCCTCCCAAGAGCTGGTAGACAGGCACACCCAGTCGGCGGCCCTTCAGATCCCAAAGCGCAATATCGATGCCAGAGATGGCAGACATGAACACAGGACCACCTCGATAAAAGCCGAGACGCCATGCCATTTGCCAGATGTGTTCGATGTTGCTGATGGAGGTCAGTCTGTGCTCAACCCTCGATATAGCCACAGGGCAGTCACCTACTCGGCTTCATAGCCCTCGAATCTCTTACATAGAGCGTTCAAGGTGCCCTCCACGGCCTCGGTATGGCCTTCAAGGGTGCTTTCGCCCCATCCAAACTTGCCTTCTTCATCAGTGATCTTGACGAAGAGCCATCGAGGCAACACTCGGAAGTATTCAATGCTCTTGATCTTGACCATGTTCACTTTTATCTTTCGAGCTTTGTGATTGGAATCTGTCGCCACTCAATTTTCAGAGACGATGGACGAGAATAAGCCCCGAGGACTGTAGACGAGGGGTAGGATTGCGAGCCGAGCATGCTCGGAGTTGCTCCGTTGCAACGAAGCGAGTGGATTGCCGACATGAAGTGTCAGAGACCGTTGAACATCTGAAACTTATGCTCCGCACCAATGGGGTGGATCAGTAAGGGCTCTTTGGATTGGCATATCTGCAGTGCATATACTCCGTATCCGCTTGGGGAGTATGTGCCTATACTATATAGTATGTAGGACTCCGTACAGTTTCCCTCATTCTGGCGGTGGCTGAAAACAAAGAGAAGTCTTGTCTCCACTAAGTATGCATATTGCAACAAGACTATTGCCCAGGTGCCCTTCGGCCCTATGGCCCTTGCGGAGTACTTATCTCAAGCACAGAGTACTCCGTACTTCTGGTAAGGAATCTAGGGGCTCGGAGCAAATTATACACTCATTACGGAGTACAGAGTACTCATGGAATTACATCTCAGGACCATCTATATACTATATACTCCTGAGTATAGGTTTCAGGCGTGTGCAAAACGGCGCCGATGCCCGATGGGAAGATCCCGGCTGAAAGGAAAAACGTCATACAAACTGTTTCCTCCGCGATATTCTTCTTCATTTCAATTTTGAGATCTTGAACAATTCTACTTGTATGGCGACCCACACTCCTTGACGGCTCCCATCATGCCTAATTCCGTACGTCGTCCTTCCCCCCCTGATCGAAACATTATTAAACTCGCATAGCAACCTATCTCTTCAGACCCTCGCCGATCGTCGATTCCCGCCCCTGTGGAGACCGATGCCCATGATGACAATGTGAACTTCTTGCGATCGCGACCTGCTCTTTACAACCCGTTACTACCCTCCTTGAGCCGACAGCGTCGCCGTCGGTATCCAGCCAACCCCCCACCCGAATCCGATCGCATGGAAGTGGACGACCCAAACAACCGCTCCGTCGAACTCAATCGTCGCATCCCTATCCGTCGAGAAGAAACCGCCATGCCAAATTACGAGGGTCAAGGGCCCAACTCCCGCTCCCTCTATGGCTGGGCGCCCGGATCAGATGACGAGGTCGCGCGAGAGGAATCGGAGGATGATCAAGTGCAGCCATTCCTCCATGCCGTCCCAGGCCGACCAGCCACACGACCCCCGCGACATGAACTCCCAGGTCCCGCGCAACTCGTCCCCCAGGATGCTGCAAACCCGCACGCAAGCAACCGGGCGCGAACGCCGATCTCCGCCATGGCGGCCTTATTACAATCAGCCAGACGCCAACCTCGACTGGCAAGAACTCGCACGCTCGAAAATTATCTCCTGGATCGCTATTCAGATCCCACAGACCAAAACCAAGAAGCGGATAATGAGCATGCGGTGGCGTCTGCATCTCGCGCATACCGCTATCGCCCCTCAAATCGGTCCGACTCACAACAAACCGCCCACACCCACAACGATCTCCGCGCTCGTGCTGCCGCTCACCGTCAGCTCCAGGCAGACGGGTATTCGAACGATATCCTGAAAGAAACGATAAACTATCTTGATCGCCTTCGATATTCAAATTCCCTCGAGGAGAGCATGCTCGCCGCGGCCGACAGCCGGTTGCCATTCTCGATGGATAACAATTCGTGGCACGACACCGATTTCATACTCTACACACCCAATATCGCGCCTCCGGCAGCCTGCTCATGGCTCCGATCTGGCATGGCCTTCGAGGGCTCCCAGCGAGCCGCGAGTGCGGGATCCTCCATACTCTCGCAGCGAGTCACGAGCCCGCCGGCACCCAGCGATCCCGTCATAGTAAATGACACCGAAAGCAACCCCCGGGCCCCCATTTCCAATTCGAGCAACCGACGGAATACCGTCACCCATCGCGATGAGAACTGGCCCGTCAAAGTCACCATCCACCATATCAATGAGGAGGAGATGACGCTGTCGGGAACGATGGAGGCCTACAACATCCCCGACAAGACCTCCCCTACACATGACGCACACATTGTGACATTCTTGGAGGGCGAGATCATCGATTTCAACAAGCACACGCTGGAGACTAAAAACTTCAAAGCAGATGCCGATATCGATAGTACATACTGGCGACAACTGCAGCCGTTCAAGGACCTGAGTGATGCAGAGATGGCGCGTAATCTCGTCAGCCGAAAATGGATAACGGAAGAATTGTCCAAGGGTTGGATTTTGATGAGATGGAAGGGTGAGTGAAATCCAAAATATTCCCGGCTTTGAACAGTCGCTAACATGACCAGAACGATGCTTTATTACGCCCACGGACGCCCGCCAAGGTTTGACCATCTCCGGATTCTACTACATATCTCTTCGCCGCGAAGACGGACATATCGAGGGTCTTTATTATGATCCCGGAAGTTCGCCATATCAGCAGCTATCACTCAAACCTGAGACGACGAAAATGGTCCGACCGGCTTATGACTTCCGCTGAACGCTTTTGTGTATATCTTCATCTTCTTTTTATCCCGGTCTTTGTTTTGGCCCAGAATCATCTTCTGGGCCCATTTCCCCTAGGCTGTCTTTACACGGTGTTTTGGGAAACCTCAGGCGGTCCTCGACCCAGCCTTTTGCATAGCTGATGGTGTTTATCTCGTCATGGACGAGTCTCTTCTTTGCATATTTTCCGCGAAATAAAACTGACGGTCGAGTCACCGGTTTTGTTTTGTATTGTGCCGAAGTTACACGTACTTTTTGATTCATTTGGTTTTCCAAAGTTGGGATATCAGCTGTCCCTGGCCCAATGTGGCTATCTTTCCGGGGACTGAGTATGGTGTTTTGCGAGGCAATTTGATACTCCCTTTCAGTTCCAATGGATACTTTGTTTATATTCAGGATTGCTCGGTCCATACATGCGTCGGAAGGTTGCGAGTAGCAGGTGAACAAACATTACAGGTTTGTACCCCTTATATCCTAAGGTTGATTGCGGAAGGCCTGCGCCCAAAGAGGAAGCTTACATTCAACATACTAACGAAAATTGCAGCATACTAACGAAGATCGAGCCAAGCCAAGCCCACGATGTACATCTACAGATCCACATAACGCGGGGCCCCGCAAATCGCACCCATGATGTCGCCTTCCGGATTGGAACTAAATCCCGATCTGAGTGCGGCGACTGAACCAATCCCTTTCTTCCGGGCGTGGGCCGTCGGGCTCAAGGTCCAATCCAGCACCAACGTCGGCTAGACCTGGTGATTTTGTCCTGAACTATACTGGCCTGGATGCGGCTCAGGGCTCATATAGTGGAGGTATGTTACACAGCATATCTATCGGCCATGGCCGACTAGAATTACACCGAGAAACGACTTCAGGAATCCGGTGACTTGACATAGAGAGTTTGATCGGGTGGATTGGGGTTCCGACCATGCATAGCAAAACTGAGACAGCAATGCTGAATATTGAAATGTGATAATAGATGGAAAGCCTTAATGCATGGATCATGCATCATAACCTGCTTGAGGTGTTATGAAGACTCGGGAAAGCCGTATTCGTAGAATGATAAGTGGCTTACAAGGCTAGGCAACCTTGGGGGATCGTCTTAACTCGGTTTGATCGGCGCTGCGTGGACTGGCAATAATCCACCTGAACAGTGCCATGTGCAATGAGATCAACATGCAGCGGTGACCCTTGAGGGACAATTGTTCCGCGGAGTATTCCGTACTAGTGATGCATATTGATGATTTTCAGCCCGCAACTGGACTTCAAAGAAGCAAAAAGAGCAAGTCCGGGAAAAGATAGCGAGCATCAATATTGCTCGCTTGCAGATACCGATTGTTCAGAGTGATGAGTAGATCAATCTTCAAAACGTAATGGGAAACAAGAGGATTAGAGTCGATAGGCAAAGACCAAGCTTGGGAATATCCCCGCATCTTCATTAGCTTCTTCGCTCTCCGCTTGTACTTACCAAATGCAGTATATAACCTCGGAGTTGAAGACTTCATTTGAATCCTTTTGGGCTTCTTATCTATACTCATAGCATGCTTCAGCTCTGGTGGGTTCCTGTGGGCGCCGGTGGGGCGATGCGACCAACTAGTATTTAGTCTCCTGCATTTCTTGAGTTTCTGGTGTTTCCCAATCTCTAGTCTTGCAATTGCTCAGCATGCATTGGCATCTCTCTCTGGTGGCAGCCCTAGCAGGCTGTGTTGTTCAGCCCGTTGTCGGCGTGCCTCACCCAACCCAGCAAGAAACATGCAAAAAGACTAAAGTTGCTATTCTGTAAGAGATGCATTGTATCTGCACCAAGTCCTACTTCTCACAAAATCACAGAGGTGGTGGTGTCGCTGGAATAACTGCTGCTGTAAGTTTGGCCCCTTTCTTTACCCCTTCGGCGGTTGCTAATAACCTCAAGCAAGCATTGACCAATGCATCCGTGCATGACTTCATGATCCTTGAGTACCGCGATACCCTCGGAGGCCGAGCCTGGCATAAGCCCTTTGGCAAGGACAAGGATGGAAAGCCATATAATATTGAAATGGGTGCCAATTGGGTGCGTGTACCTCAACCCCTTACGGAAGCCCGTATTAACCATCGCAGGTCCAAGGTCTGGGAAATCCAGGAGGAGCGCAGAATCCGATCTGGGTCTTGGTGGGTCTCGGAAATCTCTTCGATCAAGCTGCCGCTAACCCTGAAGACAGGCGCAAAAGTTCGGGCTGAAGACCCACTACTCTAACTACGATAATGTGTCCACTTACAATAAGGATGGCTACTCGGATTATAGCCATTTGCTGGACTTGTATGAGGATGCATATGATATAGCGAGTCAGAATGCCGGTGAGATTCTCACGCAGAATCTCCAGGATCAGAATGCCAAATCAGGCCTCGCCCTCGCGGGTTGGAATCCCAAGTCAACTGATATGGAAGCACAAGCGGTGGACTGGTGGTCGTGGGGTAAGAATACCATCTTTCGAACACAAGCGCTATGATGCTGACGGGTGAAAAAAGACTTTGAGGATGCTTATTCTCCTCTAGAGAGCTCTCTGGCTTTCGGCTGTGCAGGCGATAACTTGACCTCAAACTATTTCAGTGATCATGACAACTTTGTGCTTGATCAGCGCGGTTTCAATATGATTTTCAAGAAGATGGCCGCGACTTTCCTGCAGAAGAATGACCCTCGCCTTCACTTGAACACTCAAGTCACCAACATCACCTATTCAGACGACGGGGTGACAGTCCACAATAAAGATGGTAGCTGCGTAGAAGCAGACTATGCAATCGTCACATTCTCTCTGGGAGTTCTTCAGAACGATGCCGTCCAATTCTCCCCCAAGCTCCCCGACTGGAAGCAGGAGGCTATCCAGAAATTCACCATGGGAACCTATACCAAGATCTTCTTCCAGTTCAACGAGACATTCTGGCCCTCAGAAACCCAGTACCATCTCTATGCGGACCCCGTCACCCGTGGCTGGTACCCGATCTGGCAATCTCTTTCCACTCCAGGCTTCCTCCCAGACTCCAACATCATCTTCGTGACCGTGACCAACGAGTTCGCCTACCGTGCCGAACGCCAAACCGACGAAGAAACCAAAAAGGAAGCAATGGAAGTCTTACGCAAAATGTTCCCCGAGAAAGATATCCCGGAACCGACTGCCTTCATGTACCCACGCTGGACCCAAGAGCCTTGGGCCTACGGCAGTTACTCCAACTGGCCCCCCGCGACTTCTTTGGAGATGCACCAGAACCTGCGCGCCAATGCAGGCCGGCTTTGGTTTGCCGGTGAGGCGACTAGCCCGACATTCTTTGGTTTCTTGCATGGTGCATACTTTGAAGGTCTGGATGCCGGTCGACAAATCGCCGCTGTGATGCAGAACCGGTGTGTCAATGCCAACTCTACTAAGTTGAGAGAGTGTGGTCCTCGCAAGCACTATGAGACTCTTCATGGCACCTCGCCGTATTCTGACTATACCATGATCAATGGCTGGGCAGTCAACAGTTTCATCGACACTAACACTGACTGATATACACTGCGCAGTGCGCACCTACGTAGATAAGTCATCGACCTTTCACCTGTTCGTCATTATAGACATGGGGCCTTGACTGTTTCAATCCTGAAAGATTCACGAGGTCGAACATAAAACGATATGCTACTCCGTACATTATGCTACATGAATCAAGTCGAATTTCTTCTTGAGTCATTTGGAACTTCTCGTACTCTTCCAACCTTGGAAGATTGCTGCTCGATCTTGTAGGGTAACATAGTAATTAGCCCTCAGGGGAATGACTGGGGTTTGAAATTCAGAGAAGTGGCACTGGATTACTTGAAAACTTTGCTTCTGCCTCGCAGCATCGGCCCATAGGCTCTGAATACAAACGGGATTGGAATCATGATGGCAGCCAAGCATCCTAACAACGTTCCAGCCCACTGAATTCCCAGATTCTGAAACATTTGCCTGGAGAAAAGAGGGAACCCTGCAGCCACCGCCGATCGAAGCATGACATTTGCAGCAACAGCTGAAGCAGCGCTATACCAGGCCTTGTCAGACAATGCTTTCGAAAAGGCTAGCGAATGTACTCACATTGGTAGGTAAGAATCAACGATATAGTTGAAACATGGAAGGAAAATGCACACAACTCCAAACCCAATAAAGATGCCGGCTGTAGCGGGCGCGGCCCAATGTATACTGGGGGTGAAGCCCGTCCATCCAAACCTGACGAAAGAAGTTAGCAGGTGAAGCCCGAGAAACAATTGAATGAACTTACCAGAAAAGACCAATTGTAAACACAGGTGCTCCAAGCAGGGTAGGACCAAGACGCCACTCAGGCACTGGTACACCTTTGTTCTCCGCAAGCTTCTTTGCGTATGGGATTTGCAAAAGCACAATGAATGTACAAGCCAATCCTACACCAATGATCAAACCGATGAACATTAGCCCGGCAATACCTGGGCTCATCCCATACACGGTTTCGAAGACGTATGGATATGCTTCAAGAAGGGCGTAAACCAGGCCATAGATGAAGGACATGTAGAGAGAGACAACGAGGATGATCGGCTCCATGAACAGTAGTTTCAAAGGTCGCATGAAATACTTCTCTGCAAGATTCGAGAAATCAACCTCGACCTTCTCTTGTCTGGCATGTATGCCCCAGTTTCCAGACTCATTGCGAATGCGAACGGCCTTTGCGACGAGCAAGCAGGGAGGAAATGTCTCCTTCAGAAAGATAGCACTCACAGCCCCGTTCACCAAGCTCAGAATAGCAGGGATGTAAAGCGTCCACCGCCACCCAAGGTGGCTAGACGCAATAAACCCACCGACAAAGGGGGCCATGAACGGTCCGACAAATACCGACAAGGCGTAAACCGAGATGGCTATCCCGCGTGTCGAATTGTCGTACAAATCCGCCAGTACTCCGGGCACAACACTGAACTGGCTGGCGCCACATACTCCAGCGAAGAAACGGCAAATAATCAATGTTTGAGGATCTTTTGCGACTGCAGACGCAATGGTAAAGATCCCACCACCAATCAACGCAGCTGTCAATGGCCATTTCCTCCCTTTTAGCTCAGACGCCGGGGCCCATATCATGGGCCCGAAGGAAAAGCCCAAGACGTATAAGGTAGTTCCTAAGGTGGCGACAACGGTACTGATACCGAAATATTTGCTTGCTTTATCGATTCCCGGTGCGAAGATTGCGCTTGTAAGTGAAACTATGAAAGTTCCTGAACATACGAGGATTGAGATGAACAATCTATCATGCGTTAGTTGGCATTTCAGGTGTCATACTCCATTGAGGTGATTTACTTGGAAGAAAGTTTCCAGTTCTGTGGATGATCGGGATCATCAAGGCCATTGAAGTCTACCGCATAGTTTTCTGAGGCTGGCAGAGGTGCTGGAAATGGCTTGCTCAAACCGATGGGCGATTTCTCGTCCATTCTGAAACCACTTTGTTGGTGTATTATTTAGTTAGGTATATACTCGATAGAAATATTACTCTATTTAAGAGTCAATTGGAATGAAAAATGTGTAAAAAGTGTGTCACAGCAACTTACTAACCGATAGACTGCGGGAATTGCGGACGTCGCCCAGGCCGGATCTGACTTCTGTAGTAGCTCGGGTATTGCGGATCTCGGGTCGGGGAGATCAAGATACGGAGTCGACTTCCAATCTTGAGACTACCTAACACAAGCTCTTTGACTTGATCAAGAAACTGCTCCAGGCACCCAGGGCTGGTATATGTGCTGACCGAATTTCTTGTTTGGTCTCATCCATCTATAAAATCTGGACCATCCATCATATCCGCATTGAGAAATTGATCAAGGTCTACTTTTTGCAACCCAGGAAGGTCGGCAACAAGGGCACCCAACCAAGAGTACTCCTCAGCACTAGGAATATCTTGTGGGGACGGTCCCAAGGGAGGCTCTTGCAGTCCCAGATCGAGGGATTGGTTAAATATAGCTATGTCGTCTTTTCGGCGCTGTTGGTGAAGCATCACGAGCAAACGGGCAGCACTCCAGGCTTCTCGCATGCTGTCTGTGTCGTATGTGGATGCAACAAGTTTCAATGTCTGCATTGCTTCAGGAAGCATTGACAGTGATGGCCTTGTGTCCATGACAAGCAGAACACAGGTGATTTGAAATGGGACATTTGCCATCTGATGCCAGGGACTATAGCCCAACACCATGGTGCGTGCGCAATCCAGAGCCTTTTTCAGTAAGATTAAAACCCTGTCCGCAAGATGAGAGGGTATATCTAGACTTTGAGTGTGGATCCGTCTGAGTATGCAAAGAACAAGATTGCACTGTGCCATGATCGAGGGAGCCTCGACGTGATACCCATTGAGCGTGTTGGATAGTGTCGCTTCCAGATCTACTTCGTTTTCCTTCGAGTTTCCTGGGTCCAGGCTTGCAGATACAGGCAAGAGGCCCAGCACCTCGTGGGTGAAGTCCCCCGGCTGAACTGACGGGGGCAGTGGCAGGTCATCCTTTTGGAAAGATACCCTGGATAGACCAAGATCGTAAGAAGTCCACATATTGAGATGCTGGGCCACCCCGAACAATCTTCTTCTAATATCCGGGTCGCAGCTTGTGGTGCAGCTGCGTGGAAACACAGAATCCGCTGATTCTCGATGGAATCCCGCGGCCTCGATGAGGTGCATCAATTTTGAACTTTCCATCCACGTGGCATGGGGCAGGTCTGTGATCCGCATGTATATGACCCGCAGTGTCCATCCAGTTAGGAGATCTACTGGAGGCGTACCTGACAAGACTTGCCGTTCTAGCGTGGAGCACGCTGACGCGACCAGGTGCATTTCGGTCATAGTCATGTTGCGTTGGGAGAACAAACATCCTATTGCGGTAACACCACCGATCACACTGTCATATAGCTCATTCGTAAAGGATGACTTCCATCGAGCGGTTAGTCGCTCGAAAAATCGAGAGCGGTTGATGAATCCATAACAAGGGTGCACCTTCTCAAAGTAGACCTGGGCCAAACTTTTCATGTGTTCCAGAGACGTGATCTCAGTGATCGTGAGTGCCGAACCAACGCTTTCGAGCTGCGAGGAAAGATTTCGTTTGCCAATGTTCCAGCCGAAAAGACTCAATTTGGGAGCTTTAGCAGGGTCGATCTTCAGGCCCATCTTGCGCACAAACGCAGCCCCGGAATTAGCCTCCAGACGGCGGACTAGTCCATTCCCATCGGCCGGGCTCTTATACGGGGAGCTTGGCCCTGGAGCGACCTCTGTAGGAGTCTCTCGGTGTTGGGTGGTGCGCCTTCGTCGGGGCTGACGATCGTAGTAGCAATCATAGGCCCATTCGCGGCAGGTACTGCAAGGCTCATCACCATCGCATTTTCTTTTGCGTTCTCGGCATGGCTCGCATGCCATTCGCGCGCGTTTGCGCTTGACCTCCGATTGCGACATGGTTTGGAGATCTCGGGGGATAGCGCGGGTGTTGCGGAATTGGTGGAAAAGGGGGCGGACTCTGTATGGATGTTGACTCCCTGAAATGGAATTATCGAGTCAAGTGGGGGTTTTGCATCCTTTTGCTTGAATCTGACTCATCTGCAGATGCTTGGAAGTTCCCCAGTCAATCGAAGGGCGTGTGTCCCAGGACGTGTTTGCGTGGATATTGCGGGAATGGATGACGTCGATACCTCGGTTATAGTCTCTTTTCTTTTGAACTCACCTTTCGTATGATATTGTGATCATTTCACATTTCATTCTATCTACAGAGATACACACTCATGGCGCGAAACTTGCTCTCTCGCTATCCCTGGGTGGTCAGCCCATTCGTGGTCAGCGCCCCAATGAAAGTCATGTCTGGCCCAGCACTCGCTGTCGCAGTGTCTCACGCAGGTGGACTAGGATTCATCGGACCGGGTGCAAAGACACAAGACACGACTAACGACCTGGAGAAAGCATCAGTACTCATCAAGGGTGCCAATGCCATACCGACAACCAGTTCCGCGTTACCCGTTGGCGTAGGATACCAACTATGGGCCGATGACGTTGGAATTGCTGCTGCCGCCATTGAGAAATACAAGCCCTGTGCTGTTTGGTTATATGCGCCGAAGCAAGGATCCAAGGACTACAGCGATTGGTCTAGCAGGATCCGACAGGCTTCCCCCGAAACCCAGATCTGGATTCAAATCGGTACACTTCAGGAGGCAAAGCAGCTTCTCCAGCTTTCTGAGCAACCGGATGTCGTTGTGGTGCAGGGTGCTGAATCCGGTGGTCATGGTCGGGCAAATGATAGTATGGGTTTGATGTCGTTGTTCCCCGAGGTGGCAGATGCCATGGCAAGCAGCCGGATCCCTCTCTTTGCCGCTGGCGGCATTGCCGATGGAAGGGGTCTTGCTGCAGCGATGTGTCTGGGTGCTTCGGGCGAGGTGATGGGAACTCGATTCTTGGCCGCCAGTGAGGCGCGTATCAGTCGAGGCTATCAGGATGAGGTCGTGCGCGCGTCAGACGGTGCGGTCTCCACGACTCGTACGCTTCTTTACAACCATCTCCGAGGCACATTCGGGTGGCCCGAGGAGTACAGCCCCCGCACAATCGTGAATCAATCTTATGTTGAGCAGCAACAAGGGAAACCGTTCGAGGAACTTCAAAGTCTTCACGATGAGGCTGCCAAGGCGGGTGATAAGGGCTGGGGCCCCTCTGGAAGACTTGCGACTTATGCTGGCGCTTCAATTGGGCTCATACATGATGTCAGGAGCGCGGGTGATATTGTACGTGAGACTCAACACGAAGCTCTTGAAAGACTTCAGCAACTATTCCCCCACAAGAATTGAACCACTTCAGCTGGTTATACTTGTCAGGCAGGTTCTGTCAAGCTCTAAGGGTGACTGAAATCTTTCCTACGCAAAGACCTCGGAGATCATTCAAGAGGAAGCAGTTCAATCCAATGCATCTTTGTCGCACCTTCACACTCAATAGTAGCAATCAAATAAACAAAACTACCCATGCTATTGGCTCATATCGGACAAGAAATTGCTCAGAATGAGCGATCTTGATGAATTAGGATCCTATGGATCACAATACTTCAATTACCTGCAGAAGCCTGCACCAGACATTGGAACTTGGCTTTTTTTTTTTTTTTTTTTTTTCTTTCGACTTGACATCTGGAACATAACGACAACATTGCTTTTGGACCAGAAACGGGTCTGGTAAAGACAGCCAGACAACCCAGGGGTATCAAACATTATTCTAGACCATTAGCCGGCAGCGCACCTCATAGTGGAGTCTCAGGTAGCTCCGAGGAATTCCATCATCCAGGCTTCGTCAATCGGGTGCAAATAACCAGGAGGCAGTGCATTGGGCTGGATCAAGTTCTCGTCAATTTCGTTCGCAGGCATAGACATTCCCCAGAGATCGAACAATTTTGGCTCCCAGTTGGACTTCAATGCTTCCATCATTTTAAGTCCCTTCTCGAGCAGATTGATATCTCGTCCTTCTTCGGAATGGAGGTATTCCGGGTACTCTTTGACCGCTGCTATGGCGCTGTTCAAGAAGTCGAGAATGTTGGCCGTTTCTTGAACAAAAGACTTGCTCCAGGCGGGATCTTCCAGTGTGGTCAACCTGTAGAGATTGAGAATGGCTCGGGCCCACTGGAAGAAGACAACTGAGGACACTTGCATGTACTCAACTGCCTTCAAATCTAGCCAGACATCTAGCCAGGATTGCGTTGCTAGGAGAGAGGCATAGAGCCTCTCGATGCGTTCGAGATCAGGTAGATGGGGGGTAACGGAGGGGTCGAGTGCGAGCTCATTGATTGTAAACTCGGCACTGTAAAAGTACAACTGTATGGCCCCTGTATGATGTCAGAAACGCCGCCGGGCCGTCGGGTGCGAGGAACTTACTGTGAAGCTGAACATTGCCTGGAATTTCCTGCTTCACGGCGTCGAGTTGCATTTGGAACGTTTTCAAATAGAAGGAAGGGGGGTTGATGGTTTCGCCATCACGTCGAACATGATACATTCTGTCCAGGACCAAGTAAATCTTGACCATCGCCACCAGAATCTCATCTTCTAAGCACTCTTTCGCCTCGGTGAGTACTGACAGACTTTCTTCCATGTGTGGTGTCCACCGCATGGCGTCAATCCGAGACAAAGAAATTGCAGTACTAAAGGACCATGAGTTAGAAAATCTTTGTGGCAGGGTTATTGGTTCGAGTACTTACCTGGATGATATCAAGAAGCAGCCCAACACGGCTCGCCGCTCTTCAAGTGTCCTGATCCCGGATTCATTTCGCTTCATGCCGATGGCAAACTTGAAATCCTGCATGATAGAATTTGACCCCGACGCTGACTGATTGATCCCAAGTTCAGCGACCAACCCCATCAGCATGTGGACATAGGAGTTTAGGAAAGGCTTCTTCGAGTATGCACCCCTAGGTCATGATTAACGGTTGCTTCTCACCAGTGATTGGGGAATTCCTTTGTACATACCATGATATGAAGGTCATCATCCCAAGAAGAAGATCCATACTGGGTGCGGCATCGACCATGACTCTCTGGTGAATGTATTTGGCGATTCTTCCGAAGCAATCTCCCTTGCCCGCGTCTAGTGGAGTAAGCACTTCCATGATGCAAACCCAAAAGAACGGCAACTTATCCTGAAGTTGATCAGAGGTCATGTCGGGTGGGATGTAGGCGAAGGGGAGATATTGCAGGTGATGGGTGCGGAACTGATCGAGGTATTCCTGGGCCATGGCGGGTGGGACGTACAGCAGCGACAAGACTTCATTGCGGGCAGGTAGAAAAGGTGCTGCGAATATCTCTTTGTTGCCAGTAGAGGAAGATGATATGCTTGTGGGAGTTGGAGCCGCTCCTAACTTAGACTGGTCGAAGCCATCATATTGGGTCTGCGCAAGAGCCGTAGGATCCCAATTCGGCAGTCCCGGGGCTGTACTTCCTTGAAGCGTAGGCAAAGTAGCCAGAACATGATCCACCTTAGCCTCAAGTTTGGCGATTTTGGCAGCCGATGAACGCTGGTTGGGCCTCCGGACTCTCGGCGCCGGCTGGCAGTCTTTCTTTAGACGTTTGCATCTATACGATCGTCAGCTCGGTGTCGGCATACTTACCACCAAACATCACTCACCTTTCACAGGCACCGCCCGGTTCAAGCCGAGTACAACTGCACTTGGCACGTGCACAGTTCTGGCACGCATGGCCATACGGTGCAGGGGTCCCTGCCGGATGTCGAGCGGGATTCATCCCGATGTCCGTTAGGTAGGGTTCGGGACTAGGAAGGTGTAAACACTGGGCAACGAGGCCACTGAAGCGCAAAGTAAGATAGATGAGGGTGGATATTATCCCAGTCGCTTCAAATGAACGATGATCATGGATAGCCCTGGAGAGAGAGAAGCCTGCCCTCCTCAGGTGTCCTGGGTGTTCAAGAGACACGGACGGGGTTGGTGCCAAACCCGGTTCAATCCATGGATCCACCAATGGCATCTTGGCATGCTTATTTGGGTATCTCAGCCCTAACTGAACTTACGTGCCAACCTTGGAAGGGCAGTTGAACTCGAGACCAGACGTTCAGACAGAGCCAGGTATGATTTTTTGGCTTAGATGTAAACCATGCTGTGAGGGAAGTGGGAGTTGACAGCCATGGCCATGGTCTCATTTGCCTTGTCCTGCTAACCGGGCCCTGTGAGAGGTGAGTGATGTACAACTGTTCCTTTGTAGTAGCGGCCGCCACTCAACTGTCGTCAAGTTGGGTGCAGGTCGCAAAGAGCAGCCCTGGAGTGTTACAGGTCCTAAGATTACTTCAATAGAGAAATGGTTGTCAAGTAGACAAAATGCCATTGTTGTCGCACACCCGAGCAAACGGGGCACGACAAAAGACTAGGTATATCGCGGGATTCAAAGGGAGACATCACATTCCACCAAAAGTCAAACGATCCATCCCGATCCTCAATCCCAGCCACAAACCCATCACCCTGACACCTAACTACTCACAGCCTGCGTAGACAGAATCTACTGCTCGGTCTGGAAGTAGTTGAGGAGGACAGAGCGCTCCTGGGACTCCTCACCCCAGTCCTTGACAACGACGCAAGAGCAGTTGACAACCTTGCGGGCGTTACCCTCACGGTCGAGAGTGCCTAGGCGGGATTAGCAGTGCGGAAAGGTGGAAATCCATGGAGAAAACTTACAGAGACCGACCCACTCGCCGAGCATCTTTCCGTCGGGAACCTTGATGAGGGGGATCTTGTGCTCGGAGCAGAGAGCGACAACGAGCTTCTTGTAGGCCTCCTCCTCGCAACCCTCGTTCAGGACACACATGTGGGCCTCACGGCGGTCGAGAGCCTTGGCGGCCTCACGGAGACCACGGGCAAGACCGTCGTGGATGAGGGAGATGCGCAGAACACCCTTGAGGGCGTCCAGGACGGACATCTGGCCAGAGCCGGCATCGGCAGAGACCTCGACCTCGTCGGCAGGGGCGATGGGGGATGTGGGCTCTTCTCCGTCCGACTGTGATTGTTGGTTAGTATGATTTTTGGTGGGATAGACGTGAGGGGGCCATTCAGAGATTCAGATTCAACATGCAGCCGACGACAGCGAGCCCCGCGGGACTGTTACCGGCGTATGTTGAATCTGGTCTCAATTGTCGCGAATGGGGATGTGAAGGCATAGTAGGAGGTATATGGCGGTAGACATACCATTTTGATTGCTGTTTATGCTTGAATCGGATGATCCTCGAAGAGAAGCTGAGTTAGATGGAGGTTAAAAGGTGGTGCGGGCGGCGCAAAATTTCCCGCTATTTCTTGAATTTTTCGGCTGTGTGTGCCCTACTTATGTCATCGATCCTTTGTCGTTATGTAATCCGCTGGTGGTCATGTGACTTTGCCTCAAACGGCAGGTCCACGGGTCACAGTTGCTCAATCGTCGAGTGTAGACGGAGTACTTAGGAAATACTCTTACATTTTACTAAGGGCGTATGTTGAGTTTGAACTTCTTGTTGACGCTAAGAATACAAGATTCCATCAGCAACCACAGGGACCGCTAAAAAGGCCCGCGAACTATCAAGTGATAGTCGATTCGTCAGAGAAACGCAAGAGGTATCATAATCGTACAATCAGAATCCGCCTGTACACCTCGCAGCATGGCTGCCATCGCGGCTAGCGAAACGCTTGAAAAATAAAAAGTTAGACGTATGTACTCGACCGAGAATGGCCAAAGCCATTAATCGACCCGGTGCCGTTCGTTTCAGCAGAGTCCGGGCCGTGGCCGTTGGTGTGAGCGACTGGCGGCTCAGGGTCGACGTGCATGCTCAGGAACTGAAGCTCGAGACCGTGCAGATGAGGAATGTGAGGAACAAGATCGGTAAAATCAGAAAGCTAGGTAATTGTTAGTGGAATTCAAGTTGATTGTCGGTGGGAAACTCACTCTGATCCAAAAGACATGTTCCATCTCAAAGTACTTGGGTCTGGTTTCACAATCCTGTTGCATGACCTGCCCGATGCTCGAGTCGGCAAGTGATTCCGTGTAGTTCAGCATACGGCGGGTGACTCGCCATAGATTCACGCGCTGGGTTGGGGTTGCCCTGCGCTTCTCCCAGCTGGCATACTGTGAAAGCTGTAAATCGTTGGTAGCTAGAAGAGGTGCGACGAGGTAATTGGGTATCCATTTCTCGTCCGCCACATCCACAGCGCAGCCAGGGTCCAGTTGACGAGTGCGCGCAGTAACAAGAGGCATGAAGGACTGGAGCCAGTCATGGCTTTTGGCACGAGGGTCATGAGCGCCTACTAGGTCGGCCGCAACCCGAAGACGATCGGGAAGGGCTTCGCGGCGTTGTTTCTCTTGAGCTTCACGATCGCGGCGCACCTTGGCGATACGAGCGCGTTCTTGCTCCAGTCGCTTAATTCGATCGTCATCAGCTTGTTTGGCGCGTCTTTGATCGGCCTCCTTGCGCTTGCGGTCTTCTTCTTCGGCCTTCTCGCGGGCGATTTGGGCAGCTCGGTCGGCTTCCTCTTTGGCAAGTCGTTCTCGCTCGGCTTCGTCAGCGATCCGCTTGTCATCTGCGGCGCGCTTGTCGTCCGCAATGCGCTTATCATCGGCAGCTCGCTTCTCGTCAGCGATGCGCTTGTCCTCTGCAATACGCTTGTCCTCAGCAATGCGCTTATCTTCTGCAGCACGCTTGTCCTCAGCGATGCGCTTATCTTCCGCAACACGCTTTTCGTCGGCAATCCGCTTGTCGTCCGCAAGACGTTTCTCATCGGCAGCTCGCTTGTCATCTGCGATGCGCTTGTCTTCGGCGGCACGTTCGTCTTGTGCCTTCTTCTTAGCCTGTGCCCGACGCCGTTCCTCAGCCTCCTGCTCCGCACGCTTCGAATCCGCATCAACCGTTGTATGATCTGCGTCACTCATATGCACATCCTTTATAGAATCGTGAGCAGGTGAGGGAGGACGAGTGGAAGGTTTCTTAATTTCAGGTTTCTGAGAGTCTGGGCGCGTGGGTTCTTCTTGTCGACGGGGTTTCTGGTCATCCGACCGCGGGACGCCATTAGCAGCGTGGTCTTCCGACACGTTTCGTCTCTTCTTGGGGCGTGAATCGGGGGATAAGCGGCCACTTTCTGTGCCGCGGGAACGAGAGCGTTCTGGGGAGCGGTCGGGGCGGATACGCTTTAAGGAGAGGTTGTTGTCTGCTTCGCGTGGTCTGGGTGCTTCATCACGCCCAGATAAAGAGTCTGAAGAGAAAAGACTGGCTCTGCGTTCCTGCGGCCGACGGCCGGGGATGAGGCGGCGCTTTTTCACTTCGTCGTTTCGAGCCATCCCACTTGACTCACTGTCAGGTCTAGCTGATGTGGATGACTTTGTTTTGGAATCAGATGGTCGTGAAGGGTCGTCTTTTTGGCGCTTTTCTTTCATGTGATCGAGGTCTTTCAAGGGATCACGGTTGCGATTGATGGTGGGGCTGGTGTTGATCTTTTTGGTGCGGACGGGGGAAGAGGAACCTCTGCGCGCGGCACGTTTGTCGTCTTTCTCTTTACGTGCCCGGCGGGGTGAGTCGTCTTTCCTACTCTTTTCTCCCGGGAACTTCTCATACGCGTCTTTCAGGATTTGGTACTCGTCCTCCCAGTTTTCACCCATTCGACCTCGCGACAAATCAAAGTATGTTCGATCTTCGAAGAGCCGACGAGTGGGGTTGAAACCAGGCTGACTCAGAATCAACTGAATCACAGCACTGTTTCCTCGACCGATCGCAGCCAGCATGGGCGTGTTGTAACCTGGTTTTTGACCACGCAGTGGGTTTGGGTCGGCGTCGGCGTTCCCCATTGCGTACAGAAGAGAAAGCACGTCATGGTGACCGCCTTTCGCTGCAGCAATCAAAGATGCATTATCAGCCTTCTGCAAGATATTCAGAATGCTAACCACCCCAGCCTCATCGCCTTTTGCGGCAAATTCGCGAAGATTCTCAAATGTTGGTTTAGTCCACAACAAATCGTTTCTTGTGGCTTCGCCTCGTCCACCTTTTCGTCGATTGGCGGCAGAGCCTGCGGGGGGGGGACTGCGCATGGGAGGTGATTCTCGAGGGCTAGTCGCCGACCCTCTCGCTGCAGATGCCCGCCGTGAAGACGGTTCCTTGCTCTCTGGTCTCGTGTGTTCCTCAGAGCGCCTCCCGGGCCTCAAGTTGGCCTTGGCATCGGCCAACGCCTTTCGCATTTCTTCGTATTCATCATCGTCGACAAAAGATGGAACAAGCTCAAAGGGTTCGTCGCCTTCCGCATTTACAGTTCGTGGGTTGGCACCTGCATCAAGCAAGAGCTTCACGACCTCCACATTTCCGTTCTCCACAGCATCGATCAACGGGGTGTCTTTGTCGATGTTCTTCGTGTTGATCTCACATCCTGCCTCAAGCAGGAACTTGACGATCTCGGCTTCACCAGCAAGCGATGCTATTTGCAGGGGGGTGTTGCCTGCATTATCGGGAATATTAATATCTTCAGGTCGTTCCGCGTGTCGCATCATGACTTGATCATGCTTTCGATCTGCGCACGCTCGCGCAAGAGGAGTCCGGCCACTCTTGTCGCGCAACTTCTTTGGTCCCATCTGCTTGGCAGGCGATGCAGATGCGCCTGCTCCCGATCCAAGCTTGCGCAAGTGGGGAGCACCAGGAAGTGGTGAGCCACTCGTCGAAGAATCAGTCGACTGTCGATCTTCAGAGCTGTGTCGTCCGAATCCCGTGAGCAGGGGGGTCGGTGCTTTCTTCTTGCTTGGAAACTGGGAACCTGAAGCAGACCGTTGGTGAGATCGACGATTTGGTGACAGCGATCGTGTATTAGATGGCGGCCTGGACAGACGGGTGTTGTTATTGTGCTTCAGTTCCCGGGCGGGGTGGGCAGCATGAGAGTGAGCGCGACGGCGCTCTCTCTCTTCCTCGGCGCTATCGCTGAAGCTTCGCTTTCGGAAGGCGCGAGGCCTCGCATGATCGATTCCATTTACACCTTCCGTCCCGGGCAATGCATCATCGACCTTCTCGATCTTAACCATGGATGGCGAAATCTCTCGATGGGGCGAACGAGTGCGTTCTCGTTCGGTGAGAACTCGAGGTTTCGTCCGCTGTCCATCGATTCCATTGGTTTCTCGGCGACTCGGGTCGTGCTTTATGTGTTTCCTTTTCTTCTCTGGCGACAAAGACTCTCGGCCGGATTGGATGATGGTTTCCGCCTCCGAGTCCGCCCTGGGACTGGGAGGACCTTCCTGCACATTACCATTATTAGACCCCTCGTCTACCCGGTGGGAGTCTCCATCTCCCGATGAAAGCGCAACAGGATCGGGCTTCACCGGAGCAATGTTCTGACCGACGTCCAGGGCAGCTGGGAAAGAGATCGCCTCGACATCACTCATAGCGATAGCACTCGGAGATTTGAACTGCCGCTCGTCATTTTGGGGCAAACGCGACCGACAAAACGACCGGGGTCGACAACGCCAGATGTCGGACGCCGATCCTCGGCCACGGGGGGTCGCCAAAGGGAGAGAACGTGGGAAATATCGCTCGATCGGGGAGCGATAGTGTAATTTGAGGAATTACGGGTGGGGAGTGTGTAATTTAGGTGGTGAGTTATAGGTCTCAACCGAATAGGGAGGGAAGAAAGAGAAGGGAAGAAGGAAAAGCGGGAAGGGAAAGGAATGGGACTGGACTTTGGGGGGGTGGGCTCCTCACTGGGTCAAGAGTGGCCACAGGTGAATCATCGAGCTGCTCGAGTTTGAGCTGGAATTTACGACTGAAAACATACTACGCCGTATTAAGGAGAAACAGAGCTTGAAGGATTGAAATCTTAAAATTACTCGACAGCTCCAATCATCCGAAGTGAATACGGGAAATGCGAATAGACGACACCGTCGTCCCAACTGCGAACGAAAGGGCCTTGGGCCGCTAGTCCATTTCCAGCGGATGCAAAATTGGCAAACAGTGCAAACAGTGCAAATGCCACCATCCACTAGGGCCCAATCGGGACTAGAGTACCACTGTTTGGCCACTCAGAGCATCAGCCCATATCGGTCGACAGCTCGTACCTGTCGTGTGCTCTAGGCAGCTCTTTTTATGTGACATCTAGATTGAGTCGAACATCTTGCTTCGGACGCATTACATCGTGAGTGTGAATAGGAAGCCCCGTGGGTTCTATCATCCAATTCACCTCGGCCGAGCTAACTCCAGACAAAAAAAGGGCGGGGGCTGGCTGTCTCCACAACTGAAAACACCTCAAGATCGATCTCACATGGCCAACTTAACTGCGCGAGTCCTATAGTCCCATCATACCCCCCTTGCCATGTCTTTAAGCGCCTGGGTCGACCAGGCCCTGGAGGTCACCGGTATGGACGCGGTGGACGCTCTTCGCGCGTTCTTCCTGCTTGCCGCCGCCACCGTATGTCCTGCACCGTGATAGGGAACTGCAGTAACTAACGAACCTAGACGATCACAATCAGCATCCCAGCCTCTCTTCGCTCACGCTTCCTGGTCTACGGACCACGCGCAAGCTCGACACAGGCTTCCCCGCCGCAAAACAAGGGTCTCCTGGATACCCTGGCCACTTGGCAAGTCCCGCACAGCTACTTCACCCAATTCTATATTGCTTCTGTAGTTTCGTCCGTCTTCTGGGTCGCCCAGATCTCATTTCGGGGGGTGCTATTCCAGGCTATCGCCACGCGCGTTAGCGAGGAGCATCGGCCCAGCATGTCGATTACACAGCTGGTGATCTGCTGCGTCCTATTGTTTATGCAGGGTTCGCGCAGGCTCTGGGAATGTATTGCATTCTCAAAGCCCTCGTCCTCGCGCATGTGGTTCGTCCATTGGCTTCTTGGTCTGAGTTTCTATCTTGCTACTGGAGTGGCGATTTGGATTGAGGGGTCAGGCGTGCTGTTGACGAGAGATTTGTCGATTGCGCATTTCCAAATGACCAATGCGCCCAGCTTGAGAACTTTCGCGATCGTGCCGCTATTTCTGATCGCGTCCGGGCTGCAGCATGATTCTCATCACTATCTTTCCTCCCTGAAAAAGTACACGCTACCTGAGCACCCTATGTTCCGAGGTGTGGTCTGCCCCCACTACGGTGCCGAATGTGTGATCTATCTTTCTCTTGCGTTGGTGGCTGCCCCGCAAGGTGAATGGATTAACAAGACTATGCTGTCTTGTTTTGTCTTTGTGGCTGTAAACTTGGGTCTCACGGCGAGGAATACCAAGGAGTGGTATGCTTCAAAGTTTGGCAATGACTCGGTCAAAGACTGGTGGTTTATGGTCCCTTATGTCTACTGATTCAGACACGAGGTCGTCCCGAGTCGTGGGGCTGATCACCTCAAAAACTTCATAGTATTACCTATCTTTGCAACATGACGCACATCTCGATATGTGAGACTCGTCCTTGTCTCACGCTCACACCATCCACAACTGTAGGCTTCCTTGTCCCGTAGGAGGTCCCAATTGCAGATCAACTCTGGGCCGAGATTTTCGTCTCTTGCCGTTTCTGCAATGCCATGCAGCAGATCAGTGTACATCTGGTTTTTGGTAACAAGCAAGCTTCGCCTCTCTTGCAAGATGCTGTATTTTGGTCGATTGGTCGCGAGCTCGTTTGTTTCTTTGTCTTGACCAATGTGCTTGTCGTAAAATTCCAATACGATTGGTGCGCCCAGGCTCACTGTGGCGACGATAGGATGGTAGGCTGCACCATCTTCGTGTGGCATAATCCCCTGTCCAGGGCGGTACTCGTTTACGAGGACATGATTTGGTGTTTTGTGGGGTGACTCGTTGAATATGCCCAGTTCTTGGAAGCGAGGCTCAATGATGGGAGCTCTGAGCCAAGCTGGCAGTGGTGACGCCAGAAGGGCATTGCTTTTTGTTAGCGCTGATGGCCATGTCTGGAGTCTGCGGTGGGAGAGCTGGGTCCAGCGTGGAAGGGGCGCTGCTTTCACCTGTGTATCCCATGAGCAATCTATCTTGGTAGAATAATAGATGGAAATCTGGAATCATTCTTTTCTAAAACAGATTGATCACATGGATGTATATTTTTCCACGTATACGAGCTTTGAAACACGAGCCAATTCATGACCATATGTCGAAGCATCAAGCCAGATGAAAATGCATCCTTACATACCTTGCTAAGCAGCCAGTCTTCTTCGTCCTCCGTAATGAAGTCGGAAATATAGAAAGCTTCATCGGGCAATGCAGTGATGCGCGCACTCTCAAGGTTGAACGTCATCGGCTTTGTGTTCCCATATCAACACGTCTGGGTGGGTATGAGCTAACCGATGTTTCCTATCTTTCGATGGTACGGATGCTAGTAAAAATAGCAGACGAAGAGAGCACTCGGCGCAAGAGAACAAGGGGAAATGCCCAGTGCAGGTCCACGGGTGTAGATGTAGTACAAAGCGCGACCCCACGTCACTTTCCGCCTTACAGCCTGAGGCACTGGGCACCCACCCCACATCAATCCTCAAGAGAAAACAGCAACTTTCCACGTTACGATGGCTCCTAAGAACAACGCCAAAGCCGGCAAGGGCAAGGGGAAGGATGCCACCGAAGACAAGGGCAAGGGCGGGAAAGCGGCTGTGAAGGGCGCACAGTCGATTAACGTCCGCCATATTCTTGTATGTGGCTCTTCTGCATTTCTATGCTTGGGATTTGGTCTCTTGATCAAATTTAGTGGCGAAGGTTGCATAGGGAGTACTAATGAATTGAACGCAGTGCGAGAAACACGCTAAGAAGGAAGAGGCGCTGGAGAAACTTCGCAATGGAACCAAGTTCGACGAGGTTGCTCGTGAGTTCTCAGAGGATAAAGCTAGACAGGGTAAGTAAACTCCATTCTCATTCCTCGGCGATGTTGAGCTAGAAACGAAAACGAGGCCCGCTAACATCTATCTTGCAGGGGGCGCCCTCGGATGGAAGACCAAGGGCGGACTTGACCCGGCATTTGAAGCTGTTGCCTTTGAGCTGGAGACCAGTACAACGGGTAACCCCAAGTATGCCGAAGTCAAGACTGGCTTTGGGTATCATATCATGATGGTTGAGGGTCGGAAGTAAGCCATGAAAGGCAATCCAATCGAAATAGCCAGTTACTTTCACTTTTCTACAACTCCAAGAAAACTTATCGGGCTGAGACACCGCCGCGTCTATATTGGAAATCTAAATGCTATAAAAGCGCGATATGTTATCTTACAACTCTTTCTTGGCAGCCTCGATCTTAGATCGCTCTTTTGCCTTCTTCTCTGACCTCTGAACCACGGCCTCTGCACCAATACCGCCAAAGACCAGACCAATTCCCAGCCACTGGCCGCCAGACAGCGAGTGACCGAACCAGAAGACGCTGAGAAGCATAGTCAACATCTTCCGAGTGACGGTGACGGTAACGAGCAACAGCGAGGAAAAGCGGGAAAGAGTGTGGAAAATGAACAGCTGGCCGACAGCACCGCAAGCCGCAAACCCAAGGACGTGCTTGAGGGCTTCTGGGTGACGGGAGAGGAATGAAATCGCGCCATACAGCTCTGTTTCATTGGACGGAGGGATAGGGAATGGCAAGAGGTTGTGCAGCACGCCACTCTGGGAGAGATGCGGCATGACAAGAAGGAATGCAGCTGTCAGCGCGGTTGACAGCACATTTTGCGCGACCATCATCTGGGGTCCGGTGAAGCGCGTGTAGAGCTTCGGGGAGCTGAAGACATGGTCTTGTGTGGTGTTGGTCAGACCATCCAATAGGAGATTGATGGCCAGTAGGAAAATGCCCCAGCCTGAAGAGCCCGAATTTGCCGCAGCGACCTTCTTACTCGTACCAGGGTGGTGTAGGCTGAATGTCGCAACGCCGAGAGTGACCATCAACACGACACCATATTTGTACAAGGGGTATTTCTTCCGGAAGATTGTCAGGTGTAGGACCATAACAGGGAGGAGCTTGCATGATTTCGCGAGGATGAAGGTCAGGTAGTCGATGTGTTGAAGACTCGCGTAGCCGAAGGGGGAGGCAAGCGATGAGGAGATGGCGACTAGGATGAGAGGGAACAGGATGCGACGCGTTGGGAAGATGGATGGAGTGCTTTGGCCCTTGGGTGTCGAGATCAGAAGGTAGAAGAAGCCTGTTGTCGCAGCAAATGTAGATTGGATGGTGTTGAGGACAAGCGAATAGGTGAATCGCTCTGTGGGTGGCTCAGGTTCGGCAACAGACGGCGGGCGTACGGGATAGCTCGTTGTTGTAATTGCCTCTTGGAGAACACCCCACGAGAGGCTTGGTTCGTTAGTCTCAGGTGTTTGCACTGGCGAATGGGCTCGACTTACAATGCTGCGTAAATACCCAAGACGCAGATCACCAGCTGGGCCAACCCAGGAGTCTCGGCGACTGTCTCCAAGACTGCCGATGCTTTCTCAGATGCGCTGCCATTGGGAGTGGGATTGCCATTGGCGGGCTTGGACACGCCGGCATCGTCCAAGTGCATTACTTGAGATGAAGGGGCTCTCTGGAGAGGTGCTGCCTGCTTTTGACGTCCCATTTTGATATATGAAGTGCCAGATGGGAAACTGCAAATGCAAGGTAGTCAAACACCAAATGGACAGGAGAGATGAAAGAAATAGCGAGTTGGTCCGAGGTGAAACAGACCTAAGATGCCATGTGTTCAAATGCGCCTTATACAATGATCGCCGCTGCGCCCCACATAACCTTTTTTGCCCTGAACTTCGGACTGAAAGCCACCGTACCTAGTAGAGCATAGCAACAGGATAACCCCATAGACAATTCAATGCTTTCGAGGTGCACATTGACTCGATCACATCAACTTCTTACCCCAAGCAAGGAAAGCGGTGTCATCAAACAACAGTCTAATTAAGCAGGCGGTGAGGCGCAAATCCCCAAATTTTGCAGTTTCCAGCTCCTCGGCATCGCGAACTCTCTGAACACTCGCTCAAGTCCAAGCTCCTCTGACCAAAATGGCGCAAACAACTCGCCCCAATGCCTCGGCAATAACCTCTCATATGAGCACAAATAATGATTCCGCCCCGCACATCGCAACAGCTGCCCAAGTCCAACACAACCTTCAACATCAGCACCTCTGGACCTCATTAACGAGCTACACAATCCCAGCAAACACCACACAAACAGAACCCCTCAATGCACCGAAAGAGCCAATTCCTTTGATCTCGGGCTACCCGCCACACCGGGTATACACACACCCAGACGAGCAACTGTACATGTTAGAAAACAAGATCAAGGAAGACGATCTGCAACCAGAGCGCATGTTTGTCGTGCCGACTACGCAAGGGCAGTCATGGAGTCTGCGCCACATGGCCGTTGTCTTTGATAAGCTACCGGAGTTTGTGGAACAAGCAAGAGAGCAGGATGGTGGATCACTGGGCGTGAAGGCTGCGGATGATCCCGAGAAGCGGGAGCAGTTGGCCAGGTATTACGCCAAGAAGGAGGAGGTTTCGCGTACGGGAGAATGGGGCTCACAGCGTCTGCTGCTTGCTATGATCGATAAGGGGATGGGTGGAGATGGGACGGTGGCGTACTATGTTGTGCAGGAGGGAGAGGTGAAGCCCCGGCAGAATTGAGATGCTACTGGTGGCTACGACATGTATATACCCATTACAATCCTTCATGACTTAGGATATGATGCGATGATCCAAAAATTACAAATAGAGTACAGTCAGGTGTGTGAATCGAACTGTGGCATTCAATAATTACAACGCCAGGAGCCAAAGACAGCGTGAATTAGGACCTCCGAGACTGTACACAAAAGTGTCTGTAGACATTCAGACTGATCACCGGGTATAGTGAGGGACCGAACAGCAAAAAGTGCTAGAAAAAAAAAACTGTACAAAGGCTAGACGAGATGCAAGTATACTGGTAGCAAAAATCAAGGGATCAGGTCACCACGTTCGTTCAACGAGACTTGATCCTGCTCCAATCGACAACTCGAGCAGTATTCCTCATACCACTGCTTGACGTTCTCTGCGTGCTCAGCGAACACACGCTCCGCCTTAGCGTTTCGGTCTTGGGAGTCATCTTGCTGCTCGCCACCTAGGAGAACTTCGACCTGTCGACAGCGTCGGTTTTCTTCCCGAAGCCAGCGCTCCCATTCAGTCTGGATGACCTCTTTTTCGATGCTATTTACCACGCGCAGTGCAACGAGGAGATTGTACCGGTACATTCCGAGTCGCTCACGAGTCTGCTGAAAGCGTTTAATGGCGCTCTTCGTCAGGCTATCACGGGGACCTGACGAGCTGAGTGACAGCGGCATTTCCGCATAGCGCATGGTCTGCTCGTGGAAGGTAGCAAAGCAGTTGCTTGCATTGCTAGATGACGACCAGATGGTCGAGTTTGCGACTGCCTCATCGATGTCGTGCATGTAGATTGATTTGCTCATGACAAGGTTTGGCTGGACGCCAAGTCGCGCCATGAACTTACTTGCATGGCGTTCATGCCACCAGTCCCAGCTATCCCGGGATGAGTAGTATCCGTTCATAACCGCACTTGTGGCGAGCAGGACCAGAATGATTTTGTGTGCACTCAAGGTCTTCCAGCACCAGCGGACCATGCCGAAAAGCCACATCATCAGGAATGAGACGCTGGTCTCTAGGAACGAGAATATCGTTTCAAAGAGAAGCTCGTGCATGCTACGTGGCGTGCGAGGCTTGCGAGGCTCCAGTTTGAGATTGGATCCGGCGCCATTGAAGTGGGAAACGTGGTTCTGGCGTCCGACGTGGCCGAAAATTGTAATTGCCTTTTTCGTCCGACTGTGTGCCTCAAGCCGGCGTACTTGGTCACTGACCAGGTCCACAAGATCTAAGGCGTCTTGTTCCAAATCATCACTCGCTCTTTTGTCAATCACGTCTACGAATATTAGCGTAAGCACGGTGGTATTACACAGAGCAGATACTCACTTTTGAGTCCGTACGGAGACCACAGCCACTCGACCTTGGTGAAGATGGCGATCTTGCTCTTCGATTTGGCATGGAACGTGATCACCACTTTGCTGACCAACCTAAACGAGCGTCTGAATGGAAGATGCCATGGAGTCTTCTTATCCGTGACCACGTAGCACAGGTGGTCGTTCAGCACGTCAATGATCTGATAATCCGAGATCCCGTTTTCATGGTTGCGACCTAAATGAGTCAGTCAAAGTTTCGAACCCGACGCCTAAATCCACATACCAAGGATATCGGATGCTCCGATATTGTAATTGAAGTCACGCCTCAAATGTCGCGATTCCGTGGCAACCCACGGGCCTTGTTTGATATCTTGAAAATATTAGCAACCAGTTATGTAGTTAGAGTACCATATAGACTCACCGCGTGCTTGCCTTTCATGCAGCAAAAGCTGCCATACGGCACTTTTATCGCCAAACAAGATGTGGAACAAAGCTTTGGGGCTGATGTCAAGTACCTTTTCAGCAACCAAAGCTAGGTCACCCTGCGGAACATACTCCACGGGTTGTGTCGGAAGTCTGAATTTGGCGATATCTCGACCTCGGGGACCCTTGCTTGCCTCCAAGTCAAGATCCTTGTCAATGTAAATAGGAATTTTCATGTCTTGTTCACGACCTCGGTCAGCGTGTTTCCTATCGCCTTTGATGTCTGCGAGTCCAGACGAGAGATCTTCCCAGCTGTCTGCACTGGAATCTCGCGTTGGGGACACGGATTCCATTTTGATCAACGCTTTAATAAGAGATTCGAGGGATAATTGCTCCACGGCAATGGACCCTTGTATCAAGAAGTTAAGGCGTTTTTGAAGGACTCTCAATGGTTCAAGGAATGTTTTGATAGTGACTCGACCAGGAATGTCGCTTCCAAGTGGCGGGATCGTGTGGAGGAAAAGGAAGTCACAGTCTCGCCCAGGTGCTGCTGTCACTTCTTTAATACTCTCTAAAGAGACGCCGGTCGTCAAGACGAGTCCAAAGTGGTGGCTGTAGAAGTAAATACTTCTTGTAGTGACATAAGCTCGTCCAGGGAACTCTTGAGAATCATTTGGACTCCAGGTAGCCCTGAACACCAGGACCAATGCTTCCTCCCTCTTGACATCTGGGAACAGCAACCGGAACTGAGCATCCTGTATCCTTAATTGTTGGGGATAATAGCTGGGATATTCATGTCCGATTCCTAACGCAGCTTGTGTAAGCTTAACGTCATCGCCGTCAAGGCTGACCGTCTGTCTGTGGCGTGGCCCAGACTGCTTCTGGGTTCCAGGACTGTTTGTGACATCGGGTTGGGCAGCAATAGTCGCGGTTGAGCCATCGCTTATTGTAGAAGACGGGCGGCCCTCCGGGCCATTTGCTGCATCTATATCACGTTGTTCACGTTGGAGCTTGTTAAGGAATCCCCAGTTGGAACTGCCCCACAGGTTCGCCATCATGCCGCTAGGCATACCACCTGTGCTGTCAGAAACACCTAGTCCAATGCCTCTTTCATTGCTCACAACAACTGCGGCTTTGCTCATGCTTGTAGGCGCTGGGGGATTTGCAAGCGTGGCGGGCGCAAGGCTTGAGCCAGGCTCATCCACACTGCTCAAACTGCGACCCCGGGTAACGTTTTCATCATTTTGGTTCAATGGCATATTCGTGCTGTAAGGGAGGATATTGTGACTGGCAGATATGAGACTGGCTATCCCACCTGCTGGACCCGGAATAGAGGGAGATATCGGGGCCGCATTGTTCGATTTGCGGTGGAGATCCAACTTTTGAATAAGGCGAGAAGTATGCTCTCGGGCATGATCTCGAGTTGAACCCTCGCTATCCAAGCCCGTAGGTCTCCTGCCACTGGCAATGTCGGAGCTATTCCTAATGACATTTCCATCTCGATCTGGCACAGGCAGTGTCATACTGCGTTCTGTCGAGCTGAACTCATCACCCGAATGTGGAACGAGGGAGTCTGCAGGGTCCGCAGCAAATTCGGGGGCTGGGGGTTGAGAGATCGAAAACGCAGGGTCTTGTACCGTGTGTTTTCCAGAGACCGAAAGGTCAGTACTCGCAGGGTTCTCCAGCGCTTTTTGCTTGGCGGCCTCAAATGCACCGATCCACTCCATCAGATCCTTTTGATTGTCTGCCTGGAGGAGAATGGTGTTGTTCTTGGTCTTCACTTGGAAGCAGAATCGCCTTTCTTCTTGGAAAGCGGGGCGGATACTGCAAAGCAGTACACCGATGCGATCGCTTTCCTCGACGCCACCAGTGCGGGATCCTTGCACAAGGCACCCAAAGATGCCGTGCTTGAGGAAAGCCCACCGCTTAACCCAAACATGGCGAGTGGGCTTTCCCGACAGTGTGCGCAGGTACAACCAGCCTTGCTTCTCGGGCCGCGTCTCTTTGCTCACTGGGACAGTTGAAATTGGCCGCGAGCCTAGGTATGGAACAGTAGAGATGTTGTAGTCTTCCAGCTCTCGGGACGGGCGAGCCGTCGCCTCCGCTGTTTCCTCGATGTACTTTCTCGTAGAAAGCAACTCTTTCTTGGAAGACCGTTCACTAACTTCCATTTCATGGAGCCAGCCCTTGATGCGATCCATCTCATTGGACCATTTCGAGAAGGTGCCATTGTTATGGTTGTGGAAGCCCCGGAACTCCCGCCATTGATCACAGGATATCGTGACAAGAAGCCGATCCAGCGCATTGCGTACCTGGGGGCCATGGACCGAGTAGTCCATCGATGCTTTCAAGTATGCCTTGTGAGCCTCGTGCAACTGGAACGCTTCTTCTCTGAGAGCCGAGGCTTCCTTGGATTTTGACTGTGAGGCATAACGGGCCTGTAGGTAGTCATACTGCTTTTGAGCATGCTCGAGATTGCGACGAACTTCCTATTGTTGCGTCAAAGTGTCAGATAGAGCCCGAGCAATGTAGATCATGGGACCCGTACCTTGAATTGGCGCAGATCCTCGTGGATGAAGTCTCGGATGGGTTCGGAGATCAGCGACTCCAACTTCCTCATTGTTGTAACCAGTCCGCTCCAAAGATCTTTTGAGCTCTCTCCGCACCTCCTCATGGCCAGGAGTGTATAGTCATGGTCAACAACCGCCTCGGAGACCACAAGAGGGTGTGTCGAGTAGGACAGAAAATTGCTCACAACGCTCTCCAAACCAGTCAACTCAGATGAGAGCTTGGTTGCAGCCTTGGCATATCCATCCAGCCATTTCTCTATAAAGTCGACTTGATCGGAAAAGTGAAGTGTTGTGGCACGGAAGGTGGGCGAGTCGAGAGCAGCTTCTTTGAGACCGACCGGGCTGGATTTGAAGTGGGATATTAGCAAGCGGACAAACCACTTCTCTCCTGGGCGTACTCACACAACGCTCACAAGCTTCCCGACCTGGGGTAAAGGGGTATGTGCTGGATTCGACATCTAGTGTATGCCTCCAGCCATACAGTTGACGCGGGTAGAAAGCGACGCGACAGTACGAGCGGGGCCTCCTGTCGACGAAATTGAAGGATCAGTTTTGAGTGTCCAATCCAATCTCGAGGCCTGGAGCCAGCCCTCGTGTGTGATGTGCAGCGGTCTCGACTTCGTAGACGCTCAGCGACTGAGCCTCCGGGGATGGAATGATCTAATTGGCTACGTCAGTGATGGGCTTGCTGCCTCGGTGCCTGATGTTCGAGGCGGATCAGAGGCGGTGTGAGAGTTTTTTTTACTGCCATTTTACCATTTGCGGGTCTGCGCATTTTACGCAAAGTCCTCCAATCTCATAATTCATAATGGAGCCCCCTTCTAAGAAGATGCGCAAGCTCTTGGAGAACGACAGTGACAGCGACTCTGGGGATGAGTCTGGTGGGGTGCTTCTTGACAAGCAGTCGCCCGATGCCCCGTTCAAGATCAACGAAGATTACGCTCGACGATTCGAATACAACAAGAAGAGAGAGGAGGTTGCTCGATGTATGTGCTAGACTTCGGTCATGTCTATTTGCAATATGGCTAACGCAGCGGCGAATAGTGGAAGCAAAGTACGGTAAATCCTCCAGTCTCGGAAACCGCCAAGCTGGTGAAGACTCCGACGACTCGACCGATGAAGAAGAGGACGACGATGCTGAGCTTGCCACGGAAGCCCTGGATGCGGAGATTTCTGCGACCTTGAAGGCGATTCGTTCCAAGGATCCTCGCGTTTACGACAAAGATGTCACTTTCTACACCAAGTACGACCCCGAGGCTGCCAATGCTGCCAAAGAACCCAAAGAGAAGTCCATGACTCTACGGGATTACCACACCGAGAATCTCTTGAAGGGCGTGAACCCAGCCGAGGAGGAGAACACTCCGAAGACCTACGCTCAAGAGCAGGCCGACTTGAAGAACAACATTGTTAGGGAGATGCACGGAGCGGGAGCCAACTCTGACGATGAGATGGAAGATGCCGACGATTTCTTGATTCGCAAGCCCGGTCAGGATACCTCGCTTCCCAAGGAAGAAATCAAACTCGACATCGAAAATGCGGACAAGGACCCCGAAACTTTCCTGTCCAACTTCCTCTCATCACGCGCGTGGCTTCCCACCAACAAGCCCGAGATGCAACCATTTGATTCAGATGATGACGATGATTTCAATCGGGCGGATGCCTTTGAAGAGGCATACAACTTCCGGTTCGAGGATCCTAACAAGATGAACGAGGCGTTGGTCACTCATTCTCGTGATCTCACCAACCAGCAATCTGTTCGTCGTGATGAGAAGAGCTCTCGCAAGAAGATCCGTGATGCCGAGCGCCAGCAGAAGGAAGAAGAGAAGAAGCAGCGCGAGACTGAAAAGAACCGCCTGCGCAAGCTGAAGACCGAGGAACTCCAGAAGAAGGTCGATCAGATCAAGGAAGTTGCCGGCCTTCGAGCCTCCAACTTCACAGACGAGGATTGGTCTCGCTTCCTGGACGCTTCTTGGGACGACGAGAACTGGGAGTCAGAAATGCAAAAACGATTTGGAGAAGAGTATTACGATGAGGCTGAAGGCAGCGATGACGGTGACAAGAAGAAAAAGAAGCCCAAGAAGCCTACATGGGATGATGACATCGATATCAACGACTTGATCCCCGACTACGAGGATGAGGAACTCAAGCCCACAGTCGAGCAATCAGACGACGAGGGCGACGATGACGAGGCCTCTGGCTCCAAGAAGAAGAGTAAGGCCGAGGAAAAGCGTATCCAAAAACGGGAGGCCCGTAAGGACCGCATGCGCATTGATGATGCCGTTGAGCGGAATCTTGACCTCGACATTACCCTGCTTCCCGGAGCAACCAAGAAGAACGCGACTAAATTCCGTTACCGCGAGACCTCACCACAGAGCTTTGGTTTGACCGCACGGGACATCCTCATGGCAGACGACACTCAGCTGAACAAATTCGCTGGCCTGAAGAAGCTCGCTTCCTTCCGTGAGGAGGAGCAGAAGCAGCGTGATCTCAAGAAGCTCGGTAAGAAGGCCCGACTTCGTGAGTGGCGCAAGGATACCTTTGGAGACGAGAATGGGCCAGAGTTCAAGTTCGGTGGCGATGCCAAGCCTCAAACTAAGCCTGAGGAGAACGAGACCAAGCTTGATATCAGAGAAGGTGATGGCTCGAAGAAGAAGAGAAAGCGCTCGAAGAAGCACTAAGCGAGTCTCATCCATGGATTGCATTTCCGTTGTTTATAGATAGTACCCGATTGGATGAATAAAACAATTTCTGTATTTTCACAACCTTCCAAGGTTAACTTTGTGGTTCAAGGTTACATCTGAGCTATTCCAGGTCTCTTCCAGCCTTGAAAGGTTCAACAAGTTTGCGTCGTGTTTGTTTTCTCGATGGCTGGGAATTGGGCATTCTCATAGGTACCTAATACCTAGGTAGATATCGATTCCCGAGGTCTTCCAAGGTTCCAAGGTTCTGCAAAATGAAACAAGGCTTGGGTAGGTAGTAGTATGTCCACGGGCACTCCAGGGCTGTATTGTAGTTCACCTGGGCAACTTGGAAGCGCCTGAATTGGAGCCCCGGAGGGCTGGCGGTACGATCCCCGGGATCCATCCTGCCCACCTGGGCACCTGGCACCTGGGCACTGGGCAGGTGGCCATGAAATATATTTCACGAACCTCGGGCACCTGAACACCACATATATATTCACATCGATTGCCCCAATTGACCGAACAAGCTGCACTGGCCATGGATAGACCAAGCGCAGCGGAAGTGTCATTAAATCGCGATTGAAGCCTTCCAAGTTTTACTCCAAGTGCATTTCACAGTACAGTGCTAGTATCTATGGATGTATATCGTGAAAAACAGCTCAATGCGGAAAGCTGCCATGCGACCTCGGGACCCGGATCCACTGCCGTTGCTGGGGCGAAGAGACGGGTTGTTTTGACCGCAACGAAGCTAACGCGAACAGAGCTATCCACCTGGGTCCCGAGAGGTCCAATCTGATACCGAGGATTGACTTGTAGCCTGCAAGCTCTGGTTTTTTCCTTGAGATCCAGGACAAAAGTGGGTTGTGGGCACCCCGTCGCTGGGATTGTCATGTGAAGTACCTTGGTACATCGTCCATGCGGTGATCGATCACTCTAAACCTTGTATCCGCGACATATCCCAAGGGAAAAATGTCTCATATCCGCCCGGGTTATCCCTCACATCGATTGCCGCGCCAACAAGGACGCATGCGTACACTGTCGTATGCTCGAGCCGTGATGCAGGTGTAGCTAGAGCTGCAGCTATGGAGAATTGAGACGACCATACGGAGTAATTAGTACTTGGCGTGCAAGTGTCCGAGTCCTCGAGCTTTCAGCGTATTCCGAGCTCCATTCGGAGTGTCCTGTAGAGCCTTAAGGGAGGTTGGACCATGTTACTCTCTCACCCATCAGATTCAAGTCTACCCGTACTGTACTTAATGCCCCGATGAAGCTATCAAACCTGAATTATGCAAACTTAGCCAGTTCACCGGTTCGCTCTCGGATGCCCGGGCAGCAAAAAGGAGGCCGGGGAGTGGAGGCCCGGCATTGGGGGAAATTTACACCGTACCCCTACCGTACCGGCGGCGCTTGGACCGTAATTCGGATCAAAGACGAATTGCTCTTTGCTTGCTCCTCCACTGGTAGCAGTAGATTATACAAAGTAGGGAACACCGGGCTCCGAATCAGCCAATTGATCCAATCCAATCCAATCCCCATAACCCCGGAAAACGGATCAAGGGAAGGCCAAGGTGTAGGCCAGATTGCAGAATTTTCAGTGGATCGGGAGATATCGGCAGGAGGCAATTCGATACAGCCCAATACACCGTTATTTCCGTAATCTAGCCCCCTGGGCATTCTGATTGGCTGTTGTCGGCTTGCGTCCGCTTTCTTTCCGTTGTAATTTTTTTTTTCTGGCCCCCCTTCCCGCCTCTGCTCTTCCCTTTTCTTCTCTCTTTATCCCTGGGGTTTCTTCCTTCTTGACACTCTCCATCTCCTCTCTTTTTTTTTGCATCTTCTTTTTGCACTACATTCAAAATGGGTTCCGGTGACGTTAACCAGGCCGAGAAGTCGGTCTTCGGCATGCCCGTAAGTTGATTCCCTTGTGATGAGCTCGTTGATGTTTGGGAAGTTGGATTGTGAACGCGATCCAATGGCCCGGTCACGAAGCAAAGCACGATTCAAAAAAACCTTGAAGCACAAAGCTAACCTTGCATACAGGGCTTCGTTGTCGACTTCCTGAGTACGTGATCACTGCACAATGCAACCAACGGGCTTTTGAGCCTGCGACATTCAGAGAAACAGAGAAACAATACTAACAGTCTTCCAGTGGGTGGTGTCTCCGCCGCTGTCTCCAAGACCGCCGCTGCCCCCATCGAGCGTATTAAGCTCCTCATCCAGAACCAGGTTGGTCATCACCTCTCCTAGTCAAGTGAACGACAGGAAAATTTTTGCAATGGCACCGCGATCAATCGCACTCGAGATACTTAACTTCGTGTTTCGTCTGCACATGATTCGATGCAGTTGAGAAGAATTTTACTCTTCGTTCACTTGATTCAGCCACAATTTTGCAACAGTCTCTAACAACAAAAACAGGATGAGATGCTCAAGGCCGGCCGTCTCGACCGCAAGTACAACGGTATCGGTGACTGCTTCAAGCGTACCGCCGCCGCTGAGGGTGTCGTCTCTCTCTGGCGTGGAAACACCGCCAACGTCATCCGTTACTTCCCCACCCAGGCTCTTAACTTTGCCTTCCGTGACACCTACAAGTCCATGTTCGCCTACAAGAAGGACCGTGATGGATACGCCAAGTGGATGATGGGTAACCTTGCCTCCGGTGGTGTACGTATCTCTGAAAATCTCTGCGCGCTTGGACCATGCTAACAGATCACAGGCTGCCGGTGCCACTTCCCTCCTCTTCGTCTACTCCCTGGACTACGCCCGTACCCGTCTTGCCAACGACGCCAAGTCCGCCAAGGGTACCGGTGAGCGCCAGTTCAACGGTCTCGTTGACGTCTACCGCAAGACCCTCGCCTCCGACGGTCTCGCCGGTCTCTACCGTGGTTTCGGTCCCTCCGTTCTCGGAATCGTTGTCTACCGTGGTCTCTACTTCGGCATGTACGACTCCATCAAGCCCGTTCTCCTCGTCGGTCCTCTTGAGGGCTCTTTCCTCGCCTCCTTCCTGCTCGGCTGGACCGTCACCACCGGTGCCGGTGTTGCCTCTTACCCCCTTGACACCGTCCGCCGCCGCATGATGATGACCTCCGGTGAGGCCGTCAAGTACTCCTCCTCCATGGATGCTGCCCGCCAGATCATCGCCAAGGAGGGTGTCAAGTCTCTCTTCAAGGGTGCCGGTGCCAACATCCTCCGTGGTGTTGCCGGTGCTGGTGTCCTGTCCATCTACGACAAGGCTCAGCTCCTCCTTCTCGGAAAGAAGTTCTAAGTTATTCGCTGAAATGTGAATGCTTCCAGTGTCACTACATCGTGCCGGGGTAATCTCCCGGGCGTTGTCAGCATTGGGTGGAACCGACGAAGTGGTCGTCAAAAGATAGATGCGTCAAGAATGGGTTCAGGGGATCTTGAAGCATAGAATGGTGATTCTTCCTCTTATGTACCCAATGTACTTTACTGCCTGCAACTATTCCTTTTTCTTAATCATTCTCGAACACGATCACGATCACTCGTATCTCCAATAGTAGATTCCTTGAAAGTAAACGGTAGATTCATCTATGCCTCAGCAGATATCGTTGTGGTCACGGATATTTGCCCCTTGGTATTCATGGATGCCTTCAGCGGACGGATGACCAAAACGGATACTGACCTATCTTCTATGAACATGAACATAGACAAATCCTCGACCACTGACTGGAAATAGACCATATCGTACGGAGTCCATCGGAGTGCCCAAGCACACTCCCCCAGCATCCCAAAGCATCCCGAGCATCCCAAAGCGGCAGGGGCTCCACAGTAGCTGCCATGACGTCTTGAGCATCATCCCCTAGATCTCCAGGGCGCAACTGACTCTCCAACTACACAACTATACCCCAAACACACCAAAATGTCAGTCCAAACCTACACCAGCGCGCCCGTCAACGCGAACGCCAACCCAACAGACGAGGGCGAAAACCCCAATGCCTCAACCGCCACCGCGATGGAATCATCAGAACCATCCAGCACCACAGAACAACCAGCAACAAAAACCCAACCCAACCCACCAGCTGCGCAACAAGCCGCACCAAATCCAACACCAAACCCAAACCCAAACCCATCAACAACTTCATTCCCCGAGTCCGCAACCTCCATCACCCGCACGCCACCGGCGCCACAGCCCGTCTCTAGACCCCAGCATCCAACAAAGACAGGACCCGCTATCCCGGTTGCTCCACCACCCAAAGCAGGCGAGGCTGTGACCCCTGCGCCGGTGCCGGCTCCAGCTGCGTATACGCAGTCGTACTCGTTCTCACCTGCGCCTAATTCGACTTCCACGCCTTATGGCTCTGTTTATCCTACTTCGGCGGGACGGCCTCAGTTGCCTTTGCATGGGGGCAGTGCTGGGGCTGGGGGTGGAGCGGATAGTATCTTTCCGCCGGAGGAGGAGGAAGGGTTCATTGGGGCGGCGAAGGGGTGGATGCGGTGGGGTGGAGGAAAGCTTGTTGAGGTTGAGAAGGAGGTTTGGAAGAAGATTAATGATGTGCATGAGAAGTGAAGCAGATGAGGTTGGAGCAGTGTATTGAAATCTGTGTTTTGGGGCCGGACTAGGAGGTCAAGTTGGATTGATTTGGCGTTTGGGATCCATGGATGTATGTTTAGGGCTTGGGTTGGACTCGGCGAGGCTGCTATATGCATGCATCGATATTGTTTACTCTAAGCAAGGTACTGTCCACGGAAGATTATGTTGGAGTCTCGGCTTTGGCCGAAGCAAATGCAGCATATTACGCTACGATCAACAGGGAAGGATCGGTGTTATGGAGTAGAACCGTGCAGATTGCAACGGATAGTTTAACCTGGCAAACGACCTGGATCAATATGTACTTCCATCCCCGGCGAACATTTGTCCGCCTCAACCCGAATGATCAAATAGAATGCAAGATAATAAGACCTGCATGTACATGAATGTTGTGTGTTGAGCACATAGAACAAGATGGAAAAGAGAAGGTAGAAAAAAATAAAGAGACAGGATTCGACAATTCTCAGTGAGATCAGTGAAGATGACTGAGACAATCAAGCCAGGATATCCTAGAAGTGAAACCAGTGGGATCAACAAAGACGACCAGATCATTTCGTAAGATCCTGCGCAGATTGGTGGATTGCCGGGATGGTGCGCAAGGAAGAGCAGAAGTATTAAAATCCGTAAAGTATGAAAAGAAGAAGCAGCTGAGCCACGACCGATGCAATAATAACGCCGAAGAGAAGAGGGGGTATTGACTTGTCAGGAAAGGACTGTCAGGATGGTCGTTGGCGTCATAAAAAAGAAGAGAAACATCCGTCTCGAATACCACGCCACTGTGCACTGCACTTAGCAGCTTGCATTTTCTGGATCAAGAGCACACCAGCCAATCCAGACCAGCTGCGGCCATGTGAACATAAAGAGAGAAAAAAAAAAGAACCCAAGTCAAAACGCCAATTATGCAGAGACTACATGGAGCCCAGTCGGAGAAGTGCCTCCACAGCAGCACGTTCCTGGTGGTCGATGGTGCGGGGAATTTGAGAGGGACAGGTAGCAGGGAAGATGCCGGCAGGCTGAGGCTTTGTCCGGGCAGCATCATTCATGAAACTGCCGGTGTTCATGGAGCGAGCACGCAACGCATCTGCGCCGATCTGAGCCCAGTCTTCCTCGTCTGTGACATCGCCTTCATCCCATTCGTTCTCCTGGAGTTCATCCGGTGCCTCCGATGAAGAATAGTATTCCTCGCCATCCAAGGACATCTTGTCGGCCTCATGCTCGAGCACATCCAGGTCACCATGCATTCCGAAGTCATCGGTGTAGGAGAATGCCGTGGACTCAGCAAAGCTCATCCGGTAAGGATGGCGGTTGCCACCCTGCCAGCTGGACTGGCCTTGAATTTGGACACCACGCTGCAGAGAGCCTGACACACTGGAAGGAGGTGATGTAGATGCGAAATCGCGGGCCGGTTCGCCACGACGTCGTGCATCCCAGCGGCCCCAACCAATCTTCTCAAATACCACATCACTGCTGCTACCGCTTCGGCCCTCCAGGGCGGCCACAACCAGTCGGCGTGCTTTCGCAGGCGGGATACGCGAGAAACCAGGCACCGAGGTCGTCAGGTGGCCCATAACGTGGCGGATAGCGAGAGGGCCTTGCTGCAGAAGGATCTCAGGGAGATGATACTTGGCCAGCATGGCTGGAGTGATGGCGCCCGTGCTATCGAGATTGTCCCGGCCGGCGGAGTTATGCTCGACACCATCCTGCAGATCAATGTCCGAGTCCAGCTGAGGCACAGTGGACAGAGGAGAGCCCGGGGAGAGGGTAACCCGCTGGAACGTAGGAGGGAGAGTAGGAGAAATAGAGTTGGGTGGCGTGGGAAGCATGGCAGGCTGTCCGGGTCGCGTAGCGCGGCCCACACCTGCATGCGGGATATCAACAGAAGCAGTCTTGCCAGTTTTGCCAGCGAGAGCCATAGCAATACTGGAGGTTGTCTGAGGAGCCATGATGAGAGATGTATTGGTGAAAGGGGGAGACCTGCGCGTAATGTATATATGAGTCAGAAGACCTGATCCTAAACGCGACAAAGCCGTACCACGGCAGAGAACGGGTGGCAACGGGATCAAAGAGACCAAACAAAGAGGACTCACCTTTCACAGAGAGACAAAAGATTCACAGACGAAGAGTGAGAAGTTCGTCTGTTGCACTGTTTTGACTGCTTAGGGCTTTCCACGCAGGGGATGCGACGCGGTAAGGGGCGATAAGTCGAGATAAGTCGCGATAAGGACAGATCACTTAACGCGACCTGATCTATGAGACCAAAGGAAGTAATGGGAGGAGTATGGAGAAGAGTAGAATAGAGGGGTGCAGGGAGTACTCATACAAGTACAAGACAAGACCCCCCATGGAAGGTCCAGGTATGGCACTCCGCAGGCGCAGCGTCAGGAAAGCGCGTGGGCCTCGGGGCCGAATGATTGGCGCATCGTGACCGGGTGCTTCCGGCTTTCTATACAATTACTACATGATGATATTGTATTACTTGTGGAAGATACACTGACAGTGAATACCTAGTTCCTTTGTCCGATCTGAGTATTCTACCTCTCCTTGGACATGACTATTGATACTATGGCCAGACATCTCGCACTAAACACCTCCCTGAGTCGATCCGAAAATCCCGTTCACAGCAGAAAGGTACCTGACTAGACAAAAACCCCTCACTGCCAAGTTGCAACTTGTTATCAGCCAGTCATGAAGATCCCGAGTGCTCGTGCGCTTTGGAACGCTTATAGCGCTCCAGGGCGTAACCCTATCCCCATCGGCTGATAGCCGTCCTCCAAGGCACGTGGATCCTGTATGGAACGCCTATTAACTGGAATGATTTACATCTACTATTGACTTTTTTTTCTTTTTTTCCAGTCCGGATCAATCACTCACACTGTTTCGCCAATGTGACATGACCATGAGTGTTACTCGTTCATTCTAAGATCGGACTGCCCCTCCAACCCCTCTATTTCGTGTGTACTTTATCTTAGAGACGCTAAGTACTGGGTACATCCACTTCGCCTCGGGTCCCACTACCATCTGGACTTGGCCCCTTGACGTCAGTTGTACCGGTGACATACGCTTGGGCATCTAGTAGGGCATGTTCCCTTCCCTACAATTATAATAGACTTTATTATTGGCATAGAATGGCCAGCGCAGAGTCGCCACTATCAATGCGCAATTGGGAATCTCTGACTCAGATCATTGACCAAAGGGGGCCCTTTCATCGTACAGTCAGCACAGGAACCAACTTTGGAACTGGGAACGCTCCATTGGAATCTTCCAGGGCTAGGAACCCGAACTCGGCGTGGATGCCGCTGAGGGGTTATTCGCAGATGGACAGAACATGCAGGGGCTCACGGCTTCTCCGCATTGGGGGAATATCGTGTCCCGCTATCAACCCCCAACAAAAGGATACAAGTGGCTTGTATGTCGTACATTGACCTCGCACTAGGGGCTTGCATTCCTCGGAAGTCTACTGTGTGACGGGGCAACGCTCGGCCAAAGTGTCAAAATATGCAGCATTGCATTCTTTCCTTGGAACCCATCCCGCAACGCCTTGTTTGGGGACCTCGGAGCTGACTACGTCGGGATTTGATTACGTTGGAGCCTCGTAAAGTGGGCTATGAAACAGCCAAGCGGATCGTCATCATTATGGAAGTGGCATAATTTGTGGGACAGCCAGGTATACAGTACAACCGATGTACAAGCCTCGGAAGTCAATGTACTAGTAGTTGTCGGGGTTGCTGGTGAAGTGGGAATATTAGCGACCTCGGATGGGTTTCATGTGCGATAACGTGACCTGAGCATTAAAGTTGTCAGCCCTAGATTTGGTCAATTTTGGACGACCAAAAAAAAGGCAAAGAACAAGGGCTATCCCGGGGTCAATTTTCTGCGTGACGAGACTCTGTTTTCGATTGTTAGATGACAAAATTGTGGCGCTCAAATACCCTTAGTATAGGATGCGTGGACAAAAGGTACATCTTTAAACACCCGTCCGCGGGTGGACGCCTGAGCCCCAATATTCAGTGGAAATCCTATTTGATTTGTTCCGTGTCTCCAGGTCACCCATCAGCTTCAGCGTTCGCTGTGCGATTTGAAACATCGGGCATTGGCGCAAGTTGTCGGAATTTCAAAACGAATGCAAGTACCAGGGACTATCTACCAGAACTCGGCTTGAGGGCATGATCGGGCTAAAAACGATCAACCCGACATCTCCGGATTTTATGAAAAAATGTTATTGAGGTGGTCATTTATCATGAGGAAAGGTCGTTAGAACCATGAAAGCCAGCTAATATTACCCAGGTAGGTAGGTAGCATTGGGCATCAGGCAAACCAGAGGAATCGAGCTGGACCTCTATAATGTATATGCTTGGGCAAACAGTCTCCATCAGCTTAACCGCCAATTATGACCTTCCTTACCTCATAATAACTTGACCCGATAATGTAACCCCCAATAGTCGAGCTCAATATGTGACTTGTTCGCAAACCATTGGGTTTGCCTGCTCAGATAGGCCGCAAGCCTTACAACGTCTGGCATCTAGAATTACCACAGCGTTCACACCTGGACTGGCATTAACCGCTCTATTTTACCAATTGGGTAGAAGGCTGGTCAGTCAGATATTAAGGAAATCGTGAATTATGATTCAATGAGACCGGTCTTAGAACTCTCCGAGAGATCAGCAGCGAATACCAGAACAGACTGTTGACCAGAGTAAGGTCAACGGAGACATGCCTTTCTTCCACATACAGCTCATTTTATGCCCATCCTGAACTTTGGGGTCCTGGATACTATGAAACATTCCAAAGTTCGTACATTATGCTTAATCAGTAATTGTTTGATTGGCACTTAGTTAATAGCAGGCGTACCAAGGTCTGTGTGAAGGCAAAATAAACAGTGGAATGAGCAGCAGCAGCAATATCACGCTTGTTCTGGTGCCCAAGGATACTAGGTATGAGTATTATGATCGTCCAAAAGGTTCTGCTGGACCATTCGATGAATTCTGTACCACAATCCTTCTTCGACCGGTCTTCTCCAGAAACAGATAACTTCTGATAGAGTGGAGGTGATCATATTTCTGGCTGTTGAGAAATCACTGCGCGGAAGGAAATTGGATATAAAAACCACTAAATTTAGTTATCTTGGTCTCTTGATAAAGCGAAATACACAGAATCAAGTGCTTGCTTTGTCCATGGAGAACATATTGACATATCTCAATCTCGTATTGATGAAATATCATGTGTGGTGGTCGCATGGATCGTGATGCTGGCTACATGCAAGAGCGAAGCTGCCTCTAACCACTGGCATGCCGTCAACAACGGGGCGTCGACATCGGGAACTGTCCATTCCGTGATTCCTCTTTGGTCTTTAATTACTCCTCTGAACATTAGCAGTGAGTCGTTGATGATGACACTCAGATCTTTCAACTCCCTGTTGGCGACGACCTCGTCTATCTTCGGTGTTCGTTATTCAGTGCCAATTCCCCAGGACCCTTCGCGATTGCACCGGCGTCAGGCTTCATTCTTTCATCGAGCGTGATATGTTATTCGTGAGGTCGTTCAAGAAAGCCAAAGAGTTGCAATCGCGTCTGCCATCGAAACAGGGATCGGCCACGGGTAGGATGAGCCGTCACAAGGTGTTTCCATCAGGACCCTTTTTGATGTCTTGCTTTCTTGTTCTTCACACTGGGAATACTTAAGTCGCTTTCTATGCCCACAATCAGCCGTCAATTATCACTAGAGCTCGACATAAGCATACTTAGGGTTGGCCCCACACCTTATGCGCCGATCCGGGCATAAAGTTCATAAGCACCCTCAATTGAGATGGCAAGATTGAAGAGACGATGGAGTTGTTTGGCAGTGAACGCAACACCCGCGTTCGCTTTGTCTGTAGCCATTATCTCGAGGAGCCCTTCTGAAATCGTATATCACTACCGGTCTCTTCCTGCACATAATCCGGCCCGTCACCATCTCCCACGAATTGCGCAGCGATCAAAACCACTTAGAGAGATCCCTCTGGATGGTCCAATGACTGCAACAATATGCGTGGCTTGGCCAACTTGCCAGCCTGCTTAGCGAAGCAGACCCCGAGAGTGGGACTTGACTCTGACGGCGAAGTCGCTTCACCAGTATAGATTTGGCTTCACTTTTGGAGGGAGCCAGAGGGTGTGATTTGATCTAGATATTGAAGAACATCAGTGATCTAGTAGTATTCCTGGGGAAAGGAGTGCTCTCTTACTCCGGCCATCACGGCTGCCCGATTCAAAGCACCCAGCTCTTCAAAGCAATTGTCCACACAGCCTGCGCAATCGCAAAAGGTACACTTGCTCTAGGGCCTCCATAGGAAGCATTTGGGTGGTTGTGCCTTTGACACCGTTGAGTCGCTTCATCTTCCCAGGTTGAGTTGAGTGCCTGTCGCTGGCACATGTTGAATGACTCTGCCCGTCATTTGCAATGTTGGTAAGGAATGAATTCCCGGCAGGAAGTAGGAATAACTGCCATAAATGGAAACATTTTATCATGTGATACAGTCCTTCCTCCCGAGGTCTGGACGAACCTAAGCATCAATAGATGCCAAAAGAGAAAGTGAGTTAGAAGATTATTCAGTTCCAGATGAGATTTGTGATATGAGGAGTCGACGTTGGGATCAAGGCATTACTATACGGTTGTAAAACTATCATCGCTCCGTCCGAAAACCAACCGAGACCAATGTAAAAATAGTTTAATGCCTACAATGGCAGAGATTAGTATGACTACATCAAAGAGAGCTGGTAGTGAGACTAATTTCTTTGCGACTCAAGAGACAGCTCATCGAGAGCTAGTTATAAGTTCCAAGGTTCTAGTTTACGACCATCTCCCTCTCTCACTCCACTACCCGCCTCTTATGCCTTCGAAAATGGCATCCGAAGACCCCAAGAGGCCCTTAACTGATACCCACGGGCTTGATGAAGCCCTGGGTAGTGCAACCGCAAGACAGCATGATGGATTTGGACTTGGCGTGTGTTGATCACCTTCTCGCTGAAGAACGCAGACACCTGGACAGGGCTCATGACTGACGAGCAAGATACATAGTGCAATGAGACCGTCAATATCTGTTCTGAGAAGCCTTCAGAAAATCAAGATGCCCCCAAATTGGCTCCCATGGCGGGGCTCCCAGCCAGACCTGGAGCTTCGGGATCTCCGCTCTCCATCAGCACGTTGAAGCGCAAGCTACCAGAGGATTGTATGTTTCTCCACATTTAAAGCCCCTTGATCTTCTCGAATAATACTAACCGCCATCTGTATAATAGTCTCAAGCGGTGAATCGTCTGTTCATGAATCTGCAGTCGGCAATGAAGGTCTGTATCCCCAATCCCTCACCTGGCCCATCTCATCAATGAGGACTGACCGTGGAATCATCGCTTACAGACATTTTCGCAAAAGTAGATGACAGGGAGAACAGTATGCACGCATGATTTTAAGGCTGTTATCTCACATATGTTTTACTAACAATTATTCATACAGAAGCTCATCCTAGCTCCTGCGTCAAACTCGTCTATCCACACGGGCTTTGGAATGTGGATTAGAATCCCGGTGCTCGTGAGCCACACAGTCTCAGGATTTTCTTAGCATCTCGAAATTGAAATTGAAACCACTATTTTCCTCTCTCTTGGGCTAGAAAAATCTCTTACGGGGCTTTCTTTAGAAGGCGAAGCAATCGAACAATTGGACTGGCACCGGTGACTCCCATGCCCCAAATTTTAGGGCCGGCTACCTAAGTAAGTCAAAATGAAAACTCATAGATCCCACTCGGTTAGTCTGGTACTAGCAAGGCATCTCCTATGGTGACCGGGATCGTAAAATGTGCATGATTCCATCTGGGCCCATATGCCAGATAAAAGGCTTGCTGTCGGCAACTGAGGGATGTGCGCCTTTCCAATACCCCGGGGGCCAGCGTATTGATAAGTCAATTTCTTCAGACTTTTCCTTTCATCAAAGCTCTTTTCTCCGACCAGCTCGCCAAGTCAAATGACCCATCACTCAAGTCACGCGAATTTCCCACGAAAAGGAATGCATGCGCTTGTAGCGGTGCGTGAGGCTCACAATCGGTGTATTGCATTTCACATGGTATTGCTTGATAGCTGGGACCTTCGTAATGTGCCAGTCTCTCTGCGTGATTGACGCTTTGCACCATGTACACAGTTCCCTTCACTACATCATCTTGATTCCCGTTTAGAAAGGCAGGGTAAAAGCCCCAAAGTCTGCATTTGAAGCCTTTCAGATATGCTGGTCGGAGTTGTGGACAGCTTTTCAGCCCCAGGATATCGGCGAGTAAGCCCGGATCCTGCAGGGAGCCATAGAAAAAGTAGTGACCTGTAGGTGCCGGACCTGAGATTTCAGAGCGAGGAGTTTGAGGCGGGAAATACACGTTGGGGGAGAAAGTCCGCAGCTTCAAAACAGCGGGGGCTGTTTTAGAGCTCAGGTTCACTGGTGGAGGTGGAGGTGGAGGGTCTTTGCCTAGCATCGAACCGGGTATTTGACATGAGCTTCTCGGAGTCAAAGGTAAAGTAGGAAGTTCTCGGCGCTTGATGGTGGAAGTAAATGTGAAGTGGCTGAGAAGAGGATTGGCGGCACAAAACCTCCGTAGTGTGCGGGGTATCACTTATTTTGCTACAGATTGACAACTCATGGCTCTGCTTTATCCAATATATGTGGATGAAATGAAATTTCCCCCTTGAATGGTACTTGCTAGTGCTTAAAGAAGCTAGAGCATCCAATTCAATCAAGGGTATCTTCCCGCGGGGTGAACCTCATAAGTAAATATACAGACAGTAACTCCCGGTTCTCAATGAATAGGCCTGTGGATTTGTTGTTTTTGAATCCGACCTCGGAGAAATACGGCGAATCATGGTGAACTTTGCAGTGGCATTTCTGTTTCTTGCAATCACCAATGCTGCAGTCAGTCCAGTATCCCTCAACTCTGATATTTCCCTCATCATTCATAACGACCTGACGGGTAAATCCTCGCTGTCTTCATGTGCTTGTAAGAGACTGATATGAATATAGAAAACGAGAGTTCTTTGTCTGACTCCGGGATTTTGGTCCTTGACCCTCGCACATGGCAAGAAGCCACCGAAAGCTGTGTCAGACTGGGAGCAACTCTTTGGAGAAGTGAACCAGGCCCAGAAATCATCCAAAGTGGTCTGAAATACCTTTTGCATCTTGGCAGATATTCCTCCGGTCAGCGCTTTTGGGTCTCCCCCAAATATCAAAAGCCGTCGAGTTTAAACACCAATGGGCAGATCGAGGTTTCTTCAGCAGAGGAGAGATTACCTGTTCTATGCACACAGACTGCTCCTTATTCCAACAGCACGTTCCAGGATACAAGCGCACAGTGGCAGGTGACTGTCGAATCTAAGGATCAACGCTTTACTGGGCAAGTGCGCATCCAATGCGACAGGACTAAGCTAACGCTTGTTCAGATTTCGTGATCGTGTCAGCTTCAGATTTCTGGGTATCCGCTATGCGAGCCAACCGGAAAGATGGCGATACTCCCAAGTGTATGAAGGGGGCAATGAATCCACGTCGGCTCTCGACTACGGTCCCAGCTGCGTGCAAGGTACAACTGGCTCCGAGGATTGTCTTTTTCTCAATATCTGGACACCTTATATTCCCCACCCGTTGAGGACTCGAAAGAAAAAGCTCAAACCCGTGATGCTCTGGATACATGGCGGAGCGTTTACAGGTGGAACTTCCAGCGATCCAACATTCGATGGCGGGAATTTAGCCTCACGAGGCGATGTCGTTGTTGTTGCAATAAATTACCGACTAGGAACCTTTGGATTTCTCGCGCTGAACGATGGGGAGACTAATGGAAATTACGGACTGGCAGACCAGATCACAGCCCTAAAATGGGTCCGTCAAAATATCAAGGCGTTCGGCGGAGACCCGGACAGGATAACGATTTTCGGACAGTCCGCTGGCGCAGGCTCTGTAAGAGCCCTGCTTGCCTCTCCCAAGACACGCAATATGATTGCTGGGGCCATCATGCAGAGCAACCTAGGGGGCTTGGCTTATGGCACAACATACTCCAAATATTACACTATATCGCAGCAGATGGAAGTGGTTGGAAATGCCATTCTCAAAGAAACGAACTGCACGGAAGCAGCCTCGCCAGTTGGGTGCTTAAGAGAGCTTCCTACAGCAAGCATCTCGAATCTCGCCGACTCAGCACGTTATCTAGTCGTGGATGGCATTTACCTCCAAACAGCGGAGTTGGGTTTAACACGTTCTTCATCCACTGCCCACGTCCCACTTATGATCGGCACAATGAGAGATGACGGTGCTGCAATGATAGGATATCCTTCAGAGAAAGAAACATTGAGGTCCTTCCTCAATGATACTGGTCTGCCTGATTCGATCTCAGCAAGCCGATTGTTCCCGATTCCGTCAACTTCCAATGCCACCTTGGACATATTCAATACATCATCTCGCATAGCCACAGACGGAATGTTCCGCTGCATTGATGCAGCAACAGCCCATGCAGGTTTGAAGAACCGTATTTTCCCCGACATTTTTTACTACGAGTTCAACCGCTCTTATCAAATGCCTGACTGGTCACCCAATGCCCCGGTCTGTAATGCGCCCATCACAGAGGAGATGAAGCACGGTGATCCTAGCCAGGAGTACTTCAAGTGCCATTCTGGGGAGTTGTTCTACGTATTTGGAAGTTTCCGCCGGCAGGGATTGCCGTTCCGAGATGCGTTTGATCTCCCATTCGCACAATACGTGCTGGATTCTTGGGCAAGCTTTGCGAGAAATGCTACGCCTACCCCGGATTCCAGGCTCTTGAAGGCAAGAGGGTATAACAGCACTGCCCACCAAATTGGTACCCACGGTCCCTGGAAGTCTTTCGGGGACAATGGCCAGATGCAAGCTCTCCAGTGGCCTTCTGAGATGACGGGTTTGGCGGACTTGGAACAATGCCGCGAGCTGGAACTTCCTTTGGATTATTATGTTTAGTGAAATTGTACCTAGGTATATACTTCATCCTGATTCTTGCTTGAACCTTGGAAGATGAACTGGAATGGCTTGTCTGTTCCAAGAGGGCGTGGGTGCCGATTTAACTAGGATTTTTGCGATTGTAGACTTGAGAACATGCATGAATTGCTTCCAAGGCTCTAGTTAACCCTTTATCCAAGACCAAAGTTACAACCTTGAAAGCTGAACAGCACAGCACCTGCGCAGACAGCAAGTTCATCCTGCAACTTGGACAAATTGGTGCGCGGATATGGGTCTCCGCTTCCGATGCGCTGGCTTCCGAAATTCAGACCCAAGCAGTGTATCACAAGTACTGCCGAGTTTCAAGAAGTCCGCTACAGCAGGGAATGTGAATTCAAAGGCTTAAGTCTGGAGGGGCAAAAGTAAGGTTCAATGGAGGTTTGATAGCGCTGTTGTATATCTTTCCGGCGGCGAACCGATGGGTGCCCAGGTGGAGGTATATACTAGGTAATGTAGTACTGGTAAATATTTGGACTACTAACTGAGCCATCATACCTCAAAATATGAACCAATGAATATTTTTTATAGTCAATACCCATAACTGGACCCTGCAGCGAACCTTGGAAGGTAAAGACAACATGGCATCGATGTATAGTGATAAGATCGGATGTGCCTCTTCCGACGGTTCCCCTCATGATGAAATGGATCTGTACCGCCATTAGGACCCCATATCTTGTTCAATTCCTCTTTTTTTCACTTACAACTCTCCAAGTCACCTATTAAAAGCCCATAACTAAAGTCAACAAGAATGTCCTACCAAATCGCCTACGACACAGCCCGCGCACCTCCCCGCGGCGCTGCCCTCGTCGCATTCATGGAAGACTTCTACCGCACCAGCGATACAGAATCACAGCACGAGAAATACGTCCAGAGCTTCGTCGAGGACGCGACGCTCATCATGGGACCAAAGGAAGCGAAGGGCACAGCTGGTACGTTTTCGTTGCGTTGCCCCTCTACAGAACAAGATAAATTAGCTTGGCTCAATAGCATGTCATTTGCTCAAATGGACATGAGCTAACAATCTCCAGGAATTCTCAACCTTCGCCATGGGCTCTGGACGCACGTTGCATCGCGCCGACACACGCCTACGCGGATTTTCTTCAGCGGTGACGATGAGATCATGTTGTATGGTGGTGTGAACTATAGACTCAAGGCTAACCCCGATGAGGATGTCTATGTGCCTTGGGCTGGGCGTGTTGTCTTTGCGCCCCACAAGGAGGGCGAAGATATCAAGATGCAGTTCTACCAAGTGTACTTGGTAAGTGTGACATTCAGCCCTGGAGACACAAGGTTTGCGGCGCTGACTACGATTCTAGGATACTGCGGCTCAGTCGGGAAAGAAATAGTGCAGAAGTGGGCAGTAGATGTCCTTGGAATAAATTTGGGATTGTACATAAGAAATGCTAAGGACGAACAATTGCCAAGGCGCATAAACGATATCCAAAGCAATCTGAAGATCAGTCGGCCAAGACAAATAGAGTAGATCGACACAAGCACTACGTCTACGTCTACGAGAGATTGGGAACAGTTTTGAAGTGTTTAGACATGCTCTTTATTTCCAGGAGACCGCGAGAGAAAACGAGAACAAAGACGCCGTAGGGTGGTTCGGGGTCAAAGAGGTGAGGGAGATCATAAAAACATGTCAAAGGGAAAAAAGATCCCCTCCTGTCTACCGCACATGAGATGTGCCTCGACAGAAAAAGGAGGGGGGAAAACGTCTCGTCCGCTCTCTTCTCTCGTTCAAGTCTCCTGAAAGATGCCTCGTCCTCATGCACTCTCCACCGCCCAATCTCTCTCCGCTAGAAGCCCCGTCTGGTCGTCAGAAAAATATGAATTGGAATAAAAGAAACAAACGTAAAGTCGAGGGACCGCAAGCTCCGAATTTTTATTTGTGTCGTCATTTCGAATATGCCCCGCAAAGCAAAAGACAAAATTTAACGACTTATCCCCGAACTAGTAAAAGCCCATTGTTTGCGATACGTTTATTCCTCATCAGACTCCTCATCCTCGTCGACGGTGGTCTTGGCGATACGGTCAAGATCACGCTGGCCGGACTGGGTGATGCGGCGACCACCCTTGTCCTCGTCGGTCTCGAGAACACCGATCTTCTCGAGGGCCTGGAGGGCCTTGCGGTCAACGGAGCCGGAGGCATCGACGTGGTGGGCGGGGCGGGCACCACGGTTCTTGGTGGAGCCGTGGACCTTGCGAAGACGGCCGACACCGACGGTCTTGCGCATGTAGATGTGGCGGGCACAGGCGGCGGCGCGGACGTAGAACCTTTTGCTTCATGTCAATGTTTTGCTCAGTTTTCGTGGCGGGTGGTCGTACCAGTCAGCATCCTGGGGAGGAAGCTCGTTGGAGGCAGAGGTCTTGACAGTGTCAACCCATCCGGGGATGGGGAGCTTTCCCTGACGCTTCAGGAAAGCAGAGTAGGCAGAGATGAACTTCTGCGCCTGTATGGGAGAATTCATGTTAGTAGGAGCTCATGTGCGAAATTTGGTCCCAAGGTCTGCGATGGGTGCATCGGATTCGTTTCTGGAAGATATGCATCGGTCGTAGATTTCGCCAGTAGATAGCCTCGCCGATTGCCAGTACCAAGTTATCTAGTCGATATACTGGATCGATAGATCGACAATGACCCTTGTCCATTCAAATCAAGCATGTCCACCCTTCAATTGATAATGTGACGTTCCCAATGGCGATGTATTCACGGCCACTGATGGCCTTGTGTAGTCCGTGCAAAGTATTTCCACCCTGGCGAAGCTGACCGACCGATGTTGTAATATCCGTGCATCCAGAAACGAATCGTGCGCATCAAAGCAGACCTGGTGAGTGACCTGTAAAAATCGAGCAGGACACTTACGTCCACATCGCGAACGGTAACACCACCCATTTTGGCGACTTGTCGAGATGTCGAAGGGTAGGGATTAGAGAGAGAGAGGCGTTGGGCGTCGAGGTGGGCAGGGTCGAAGTCGAAGAGTCGCTCAAAATTTCAAGACACACACAACGCTGGGCGGGTTGGGTCTGTGGGCTGTTCGCTTGTGTCCATTTTGGGTTAGCCTCTCGGTTAAGCGAATTGATGCCTTATTGCCTCACCGATGGGTCAGCAACCACTGTCACGTGATAGCGAAACAAACTACGTCGACAGGTGCAAACATGAGGCTCAAACAGAACTAAAGAGCCATTGGCAACCTTGAAGTGTACGGAAGAGCACTCACAATGTGGGATGCCAAATTGGCCATTACAAGATTGGAAACGTACATGACCGAGAGCTGGTTATTGTGCTTATATCTTCGTAATAATTCTATCTCATGCAACTGTCATTATTCGTGATTTACCAGATAAAGTAAAGACCCTATTCCCAATGCTTTGCCCCATTAGCTTCCTATCATGTCATTGTAACGCCCGAAAGATTATCAAATTACAGCGTGGGCGCTCTCTTCAGCCCAACGCAATACCTTACAAACAATGTATCAACGAAGTGCCCGTGTCGTATACCGGGCGGCCGGCACCGATTGAACTCATCGATGGCATCCTGGACATTAAACCCAAGATGTTCGATCAAGTAACAAGTGATCAAGAATCCAGTGCGGTTGTAGCCATAGTGGCAATGGACTCCAACCAGCGGACGGGGCAAGGATTTCTCCTCGTCTGTTCGCTTCTCCATCTTTTGGTCGATCTCTTCTTGGAGACTGCCGACCAGGGCGATGAAGTCGCGCGTCTCATCCGGAGTCGGAGGAATTTTGGAAACGGTTGGGTGCTTGCAGTAGCGGATCCCACCCTTCTCCATTTCAGCCGGATTGTAGACCGGGCTTTCGTGACTGATGTCGATGACAGCATGAATCCGGTCGTGGTACTTGGCTGAGAACTTCACAGGGTTGTGTTCTTCGTCAACTTCACGGAGCATCTTCATTGCAGCGAAGGTGTTGGCAATGGGCTCTGAGACTGGCGCAACCTTCTGCCACTTGGCAAGGTTTTTGACATCCCACTTTCCAGAGGTGTTCATACATTGTAACTGCCAGCCCAGACCAAGACGCTTGTCGATGTTTGATGAGAAAAAGTCCTGCACAATGCCTGCAAGTGTGCGGTAGGTTGCTCGGTCGTACAGGAGCGCATGAGATGCGGGCGCCGGTAAGATTGCCGATTTGACCACTCGCTTGCGCTGAGAAGTCTCGAGGATTTTCTCAGAGACCTGAAGCCCGTATGCCTTTTCATTGGCTAGATCACTGACCGGAGCCGACATGTGATCATGAATGCGCGAGGCGTCGGGAATAATGCTGCTATCACTGGTGTTGATCGCGGTATGAACCGAAACGTCACCGAAGAATTTCAAAAGCTTCTGAACTTCGGCTGGTTTTGTAACAGCATCCGCCTCTCCCGCGACCAGGAGGACTGGCATGCGGATTCCCGCCCAGATCTTTTCACCAGGCATTCCACCAATTGCATCACCGTTCTCGTTGTATGTCGGAAGTGTGCCCCATGCCATGCGTCGCCACACGGGGGTTTTGCTCTGCTTGTTGAACCGAATTTGGAGGATTCGTGTCTCCGTGTCGGCATCATTGCCGACCATGCGCATGACACTTGCACTTTGCTCGCCGCCACGTCGATCCCACTGGCGCCAAAGGTCGAAGGCAAATCCAGGGACATAGAGTAGCTTCCGAAATTTGGAAGTTTCTTCTGCGGAGGGAGGGGATGCTCGTGGGCACACTGCGACTAGACCAATGATATGATCCTTCAGTTTTGCCCCGATCGAAGAGGTGGAGGAGGCCAAGAGGGCACACAAGGAAGCCCCGAGGCTGTGTCCCACCAGGATGACTTCTTGGCCGGCCTCACGGTCCCGGTGCTGTTCAATTGCCTCGACGAGTAGCTCTGATAAGGCCTCCACGGAGTATGCATCCCATTCCGTGGGCGAGAATTTGGAAAGTCCACAGCCGGGTAAGTCAATACCAAAGCATGATCCGATGTTGGACAGACTGGTCAGGAGGTGGTGGAACTGTGCGAGGGATCCACCAAGTCCATGAACAACCACAATCAGTGGTAGAGGTGTGGGTTTGGTGGGAAGTCGAGCTAGCTGGGGATGAGGGCTGTGGAAGGTTCTGATGGCGGGATATGTGGCCACTGAGGTTGTATATGAGTTATATGTCGTGAATTTCTTGAGAATGCCGGGATCCGTCTTGTGAGCTGCACGAAAGTTAGCGAGAGCCGGAACCAGGACCAGGAGCCTTACGTACCATCTGAGCTTTGCTTCTGAGGCTCGGAGAGCCAGTCTTCCTTGGGCTTGTAGTTGGGGTTGGTGCCATGGCGCAAAGATGCATTGCTGTCGTAGTCCTCGTCTTCATAGTCATCCTCCTCCGAGGAACTGAGAGCCTTGGAAGAAGACTTGGAGCTGTGGCGCGAAGTCCTCCGCGGAACAGATGAGCGCGACCACTTGCGCCTCACCAGCGATGACACAAGTCCACATCCAGTCATTGCGACGATACAGGTAGTCAGAAACACGACCTGTCCCCAATTCACTTTGTCATTGCGGTAAAGGCCGCAGAAGTAGCCGGAGAGGTCAGAGAGAGGTCCGGTAGTAGTAGCTGCACGGATCGAGCCCAAGAGTCGCGAGATAGTTGCGGTGCCCGAACGGGAGGGCGGATCGTACATGTCGAAGACCATTATATGTACAGCTTGGGGAGTTCTGGACTCTTGCAGAGCCCCCTAGAGCCAAGAACCACGCGAGGGGGCACCTGATACTGTTTGGACACAGCGTGCAGAGCGCCAAAGCCAATGAACACAGCAAGATCGACAACGTTGAAAGGAGTTGCAAGAAGAAGAAAAAGTAGTGCAAGAGCGGCTCAGCCACTCAGCGCCTCGGGACGGGCGGCGTGGGGGAAATGACTCACCGCCCGGAGTCCCACTTTCCCTGCAGCCTTAGAGGGGTACCTGGCTGATTATGGAGTACACTATGGGAGCCGAGGTACCATAGATCCAGTCTTAAGCATAAATTGGGTTCGAGGTGTCGCAAATCCCGGTTTTGGCTTTAGTTGTGACTAAATCGACTACGTCCCCAAGGTGTCGGATCGGACTCTCCCCGTTTCACAAGGCCCGGCATGGGGTGGTTCTTACTCACTACTGGTCAAATTCCGGCGGAGCCACGAAGATCATGTCATCGAATGTTTTCGCCTTCTAGAAACACGGTAGAATGCCAATTTGTAGATCATAACAACATTATCCCAATTCCTTCCCGAAACATGCTATGTTTTTAGACGCAGATCTCAATAAAATCAAAACAGATCAGTCATAGCTCCCTGAGACGCATCACTAACCAATCGGGCGTACTTGGCCAGCACACCACGGGTGATTTGCGGTGAAGGAGGAGTCCATTGGCGACGTCTCTCCGCGAGCTCTTCATCGGAGACATCCATCGATAGACTATTCGTCTCGGCATCGATGGTGATGATGTCATCGTCACGAACAAGGGCAATGGGACCACCGACCGCGGCTTCCGGCACAATGTGGCCAACAATGAAACCGTGACTGGCGCCGGAGTACCGGCCGTCGGTGATCAATGCCACGTTCGTCAGCTTGGCTCCCATCAGGGCGGCACTGGCCTTCAGTTGTTCCGGCATACCCGGTCCACCCTTGGGTCCCTCGTAGCGCACGATGATAACAAGGTTTTCGCCGCGAGGGATACGGCCCTCGTTTAGCGCATCATTGAGCTGGCGCTCCTTATCGAAGACGCGAGCTTTGCCGCTGAAGCGCAGTCCTTCCTTGCCGGTGATCTTGGCGACGGCTCCGCCAGGTGCCAGGTTGCCGCGTAAGATCTGCAAATGGCCGCTGGACTTGATTGGGTTGCTCAGGGGCCGGATCAGATCCTGGCCTTCCGGCAGGGAGGGGAACGAGGCCACGTTCTCGGCCAGCGTCTTACCTGTCACAGTAGGGATATCGCCGTCAAGCAGACCAGCCGCGATCAGCAGCTTCTGGACAGACGGGATACCTCCAATCTCGTACAGATCCGCCATGTAATACTTTCCACTGGGCGACAGGTTGGCAATGAAGGGGATTTTGTTGCTAACTCGTTGGATATCATCCAGGGTCAAGTCAACATCAGCTGTCCTGGCCATGGCCAGGAAATGAAGAACACCGTTGGTGCTACCGCCCAGCGCCATGGTCATGACGAGGGCGTTCTCGAAGGATCGTTTGGTCAAAAGATCCCGTGGCTTGATGTTCTTCTCCAAGCAGACCTTAATGGCGTCCGCGGCACGAACACACTCACGCATCTTGGACGGCGACTCAGCCGGTGTGGATGACGAACCGGGCAGTGACAGTCCCATTGATTCAATGGCCGTGGCCATGGTATTAGCCGTGAACATACCACCGCAAGCGCCAGCGCCGGGGCAAGCATGCTTCTCTAGGTCATCCATGATCTCGTCTTGGGTCTTGCTCGTGTCGCCGCCATCATCGGGCTGGCGCAGAGTACCGTAGGCGTAAGCACCTGCGGCCTCAAAGCATGTTGAGACATTGATAGGCTTGCGCAGGTGATCCGAGTATCCAATTCCAATAGTACCACCATAGATCATGATTGATGGGCGGTTGTGACGAGCCATACCCATGACCACACCGGGCATGTTCTTGTCGCAACCGGGGATTGCAATACAGGCATCATGGTATTGCGCACAGGTGACTGTCTCGATACTATCGGCGATGACCTCGCGGGTCTGGAGGGAGAATCGCATGCCTGCCAAGCTGTTAGCTATCGCGATCTTGAGAGAAACAGTACTCATCGAACCTACCCTCACTGCCCATGGTGATCGCATCCGAGACACCGATGGTGTTGTATTGCCATCCCAGCATGCCCAATTCTGTGACCGATTTCTTGACAGTCTTGGCCAAATCCATCAGGTGCATGTTGCAGGGGTTTCCTTCCCACCACACTGAAGCAACACCAACATGTGGGCTCTTAGCCATTGCTTCCTTGTCGGGGACACCGGCGGCGTAGAGCATAGCCTGGCATTGTCAGTATAGCTCCCCATGGGACCAAGATAGACTTACTCGTGCGCCGGGGAAGTCATGGCCCTTGGTTATAGTGTGGGAATGGCGATTGAGTGCGGGGGATCCATCCGGGTGCTTTGCATCTGTTGGCAAAGATGGAAAGTTGATGTACTTGGACTCGCTGACGGCGCTGGGCTCAATTGGATGGGAGGGACACATGATGAATTCTGCAATCAACGCTGAAGCAATTGAGAGTGCACAGCCAACATAAATAATGACCACATCCCACTGCCGAGGACTCGCACCGAAGACCGACCCCAGTGGACCCCGCGTTCCTCGGGCGTCGACCAGTTAAACGCGGCCGATTTAAGATCAAACTCGGAGTTGCGCCTATTCGGCTGATCCGGGGAACTTCCATGTCAGTGTTCTACCGTATGGCCCTGGAGAAATAGGTCAGTATGTTTCAAATCAGTGGAAAGGGCAGTCTGTTAAAATGCGAACCTTGGGGCTCCAGGGCCAGCTGCGTGAACAACCTCGGGGCCCCCAGATGGACCCACGTCATGGCACGGCCAGCTAACAGAGTCAAAGGTGGTCATTGAACATTCAGTCTTCTTGGAACAACATTAAGTATTGAATTGTGACCTTTCTTGATCACCACGGCAAGGAAAAGCTCAGAAAATATGGGTATCGTCAAATTTCTATAGGCTGCAAGCGGTCCTAAAGGGCTTGCAGAACCTGGGTGATAGTATGGCTTTATAAACAAGTTGAAGAAGAGAATTAGATCAATATGTACCCGGGGAGCCTGAGCTGAGATGTATGTCTGCAGCCGTCTCACAAGCAAATTCGTATGCTCATTAGTGCGACTAGGATTGCTCGACGCCGACGTCTTCCGCATCCTTTTCAATAGTGGACCATTGCTCTGAATGTTGCAAAGCTTCATCGCCACTGATCTCCTGTAGGGGACTAGACTTGTCGAGACCGTCCTGGTCACCACGGTTTTCATCGGGCTCACCATCCATGGCAAAGCCAACGATCTTGCCAGTACCTGGCTGAGAGCGCGCCTCTTCAAGGACATCTCCGTTCCAAGGTTGACACTTCTTGACAGTCTCCCCGCATCTTAAACAAGTCCAGCCTTGTCCTTCTTCTGCTTCTACCTTTTGCACGATGCAGACGAAGCAATAGATACAGCCACAAGGAACGGTCTCGTACGGGTTTGTAATATCGGTTTGCGCTGAGCCAGATATGCCACCGGATGCAGATGCCGCTAGTACGTCGGTCTCTGTCGTTGATGTAGGGTTCTGATCCCGATAACATATGGCACATGTGCGTTCGGGGAGGAAAGCCAATTCTCCTTGCTTCTCGGAAGGTTCGTCGCTTTCACCGCTCGACCGGACAGAATTCACCATTTTCCGCCATGCGCGAGAAATCCATCGCCGCCAGCGGCCGATTCCGACCAATGGAAGGAGGAAAAGTAGGAATTCCGTGAATGCGTGCCAAACCAGTTGCCGATTCAGGTATTCAAAAGATACTTCGCGGCTAGCTTGGGCGGAGGGAGGTGTGAGGCGGATGCGAAGGATACGGTCGACCAAGGTGCGGTATCGGCCGTTCACTAGGAATACGAGGAAAGAGACGAAGGCGGCGATTGAGTGTGAGGTCGAGATAAAGTCGGTGAGTCGTGATAGCATGCGAACATCCTGTGAAGGCTTTTGTATTGTCAGCATGGAGTTACCAACATCGAATGATGGCCGAGCAACTAACCTCTTCATAACCACCCTCTTGTGAAATCAACCAGCTCTCCCACTTGTCCCAGGCATAGCGTCCTCCGACCGTCAATAGGCCATAGATAGATTTCTGCCATTTGGTAGGGGTGGAAAAGACGGGTCCTTTGCTGCGACTATCGGTATATTGAAGACCTTGTAGCGCAGCACCATAGGAGGCATTGTGGTCCCAGATGGATAATTTGAAGAGAATAGCTCGAAGACCGAACAAAATCTCATGAGACCAATCTTCACGCATTTGAGGCTGTTATTTCGTCAGCTAGAGAAGCATTGGAATATTGCCAGCGAGACGAACCCCGAAGTATTTGAGAGCATCGCCAACCTGGCCCTTCATTAGGCCCAGTAGCTCCTCATCCAACAATTCAGCATCCACCTGACCGACGCGGAATGCAGGCCGTGTTCCATCCCGACCCTTGACAGAATTCCATATACGCCACCCGGAAGTGGGCAGTCGATTTAATGGATAAGGCAGGCGCTGAACAACGGCCGGGCTGATCGGGGAAGCCCGCTGCTGTGCGGTATGGCGGGCGCGGGCTTCGGCCTCGCGTAGGCGACGACGTTCAAGAACCCGCTCTTGTGCAGCGGCGAAGTTGGTTGAGCTCATCGTGAAATCATCGCGTGCATATGTGGATAGTTGCGGATTGTAAGAGCATGGGGAAATGGGTCCCGTTGCTTGCGGTCGGTTCCCCGGACGGGGAGCCGAGGTTGTTCCTCACGTGATGCGATTAATCTCCGCGCTTTTTCACCGTTGTTGGGCCTCAATTTGGATCTTAAAAGGAGACAAGCAATTAATAAGAGGTCTTCTTAGATGGAGATGCGGTGTACGATCAGCAACCAGATGTGGTTGGCTTAGGGGACCTTCGGAGGTAGGCTGATGATATCTTCAGAGTTTATCTATGTACCGAGGTTGCCCTGGACGTGACCACCTTGGAGGCTTTCTTTAAGACTGGTGATGCAATTAAACGGATGTATGATATGTGGATTACCGTTCATGAAATTCGTTGGATCGTACGTAGTATGTGTACTTAAGGGGCCACCATGTTCAGTCTTGAATCTTGATCAGTGGGTTCAAGGTTGTATCTAGGTAGAGTTTACCTTTCAAACCACCTGGGCAGGTATATGGAAAATTGTATGGCATTCCAGGGTTTCTCCGACAAGATGTGCAGGGAAGATGTGCAGAACAATGACCTTGCGCTGTATACGGAGTAGAGTACCTAGGTAGGTATACTCCACACATATTGAGATCCGGACGTCACCAGCCAGAACCTTGCATTTGTACGACCCGAAGGGCTACGGAGTATTGAAAGCCCTGTGTGATGCATACCTACCTAGGTAGGTTTTAATATAGGAATTCGAACATTGTTCTCAGCAGAGAGACAAACAAGCTCTTCAGGGCTGTCTTGGCCTTAGGGCGTTGTCGAATTGACCAATCAGAAGCCCGCCTGGCAGCACGCCCAGCCCTAACCATGGAACGCAGGGCAGGGCATCTCGGCTACTCCCGAGATACCTCGCGATCCGCGGTGGGAGGCTTATGAACCCCAGGTCCCTGTCATGTACTGCTTTCTTAGGGCTCGACCAGGATACTGGAACGGTGATGCCTTTGTCCATGGAATAAGCGAGATGCACTACCCTGCTTGTGTGTCTTTCTCTTTCTCCCCTTCTTGTTTCCTCTTTCCCCTCGACTCTCTAGAACGGTCACAACTTCTACTCCCCCAACTCTCATTTGATCTTCAAGATGAAAGTTAGCCTCTTGTGTGTGCTGGCCATGGCGGCTGTTGCCATCGGTCTGACTGCTACCACCTCGGAGCCTGCACTCGCGCAGATCTCCGAGGCAGCCGCTACGACCAAGCCAGAGATCACCACCTCTGGTGTAAAGGGACTGGCGTTCGATCGATTCTACCAAGTCTGGCTAGAGAACATTGTGAGTGATGAGAGCTCTAGCACCACACGAGACATGATGACTGACAAGCCCCTAGGACTTCGAGGACTCTGCTGCGGACACCAACATGCAGTGGCTCGCATCTCAGGGAATTCTCTTGTAAGTCAAACCCCCACATTCGATAAATTCAACTCGAAGCAATCCGCAACAAGACTTATGCTGACATTGATAACAGGACCAACTTCTACGCGGTTACTCATCCTTCTGAGCCCAACTACTGTGCTGCCGCTGGTGGTGACACCTTCGGAATGGACAATGATGACTTCAAGCAGATGCCTGAGAACATCTCCTCGATCGCGGATTTGCTTGACACCAAGAGCATCTCGTGGGCCGAGTATCAGGAGCACATTCCTCATGCCGGGTTCCAAGGTTTCAATTATTCAAACCAGCATACCTACAAGCCTGATTATGTCCGAAAGCACAACCCAATGGTCTTGTACAACTCGGTTGTTGGCAATGACTCCCGTGCACGCTCAATCAAAAGCTTCCAGGACTTCGAGAGCGATCTCAAGGCCAAACAGCTTCCTCAATGGGCATTCATCACTCCTAACATGACTAACGATGCTCATGATACGAACATTACTTTTGCTGCGAAGTGAGAACGGCCATGGATGGCCAACCTGTTCAAGGACGAGTACTTCATGAAAGACACTCTAGTCATGCTCACCTTTGACGAGGACTCAACTTACGTCAAGGACAATCGGATCTTCAGCATTCTGGTCGGTGGTGCCGTGCCTGAAAGCCTCCAGGGTACAAAGGACGACACCTTTTACACCCACTACTCCAGTATTGCAACTATCTCCGCTAACTGGGGCCTTCCATCTCTGGGCCGTTGGGACTGCGGTGCCAACATCTTCCAAATTGTCTCTAACAAGACCGGCTATGTCAACTACGAGGTCGACAAGACCCACTTGACTCTCAATCAGACCTATCCCGGCCCTATGTCGATTGGAGATAAGGAGACTGGAAACACCTCCAAGTTCATCCCAGACTGGCCTATTCCCCTCACGGATAGCAACGAGAAGTGCTCAGCTGGACATGGTATCTTGGAAATTGTCAAGAGCACCTATGGAAAGCTGCACCCAACCTACAATTACACCACCCCCTTCCCTTGGGACTCGCGCTACGGCTACAACGACAAAGTGACCTTCAAGCGCCCTGTCAACGGAACTCAAAAGAACACAACCGCTAGTGTCGACACTCAGCACCGCAGTACCGGAGCTATTCTCGATGCTCGTCTTCAACGTGCTTTGACGGGATGTCTTTTGATCGTTGTTGCTTCATTCTTCTAATTTGATGTATTTCCCCGCACTTATTCTTCAATCTGTGTCGCGGGTTAATGGTTTCTGTTCTTGACTTTGAACTCTTGCGGACACTGGCTCACGCCAAAAAGGGAGTCTTTTATGATGGCCCTCGATTTAAAACCTCAAAACATGCAGTCGCTCTCGTCCTGGGGGCCCTGAAATTCCACTATTAGCTCTTGAATCTAATCAATTTCGAGGTGAACTATTTATTCGCTCCTGACTGTAAGTCATTTGCATTTGTAAACTGGAATCCAGCTCTGAAGTGCAACGTGACCAACGAACCATAAAAACACATGGGCAGCCCTGGTGCTTAAAAGATAAAGCACAGACAGGATCCAATAGCTGGACCTACCTAGCGAGTGATTTCCCCGCAGTCTACAGGGACTATCCTCTTGGTACTTGCTTGCGAAACGGGGGTTTCCCCAGTGATTCTTATTCTGGACCGGGCCGGGCCGAGGTATGACCTGGATAGCAGATTTGCTCTCGTATGACTGGTACTGTCGATTTTCAGATGGGAATTCTTGCAGAAATATGTGGCTAACGCTGCTCAAACTATTACTCTCTACCCCGGCCTCCGGGGGCCCCGCACCAATTGGCCTGCCACAACACAAAAGCCCTGAAAACGGAGGTCACTTGGGTTACATCGGTTAGGTGGAGAAAAAGGAAAATTCCCGGCGGCACATTCCCGAGGTCTTGAGAAGGCTTGTGTCGAATCAAGCCTCACCAAGAGTCTAACCTTGAAAGGCGATGATCTGCCCCAAGGCTACAGTGTACACATCTGCGGGGTGCATTCGACACGGCTTAACCCCGGAGAAATGGGGTTTGAACGCCACATCTTCGGCGCCCCTCAACACAATATCTTGTATGAGGATACCTAGCTTGAATTCAGCTGGCCAGTCGGGCTAGAATGCCTGAAATTGAGATTCCAAGGTCGGAATCATACAATTAACCGACTGAGTGCCGAGCTGGGGGGCCGCAAGGTCGCATAGACCGTGAACCAATATCCACTCGATCAGTAGTTATTGGAGGAAAATCACCCAGGTGCCGGCTTCAGCAGCGCGTGAGCTCTTTATTCCAAAGTTTCTCTGAAGACCGGAAGTAATGAGGCAATTAAAGGAGAAGTATAAAAGCAAGCAGAGCAGGCACTCCCTTTTCTTTAACTGCGACTAATCAAACATGCTCTCAAGACCAAGTATCGAACGCGCTTGGGTATTCACCCTGGGCCTTTTGGCCGGAGGCTCACTCGTGGCCGCTGCACCCTGCGACATCTACGCTTCTGGAAACACACCCTGTATTGCCGCGCACAGCACGACTCGAGCCCTTTACAGCGCCTTCAGCGGTGCCTTATACCAAGTGAAGCGTGGCTCAGATGGTACAACAACGTCCATCTCGCCGCTCACTGCCGGTGGTGTTGCGAATGCAGCAGCACAAGATACCTTCTGTGCTGGCACAACTTGCCTGATGACAATCATCTATGATCAGTCTGGCCGTGGAAACCATCTCACACAGGCTCCGCCAGGTGGCTTCAAGGGCCCCGAAGCCAGTGGCTATGATAACCTGGCCAGTGCAATTGGCGCCCCGGTTACATTGAATGGCAAGAAGGCCTACGGAGTCTTCATGTCACCCGGCACGGGTTACAGCAACAACGCCGCCAGTGGTACTGCCACAGGCGATGAGGCGGAGGGCATGTACGCCGTGATTGACGGAACACATTACAACGGAGCCTGCTGCTTTGACTACGGCAATGCCGAGATCAGCAGCACCGACACGGGCAACGGCCACATGGAGGCTATATACTTCGGCGACAACACGGGCTGGGGATCTGGCGCTGGTAGCGGTCCATGGATCATGGCTGATCTGGAGAACGGGCTGTTCTCCGGTCAGGGTTCTGCGAACAATGCCGGTGACCCATCTATTTCCGACCGCTTCGTCAGTGCTGTCCTCAAGGGCGGAGCCAACAAGTGGGCTATTCGTGGTGGCAACGCTGCCTCTGGTAAACTATCGACTTACTACAGCGGCGCACGCCCAACTGCTTCGGGCTATAACCCTATGAGCAAAGAGGGTGCCATCATTCTCGGTATCGGCGGTGACAACAGCAATGGTGCCCAAGGAACCTTCTACGAAGGTGTCATGACGTCCGGATACCCGACAGACGCAACCGAGGACGCAGTCCAGGCAAATATCGTGGCTGCCAAATATGCCGTCGCATCTTTGACTAGTGGCACGGCTCTGACTGTTGGCTCTTCGATCTCATTGCGAGCCACCACGTCCGGCTACACTACGCGGTATATCTCACACACTGGCTCGACCATCGATACCCAGGTTGTCACTTCATCCAGCACAACTGCTCTCAAGCAACAGGCTAGCTGGACTGTTCGCACGGGTCTTGCGAACAGTGGTTGCTTCTCGTTCGAATCTAAGGATACCGCTGGAAGTTACATTCGTCACTCTGACTTCGGTCTGGTCCTTGGTGCTAGCGATGGTACCAAGCTGTTCAATGAAGACGCAACATTCTGTCCGCAGACCAGTCTTAATGGCCAAGGTATTTCGATCCGGTCCTGGAGCTACCCTACCCGCTTTTTCCGTCATTACACCAATACTCTCTATATTGCAAGCAACGGTGGTGTCCACACGTTTGATGCCACTGCTTCATTCAATGATGATGTTAGCTGGGTGGTCAGCACTGGTTTTGCTTGAGGTGCAGTCATATCCTGGATAAGGCAGAGACGTGAATGTCTCACAATTGGTAGGGTCTAGCTGGACAGACGGTCACGACTATTTATAGGCCAGAAATAGGAATTACGTTCAAACTTGGTATAATCGAAGATCATAAACATGTATTCATTGCATTCCCGTTATTCCTATTTCAACAAACCCACTCACAGCCGCGATGTCTTGATGACAATGCTTTTCGTCTCCAGGAAGCTATCAAGACTGTATAGAAGGCCTTCACGACCAGTTCCACTCATCTTGTAGCCACCGAAAGCGCCGTCCTTCGCACCTGTGGGACTAGTACAGTTCACACCAACCGTACCTGCGTCAAGGGCCTTTGCCAAGCGGACCGCCCGGTCAAGATCCTTCGTGAAGACAGAGGCATACAGACCAAACTCTGTATCGTTTGCCTTCTCAATAACTTCCGCCTCAGTAGAGAATGGTGTGATAGTCACGACAGGTCCGAAAACCTCCTCTCGCATCAATCGCGAATCTGTAGGGACGCCTTCGAAGATAGTAGGCTTGACAAAGTAGCCATCGTTTGCATCACCACCCAGCGTAAGCTTGCCATCCTTCTCTCCGATGGCCAGATACTCCTTAATCCGCTCGTACTGCTTAACATCAATCTGTGGACCGTGCGAAGTAGTAGGATCCAATGGATCGCCAATTGTAACAGCCCCGAACTTCTCACGGAACAACTTAGTAAACTCCTGTGCGACAGACTCATGCACATAGATCCGAGAGTTGGCGGTACAAATCTGACCGCTGTTGAACTGAATACTGAACTGTGTTTGAGCCGCGGCCGAGTCCAAATCCGCATCCCCGAAGACGATAGCGGGCGACTTGCCTCCAAGTTCCATGAGAACGTGCTTCAGATTCGACTTTGCGGCTGCGGCTTGGATCTTCTGGCCTGTGATTGATGATCCGGTGAAGCTGATACAGCGCACCTTCATGTGCGATGCGAGGGCTGTGCCCGCTGGCTCTCCGTGGCCGGAGATGATGTTGATGACACCGGGTGGGAAGCCGGCTTTCTTAATGAGCTTGGCTACATAGAGAGACTGTGACTTGATTAGCATGAGATAGTTGGAGATGAATGAAGAGACGTACCGTCAATGGCGCCTTCTCACTGCTTTTCAGGACAACGGTGTTACCGGCCGCGATCGCAGGAGCGATCTTTCCTGCGAACATGGCCAGTGGGAAATTCCAGGGGATGATCAGTCCCACCACGCCATATGGCTGTCTGACTGTCATGCTCAGTTGGTCCGGGGTATTCAAACTCGCTGTACCCTGTGCGCTCCAGGCAGCTGTAGAGAAGTAGCTGAAGTACTCAGCTGCCAGGCCGCCATCAAAGAATGCTGAGATCGGACGTCCGATCGACAATGTCTCAAGCTTTGCAAGTTCGGCATTTGACTCCAAAATCAGCTGGGAGAGGGTTTGCATGTATGAACCCCGCTTTTCGATGCTGAGATCGCGCCAGGCTGGGAAAGCTGCGCCGGCTGCTGCAACGGCATCGTCCACATCCTGTGCAGTAGCTTCTTGGACTGCGGTCCTGTTAGGATCTGATAAGGTTGTTCTGGATGCTTAGCTACGGACCTTGTGCGACGACTTCTTTGGTGTAAGGGTACACCACGTCAAAAGTTTGTTTATTAGATGAATCTCGGAACTAGGGTCATCAGCATAGACTCTTGAGCACTGTATGGTAAAGAATCATTATAGAATCAGGCTAGTCTCATACCTCGCCGTTGATGAAGAGTCGAGTTTCGATAGGTTCGGTGAGTGCAGATGCCATGCTGAAGGTGAAAGTTGACAGAGTCAAGTAGACAGGAAAGCTTTCAGGATGAAGGACGAAGCGGAAGTCGGCGGCCTTTTGAAGCTGTCGAGCAGAGGCCAGTGTTTTAAATAGGTCACCTTTTCACCAATGACCCTTTGCCCCCAGGGCCAAGAGCTGTGCCCCTTGCGACGTCAATATGCATAATCTGGATTGGTGGTGAGACTGGCGCTAGCATTGCGTATGAGCTGATTTGCCTAAAGACACATTAATTGGACATCTTGTTTGGGCCAAGTGTAACCATGCACTGTAAAGTGATTGGCCTGTTCGTTTGTGCTCTGGGCTAAAATATGCGGGGGTGTTGCAAGAGGGGCCGGACTGGGGGCGCTCGGGGAGATGTCGCTCCGCGGGATTCGTGGACGTTGTGCTGCCTATCTGGTTTGCGTGGGCCATTTGCTGCCTATTCAAACATCACATCCAAATTCAGTTTCACTACTTGCAATATCAAACTCGATCTCGGTATCACTGCTCGAGTTGTCCATAATGTTGTTGACAGCCTCATCAACCTGTTGGGAGTCATGTGATGATCCCATTGTTTGTGGCTCGTGATGTTTGCTGCTTGCCCAGGTGATCCTGGATAGTCTTCTTTCTTCTTCCTTCTTCCCCCAGTCTAGGAATTAAGTCAGTTTCTTCTCTCTCTCTTGGCCCTTGGTAGTTCCAACACAACCTCATCCGCTGCGGCCGTAGTGTTCATGTCAGCGGTGGTAAAATCACCAGTTACAGCATCAAATCCAACTCCAGCATCGCTAGTTGCGGTATCGAAATCACTCTCAGTATCGCAGGTCGCGACATTAATCTCCGTCTCCGTATCCGTCCCTGTTTCCGCGTTTATGCTGGACCGCAGTGGATGAGCTTGATGAGGCTAAGGCTATGGTCAACAACGTTATGGACAACTCGAGCAGTGATACCGAGCTCGAGTTTGATATCGCAACCAGTGAAACTGAAGTTGGATTTGATGCTGCAACTCGTGATTTTACCACCGCTGGCATGAACGCTACAACCCGGGGGACGGAGACATCCCTCTTTAAACGGTTGAAAACTGGCACTCATCAGCTTTACTCTGCGTATGCCGCCCCAACTAATCGGAAACCCAAAAATGTGGGCAGGCACTGCTCCGATTTCTCGGGACAGCATAAGCGAAGCCTACATGTATGCTGGCCTCGGTCCTAGGAGTAGCGTGGTGCCAGGTGGTTGAATGTGTGCGGAATACCGCCACTCCTAGGACAGAGACCGGCGTACACGTAGGCTTCGCTTATGCCAGCACCAGACACGATCTCGACGAACCTTGATATATAATAGAAGTGTGGTACTGATTTGAACGTTTCGCGAGTCATGAAAATTGTTCAACCATATAAATTATCATATAAGTCGTTAAGTATCATGCTAATGTACATTTTTATTGAGCAACTCCACGACGCTTCAGGTCTTGCAAGTTGGGGACTTCCTGGTCACCACCGCGGTTGCTGGACTCGGTCTTGATGTCGTCTTCGGGGCCGCCGGTGCCATTGAACTGACCAGCAGTTGGGAGGCTATGAGGAACATAGGTTAGCATCTGATGAGTCATAATTGTGAGAACATAGCAATTCATACCGGTCACGGTCATCACGGGTGCCACCCTCATCCTCGGGGATGACGCGGTGGTCACTGCCAGAGGCAGTTGAGCCGGGGCCGTACTTGAGGCCGGCGGGCTGCTCGAACTTCTTCTCGACCATCTCGTCGACACCGGACTCGAGAGCTAGGTGACTGTTAGTAGAGAAGACATGGAGTGATATCATAGGTAACATACTGGAGTCACTCTTCTTGCCGAGACCCTGCTTAGCCTGGTAGGAGTTGAGGTCCTTCTCAGCGTTGAAGGCGGTCTGCTTCAATTCTTCGACGGTAGGCATGGTGAATTTGTTTTGGGAGATTTGGAAAGAAGGAAAATGAGAGACTTCTGAAGTGTATATTGTAGAGAGATATCTGTCTGTAATTTGCACTTTATATACCCCTTCAGGTCGCTATCACCTATCTTTGCAAGTTGGTGGTTGCATCATGATACATCATAGGTATGTCACAAGTGGAGGAAGTTAGAAGCAATCTGAAGTGAAGTGATAGATTTTTTGCACGAAAACAAGGTTGGTGATCCATTTCGAGAAGACCCTGGAGACAAGTTAGTGGTCGCTGACTTCATAGTTCTCCACCATGCTCTTAAAAGTTGACTGGCCAATCAGGAGCGGCTAGGCGGAACAACACATAATCCGAGTCTCGAAGTACCCCGCCGGGCGGTGAGATTATTGCCGCGATGCGAGCTCGATTCGATGAATTACACGGAGTTGATCGAGTCAACATCGCCAGATACCTCTTTGAGTATCATCTGATGAATGATCAGTGATCCAAGGGCTGGACTTCTGAACTGAAGCCTTACTCGGAACAGACTGAGCTATCCAAAGTCTTTCTTACACAAGTCGATCATCACCGCCATTCGCCATGGGCTTTACCATTGAATCACAGGGCGGGACCAGCCCACTGAGCCCTCAAGGTGTGCTCAGCACACTGGTGCTTGCGGCGAGCTCAAATCAGCACCAGGTTCGAGCAGGTACCGAGCAGCTCCAAAACTGGGAGAAGCAGGGCATGTACCACTCTTTTCTACAGGTATCGTTAGCCAATTATAGTTGTTCCAAACCAACGCGCTCACGCCGTTCGAAATTTAGGATGTCTTTCTTGACCACTCAGTCCCAAACGAAGTCCGGTACCTTGCAATCATCCAGCTGAAAAATGGCATTGATAAATATTGGCGCAAGACAGCAGCAAAGTATGTTCCAGCAATTGTTATCAGACGACATTCACTGATGGCAGTCGAAGTGCAATCAAGCAGGAAGAGAAGCATCACATCAAGACGAGGGCTTTGGAGGCAGGGATCGTCGAGCCTGCTCCGCTCCTGGCTCTTCACAACTCGTTGATGATTGCCAAGATCATGCGCTTCGAGTTTCCCCAGGACTGGTATGGCTGAAACCCCCAGCATCTCAATACTGAAACTCACATGACATAGGCCCGATGCTATCTCGTCGATCATATCTTCCCTGCGATCCTCAACCCAGCCAGAGGTCAACCCGCTACAACTGCCTCGAACCCTTCTCATTCTCTTGCAAATTATCAAGGAACTATCAACAGCACGGATCCAGCGAACTAGACACAACCTACAGGCCGTGTCACCCGAGATATTCCAGCTGTTGGGGGGCATCTATGTGGAGAAGATCAACCTATGGGGCTCGGTATTGGAGCAGGGTGGTGCCGGCGGGGAGGAACTGCTTCATACGCTCGAATTGAGCTTGGTGTCGCTCAAGGTCCTTCGGCGCTTGATTATCGCGGGCTTTGAGCACCCAAGTCGCAGCCAAGAGGTGCAAAACTTCTGGGTACTCACCCATTCGCATTTCAGCAAATTTTTGTCCTTTGTGAATGGACCCACCAATCTCCCTGAGCCAGTCCACAAAGCTATCGAGAAGCATCTGCTGCAAATGTCCAAACTGCACGTTGAAATGGCCAAAACCCACCCCGCATCGTTTGCGCTGTTGCCCGATAGTATTCCGCTTGTCCACTCGTATTGGTCATTAGTTGTCAAGCTCGGAGAAACGTATGACAGCCTCGGCGCCGGTGGCGAGGACGAGGACAAGCCGTTGATCGAGAAAACGGGCCTCCGGGCTCTGCTCTTGATCCGGGCATGCGCGAAAATGGCCTTCAACCCTGCGCAAACCTTCAAGTACCAAACACCTGAAGACAAGGAGGAACGAAAACGATCAGTCGAGCTGATCAAATCACAACTCTTCACGCATGAATTCGTTGTCAATGTGATGGAGCTGCTTGTGACGCAATTCTTCCGCTTCCGCAAGATCGATTTCCAAGAATGGGAAGAAGAACCAGAAGACTGGGAAAAGCGAGAGGAAGAGAATGTTGACGCCTGGGAGTTCTCTATCCGCTCTTGCTCTGAAAGACTCTTCCTTGACCTTGTCATCCACTTTAAGGATCTTCTCATTCCTCGGCTGTTGACCGTCTTCTATTCCTTTGCAAGTAAGTTGATGATTCCATATGGACGATTGAAGATGCTTACCTAGAGATCAGATACCGACAATCATGAGGTTGCCTTGAAAGACTCGTTATACTCCGCCATCGGTCTAGCTGCGGCCAGCCTGGAACAACACCTGGACTTCAATTCTTTCTTGGAGCAGACCATGGTTCCTGAAGTCCAGTCCCAAGAACAAGAGTACAGGCTTCTGAGAAGGAGAATTGCGCTTGTGCTGGGCCAGTGGGTGCCAGTAAAACCCGGCGAGCTGAACATGAACGCAGTTTACCAAATCTTCCAACATTTGCTCAACAGCAGTGATCCTTTGAACGATCTTGTTGTGCGCATCACTGCTGGACGTCAACTCAGGAATGTGCTCGACCCATACCTATTTGCACCTGAAGTCTTCCTGCCATTTGCGCCCGCAATTCTTGGAAGCCTTATGTCTCTTGTTCAAGAGACTGAGAGCTCTGAAACGAAAATGGGCCTTCTGGAGACAGTTCGCACGGTGGTGGTCAAGCTTGAAGACCATGTAAGCTGCATTCCCGGTTGTTGGTTGTTGCTGAGCTGACATATTTAGATTGCCCCCTTCTCCGACCAAATCATTTCTCTGCTTCCTCCGCTGTGGGAGAGCTCAGGAGAAGAACACCTCATGAAGCAAGCCATCCTGACGTTGCTCTCGTCTCTTATCGGCTCGCTCAAAAAAGAGTCTGTTAGATACCACTCTCTCATTCTTCCACTGATTCAAAGCTCAGTGGAACCTGGCTCGGTAGGTTTCTTAATTCCTGCATTTCGACCGCATATTAACTGACACTTGAAAGGAAACCATTGTGTATCTTCTGGATGAAGCTTTGGATCTCTGGCACGCAATCATCCAGGCCACACCCAGCCCTGCATCACCCGACATCATATCACTTCTGCCCTGTCTTTTCCCCATTATGGAGGCTGCGACAGACAACACACCACAGGCTCTTCACATACTCGAATCATACGCCTACCTTGCGCCCCAGGATATTCTGAGTGACCGTTTCAGGTTCCAACTGTTACAGATTCTCGAATCACTCCTCAAGTCCACCACCAAGCAGCGGCTTGGTGTGATCCCTCGCGTCGTCGAACTCATCATCAGAGGCGCCGAGGCTGTCGATGGTGGTAGTGAAGCAACTTACCGCATCGTTTCGCAATCTCTGGTAGAATCATCTTTCCTTGCATCATTGCTCGAAGGACTATACTCCGCTCATGAGGCCAGTCAGACTTCTGGGCCCAACCGAAAAACCTCCCCTGTGGTCGGCGTTGTCGAGACCGACTACTACTCTGTGTTAGCGCGTCTGGCGCTGGCCAATCCTGCTATATTTGCTTCATCGGTCGCCGCAGCGACAAACTCATCCCAAGAACAGTCCCTCTCTTGGATCGTGACCGAATGGTTCTCGCATTACGATAACATCGGCAGTGTCAGCCAAAAGAAACTCCATGCCCTCGCCCTTACCCAGCTTCTTGCCCTACAGGATGCTCCTCTAGATCCCTCTCTACCCCCTCCTCCCCCGGCATACATGCTTTCCCACTTGCAGTCCTACCTTAGCATGTGGACCGACCTCGTCACCGAGCTCGCAGACGGTGGAACCGACGCAAATGCCGACTACTTGGTATGCTGGAATGCGCCTGCCGGATCCGAATATGCTCAGCCGGAAACCAACCAGGAGGCTGACTCGCCCGAGACTATCCGACGCAGCGAATGGCAGTCGGGAGATGTGATCCATCGTTTCATGATCCGAGACTTTGTTCGCCACCGCTTACAGGAAGTCATTTCGGGCTGCGGTGGGGCCCAGCGATTCCAGGACGAATGGCTAGTCAACATTGACTCGGATGTGGTCTCTGCATTTGGAGCTTTGGGCTTGCTTTGAACTTATTATCATTCTATTTACACCGACATGATTGCATTTGCATAAGATGAACATTTCTATCACTTTAGACGTGTGGTTTGGCCGATTTACAATCGGACATTTTGACTATATCCTTCCAGTTACATACCCATATCATAAGTCTATTCCAAGTCCACTACCTAGCTAGTATAGCTGACGTACATCTCAATCTCGTAAGGCCAGGCTCGCCTAGGCACTTTGGCTTGAACATTGAGTACATTCTCAAGGTCTATCCACAACACATCATTCGGTTGGAAAAAATGTGATGGATATCTGGGGTAAGGAATGCTTGCCACATGGCTCAGCTGGCCAACTATATTGTCGCTGATTCTGCCAGCCCTGGGGTCAGACCATGTAGACACTAAGATGGCATTATCCATAACATCTCCAGACTCTCTACTAGTATAGTACTGTGCTGTAGGGCTGGGCAAGGAACGAGAAGAACCTTGGATCCAGTCTCCGGACTGGATACCATGTGGGGCCATGTGGGGCACTGGATCCCCCAACCTTAATCCGTGAGACACTTGTCAGACACCTTAGCAAGTTAACACACTCTCTAGATCGCGTGAGCGAACAAGGGACAAGAGATGGGGGGAAACGCACAGCTACTATCCAAAAGCTCTTTGACATTCACGGGCAAATGGATGCAAATCCCAAAGTGAGTATAGGTTCAATTTGCCACCGACACATTCAGTCCCATTAACTTTCTCTACGATCATCGCGCCTATAGTCCAGTGGTAGGATGCCGCTTTCCCATCATCGAGAACAAGCGGTGGCCCGGGTTCGAACCCCGGTGGGCGCATCATCATTTTTTTTTTTGTTTCTCACAGAGGCGGTGAGCATGGTCCTCGAAAACAACAATATACTACGGAGTACTTGTTCTATAATTATGGATCAAGGAATTGTTGCACCTGTATTCCGTAGGCAAAGTGATGGTGATCTCTTATGCAGCGTTTTCAGAGACTGCTAGCTTGGACCACTCCTAAAGTCCGCTCGGTGTCAAAATCAATGGATACGGCAAGGCCGAGATGAAAACCCCTGGTGTTTGTTCGAATCTCAAGCATCAAATGAAACATTAAATAAACACAGCATACGGAGGATACGGAATAGCTTGCTTGGTTTATACCTAAAGCGATGATATTGTCGTCCAAGCGGAAAAGCCGACCAACGCTCCGCATCGCATTGATATCGGTGTGTGGGGAAGGAAAATGGTGTCATAAGCAATTTTTCGTTCTCATCTCCTCTCACCTTGAGCTATTTCCACATTCGCAAAGTACGGTTACCAGTTTTCCTGGGATCTACAATCATCCTCATCGCCTTGCAATCATTCACTGTACGGAGTACGCTCGCGTGACAGGCTTCCAAGCCAAGGCGTTTGTTGATGGGGACCTCTCCGCACGCCCAGGAACCGGGTCAAAGTCACCCAAGTGACCGAGCGGATACTCGGCTTTCTGGCTTCCCTGCATTTACAGAAAATGAGGACTTGCCAAGTATTAGCGACGACAGCGATTTCGATAGCGATGATACTATCTCCGAGGGCGGTTCCCCGCCCCTGAGGGTATTGGAGGCCGCACCGCTGATCACTGATCATCGACGTTTTTCTTCCGCCGGCGAGGGAAGCGAATATGATGCCGAAGGTATTCTTGGGCAACCTGAGGAGGAAAAGCCTGTGACTTGGGGCTCGCTTCCTAAGAAGGGCCAGTTGGCTATTCTGACTTTTGCACGGCTATCGGAGCCTCTGACCCAGACCTCCTTGCAGGCGTACATGTTCTATCAGCTCAAGTCTTTCGACCCATCGCTGCCGGACTCTAAAGTATCTGCGCAGGCAGGCCTTCTCCAAGGTAGCTTTACAGCCGCGCAGTTCATCACGGCGGTCTGGTGGGGCCGACTCGCAGATGCCGACTGGATGGGTCGGAAAAGAGTGCTTTTGATCGGGTTGATGGGCACTTGCCTATCATGTATCGGCTTTGGGTTCTCTCGTAGCTTTGTGTCTGCCATGATCTTTCGGACGCTTGGTGGGGTGCTGAACAGCAACATCGGAGTGATGAGAACGTTGATCGCAGAAATCGTCTGTGAAAAGAAGTGAGTCTTCCTATCTTGGAATTCCAGCCTTCGGCCTTAACACTTACGATGAAGGTATCAATCCCGAGCATTCTTGCTTTTACCGATGTGCTTCAACATTGGGGTGATCATTGGCCCGATCCTAGGCGGTTCCTTGGCCGATCCAGTCAACAGCTTCCCACAGATATTCGGTCCCGGGTCATTGATTGGAGGCAAAGAGGGCGTCTGGTGGATGCAGCGCTGGCCATATGCGCTTCCCAACGTGCTTAGCGCAATCTTTATATTCGCATCAGTACTTGCAGTGTTCCTCGGACTCGATGAGGTGAGTTTCTGTTGCTGTCCTTTTTGAAACCATACTCATAATAAATTCCAGACACATGAGACTGCACGCTACAAAAAGGACTGGGGCCGGAAACTTGGGAAGCGGCTCACAAGAGCCTTCAGGAGAAGACCAAGACACTACCGCCCTCTCACACGCTCTAGAGACGATGATTCTGTCTACCTAGACGGCAGTGTGGAAACCTGTTCTGCGCCATCAAGTCCGACTCGACCGCGCGTGCAGCCCCGAGCACATAAAAGGCCAGGATTCCGCCAAATCTGGACTCGTAACGTCCTCTTGACTCTGCTGGCTAATTTCTTACTGGCTTTCCACACGAGTGCCTTCAATTCCATGACGTTCGTATTCTTGCCTGCACCTCGTGCTCCTGAGGACTCTCGACAAGGTTTCTTCCACTTCGGAGGTGGGCTTGGTCTTCCTTCCTCACGGGTTGGTCTCGCAACTGCTATCATCGGGTTCATTGGTCTGCCGCTCCAGATTTTCTTGTATCCGCAGATACAGACCAAACTCGGGACTCTCACCTCGTTCCGCACTTTCCTTCCTTTCTCGCCTCTCTCTTACATGCTGATGCCTTTCCTGGTGATTCTTCCGCGCATCCCTTCGATCGTCTGGCCATGTTTCACTTTCGTTGTGAGCTTACAGGTCATATCTCGGACATTTATCCTACCAGCTGCTATCATTCTAGTCAACAACTGTGTGACTGATGCATCCGTTCTTGGTACAGTTCACGGTGTGGCGCAGAGTGTCTCCAGTGCAGGCCGCACCCTTGGTCCACTCCTCGGCGGATGGGGTCTTGGACTGGGGCTCGAGTATAACATGATCGGGGCTGTTTGGTGGGCGCTAGCTGCCCAAGCTTTAGTTGGGTGGGCTATGCTGTGGAGTATTTATGAGGGCAAGGGCATAGAGCAAAAGAAAGACGAGGATGAGGATTGATCTGTCTGTCTGACGGTATAGTCATCGAGTACCCGTGGCCTGATACAATAGGCTTTACGACCAACTAGACATCATGCGTCCATGGATGAGTATATGTCTGATGCCAACCTTGAAGATTCACATCCAAGGTTCCAAGCCCTGGAGGTTGTGAATACTTCAAGGTTGATCAAAAAGGGAAACGACTTTTGATATGATACCAGGGCAAACCTTGGAATATTTTAAATTATTTTAGTGACATGATGCTGCATGGCTATTGACCTAACGCTGTACCTAGGTATATGATTATCATCTATGCACGTAAACGAGTCACTCAACCAGAGAGAGCGTAAAAGTCGATCACCCCGTGTACCTATGCTGATACCAATGTCATTATTGTTATGGACGCCCGACCAGGTGGATTTGAGGGGGCTCGTTCGCTCCGCCTCTGAAGGTCGTAGGGAACATAGATCGTCTTGACTAGTCCGAGTCTACAGTTCCCGCGGGGTAGTCTCCTCACTTTATTTGGGGAGGCGGGGCAATGAAAGCCTTCATCGCTTTCAAGGCATCACCGTCATGTACTTTCAATAGCTCTGTAGCTTTGAGTTTGCTCAAATCAAGCTGATCCACCTGTTCGAAGTTCGATCAAGATGGTAAGCCCGTGCAAAGTATAGTAAAAGTGGCATAAATCTCACCAGCAAGGCGACGTCGGCAGCAGCAATCTTAGCCACCCTCTTCTTCGCCGCTTCTCCGGACTTCTGTACTGATGCTCCTTTCTTGTTTGGGCCTTGACCAGCCGCTATATCGAGCCGGCTCATTGCTTTTCCCAAGGCGTCTTGGTTGGCCGTTCCTGGGGCTCCATCGGAGACACCGTCCGTCGCGATTTCATTCACATTCAGAGAGGAGAGGGCGGCAGCGGCTTTGCGGTCTTCGGCGTTTAAGGGGGCCGTATGATCCAGAGAGCCGGGATCAGCGGATGCAGATGGGATAGGGTCAGACATGATCGCTTTGAGGGAGTCCAGCAGTCCAGGGCAATGTTGTGTTTTGACGTCATGTCGATTTGACAAGGCGCTGACATAATTGTTTGCCTCGCTGGCTGCCTCAGGTACCAGCTCTGCTTTTGGAAAAAGGAAACATGAAAAAAGCAACAGGAAATGGAGAATACGGTGGTCTTTGCTGTGTGAACAGTTTATGATCTACGCCCTGGAACTTCGAGCTGATCGCGCATACTACATCTCCACTTCGGAACTCCCGAGGCCCACTTACATTCTCAAGGCATTCATTGAAGCTCTCCAAATGAAATATCGAGCCAGATAGCATAGAGCGTGACTTCGTTATTTCCGTGAGTCTTTGATGCCTCTGCAGCAAGTTCTGCAACCTCGAAATTAAGGCCTGTGCCGTTTGAACTCACAATGTCCTTTATAATCTGCTTGCTTTGTCTCAGTAAAACATTACATGTATTTTGTTTGTCGAGTCCTTGTTATCCCTCGGTCATTGTTGCGGACAAGCTATTTCAGGACCTCGAAAGAAAGGAACAAAGACCAGCAACAATGCCATTTGATCTCCAGCCAGGCTCTAAGAAAGAACAATTAAAAGACCATATCATTGATGCAATTGTCTATAAAGTCTGGCTGTGTTCACTCGAGTATCTATTATCTTCACACAACACACTCAGCACTTCAAACACTTCTCTATCAAACGCATAACAAGCCCCTGAAAGCCTTACACATCCCACTGATCAAACGTAAAAGGTCATTCAGCCCCGATCTCCCATCCCAAAATGTCTTCCGCCAGGCTCCACCCCCAGTCGAACGCCGTCTCCATCTTCGAGATGGCTTACCACGACGCATGGAAGCGTTATCTGACCATGTACCAGAAAATGCTTGACACGATAAACAAGCCCGGTTTCTCCTTGGCAGACCACGAATCGGTCATTGGCGATCTAGGTCTCATCAAGTTGCAGATTCACACAATCCACGAGAGAGGAATGGATATGTGGGAGAAGCATCCCCAGTGCCAGACTGTTCGCCACGAGTGTATTGGGTACTTCTCTACTACCTTCAGCGGACAATGCCACAATCTCCTTATGACATTGGACTCACTTGTGAAACTGCTTATGACTGACAAGAGTGTTAAAAATATCCAGGAAGTCCACAGTGCCCTTCGCCTGATTCAGCTTTAAGAGGCCACCGAATCATATCATGGGAACTATCTATTCGATTATCTGGGTAGCATCTTACAGGTTGAAGTCAACTCCGGACCAAAATGCGGGGTTTATCGCTAACTATAGGGAAACCCCAGATACTCGAGGAATTGATGGTAGCTCAGACACTATTGTAAGTCTCAAGCCGGATCTTGGGACATTTTAGAAAAGCACATCTTTTATCACTGAATTGAAAATTTGATTTCTAAGATAGCTTTTACTGTATTTTCATAAAATCTGGGACTTCATACCCCCATCCATGGATCGTGGCTCTTCTCGCTTCAATAGATAATTGCTTCAAAGTTTCACAAAGTGGAAAACATCATCGATACAATTTGTATGTTTTTAGGTACTCAAATTTGACTTAAGCTCGAGTCAAAACAGCTTTGGAAATAACCAGTCCCAAATTTGGGGCAAAAAGGGTACAATCTAACCCATCTGTGGTGCATGATAAGTGCGGTCATCCTATGGCATTGATCACACGGCTGCATCACGCTTTTTCATAGAAGCCCTCTGTTTATGAGAGCGATTGAAGAAGAAGGCAATAAGCGACCAACCCGCGGTGATCATGAATAGAAGCCATTCAAGCGCACCGAGAACTATCGCTGTTATGAGCAACCCACATGACTTTTCTCCCGCCGGGCATGTGTTGGTCGAAATTTGTACAGCCACAGCAATAAAACCGGCAAGCCATGAGAGAACAGCCACGGACTCAAAGGCGACACGAATGTAGCTAGTCAGCACGCGATCCGGGTAGACGATTTTGGTAACGAGGTTGAAGATGACGGCCAAAATGGTCCAGCCTGCGCAGAACATCAGGAAACCCCAGGCATTGGGGACGCCTTCGTAGGCGTAGAAGTCGCCGAACTCAAAATGCTCGTGGACAGTGCGACCTTGGAACACGCTTATAGCTAGGCAATGGAGTCAGAATCAACGGTGCGTCCATATAGAAAGATGTGTCAATGCTGCATACCGTAACCGTCAGTTCCCATGACAATGATGGCAAAAATGACCTGCACGGCTCGCAAGACATAATTGAATGTTTTGTTCTCCGCACTTGTTATTGTCATGATGTGTAGCGATATATGACAGTTTTCGGGAGTGTTCACTGCACTTTTAGTGGATAGTGAGCCTCAGAGGTGGGGGGCCTGAGCAGTGTGGTGTGGAAGGAAAGGAATGAGTGTAGGTAGGCAAAGAAAATATACGGGATACGGGTATTCATATACACAAGGGGAAGTGGATAGAGACCATGCATCTTCTTAGCATCGAGAGCCACTAATGAGCCCTTCAAAGCAAACCCTTAAGGCTTTGCCCAAACACAGCGATCGAACGAAGTGTCGACATCCATAGTTCAAAAACACTAATCCCCTTCGGGTTAGGCAGTTACGAGGTTATATTTGGTGAGAATCTCAGCCAATCAGATGTCTTCACCAAGACGGGCTTGGCTACTCTCGGTTTCCCTAGCCTCTCGCTGCATGGATCAGCATTGCTGGAAGATATGCCTGCTTATCTGTTAGCTGCCCGGCTCCAAGGTTGCAAGGTTTTCCCTAGCTCAGCCTATCACCAGGTACAAACTTCGTGTCTCGGCTGTGCAAGTCATGCATATGGCCCTGAGGAGTGAGGCGGGACCACTCGACGGTGCTTGCTCGTAAGTATCTAACCGCTTTTGGACTGAATTTGTGATTTGTGGTATACTCTGAGTGTTGTCACCCCGTTGGATATAACTAGACTAAGGTGGCTTAGTCGATGGAGTAGTTCAAAAGCAAGGCTGCTTTGCCCCGGTCAGCATGGGCTGGAGAGCCCTGTAGGTATATCATGAACAACGCTTCCCAATGTTAGAGAAAAGAAAAAACAGCTGACCACTATATCATAGGTTGATATACTCCGTGAGTGTTTGCCACTCCCCCAATGGCCCCCACGGTTTGGTGTGAAACTCAGCCTTGAGCATGCCTGGATATTGCGGGCTAGGTATGACAGTGTAATTCGACTTCCAAGGGTCAAAGGGCATTTTATCCATGTGGTACACCCGTGACTCGTCATCGGGTAGTATGAGACCATACAGCCTCGAAGTCTCAATTGGCAATCCTTGCTCGTTGAGATGTCTTTCTTCGAGTTCAATCACTCTTTTCCCCGTTACGTATGCATAACGTGCGTTCCAGAGTCCTTCCCGGCGAGGCGCAAATGGCAGCAATTCCAGTGCGCGTCTTCTTGTTGCGGGATAACGGCATTTCAACACGGCATAGTAGAGCGGTCCCAGGATTTGAATATCGAAGGACAGCGGTTGAGGTGCTACCATTCCCCCTCCTGATTTGACGAATTTCTCCGCGTATTGAACAAGCTCTTCAAAGTCAGCGTGGTAGGAGTCCGAGGCCATTTCTCCAGCTGTGGTGCAGACCCGCACCCATATGTAGATAACTTTGTAATGTACTAAAAGCAGATTGAGTGCCTCTTCGTTCACCGATCTTCCGGCAGTATGCATTCGTTCAATGAGCTCATGCAACTGGTCGTGCCATGCATCTAGTCTTGTTTGAAGTTCAACCTGTTCGATCAAATTGTCGAGGTCGTTTTGGAGCATGGCCGCGCTGGAACTGACCTTGCCAATAAAGCGAATGCAGGTATCTAAGAGCTCGACGAGGATTTGTCTTGAGTGATCAAGGTCTTCTTGTGAGGAGGTCTCTCTAGTTGTAAGGGTGTATATTGGCGGAGTATTTCTCCCAGCGAGAGAACAGAGTACATTCAAACTTGAGAACATCGGAACAAGGTGCTCTTCGATGGCTGTGGAATCATTTGACGGGATAATGGTGCCTAGTACCGAGCCATCGCCGTTGAGACGGAGTGCAGCTAGAATGTTGAACCCGCTTTGGACATGCAGTAAGGAACATTCAATATTGCCTCTGAGGAGCTCGGCACATGTGAATAGAAGGCAGCAGGTCAATGGTACCAAGCTTGAGCCAGGTTGCTCTTGTATTCGTGTAGATAGGCTCTTCATTGCGCTTTCCCACTGCCGTTGGGTCTCAGGGTTGGCATCTACATAACCAGCCGGATGCCGTAATGACAATTCGATGTCTTGATAAAGAATGCTGACGGCTGATATGGCATGTCGGATCGATGGTTCCGAGTGCGAGAGTTGTAATACAAGCCTGCTCCAAAAGTTCGATGTAAATTGCCCGTCCAACTTCTCAGCAAGTTTGTGGTGGAAGAAATCGAGGCTGCGGTCTTTCGCAAAAAGGGTTGGTTGAGCTTGAATAGGTGGCAGATATACCGTGACAATATTCCGAGGTGGTGAAACTGTACGTGGGGTATTGTACTCGCAACTTCGACCTCCAATGGTGCAACGTCGGCAGAAAGGTTTTGTCTCGTCGCACTTCACTCGACGATGGTTGCAAATAATGCAACCAGTCCGAGCCTTCGACGCACTTTGTCGTGTTCTTTTTGGCGCAAATCCTAGTCCAGAGGTCATGATCTTGAATGGTGCGACAACAGTCAGACTTGGTATACAAGAAAGAAAGAACGAAAGGAAAGGAGGTAGAGATGCCGAAGCAGATGGGCCAAAGACAGCCGACGAGAGGAGCAATACAAGTTGAAAATGGTCAACAAAATACAGAGGCTTGAGGACACAAGACAACCTTGGAAGGTCGGGTGTATTCCGTAGCGCCCCAGGCTCCAGGGCTGTGGCCTAGGCCCGTGACCCCCTATGGACCGCCTAGCCTCCTGTCACATTTTCTGCCAATTTCAGGCTGTCCACGACTTTTTAGGGTCTATACCAGGATTGAATTGAATGTCTGTTGAAGATCTTGGAAATTAAGGCTCTCTAGCTCAAAGATTTTGAATCCGGAGTATGGTTTGACGTTATATGAAGAAAAAGAGATATTATATTATGTTAGGAAACAAACAAGTAGTGCGCTCGGATTTTTCGTATACCAGGTATGCAATATAAGACAAATGAAGTGTTTGACAATCCTCTACAGAGCGAGGGCCAGAGCCAAGACACCGGCGGCACCAGCGACACCCATGGCAACACCACCGGTAGCCGCAGGGGCACCACCAGTAGACTCAGTGGGAGAGGCAGAAGCCGAGGCGGAGCTGGAAGCAGAGTCGGAGCTAGAGTCTGAGGAAGATGAAGAGGTCGCATCGCTGGAGGAGGTCTCGCTAGCGGCGGAGGAAGTCTGGCTAGCGGTGGAGGTGACACCAGCAGAGCTGGAGGCAGAGCTCGAGCCGGTTTCGCTAGCACTGCTGGACCCAGTCTCGGTCACGGAGCTACTGGCAGACCCGGTCTGGGTGGCACTGCTGTCGATGGTGGAGGAGGCACCGATGAACTCATCGTCAAAGTTGGAGGTGGCCCAGGCCTTGACGCTGTTGGGCAGAGAGTTGTACCAAGCAGGGTAGGTGCCAGCCGCGGCGGCACTGATAATGGAGGATCGGGAAGAGTCGTCCATGATATCGCTGTACCATGAGTCGGGAATAGCGGTTGCCAGGACGGTCAGGATAGAGTTGGGGACATCGTCGATATCGAAAGAGTCATCACTGGAGCTCGTATCATAAAGGTCGGAGTAATCATCGGAGCTGCTATCCGTGGCAGGGGCAGCCAGGGCAGTGGCAGCGAAGAGAAGAGCGGCAAGAGATTTGTACTGCATTTTGAAATTGTTGTGAGATGTAGAAAAAGAAAACAACTGGGTGAGTAAGGAGGTAAATAAATACTCAGCGCAGAATTGGGGCTCTTCACGATAGCCACGTTCGGGGCCTCACTAGGCAAAACAAGCAAACTGTAAACTGGCTGCGCCGCCGTTTAGCTCTGAGACATGGCCAATCACCCCCGACAGTCCCGGGGCTAGGGCTTACCCACGCAGGCACTAGTCCGATGGGGGCCAATTGCTTTGGGAGTTGGCCAATCCCCAATACTCAGCCTTGCCGCCACTTTCGACACAGCGCCCGATCTCGCTTTTGCCTTGTCAGCAGCAGAGTTGCAAGCCCCTTTTGTCTTGTCCGTGGTCCGATATACCAAAATTAGACCCTTGATGCCAAGTCTGGGGTCCTGCATCTCTGCTCGCAGAATGGCACTCACCGAAGAAAAATCTGAATGGCCCCCAAACTTTATGATATCCGAACTCTCCAAGGGCAACCCAAACATTCGCAATTAATCTATCTTGGCATTACTGTTGCCAATTCATGCAGTCCTCCTGCCTATTTGGTTCATTTGGATCAAGCACGTTGGAGTGTATTGACTGCTCACTTTTCCTCTGTGGTGTCCATGCCCTTGATCCGTTGCCTCAAGCATACCCCTATTGGATAAAATCTCGTATTCCTGCTTACTCTGGGCTTTTGACCGCACGATCAGCTACGTAGTCACATAGAGACCAAAACATGATCTTGATAATTCTTGTATACTCCGTACACTGCTGGGGATCCACCTCTCAGGCTTTAGGCAGACACGGGCCTGTGCCCACAGTAGGATGGAGGCTGAAATGATCATATCGCACTCGCATCCGTGGATCAAGCCTTACTGTGCTATTCCTGTACATGCTGGACATTACAGGTGAGCTTGTACCATAATATTCCTCACAGACTAGAATATGGAGTAGAGAATACTCCTTGGGCCTTGACAAACACGGAGCCCAACGGGACCAGTGAACAAAGAAGCACTGAGACCATTCAATACGAGGTCTGAGATCGTGAACTACCTGGAAATATTATAGCACATTGTCATCACTATGAATAAGGAGAGGAGTGCTTTATTAGAGTTGCTATCTATTGAAAATGAAATCAGATCGCTGAAGAACCATGATTTCCACGCTCAAATCCGAGCTAGTGCTAACTAGGCAGGCCCACAATATTGGACCCTCAAAGTCAAGACACTGTCAACTTGACGGATCACGGATTTCCGTGCTCTGAACTTAGTGTATACAGATACTCTGGAAAACTTACTATATCGTTCCAATTTCTGTCAAAATCGTTTGCATTTGACTTGATTGTTTCTCAAACTTTAGGGTGCTATGGCCAGAGCAATTGATAACGCCCAATTGCAACCTTGGAAGGTTTTCTATCTCGCAACAGAGCCCAGGCCATGGGAGAGCTCAGATCTGGGTATACTGTAGCTGTGTTTGCGCACTTATCCGTATGTAGACATAATTCCAATGTTGACTGTTCATGCCCCAGGAACCAGGCACCAACGTGAGTCATCTAAATGCCGCGACTAAGCGGGATACCCCTTCAGGGCTCGAGTGCTTCAGCTGTTCGTTCTTTTGCTCAAATTAATTTGTGCGCAAATATTATCATCCCTTCGCTATTCATTGTACAAAGTACATCATTCTTCCGTGCTATCGCTGGAACTCTGACAGCTGTCCCGCCTAGCTGCTGATCAGCTTACCCCATAAATCACCCCACCTTTCGGCCTCATCATGGCGGAATGGAGTCCGAGCTGTAAGAACCAAAGCCACCTCCAATCGAATGCATGTATTAATCCGACTCGATTGCAGCTTGGACTCAAAAGCCCATTAAGCAAGATGTGATCTACGAGGATCTCGCAGGGCTGAAAGACTCCCTACAAAAATTGCAGAAGCTACCCCCATTAGTGACAACACGAGAAGTATGCACGAAAGTTGGATCCAACACCTGCCCGTGTACTAAATATCTCTAGATCACCAACCTCAAAAGCAGCCTCCGAAATGTTGCTTTGGGCAAAGCATTCGTGCTTCAGGGTGGTATGTCTCGAGCCAACATCCTTCTGGTGTCACACTAACGACCCCAGGTGACTGTGCCGAGCTCTTCGACTACTGCAATCAAGACATGATCGAAGCCAAAGTGAAGCTCCTATTGCAAATGAGTTTGGTCCTAATTTGGGGTACGTCACAATTCCCAAGCGCGCAAACAAACACACCCAACTAACCAGCAACTAGGCGCCAACAAGCCCGTCATCCGTATTGCCCGGATTGCAGGCCAATTCGCCAAGTACGCAACCCCATCCTCCAACCCAGACCTCCAAGCTAACCCACAACCAGACCCCGATCAAGCCCAACAGAAACCATCAATGGAGTCGAAATGCCCTCCTTCCGCGGCGACAACATCAACGGCTTCGCAGCGGACCCCCAATCCCGCCAACCAGACCCATCCCGACTCGTCTCAGCATACTTCCACTCCGCCGCAACCCTAAACTATCTCCGCGCCTCTCTCTCCTCAGGCCTAGCCGACCTCCACTCCCCCCTAGACTGGGGTCTCGGCCACGTAATCACCCCCTCCATCAAAGAGCAATACGCCAAGACCGTCAACGCCGTAAAAGACGCTCTGCGCTTCATGCGCACCGTCGGAATCGACAAGGACCGCGGCGTCGAAACAGCCGATATCTTCACCAGTCACGAGGGTCTGTCCCTGGAATACGAACAGAGTCTCACCCGTCACCTGCGCCACCCGGCCACCGCGGAGACAGGCTACTATGCGACATCGAGCCATTTCCTGTGGATTGGCGATCGGACGAGACAGCTCGATGGTGCGCATGTGGAGTTCTTCAGGGGGATTGCGAATCCAGTCGGTATCAAGATTGGTCCGAGTATGGCTCCTGATGAGCTGGTGCGGTTGTTGGATGTTGTTAATCCGGATCGGGAGATCGGGAAGGTTACTCTGATTTCGCGGTACGGAGCTGCGAAGATTGCGGACTTCTTGCCGGCTCATATTGGTGCTGTGCAGGCTTCGGGTCATATTCCTGTCTGGCAATGTGATCCTATGCATGGGAACACGCAGAGCACGCCGTCTGGTGTGAAGACGCGCCACTTCACGGACATTCTGTCTGAGTTGAAGCAGGCTTTGGAGATTCATCGTGCTGCTGGGTCTTTCTTGGGTGGTATGCACCTGGAACTCACTGGTGAGGCTGTCACTGAATGTGTGGGTGGTGCGGCTGGGTTGACAGAGGATGGACTTGGGGAACGGTACACGACTTTCTGTGACCCTAGACTCAACGAGAAGCAGGCTCTTGAGTTGGCGTTTTTGGTTGCTGGGTTCTATCGTGAGGAGTCAGATGATTAGTGTCATCGTCATTCGGTTGCCGAGATTCAAGGATCATCGAGCTGCGGCCGCATGTTCAACACATTCTCGACTTTGATGTCAACCTAACAATTTTTCGGGGTTTCTCAAATGTTTCATTTGACGCAAAATGGTCATGGTTTGACTTATAAGAGAGAAAGCATGGAATAAAAGAATCAAGATGGTGGCATGTGCCATTGTTGTGTTGTAATTCGGCTGAGATGTGCAGATATTACAATCCTCGATCACACATTAACCCACACCAATGTAATTGGTAGTCACCTGGCAAGGTCGAAGCCACAAAAAACAACAATTTCTCATATATACAACGATTGTGGGGGTATTTACAAAAACAAGAGAGTAAACCGCAATGCAACGCAACGCAAAAATCAAGGAGCAAGCGGGCTAGCAACAGCGGGCTTGTAGACAAGGCTCTTTCGCCGGGCAGCCTCCATACGGAAGCGTCGCTGGCGCCTAGATTCTTCATCATCTCCGTCATCCCGTGAGATTTTTGATGGCTTGGCACTCGGGAAAAGACCTCGGTTGCTTTGCTTTGGCGGACAGGATTGCTGAACCAGCTTGTATCGATTTCCAAGGAATCCCGGCGTGGCGGGAGACATGCCAATAGCGTCAAGGTTGGCGAAGTTGTAACCAGGTGTAGCAGGGAACTGGTATTTGGAAGAGGAAGATTGATTGGTAGGAGTAGATGGCACTTCCGGCTGGTGGGTAGGAGGGGTGATTTTGCGGAACCCATCGACGGCACCTTGTCCGGCGCCGCTACGACGACCACTGGCTGATGGCGCTGGAGATTCGGAGATGCGAACCAGAGTTCCGTTGACGTTGCTGAGGGCTCGAGGCTCCATGCTCTTGCGGCGCTTGGCACCGCCGCGAGGAATGATGGAACTGTCAACCGCGTAGGGTGTTTCGTCGAGCCATTGACTTTCCCGCTCACAGCTAGAAAGTTGGTTAGAAGACTGTCATCATCCAATTAAATCAATGAACAACTTACTCAAGAACCCATCCGACACCAACACATTTCACAAGGCCTCTTGCCTTCTTGACTTTTTCCAATGTGCGCAAGCCACCGTCTTTGTAAACAACATGGGTAATACCAACTCGCGAGTCCTTTGGATCGGCGCCTTCAACCGGGGAGAGGCTAGAGCCAGGATTCCAAGACCAGGACTTGACACATCTAGCACCCATTTGCTGCAGAAGCTCGACGAAGATCCCAGATGCATCTTCGCCTTCAGTGGTGTGGACATCGACGTGCACGACCGCACCGTGCAGGGCCTTTTGCTCGGCGCTGATGCTGCGACGAGCCTTCTTGGCAGGGCTGGCAGTAGGTGCAGAAGTACTAGGTGGAGCCATCACCGGTCCTCGGCCGCTGCTGCGTCTACCCGTGATCGAACGTCGCTTGGGTGTCGGGCTACCGCCACTAACACGTGGGGCCTTCCGTGGAGGGGGTAGGACGGGCACACTGTCATTGAGAGCCATAACGGTAGGCTTGCGAACACGGGGAGAGGAGCGGGTTGGGGATGTCGCCGAAAGAGAAAGTCCTCGCTTGCGGGATACCTTCAAAGGTGAGATTTCACCTTCGCCCTTCAGTGGGACTTTGGATACAGTATGAACCGTGCGCAGCTCTTCGATTTGAGGTCGCGATTTGATCGGTGTCACTGGTAGATTCTCGGGCTCACAATTCTCCTTATCGTCAGTCTCTTGATCCTGCAAGGGTTGAGCGGCAGGGATAGGTTGCTTGTTTAAGCTTCGGCGATTGTTTGGGGGTTGGGTTTTCTCCGAGATAGGATCCTCAAAGATCTCTGCGTGCTTGGTTGACGAAACAGAGCTCCGACGGCGTTCGTGTCCTGTAGATGTTCGTGGTTTCTGACTGTGCCCGGGTCTCATAGTTGTATCCTCACTCTGCAGTTGATGAGGTAATTCGGCAAACAGCGAGGAGTTGTTTGCCAGGGGGCTTTTTGATAAGTCGGGATACGATACACCGTTTTGGGTGGCGGGGGCTTCAACCGAGGTTCGATCTAGCGGGCCAACCAGGGAGAAAACTCCACGGCGACGGGGCCGGAGTGATCTTCTCTGCGAGGGGGTGTCTTGTTCCCAGCGGCCAAATCTTTGTGCCAATGGTGTAAAGCCGACGTCGCTTTGGGTGGGTGTTTTGTGCTGATCGGGAGCAATTGATGAATTGGATGACATAGGCACCATTAACGCAGGGCTGCTTGCCTGGGCGTCCGGCGTGTAGCTCACTTGGTCCTCAGAGGGGCTGGGACTGGGGCTGGGGGTAGCAGTGGCAGGGACATTCTTCATGCGTGGAGTGGGGTCATTGTCATTCTCGGTGTCGCCTGGGCGATTTGTGGAGACTGGGGTGGTTTCCCGGGTTCTTGGAGAGCTCATAGTTGGAGTAACCGCGGGGTGAGTCCTTGAAACCGAGCTTGGGGCATCCTCTAGTTGGCTGTCTTGGCGTGGAGAAAGCGGGTAGCAACCAGTTTCAGAGATCGGCTCACTTTCTTCAGCTTGGATGTCATCGCTCATGACCTCATCAGCGAGTTGATCTTCAACATCCAGTTCGTCTGACTCAATGTGCTGCAGTGGTGCCGAACTCCGATCGGGAGATTCATATGCAGTTGAACCGTGGGTATGTTCGTCCAGCTGAGTTTCTTGGTCAGAGTCCTCGTATCCGAGACCATCCATATCTTCAGCTTCTGAGTCAACCGTTTCGATGCTTGGGTGAAGCATGTCGTCATCTGCAAGGTATTCGTCTTCCATAATGTCAAAGCAGAGCGTCTCAGCTTCTTCATATTCAAATGGGACGTCTTGAATGAAACTTTCTGACTCGGACACCAATTCTTCCGGCATGTCCTGGGAACGTGTGCCAGCCATTTCCATTTCTGCGTCTTCCATGGCATCGAAGCATAACGACTCGGGCTCTTCATATTCGTAATGATCCCGTTCGTTGTCTCCTTGCTCATGCTCAAACTCTGAGTCTGTCTGTGTGGCTTGGTCATCAGATTCCTCAGGGGCCAGAATAGCTTCTTCCATTTCGTCGAAGCAGAGCGTCTCAGGTTCTTCGTATTCGTAAAGCACCTCATGCTCAAGCTCTGCGTTTCGTGGGTTCTCGGAATCTGTGAACTCCTCGGCCTCTGTCTCAACAGCAGCATCGTCCAGGTCCTGACCGTCGTCTGACTGGGGTGCAGCTGTCTCTTGCTGAGCGGGTGGAGGGGATGATGATTTTTCATCCCCAGACAACTCAATATCAATGTTAAAGATGTCTCGAGCTACATCCTGAGCCAAATCACATTCTTCTTCGTATGTATCCTCGGGCTGCTGTCTTTGCAGTGGTGACGACTTGGGCGTGGTTGTTTCCTCGACTTCCAGATCCTTTGTCGGGGTACCATCGCTGTCTGTAATCTTAGACTGACCGAATGAGGCATGGGTAGAGAAAATCGAGCTTTTGAATGGAGAGGCGATTCTCTTTGCTGGGCTTTGGAACAAAGGAGTCCGGGCGAGTACTGGTGCATCGGATGGCTTTTGTGTTGACTGTGAGAAAGACGCTCCAAGGTTTGCCTTCTTTGGGGACATCTTGAGTGGGGAGGCATTTGCAGGTGCGAAGTCTGGGGCAGAGACAGAGTTCACATTGTCCAGGAAGAGCGAGCCCGCACGATTCGGGGTTTCTCTCAGGCTAAATTTGAAAGGAGACGATGTCGGAGCCCGTCGAGCAGGGCTGCCCATAAACTTGGACTCCCCGAGGTTGATTGAGTTACCAGGTGGGAGAGCAAGGTGACCGTTATCGGCAGCAGAATGTTGACTGCGATTTGGTGTGAAGTTAATCTTCCTGACTGGAGAGCCAAGGCCGATTCCTGATGATCCGTGTTTCGGTGTAGGTAATTTGGGTTCGCCATTCTCGTCGATGAGACTGGCGGCTTTCTTCGGTGTAAAGTTGACTCTGCGCACAGGAGAGCTCAATCCGGTGTTTTCCAAATTTTGCTTGGCAGGAGAATGAACAACAAGTCTGACAGGACTTGAGCTCTCGGCCTTGATCGTGTTAAGTTCATCTTCGTCATCGGAGCTAACATAGCTTGATAGAGATTTGGCCACTTGCTTGTCTTTCTTTGGAGACAATGGTTTGGCCGCACCCTTCTTGGTTGCAGCCGGCTTCCGTCCACGAGTGCCACTCGCTGCAGGCTTGCGAACAGGCGTCGCGCGAAGGCCAGCCTTTGCAGAGCCCGCAGCCTTGGGCGCTGCCCTTTTGCGACCGGCAGCTGGAGCTTCGGGCACACCCAGTTCCTCCTCCTCCTCCTCCTCATCCTCCTCGGACGCAGAAAGTTCCTGGAACGTTACTGTTTTCTTTTTGGCAGGTCCACGGAGGATGTTTGAGCGCATGATGGAGCTTGTCGAAATTTTGATGTTGGTCGGTTTCATCTCCTCCGCAGCCTCACTTGCCATTCGTGTTCTCCGGGTGTTGACGGGAGCCACAGCCTTGGGCGCTGTTGTTGTCGCTTTGGGCCGCCCCCGCGTTTTACCAGCAGTCTCGGGCTTTGGTGCAGTTTTCTCCTCTGGAATCGGAGTTTTTCTTGGTCTTCCGACGCGTTTCTTCGGTGTCTCGATGTCCGAAGGCGCGATCTTTGCTGGAGTGTCGACGCGCTCAGTTTTAACAGTCTTGCTGCGAGAGGCCGCAGGGGCTTTGGGCTTCGTTGCTGGGCGGGCAGCCGGACGAGCGCGGGGTTTCGCGCTACTTGTGACAAAGCCGAGCTCGTCGTCTGTGTCGTCAGAGTCGACATTAAGGGCGGGCGTCGCGGTTCGTGGAGCTGGAGTCGCCTTGCGAGGTACTTTCCTCTTCGCGTCGGCAGCAGCTGTTGACTGTGTCGAGGTTCGTCCCGTCCGCTTGGCGGGGGACTGTGGAATCACTGCGGCGCGCGCCATGTTGTCGTTATAGGTTCGCAGTTAGTGATACGCGGCACTCATGTCGAGATTGGAGGTCGAAATTGGATATCGGCCTGTCGCAGGATTTGTCGAATTGGTTGCATGGAAGAAGAAGCAAGGCGAATCATCCACTGTGGAGGTGTCGATCCGAGGTGCTTGTTGTGGCGTTGTTTCCACGGCAACTGCGACCCGCCACGTGATGTTATTTCCGCTTTTGGACATTGTTTATCTTTGCAACGCAGCACTGGAGTATCAAGGACTGTGTTTCTGCACAATGATACTTTGCCTGGGAGTCGTTTTCTTTCAAAAAGTGTCACATTCACCAACTTTGGAAGTTCTCCCACAAATTAACCTTGAACAGTGAAAGGTTCCAGTTTTGTAGGTCCCGAAGTCATATGTATATGTCTCAAGGTTCCAATCCTCGCACCGACATGATGCAATAGCTTCAACCTTGAAATACATACATGGACGGATTCTTCTGAGGGTCGAAAACTTGGAATGATTTAATCTTGGAATCTATGAAGCATGACAGATTCATTATAAAGGCGTTAAAAAAGTTCAAAGAATAGATACATTATTACGATGACGGCTCAGCACCACACCGTATGTTTAAGAAGCAAAGTACATGGCGTCTTGAAAGTCTATATTCAGATCGAAATACAGGGCCGAAAAAAGCTCTACCCAATTAAACGAGGGTAAAGAGAGCCACACCGGCCGCGACAGCCGCAGAAAGCATGGTGGGCACCAGTGCCGAGCCGGCACTGTCAGCCTCAGCCAGGTAGGTTGTGGGGTTATAGTTTGCGGGGGTGGTGGCGTTCAGAGTGCCGTTCCAGCAGTAGCGGTCGAAGCAGGTATTGCAAATATCGGGAAGAGTGGTACCAGTGCGCTCAAACGAGCGACTCAAGATGGCGCAGCCGACACAGGAGGTCCAGTTGCCATCCAGGGTGCTGTTGGCCATAGTGGCGACTTCGTAACCGTTGAGAATGATGTTATCACGCTCCTTGTCTTCCGTGCTCAGCTGGAAGGTCGACACGTTGGAGTGGAAAGAGTAAGGGGCGTTGGGGACGTAGACGACCAGAGGAGCAGGACCGCTGATGTTGGAGCTGTCACAGCCGAAGAAAGTTGGGCGAGTGTTCAGACCAAGGTTGACAAAGGTGTTGACGTCTGGAATGGCGGGGAAGGCAGTGCCGTTGCCAATACCAGTGTTGTTCAGACTACGCTCATAGGTTGCGACCAGAGATGTGCCGTTCGGCCAGTAATAGTCGGTATCAGCCGAGGAGTCGACGGCGAAGATGACATCGACGTGACGCTCGGGCTGGATGAGAGGGTGCAAGGGGACATTCTGTCCATCCTCACCACCGTCAACAACATCCAACGCAGTCTGACGAGCATATGGCGAGGAGTGGTTGTTGTAGTGGTAGAAGGGGTTGGGCTCGTACGCCGCAATGTCATCGTCGGCTCTGTCCAGCTTCTCAAGAATGCTGGTGAAAACATTTTTCACAAAGTTGGGAAGCGAGGTGGTGTTAATCTGCAGCAGGAACTGATTGAAAAGGGTGGACGAGGTTCCAATCACGAAACCAGCGCTGTCATATCCGCTGATGCAGCTCTCATTGCTAGGAAGAGAGCCGGCCTCGAAGCGGGAGCCCAGATACTTGAGCGGCACGAAACCAAAGATTGTTGGGTCGAATGTACCAAACTCCCAAGGGTTGAATTCATAGACGGTCGAATTGCTTCCGACCACCAGCTCACCGGGGTTGCGGCCATCTGCGACCACCATTGGCATGGGGTAGTTTCCATCCTTGAACTCGGTGGTGTCGGCGATGGATGACCAGGTGTAGCTGAGTCCACCGTTAGAAGCGTTGAACATCTGGTAGGCAAGTGCGCGACCCCAGATGTCAGTGAGAGAGGTGTCAAAACCGGCCTTCTTCTTCGACTCGACGGCCTCTGCAAGGTCCTTGAAGTAGCTGGCCGAATCCAAGATTTGAATACCACCAGTATCAGGACCCTCGATGATCGAGTTTCCGAACTGCCACACGTCGCCATCCTTATGCGTCTGCAGCTTATCGATGGTGGTGAAGTTGTTGATGTAGATGGATCCAAGTAGCCAACTGCCTCCACTCAGACCGGAAAGATAGGTAGCAGACTGCAGCAGACCACCCAAGTGCCCGCTGGTCGACGCGTTATATGTCCGGCTGTCGTAGGCCTTGATGGCACCGGCGCCGTTCATCAGCGCACGGTATCCACCACCCGACACGGCGATACCGATGTTAGGGACATTCGAGATATTGGAGGAGTGCTTGTCGAGGTAGGAGACCACATCATAGTCCCCAACCTTCACATGCCCAAAGAAATCCTTCAGGCTCGTCAAGGCCTTCTCACGACGAGTCTTCAGCCATGATGTCTCGTTGGAGGAGAGCTTCGCTGCACTGCGAATGGTCGGTCGGCTCGCGGGGCAGCTGACTGAAGTAGGCACGTATCCGTCGGGCGCGTCAGGGAGCGCACGTTGGGCGAATACGACATTGTCGGGGTTGAAACCACCGGGGGAAGCAATTGCGCCTGCGTCAAGTCGGTTAGCGTTTCAGGTCGGAGATAATAAATTGGGGATCGGCAAAATCACGAACGCGACCGAGGGTGGAGTACTTACCCGGCAATAAGCCCAGAGCAATGGTGCCGATCAGAGCAGTCTTCATGGTGAAGTTGAGGAGAAGACAAAGACGATCATGGAAGGACTAGGGCGACTCTTATGCACCGGGCCCGCCGGAAGCTTGGCCAAGTGATGGAGAAAGGAGTTCTCGGCATGTTCTTAGTACAGTCGCATAGTGCAGATTTGGGACCCGAGGATCGCCAATGAAGGGACAGCGAGTGGACTTCGACCTAGTGGGGAGTGGTGATGTCAAATGGTCGGACACCGAGGGCTCCGGTACATTGAATAATAAGACATTCCATTGGAGTACACTGTGATCTGGGTGGTCCTGCATTCCAGCCGCAGCCCTGCGCCTTGTTAGGGCTGGATAGGGGTGTCTGTGCCAGCACTTCTACAGTAAGAACCATTGGTGTACACATTTTGCTCACGTCCCAAGTTCTTAGTTGTCAGCAATATGATTATGTCCAATTATAGAAGCTCAAAACACAGATGCCTGGGCGCAATTAACTGCCCAATTCTCACGGGGAAAACTCAATCGGGCATATCGTGTTCGTATAGCAGACTAGTATTGTACTGATCAGGCCCACCATAATGCAAGCGCATAAAACAATCGAAGCAGCCTAGCGGTGGGGCGCCGGTTGCTCCGGGGTGGACCCGATATTTGGGTCTTCATTTCGTTTCGTTTTAGTATACATGTCGACCGGAGCATAGCGGTGTGAATTTGACCACGTTCCTTAACGAGATGTAACAGTACAGAATATGTCGTCGTAGCCCTGGAATCGATTGGGTCACGTCGAATTTCTTTTAGTCGGATTTCTACTATAGTAGAGTCAGCAGGTGCTTGTCGAGGGGTGTGAAACAACCATAGAAGTGCATTCTGTCCCAACGGCGCTAGAGCATCCCTCTTTGGCGGTTGAGGCAGTTTGCTCTGAAATTGAGTGAGCAGCGAGGGTCCATCAATTTTGAAGTCACTAATTCAGTGGATGACCTGTAAACGAGGCCCAGTTCTCCCACAAACCCTGTCGTACTTTCCATCGCTTCGTATTTTCCAAGGACCATAGCGACAACGTTACATATCATTCACCAAGGCATTGTTGGGTTGATGCTCGAGGGCTATGTTCCGATGTCCCCACAAGAAAAGATATCCATTTTACTGAGTTTCGGCGTCTCGCTAGCCTCTGCCGATGATCCGTTGAGGCTCTGGACACTCGTAAATGATATCACTGATACCAACGTGATACCTAGTATAGGTCGAATTCCAAGGTTTCCAGGTTCCACCACAAACCAAAATTTATTGATAACAACCTTGGAACTTGAGGATTCAGTGTTTACCCTGTTCGTGGATTTTTTGATATCCTTCAACGTCATCAAATTTCAGTGTTCTTATGTATATGGGCCGATGTCTAGAATCAACAATCAATGATCTTTCCAGCGTGACAGAGAAGACGAAGGCGAAAAGGACCTCCGATGTTCCATTAGCACATGATTTTTCTCTCCATCCGCTGTGCACCAATTCCCGTGGATGGTTCTTGATTCTTCAACGTTGACCCATCGCCATTTACAAGTAAATGATTTCCAAAGTTTCCGCACACTGTGTCTCTACGGCAGATAATTTTAGTACAGACTACCCAGGTGTCAAGTCTAGTGATTTCTTTGAGATATAAAACCAAGAGGAACGGAGAGGCTAGCCGCTCGTATATCCGGCGTTATCCATGGCTAAGCAGCCCGACAGACCGTTACAAAAACGATGATTGGATTTCAAACCTGCAAGCAACCTTGATCCCCCATCCCCCGCATTCTCTCCCGGCTGTCAGTTCTAGTCAGTTCCGTAGGGATGGACAAGACAACCAGAATAAGCTTCGGATTATTCTAGATTGCGATGATGACGAATACAATGCACATCACGCGATAGATGTTTTACACGGTTTACTACATTTGGTACTCATTGCATCCGAGGATATCCCTTTAAACAAGTCTTGGCCTATAGCTAAGGGTAATTATCTGGCGGTCAATCCTCGTTTGGGGGTCAGATGGTGTCGCTCACTATGTGGAACATTTCGACTGGATGGATAAATGAGGGGCTGGGATTCGGATCTTCCATGCCGGTCAACACATTGTTATCAGACACGAGAATGAAACATACATCAAACAAATAGACAAGGGCAAATTCAAAGAACAAGAGTTCGTATAGAATAAAATATGGGGCCGATCTGTCAAGATCGGGGTGGGGTCAGATCTACACGACTACATCTACATACGTCGAGCACCACACCTCAACATAATAGAACCGGATTATTATTCAAGAGATAGTCTAACGTTATCGAAACCCATCCAATTATTGCCGTCCAAGCCAAGCAAGGATCGAGTTCTCCAAATAAAACCACGCGTCGCTAGACGTTCCAATCAACCAGAAAACAGAACGCCACGCAATGGGAGACAAGAGCAGAATAATCACGCGCAGTTTGCCCCAAGGACTGAATTTCCAAATCCAGACGAAGATCAAATCAGATCCATAGAAACGCATCTACCATGCAGTGTGGCCACCGTCCATGCGAAGGTCGCTACCAGTCATGAAGCTGCTCGCATCGCTAAGCAGGAAGACTGCAGCACCACGATATTCTTCCGGGCGGGATAGACGACCAAGCATATTCTCCTTGGGCCACTGCTCGCGACGCTCAGGGAATTCCACAAAGAGCTTCTCAACCATGGAAGTAACAATGTATCCCGGGGAGATGGTGTTGACGCGGATATTGTAGGTTCCCCATTCAGCCGCAAGATTGCGAGCGAGTTGAAGGACGGCGGCCTTACTAGCGTTGTAGGCGGGGCAAATGAGACCCTGTCAGAATATGTCAGATCGAAGATCGAAAGCGAGTCAAATTAGAGGACGCGGCATGAAAGCGGGGAATCCTAGCACGAGGCCCAGATACATGGATAGAGTCCGGAGGGAACACCAACGACTTATGCGCCGCAAGTAATACGCCAAGATATCTTTCAAAAAGGGATAATCTTGCCACCGAATAGGGGGATGGGAAGTATGGAGGGGGGTTGGGGAACGTACCCGATTGGCAACGGTGCCACTCATAGAGGCGATCATGGCAATGCTACCCCCATTCCCGAAGCGAATCATCTGTTTAGCCACGGCTTGAGAAGTCATGAAAACGCCTGTGACATTGACCTCGAACATGGTGTTACTGTCCTTTGCGGAATAGTCGAGTGCAGAGGTCTCTTGCTGGATTCCCGCTGCGGCAACAAGGCCATCCATGCGACCTTCGTCGTTGGCGATGGATTCGATCACGCTGTTGAGAAGCTCTGTGTCACGTACATCGATGCGACGGTAGTGCAGTTCTGTGCCGAGATCTTTTGCCTTTTGTTGAATCTGCTCAAACTCGGGGGCCTGGTGTTCCGTTAGGTAGGGTCGAGCTTCGGGATTGATGAAGGACATACTGGTTCTTCCAAACGGTCAAGTGCATAGACCTTGGCACCGGCTTCTAGAAGAGCTTCGGCCTGGGTCAGACCTAGGCCGCGAGCAGCACCAGAGACTAGCACGACTTTTCCAGCGAGACTGAATTCGGGCATTCTGGTCTTCTGGCCCATCAAGACAGGCTGGTCGGACTTGGGAGCAGTTGGAACGTCGGTGACTTCGATTGAGACAGACATTGTGTGATATATGGGGACGAAAAGAAATATCCAAAGGAGATACTATGTATGTTGCTTGTCTTCAAAGCAGATAAAGAAGAATGAACTTTGGTTGATCCATGGACCGGCGAGATCCACCACGTTTAAATAAGGAGGGATGGCCGGCAAGATCAAGCCGGTGGCATTGAATGCACCCGTTGAAAGAGTCTCGTGAGCAGGAAGATGCTGGGATTCCCAAAGAGGACATCCAGATTTGGGCCAAGGGTGCAGCCCAGATTGGGTCCAGGCCTCTCAAGATCCTGACAATGCACAGGCTAAACGGCTGTGGCAATGTATAACACCGAAGTTCTATAATCCATGTCGAGAAACATGAACAATAATACGTGGATTCAAGATCCTTGACTGAGATTTCTTGATCTTTCTAAAATTCTTCATCATTCTCGCATCATCCTGGTTCTCATCCTTGTCCAGATTTGCCTCCCAAACGACCAGTCTCAACTGTACGAATGGAGCCGAATTGAGAAAGATGCAAAATAAAATAAGTGAAATTTCCCCATCACTGTACAGGTCACCAGACGAAGCCACGATAGTTCGCAGTTCGGAAGCTAAGAGTCCGGATTCCTAGATCGGGAAACCCGTCTGGGGAACCCAACGCCACTTATTTGTCGACTTTGGGGTTTTTCTTCAACTTCAGGTGACCGAGTGATCTCTCCTTACACACCGCCAAGACGACACGTCTTCTAGAAGTCAGAGAGGTTGTCAGGTGGTCCGTTGCAGATTGACTCTCTTTGCCGACAAAGCGCATCGGTTCCTGATCGTCCAAGAAATACCTAAAGAAGCAAAAGTCCAGTTGATTGGTCAATTCAACATCCATGAATATTTGCTTTTTCTTTCTGTGCTTGCTTTTGGACCATGAGACCAGCGCAGACGGCCTTCAAAAATGAAGTCGGAGACCTCCATAGCCCTAGCTATCCCATCAATGCCAGCTTATGCGGGGAGCGCTAAAATTAGTGGCAGAGCCCAGACTCCTGCGGCCGAGATGAACAGTTGAACAGTCGGTTTCCCCAGCTTTGATTGCCATTGCCGCATCCCGTGACCGGGTCTCCTATTCCCTTACTCAATCGGGCGATTCCGAGCCTATTTCCACAGGAATCAGTTTTTTCCATTCTTTGATCCCTGGCCTTAAAACAGTGCTTTTTCTGATCTGGCTACTTTCTAGTCTGGGGCTATTTGTCGACCTCACGGGCTCTACACCATAGGACTAACTCCCAAGGTCGATTGCCAACCCGACTGGCTTGTTCCAATATGGATCAATTTGCTGGATATGAGAGCACAGAAATAAGTTCAAACTCGAGATTAGATTATATTCATCAAGATACCCGATGCAGAAACACAATACCCCCAAACCAAATCCCTGCTATGTACAATGATCTTCCCCTTCCCTACAAGTACAGCGGAAATGCGAGCCTGAATCGAGAGCGGGAGCAAAGAAGACAAAAAGCACTCCGACATTGCGATGCAAAGTGACAGTGATCAAGAATGGCAGTGTAGCCAGAGAAGAGAAATGCAAGGGGCAGTTCAGATAGGACGGGATAGAAAACTCCATATGAGCGCCATTCCGAGATATTGTAGATATCATAACATGTCAGAGAAGAGAAAAAACCGGAAAAGAGAAGAAAGTAGTAGGTATTGAAAATGGTCGCGGTGAAAGTCGACCGATGACTTTTTGTTTTTTGTTCGTCAAGTTTAGGCTTCGCGGTAGCCCCAGATGCGTTTCTGCTCGGTGACCCACCACTTGCCAACGTTCTCGGCATCTTCGAGCCAGTCGGCCGCTTCCTTGCCGTGTTTGGGAACCACCTCCTTGATGAGCTCGGGTAGAGTCCATGCTTTGGTGAGGTGGGTTTCACCAGGGTCTTCACCAAGGTGAGTGAAGGTATACTCGAATTCCTCTTTCAGAGGCAGGATCAAGCGGTAGGGTATGCCGGCCGTTGTGACAGCGAGCATGGACCCACCTGCATTGATGAGACCCATGTTCCAGACTGAGCGCCTAGGCGGGCCATCTGGGTGAGAGCGAGCTTCAGGCTGCGAGACGTCACGCTCAGGGGGAGGAGGTGGCGGTGGGTGACCATGGTGGGGTGAGTCAACCACGGTGGAGAGGAAAGGTCGCAAGAGAGATTGGCCTTGGTATTCGGGGAGGAGCGCTGAGGCGATTTCAGTGTCTCGCTCGTCAAGAGAGTTGGACTCGACGAGGAGATCGAGGATGGTGGGGATGATGGAGAGAGCCGTTGCGTTGGCGGTGATGTCAACGCGAGGCATTTGTGGGTGGTGGAAGACCAGGGGAACGCGGTAGTTGCTGATATGGCCGTTTTCGTAAGTTCCGGTCATATCTTTGTTGTCTTCACCGAAAGCCTGGCCGTGGTCTCCAACGACAACAACAAGGGTCTCGTTGGCAATGCCGGTTTCCTCGAGCATATTCATGATATCACCGAGCCAGATATCGACGAAGCGTGCGGCGTTGAGGTAGTTATTCATCAGATCGTGGTTGATATTTCCTTGGTCACTCATGTATGGCTCCTTGTCAAAGTCGTCCGGCGTGCTCCATGGGTGATGCGTCGTGCTGGTGACGTGGGAGAGGAACATGCGGGTCTTGTTGTTTGCAGCCTCCTCGAAAAGATCACGCACATAAGGTCGCAGCTCAGTCTCGGCATATCCAAAGTAGTTGATTTCCTTGCCTTTGGCTCTGTACTTTGAGTGCGAGCTTTCCAGATCACTCTTAACGACCTTGTGCTTGAAGCCCATGTTTTCATTGAGGACGTCTTGGCGGTCATAGTCATCAGTGATTGACTGCATGAAGACTGACTTCCAAGGGTTCTTGACAGCCTCGGAAATACCCCGAGAGGCTTGGCTTTGGTTTCCCCTCTGGGCTTTACCCATGTTGAACAAGTCGAGAATCTGAGGCAAGCATGGCTGGTAAATTTCAAGCTGGGACTCTTCCAAAAGATCCACAGGCAATGGGTGAACACCGCAATGGCTCCCCAAAATGCTCTTGAAAGTCAAAGAGCTTCCTGTCATGGCCCCGCGGACGTTAAGACCACCCATTCCTTCGTTAGGTGGGTGTTCCCATGTAGAATTGCTCAGGTCAACCTTGTTGCCCTTGCTGTCAGTCGCGTATTCACCGGTCAGCTGCTGGGCAGTTGGGGTCATAGTGACCAGTCGATCAATAGCTTCCTCGACATCCTTCTTCTTGTGAGAAGCGAGAAGAGCATCGAACAGGGGGGTTCCCTGCTGCGCAGGGAACAGCTCTTTGCGGCCACTTTCAAGGGTCAGTAGCACCACATGGTTGACATCAACAGAGTGCTCTCTGAACGCCTTTTGCAGGGGCTCGTAAATTTCACCACCCAGATTTGAAATCTTGAGGGGATCAGACTTCGGGTTGAAGAACCCGCCTTCGTCACTACCACAAACAAAAGAGAAGTGGTTGTCCTTCTCAGCTCGGTCGTGCGGGCTGACGTCCCAGCGGCTGAATCCTGCTGGTGGGTTTTCGGGCAGCCATGTCGCTCGGGACCACTGTTCCACAAAAGCCCCATCCGGTTGGAACAGAGGGCCCGAGGTCTTCAACTCAGGGAAAGGCACCACCGGCTCCCGGCATCCCTCCACCGTAGCCGTCTTCTTGTGAAATGCCTCCAGCAATGTCAAGGGCAGAGCGCCGGACAGATGGTCATAAGGGATCGACGGACGAGTGATTTCCAAAAAGACGAGGGAGACCGTGATGGCGACTGCGGGGATGATGCGGCGGAGCGACCGGAGATCCATGGAGGCCATGCATGACTGCTTCGGGGCCGCGATCAATGTATAGCGCGCTCTATAACTGCCCACGCACAGATCTCGGATTGCCTGCAACCCAAGTCCGGTGAGGTTGTACAAATGCGAGTGGATCAACCAGGCGACCAGGCCGAGGACGGTGGCCGCAGCGGAGACGGTGGAGATGCCACTGAGGAGGATTTTCATGGCGGCCGGATCGCTGAGGAAACTACCACCAGCTGCCCAGGCGACCTCGGCACCAGTCTGCATGAAGAATCCAAACTGGATGGAGGAGGCGCCCCATGTGATCAGGCTGGGTTTCTTGTTAGCAAGGGTCTCACAGTTATCTTCCAACGCGGGAGACATACGATAGCGCCCCACCCAGCGCGGTCGAGAGCCATTGCCATCGGCCTTCCGGCGCATGGAAGCGCAACAGCACTCGGGCACATATGATGACGAGAACATCGGGTAGAATGAGCGTCGGCGAATAAAGAACGAAGTAGAGGAACGGTAATGAGCGAATGTGTAGTGCGATATGTAAAGCTTTCGAGGCGAGGCCGCTCACGACGAGGGCCGAGAAAAGGAAGGGCGCGAGTGGTGGAAGAAAGGTGAGGATTGACATGTTGGAATCATGTCATGATACTCTACAGACAATGTACAAGGGTAGGAACAGAAGAGAGAGGGAAGAGAGAGAGAGGATGTATCGAGAAATACCAGTGGAGCGAAAACAAGACCAATGAGGTAATCCCTTGGATGGAAATTGTGCACGCGACTAGGCGCCGATTCTCCAATGCTTGTTTCTTCTATCCTTGTTGCATTCTATTTCTGTCTACTTCTAGTAACTACTTTCATTCTTCTATTCATTCACAGTCCTGCTCAACACCTACTGGTACTGTAGGCTGTCTCGGATGTGACGGAGATTGAAAAGCAAAAAAAAAAGCGCAAGGCTGTGTCAGCCCCAATCCAGGGCTCAAGACTCCGACGGAGCAGATTATTTGTGCAGGTGGACCCTCACGCTATGTCTTAGCCAGAGTTTTGGGGGCTTCGCAGAGTCGCCACCGTGATTCGTCCCTCGGGCCTGACTGAGACAACTTTGGACCCCAATTGCATAATTTTGCAGGAAAGGGGCAATGTCCTCTCGTATACCTGTTATAATCCGGGGAAGACCGCGTTGTGACGCTGCAACCGGAGAGCAGTTACGCCCGTCCCCCGTCTCCACAACCTCGAGACCTTTTTTTGGTGGTCATGACCGTGGTACCGTTGTTCACCTGGGCGTCGGATCTCCTTGATCGTCGGGGTTCCCGTGTTGCCCTGCGAGAGACAGCCTTGTGGATACGCGTTGATCCCACAGGGTCCAGGGGGGCTGAACATGTGTCGTTAGGAGTATCAGTACGGAGCAACAGTACTCTGCACGAAAACTCCGTACTCCATACAATACGGAGTATAGGAAAGGATTCCTTCGATTTCCAAGCCTTTGCCCAGACATGGACAGAGATAGGGGTCCAAAGCTAGCCCAGGCTTGGCGGACCCTGCATGCTGCGACCTGTTCAGGTTACGTATCCTAATATACTATCCCGTACGCGCGGTTGATCTAGTAGATCTGGACATGTGCGGCCCCCTCATTGCTTGACATGTGTCCAATGCGTCCAAGCTGGAGGTTAAAATCTCACCTTGGGGTCAACTAGCCCAACACTTGGTGGGCAGATGTCATCCCGATCCCTGTAAATTACTCCGCATCACCTGGGCAATACATCGTATTCCCTACAGCTCGTGCAGAAAGTTTACACCCAAAACGCATCACGGTTCCTGGCCACATCATTTGTAGTTGTTACCCTGGATTCTTGGCGCCCAGAGCCATCAAAATGGCATCCCCGGGCCGGTTATATATAGAGTGGAACAAGCTTCTCACTAACCTGAAACAACTGCTGGGATTTGCACATTCGAATGTAACCCATCTAAATCACGGCTGCCTATTGACTGGGATTATTGGGGTTTGGCTGTGTGTCAGCCTGTATTTCCCTACTTACGGAGTAGGTAGACACGAGCCCAAGGACCTCGGAAGCAGTGCATCGGGATCTCGATGACGACTCCCGAGGTTGATTCATTGGCACCTTTATTCGCATTGATCTGACATCAGATATCTGCTTAACTTCGGGATCTCCACGTTTGTTTCACATCCTTCTAGGGGAATTCCACGGAAGACATGACCAGATAGCGCCCAAGACCACCTGGCACTCGTCCTACTTTAGCTTTCGACCATACACAAGCCCAATTCACAACGCTGGAGCAACGTTGGAGCCAAATTCCGCCAAAATACCAATAGCTGTACACTTTCATGAGTAGGGATTACAAAAGCAGAATAATATACAGATGCAAGATGCAATATAACGCCAACCCAGCACCAGACGCCCTCCAAACCCTTTCAAGCACAGCAAAGCCCCATCAAGCAATGCGCGAGACAATGTCATCCTTCCCCAACCGATCCAGTATCCCCTTCCTAAGCCCCAAAAAGCGCTCGATGTCGCGAGGTTGTTGTTTCTGCTTATCGCGCATAGTCAAGACCTGTTGAATGGTCAGAGCATCGAGGAACGATCGACCAGGATGGCCTGCGCGACCGAAATGCTCGGCCTCTTCTTCGGCGGCTTTGTTGAGGCGCTGGCGGGCTGTGACGACGAGCAGGGCCGGGTTGGAGGACTGGGGGAAGATGGACTGCGCGGGGCCCTTGTAGGTGCTTGAGTTGGAGAAGGTGGGGGATGGGTCAACGGGGCCGATGGAGCGGAGGGAGGCGGCGAAGTCGGGGTCTCGACCGTCCATGTCAATGGCTAGTCTGGTTAGTATTGCGACAAGCTGGTCACGGGGCTGCCGGGGGACATACCATCGGATTTCACACTTGACGCTTTTTCCTTGGAATGATATGTAGGACCTTGGGATGTAGGGCCTTGTGATGGAGGAGCAGGAGCGGGGGCTCGAGGAGGTGGGCTGGCTTTGGGCTTGGGTGCCGGCGGAGGCGTTGAGGCTTCTTTGGGAGCTTTGCGCGAGACTCGGGGCGGGGGTGCTGCCTGCTTGGGATACTGACGAGCGGCTGCACCAGCAGCTGACTTTGCGGGCTTAGAAGCGGCAGAGCCCATTGTGATAGTTGGTGGGGGGATGTTGTGAGGGTTGAAGCTTTTTTTGCGGCGGAGGTCGGGGGAAAATCGCGGAGGCAGTCTTGGCATCAAAGGTGGTTTCGAGGTGACGTCAAAACAGTCCGTGGATGTCAACAAACAACTTATTTGGCATACAAGGCTACTGAGTACAAGAATCATAGCTAATAGCAGGTTATCCAGTGATGTTATGCTGCCATAGGCAGTTGAGTTAGAAATCTTGGACAGTCCGTGGACAGTACTTGGGCAACCTAATCAGGCGATGAGTTACTTCAACAACTAGAGGAAGTTGCTTTTAGAACTTCTTCACGAGCGGTAGGCTGAAAAGAGTGTTGTTTGGGATTTGATTGGAAACGCTTTGATTTTGTATAAATTTGCTGGATGCTGCCAGCTAAGATACAATGCAGCGGGAGCCATAGGCCTCACAGCAGCTTGGGTGTACCGCAACAGCACACTCGCGAGCAGGGTCCTGAAACATTTCCATGCCTGAAAATATTTAACGGCGACCAGCGAGACGTCGGCCCTGAACCTCACCCAGCGCGCGGCTACCGCTGACGAATGCGATCGTGCCGATAACTCCTGCCGCGGGAAGGAAGGCGAACAGGCTCCACGAGGTGTAGTAAAGGAACAGGATTCCTTCAAACGCAATCAATGATCCGAGGAAGGTAGCGTGGGAGAGAGGGGCGGCTTGGAATGCAGTAGGGAGGTGGCTGACGTTGGCGCCGAGAAGGAGCCACTAGAGAATGGGTTAGCTGTGTTCGCGTCGATACAGATGGCATTGGCGCGTCTTACCAGGCCAGCAAGGACCGGAATAGCAGCACCGACCATGGCCACGAAGGCCAAAGTGATGACGATTGGGGGGCTGGACGCAGAGTCCTTGAAAATGTGGTGGATCTCTGCCTTCTTGCCATAGCGCTCGGTTTCGACGGTCGGGACGGCTTCCTCGGGGTTGCGGTCAATTGACAGCTGGAAGGCAGAACCATCGTGAGCCGCGGAATCCCCGAATCCACCAAGAACAATGCGCGCATCCACCGGCTTGGATAGGGAGAGGAATTGAATCGGGAGGTCTTTCTGGGTCTGCGATACAGTTAGTTGCGCCGCGGGGTGGTTAGGTTCGAGGCCTTCATACCAATTCCACCCTTGACTTTCCATTGTCCTTGACACTGAATGGGTAAGAGATATCAAGTCCAGTCTGGCCATCCTTCAATAGGAGGAATGCCTGGTGTGGTCGCTTCGCAGAGCTTCCCTCTTGAGCTGTCAGAGTGACACGTAAGGTGTCGGCGCCGATGAGAGAAACGGGTTTGGCAAGGGGCTTTGAGGCGGTGAATCTATAGGCAATCCTAGATTAGTTCTATACTGTGTCATCCGACTTGCCATACTTACTGGTCCTTGTAACCTCCATTGATACCAGCACCTTTAGGTTGAACGGCCACGGTGGCATCAGTAAAGCTCCAAGCAGTGGCGGTGACGCCAGGCACTGCAGTGGCTGCCAGAAGACAGAATGAAACGGTGGCCTGCCACAGATGCATTGTGAAAAACAAAAGCTGAAATCAATAGGACAGACAAATGTAGAGCTGTGAACTAATTAGGTGGTTGCTGAGGACTGCAGAATGAAGGCGGAAGGGTCAAGCCGATAAGCGCCGATCGTTGATCAACCAAGCCCTAACCCGTGGACTTTATCTTTTCTGTCAACGACCTTCGTCATTAGCCTGCGTGCCGTCGTCCGCAAATCAGCCTCACCCTCCTGGATTCTCCAATATAGTCCTCAAAGTATTTGAAACATCTTTGCGAATGGGTGTGCCTCTGGTCCCGTGAGTTCTGTGCCTATGTGATGCTGCCCTATCCCCCAATTCCTCCCCTTCCAGCGCAGCCTGCCCTATTGTGACCAACCCCCATATACCCTTCGTTCTGCACTATCAATGCCTTTCATACCCTATTTCACACGAAATCCTTCGTATATGAATTTGGCTTTATTAGTTACTGCCTATATATCCATATGAATAGCTTAACTGACCATTTGACGCCCCCATTCAGTTCTCCCTCACGATGCCTCCCAAAAAGGGCCCGCGTAAATCGATGCCTGCGCGCATCAATAGAGCGCCTACGCTGACACCTTCCCGGCGCTCCGCACGAGCGCCTCCCCCGCATAAAAGCCCTGGGGAGAGCTCCCCACCCTCCAAAACGCTGAACATCGCAACCGCCTCCCCGCAAGACACTTCAATCAACTTTCGTTTCTACACCCCAAAATCAGCCCCAAAGAGTACCGTCATGGCGGAACCTCCTCCAGAAACACCTTCCTCACGCCGGCGGGCCTTTAAATTACGCCCATCACGTCTGTCGACCGTTCATACTCCCGCCGCAGAAACCCCGGCTACCAACAACAACAGTCGGCGTACCAGGAGATCCGCTGCACTTGAGACACCCAAAATGGAAGCCAAAGCAGCCTCCGACCTCGAAATCCCAGATAGTGTTGAGAGTTCCGAGTCAAACTTCGAACTGTTCGCGGGAAATGTTGGGACGAAAGGAAATAATCTTGGGACGAAAGGATACACCGACGCACTATCAAGTCCTACTTCCACACCAGACATGCGCAACTCATCTCGGGTTCGCAAGCCCACCAGAAGAGCCATCGAGTCTCTGGAAACATCCAAGAAGGGACCTCGTCGCAAAAATACACCTGCTATTGTTCCGACCGTGGAAGAGGGCGCCAAAGCTGTGAAGAACAATGTCCCCAAGAAGCCTGCTCAAAAGACCAGAACCTCCAAGAGGATGGCCAACTCTAACTTGCGAAAGGACGATGAATCTGCTGACCCGGAAGCTGAGATTCGGGCCGTTGCAAAACTCATGTATGATCTCGTTGTCAAAGCCCACAGTCCCGACTTTGTTCTTCGTCCCGACTACCCAGAGTTCATCGCCAAACTCCGCGCCGACTACTACCGCAGCCGAGACCAAGACAAGCTTGTTGCCGCTGCGTCGACGGATCAGTCCACTGGTTCCAATGACATCGACATGGTAGATCAGGATACTTCAGATGTGCCTGATATCACTCTCACTCCGTTCGCCCGATCTCTCACTGACACAACTGATGCGGGAATATTTGGCTTCAAGAAGCGATCTGAAGCGAAGGTCACTGACGATGGCTGGGTCGAAAGCGGTCACTTCAATCATCTAGGCGAGGAGATCTCCATCATCCCTCCCGATTATCACCCCCACGTCGCTGTCCACTCTTACGGCTACGAGGGCTTGCCCTGGCCACCAGTGCGGGCACGATCCACTGGACAGGCCACAAATGAGTACTCTCACGGTTTCCCCCCTCTTCTGGGTAACCGCAACATCCCTGCTATGGGCCTAGGCCCTTTCGTCCTTGAAAATGTCAAGGAAGAGCAAGCTAAAATACTTGCAAATGCTCCTCCTGCAGCTCCGGCTGCCAAGGATAAGAAACCCCGGGCGCGCAAGCGCCGCCACACCGAGGCCATCTCGGGTGGCACAAACAGCGAAGAGGCTTCTGCCTCCGCCCCAGCCCAAACCCCTGCCGCCCCCGGCGAGCGCAAGTCACAGCGCCGCCGCCGCCAAACTGCCCCGGCTCCCGCCAACAAGGCCGAGCCATCCTCTACTCTCCTGGTTGCCGCCGCCGAGCCTGCCGCCGCCGAGCCTGCCACCAAAAGCGACAAGCCCAAGGTGCAGCAGCGTCTGCGACTGACTCTCAAGCCGGCAAAGGCCGATTCCCCCGCGGGCGCCTCTGTTTCCGTCGAGGCCCCCGCCGAGCAGCCTGCCTCCCCCGCCCCTTCCAGCGCCGCCTCGCCCGCGAAGCGCCGTCGGCGCCGGGGCTAAGTTCCCCGAGTGAGAGAGGGGTAACGCCCAAGTGAGGGCAAAGTGCGAGCCCCCCGCACTTGGTTCTTTTTTCTGTGTATGATTAAAAGCGAATAGCATATCAGGGAGTTTCCAGGTTCGAGTTTCAATTTTTTCGCACTTCTCCGGTAGTTCATTGTTAGTTCTATAAGCGTAGCTTTCGATTATATTTCGAATTAACGTCACTGTCCGCTTAGTTGTATATATGTAGATTTCGATTATTTTTCGAATTATCGTTACTGTATGTGAATCTAATATCGCATAGCTCTAGATCATCTGCATCGAATTAACGCCACTGCCCGCTTAGTTAGTTCTATATGTGTATGTTTCAATTATATTTCGAATTATCGTTACTGTATATGACTCAGATCACATTCATCCATGGATAGATATGTAGCTTTAGGTCATCCGTACCTAGGTATCGAGTTCATGTCACTGTCTGCTTAGTTCTATAGATATGTTTAGATTTCGATTATCTTTCGAACTATCGTTACTGTATGTGAGTCTAATATCGCATAGCTTTAGGTCATCTGTATCGAATTAACGCCACTGCCCGCTTAGTTAGTTCTATATTCGTATCTTTTGATTATATTTCAAATTATCGTCACTGTATGTTAATCTAAGATCGCATAGCTTTAGGTCATCTGCATCGAACCAACGTCACTGCCCACTTCCCTGGGTACTAGTCCTACTTTCCAGGGTTGCGTGATGTGATATGTTTGATTTTCTATTCCATACCTACATAGGTAGGTAAATTCTAACCTGTCTATCCCATGTACCTAGGTACCTTGTCCTCCATGGAGTGGATAACTAACTAGACCGGTTGGAATGAAGTTTGGTTCTGCCCAGGTGGGCAAATTGTGTCACGTCCACTCCGATGGAGCAACCCAAACCCCCTGCCCAGCCGTCAGTTCCCATGGATGCAACCTTCTGTATGGGGTCCCCATACGCCCTGCAGTATCCTATGCTCCGGACCTTCGCCATCAGTCTGGCTACACTGGCGTCCGGCATAGATGAAAGCCCCGAGATAACGGCCCATGCGGCGCATTGTGTTGCGTGAGAGTTCACCTTGAAAGCGGCCGCTCGGCCTCAAATTAGAATCAACTCTTTTCTCCCTCGCTTTGCGTACCCATGGAGGCTGAAACGTCCGGTTCGCACCTTACAGACTGTCCTTAAAACCTTGAAAGACTTATGTTTCCCTTTTTCATGCAGTATGTAGGTATATAGGTAGACTCTTAATCTGCATCCCTAGGTTGCTCTTAGATAGCTGCCAAAATTGTTTACCATGATATCTTCTTCGTCAGTGTCAAACGATATACTTCTTGATGCTTGCCCTCTCTCTCTTCCGAAGTACTTCCAGGGCTCCCGAGATCGTCCTACTCTCTCTCTCTCTCTCTCTCTCCCAAGCTTATGACCAGTCCGTGTTTTCGTTTTTTTGAATAGTTATCAGGCTCGTTGGGTGCAAGTACCAGTGAAAAATTGCAAAGGCAGCTAGTTAGAGGTTCCGCTATAAAAGGATGCCTCAGGCGTCAACGCCAACCAAATCTTCCCTCACGGAATCTACGTCCCCCAAGCCTCCAAGCCAGGTAAGGACAACCTTCGGCGATCTCAAAACAAGCTAACGATCAACAAGAATGACATCCCTCAAAGATCAACAGAGATTCAGGTCTGTAGACCCTCATAACCGCCCTCCACGCCCGGGTCCGCAGCAACCGCGGATTCCCAAGGGGGTCGCGGATATTCGGCAGACCAAAGAGTACAAGACCGCTGCACGCAGGTGAGGCCCCCTCGACAGTGTCATTTGCGCGGACTTAACATCTCTAGGTGGATCTCGGTTATCGTTGCGCTGCCCATTCTGATGGTTTCTTCCTATACCCTCTATGAGCGCCGTAAGTTCATTGTTTGGATTTGAGGCCATAGAATTTGGAAACTGACAGTTTTCTCTCTCGCTAGTCTATGCCAATAAGAGCCCCAAGCGACTCGATGACCGGCCTCAAAAGGAATAAGACCATTTCGTTGTCTAGCGTCGGCTCAACCTTGGACGAGCAAATTTGCATGTACGATTAACTGGGAGTCTCTGCTTCGCTGTAAATAAACTCTACATCTATTTCATATCATCTCGCTTGAGAACTTGAAATCAGTACTGGGTAACTTGTATCTATTCTGAATATGCATCGACTGTGAAGCTCCGACACCGGAGTCTTGGTATGTTTCCATAACAATGTGCTAACAATTCAACGAACAATGATGAACAAAGGAAAGCAATGGACTTGCATCTTGAAAGCCAACTCCTAGAATCTTCCCACCTTGCCAGCCTGCTGGGGTGAAAAGCAAGAAAAGAAAAAAAAGGTATGTTTAAATGCGGACGAGTATTTAGAAGGGGATCATCCAAAAGGCGAGATGGCCAAGAAACAGGAGTCAAATGAGCCGTCATTTGAATCAGCTAGCAACGCCCTGGATTGGAATGTAATGTTCACCGGAAACAGCCGATGCAGGCATAGAAGTCGAAGCACTACTAGTACTAGCGGGCTTTGTGCTGCGCTCACGCATCCGACGGCCCTCCATGAGACCACGCAGACCACGCTTCTGAAGACCAATGACACTGCTCAGATCGCCGGTCCAGAGTTCACGCTGCGGGCGATGCAGATCTGTATCTGTACCACGGCGATGGTGCCGAGATTGTGAACGGCCTTCATCACCGCTGACCCACTCCGAGTCCGACTGGCTGAGGCTAGCACTCGATACGGAGGTTGCCGCGCTAGAGTTGCTGATGGAGTCTTCGCGGTCACGGTGGCTGCGCTGGCGCGAGCTTTGAGAGACACTGGTGTCGATTCGGAGAGAGGGGAGGCCACGAGAAGAGTTTGTGAGGTCATCTAAGCTGCTCTTTGCTGATGCTCCGTGCTCGGTATCAGATGAGTTCGATGCCAGAGGACCGTGAGAATTGCTGTTTTCGCCATTCGTGTGGGTAGAGCCGTTGCGGCCGGCATATGCGCCGTTCAGGGCTTCCAGCGTACCGCCTGGTCCGCCGGTGAATCCGGTCCCTCGCCCGCCACCGGCTGCCATGGCGGCTGCGTTGAAGACAGCAGCGGCATTACGTCCGTCCAAGACTTGGTGGAGCCTTTCGACGGTGGCTTCCAGGAGCCCATCAATTTGATAAGGACGGGCTAGCTGGAGGAGCGAGCAGAGGATTTGCGGCGTGCACAGTGAGGAGCCTGGTGCTGGGAGAGCCGCTGTATACAGATATTGCACGAGAACTTGGAGAGTCAAGATAGTGTGGGGGAGGTATAGCACGCGAGGTCGGGAGGTTGGGGCGAGGGAGTGAGCTGAGGGAGCTTCAAGGTTCTCAAGCAGGGACTTGGAAGGCACGCCTTGGTTGACAAGTGTCGTGGCATCCGAGTATGTACTGTTGTGGCCTACTGAAGGCGTGATGGTGATACTGGAGTTGCGACTCGGGTGGATGAGAGCCGGACGAAGAGTTGCAGCATCTGCAATGCCCCCCTCTGATGATTCACGCAGAAGCTGAATGAAATAAGGACCCCATCTTCGGGTCAATACTCGAGAGTTGACAGAGATGCGCTCCCCTCCCATTGCCTGCAGCTCCATATCGGCCATCTCCGGCAAAGATTGAGCAAGTCTGCCCAGCTCATCAGATGCAGCAGACAGTGGTCTTCCTCCTGATGTCAAATGCATAAGCTTCTTCTGGAGAGAGGCCGGAACAGTAGAAGAGCTATAAGACTTATACCCGGAGGTCGGAGAAGTACGGCAGGGATTGTTGTACAGTCCAAAGGCCTCGAGCTCAACCAAACAGACGTGCGAAAAATTGATACGTCGATGGTTGTAATCATCGACAAGGCTCCTCTTCCGGTGTCCGAGAATTACGAATGAGTTACGACGAGGCCAGAGCACTCCTCGATTCCAACTGCCCTGCCCAAAGACCGAGCCTCCAGCATCGATACGGCCCCAGGTTAAGGTTTTCAGGTCAAGAGCCCACAGTGCATATTCCTGCTTCGAGGAAGTCAGGTAGGTACCACTAACAACAAAGTGACCATTAATGATACCTCCATTCGGGAAACGCAATCCTGGGGGTGAAGCCTGGCTCTGCATAGGTCGCTCGACAAGGCGCCCGTCCGGCAGGCGCACCTGCAGCTCCAGCTTGACATCCAAGAAGTTGTAGTTGGAATAAATCAGCATAGGACATCCAGGTGAATCACCGCTGTCCTGGATTGGCTCATGCAAGTCGCGATCTGGGGCAGAGGATCCAATTTCGGACACGTCCATGCCAACCAAGGGAGCCACGACACTCCGATAAGCACCGCAGCTTCTTCCCAGAGGGCTAGTGTTGGTCCACTTGAGACTTCGCAGGTTGAAGACACTGATTTGTTCAATGTAGTGGTTGGAACTGTCCTGACCACCGACAACTACCATCTCGGCGCCCCCAAAGCCATCAATGTCCACGCCAAGAGTCCCTTGGTGAGACGATGATTCTGGATTGTGGTGGATGGCAGATAGAGGTGCGCTGGCCGAGGTGAAGCAAGCACTTGACGGAAGTATCGTAGCACAGTGTGCGTATCGCCCCTGCGGAGACTCATGGGCAGCGACGCGGGTCCAGGCACGCGATGGCACATCAAAAATATGGATGTCTGACATAACCACGACCTCGGATTGTGTCTGCGAGTCAGGATTTTCCGGATCCTTAGGCGCACTTGGCGCAGGCGACATGCCGCCATAGCATACCAGCTTGTTGTCACCTAGAGCGCACACACTGTGGAAGTAGCGTGGGGGAGGAACATCTCCCGCGGGCTCGATTTTTGTCCAATGGCGCCTAATCAAGTCCAACTCGTATAAGTCCGACGTTAACTGCGGGCGGCTGCGTGAGAGGATCCGGCCTCCGAATACGTATAGCTTATCGCCCAGGATTGTCGTCGTCGCACCCACTAGGGGGTGAGGCTCCTTGCCGGTGGTTCGTCGCACGTTGCACACTAGGCCTGAAAGGTTGATAGGCCCCGAGGCGGATTGCTGGTTCATGGATGGGGAGACACCTGGAGCCGAATCCTCTCGGCCACTGTCCAGGTAGCCCAGACTCGACTGGCTTCGCGACATCATGGTGGGTGAGATACCGGTCCCCACTCAACGGTTTCGATCGTTTTGGCAGCCGTTGACGCCACCTAGTTTCGCCCACTCGATCTCGCTCGCATGTGATAATTCGATGGTCCGATACCGATGTGTTCGGGGAATATTCCGGGCGCTGATCGCGAGGGTGCCGCGGTGGAATGCTGGAGGTTTTGGAAAAGGAGGTTCCCCGCGAGATCGACGGTGTCAGGTTTCACAATGCGGGCAAAAGGGAGCAACCGGACGGGCTGGAGAGCATCGGCATGAGGTGACAGAATAACAAAAGATGTCAAAAGTGGACGACGAAGATCGGCACAAAAAAAAAGGCGGTCTCAACCTTCCCTAGGCCAAGATGGGTATGGGTGCAATGCCAAGTATTCGGGATGTTTCTCCACGCTCTCCTTTCTCGAATGTCTCCATATTCTTTAAATTCCCTCAAATTTGGGCAAACCGTTAGGCCAGCGACTCCAATTTTTCCTCGACTGGCACAAATTAGAACATAGGTCCAATTTGGTACATATGCGGAGTATATAGGGACCAAAAACCCTTCAGTCCTATGCTCACCTGCATGGATACAGAGCACAGTACAGTACTTTTGTCTACTTTTCGGGTGAGATACCCCGGCTAAATCCTTGGACCTTGGGCGTATGGAAGAGCCGCTGTGTGCCCTTGACATTAATACAGGAATAATGAGAATACCAAAAGTCAGAACACTGCGCAGAGATCGTATCACATTGGTATCAATTAGAGCTTTTCACCCGAGCTGAATAATCTCGGCATACTCAGTATCTATTTTACGTCTAGTCATGAGGTCGCCATTTACTCCTTGAGGCTGGTGAAGCGAAGGTAACTGTGATGTGTCAGGATCCTGATCTTTGCTGGCCAATGGCCGGGGCACGGGATGGAATAACTTACGGCTTGACTTCACGGATCTCGCCGAACTTGGCCTTAGCATCAGCAGTGCTGACGGTAGGGGGGATGACAACGTCATCACCGGGCAGCCAGTTGATGGGGGTGGTGAGACCGTGCTTCTCGGTGGTCTTGAGAGCGTCGAGAACACGGAGGACCTCTGTGAGAGCGAAGTTAGCCAATCAATTCCGGATTTCAAGATATGCCATGGCCACGGGGTTGACCAGGGGAAAACTTACCAGCAGTGTTGCGGCCAGTGGAGGCAGGGTAGGTCATGATCAGGCGAATCTTCTTCGCGGGGTCGATGATGAAGACCGAGCGGATAGTCAGAGCCAGACCCTTGGAGTCGACGTTGGTGGTGTCCTGGTAGTCCACCATGTCGTAGGCGTAAGCGACCTTGCGCTCGGGGTCGGAGATGATGGGGAACTTCAGGCTAGAGCCGGAAACCTCATCGATATCCTTGATCCAGCGGTGGTGGCTCTCAGTGTTGTTGGCACTCAGACCGATGAGCTGAGTGTTGCGAGCAGTGAACTCAGGCTCGAGCTTAGCGAAAGCACCAAGCTCAGTGGTACAAATCTAAGGCATTGTCAACCATTGTCCAGCCCAAGCAAATGTATGGTGGTACTCACGGGAGTGAAGTCATCGGGGTGGGAGAAGAGGATGGTCCACTTGTCACCAATGAACTTGTGGAAGTTGATGGGACCGTTGGAGGTCTCGGCATCAAAGTCGGGGGCAGTAGAGCCAAGACGGAGGCTGCAGAAGGGTCAGTATACTGTAGATGAAGTCCGAGAGGCACGACTTACGGAGGAGCGCGGTCAGCCATTGTGTATGTATTGAGGATGAGAGAATTGGGAGAACAAAAGAGGACGGAGGACACGTTCAAATACGAAGCCCGGCAGCCCCTCCATCGAACTATACCTATGATCGGCTCATGACTGCTCCATGGCGTGATTGGGTCACCGCCCTGGCAGAACCCCAATCATTGGTAGACCCCAATGAGGGGTCAACTGCCCAGGTGTTCGCTCTGTTGCTTCTCCGCGCTTCCAGATTAAACCGTGGATGTCGTACTACAGAGTATAGCCTAAAAGGTTCAATTGGGGGTGTTCTGCTGAAGGGGCTCGTCTTTTTACAGTGACTGTCTACGAGTTGAATGATGCACAGCTCTTCTTTCAACTTTTCGCTCCCCCACGACAACAAATGGCGCAATCCTATATCGGCATGAGGAATACCCTATCAGGCACAGGAGCCGAGTGCGGACTGTATGCAGATCTATCCTCTTTAAGATGCTGATTTTCTGGACACATGTACCTACTGTAGGTACCACGGGGACTGAGATGACGAGCAATTGACCCACATGGTGGGGTACACCTATAAGGTTGCCAGATGAAACTCGTGTTGAAGGGCTTCCCCAGCTACCCAGGCATCCAAGATTGCATGTACAGTACCTAGGTACCTATCTAGGTAGGTATTTTGTATCTTTCATCTGTTGGGTTATTAGGTACCCAGCTTCCAAGCCCTGGAGGTTGGAGGTTCTCGGGCCCCCAGAGTACTAGTACTACCCGTGGACATAGGTACCTATGTACATATGAAGCTACCTAGGTGCCGACCTCGGGAGGTACTTCAAGGTTACAACGTGGGAGCTCCATCCTGCTGTATCTGCATCTAGGCATCGTGGGGGTATTCAGTAAAGTGCAACTTACTGAACAGTAAAGTGCAACTTACTGAACAGTAAAGTGCAACTTACTGAAGCGCGTCAAACCTGAGACCTCGGGTGGAGCAATCACCTGGCATGGATGCCAGGCATGAACACATAGGCATACATACCTAGGTACCTATGTACTAAGTAGGCACCCTTCCATGGACCACGGATGCTATCGATTCCAACCTTGAAGATTGGAAGGTTCCAAGATTCCAAGTTGCCATTGAATTTGCATATATGTTGTTTTGCCCGGGTGTTCATGAGCTTATGGCGATACTCGTCGGCCTATCATAAGTAAAGCGTGACTTCGAGGGTGTTTCAAACATTGGAACCTTGAAGTCAGGATGATCCTTGAGCAGTATCCATCCGGGCAAATATATATGTTGGATGTCACCTACGCTGGGTTGGAAAAATGATTACCCTCCAGGGTTGTTTGGTGGGTACACACTGGAGCAATTGTGTCTACCTGATACCCAGGTGAAAATCTGGAATCTTGAAAGTCAACAGATGGAGGCGTGCGGTCAGAATACGAATGGTGAATCCCCTGAGAACCTTGGAATGACTTCCACATCTGATCATCGCGAATCAAAATAGCTTCCTGGAAATATTAGGGCTCAGTTGTCCAGTCCTTACGAAAGGTTATGAGCATGTCTAAAGTTATAGTCTTAATTGACTACCAGAAGGTCAGGAGAACATCTCAAGGAGCCAATCCGATGGGTTTGATGAACGGCCCCAGAACCACCTGGGCACGGAGCTTGATCAAATGATCGACCGGGTCACGTGCCGAGATGACCCACACCCGTGTCGCTCCGTCTCGGCGTAAACAATGCCTCACGCCAGTCGACCAGGTGCTGAACTCTTTCGTGAGCTTAAGCGATAGAGCAGATCAGCGGCGTCGGACTGCACAGACAGGAGTTGAATCAAAAACCACAACTTTCTTCCAACCCGATCATACCTTGCATTAACTATCAATTGGTCGCCATGCCTCCTAAGCGCAAACCCGAGAGCGCGTCGAGCCCGAACGAAACTGCTGCAACCCCAGCAAAGAAGATCCGGACCACTGCTGCCGGTACTCCGGGCTCTGCAGGTGCTGCTTCTGCAGTGAGTAATTCGCGCGCAGGGGCTGATCGTCGCGGTCCCAGTCGATGCTCCACTCCATCCTGCTTGAATCGTGCTGATATGCCCCGAATAGCCCGGAGCAACCCCCCAGACGACTGAGAAGAGAGGTCGTGGTCGCCCACGCAAGAACCCTGAGGACTTGACCCCCAAACCAGCTTACGATGGTCCCAAGCGTGGCCGCGGTCGTCCGCGTAAAGTCGTTTCTGAGACCGACGCGGAAGCTGTAACACCTTCTGGCCCCAAGAAAGGACGCGGCCGTCCCCGCAAGGAGTCCGGTATGGTAACATGGCTAGTACACACCGGGCAAATGGGCTGATTTGGCTATACCGCTAGGCGAACCCGCAATATCTACCCCTCAAGCGAAGAAGAAGGATGGTCGTGGACGTCCCCGCAAGGATGCAGGTACGGCACCGTGACATACATGCTGCAGATGGTTTATGCTGATTGGATATTGCTCTTAGACGGAGCTAAACCCGATACTCCCGTCACGAAGAAGAAGGATGGCCGAGGAAGACCTCGCAAGTCTTTGCCAAATAAAGAAGTCGAGCCAAAGGCCGAAGCAGAATCGAAGTCGCAAACGCCCCCATCGGCCGTGCTCCCTCCCGTCAACATTGACACCAACCGTTCTTTTTGGCTGATGAAAGCGGAGCCCGAATCACGCATGGAGAAGGGCAAAGACGTTAAGTTCTCAATTGATGACTTGGCTGCTGCAGAGAAACCAGAGCCCTGGGATGGTGCGTTCATTGACCCACGCCCCATTTGTAATCTACACTGCTCACCTGTAACTAGGTGTGCGCAACCACGTCGGTAAGCATTCACAACGCTATCTCGGACCCGTCCTCTGAACACCATGCTTACAATTTACTAGCCAAAAACCTCATGCGGGACATGAAGAAAGGAGACTACGCGTTCTTCTACCACTCTAACTGCAAAGTTCCCGGCATCGTCGGAGTGATGGAGATCGTTCAAGAGCATTCCCCTGACGGTGCGTGATATCCATGCGTCTCACCTTCACCACCTTGCTAACGTGCCCGTCCAAATAGAGTCTGCCTTTGACCCCGAGCACCCATACTACGACCCCAAGTCCCAACGTTCCGACCCGCGATGGGTCGCCGTGCACGTGGAGTTCCGTCGCAAGCTTCAGAAACAGGTCACTCTTCAGGATCTGAAGTCTCACAGCGAGGCTGGCAAGCCGCTTGAGAGCCTGCAAATGATCAAGCAGGGACGACTTAGCGTGTCTTCCGTGACCCCGGCACAATGGCAATACATCCTTGGGCTGGCAGGCGAGAAGCCGCAGACGGAGTTCACCAAGGTGGAGGAGTCTAGTGAAAAGGCCGCCGACCAGGAGGCTGCTAACGAGAAGACCGCCAACGAGGAGCCCGCCAATGAGAAGCCCGCCAACGATGAGCCCACTAATGAGGAGCCCACTAAGGAGGAGCCCGCTAAGGAGGAGGTGCTGCCCCTTTTGGAGTCTAGTGACCAAGAGTGAGCGCAGGCCTGAACATTGATGGCTTGACGTATTGAGCCCAGCGTGTGATAGGTGGGAGTGTGAGATAATTCACTCGACGGCGTTGCCGGTCAAATATGGGTTATTTAGCGAATCGAAATATTTTGTTTAGCATTCCAATGTTGTTCTTTTCTATTTCTCCGTACATATACATCGCGGAAATTGAACACCTACCGGCAGCCTGGAGAACCTTCCAAGGTTGAATTGCACTGTCCTACCTAGTTACTAGGTAGTGCAGACATCCCAGGGCAAACCCCAGCCTTGGAGTGCGTTCCACCGCAGTAGCACAGGCCCTGTGATGAACCAGTACAGCATTTGTTCCACCGGCTACGTTGACTACTTTGACTACCTACTATGTACGGAGTATGTGCTTCCTATCTATCACATTGCCTGCTTCTCCTCGCTTCATCGAATCACCCTCACAGGCGATACGGTGAAGGGAGTACTCCGTATGATATGTGGCGCTGCTCAGAGCAGCTTTTGACTCCCATTTGGTCGACCATTAACTTCATCGGGACGAGCTGTCAGAAACCAAATTGACTCCAACGCTCGCAGATCGGCACTGCATGATATATATGCAAGGAGTCGCGGGACCAGGTATTGACATCCGCTGCATAGGATAGGTCAAATGGTGATGTGTCGGGGCCCCGGGGCCGGGGAAGACCTCGCCCCGGGGATCATCCAAGCTGAATAAGCATATAGGGATTTTTGTCGAGCACATGAGGCAGACATTCGGGCTTCAAGGTAAATGAGGCTATTTGCCCTTGGAAGTCTATACCTACAACCCGTGGACCCGGTAGGAAAGACCTCGCCGAACGCGGCCAACAATAGCCAACCAACGTAGATGAAGGATGTTCCGGCTCCGGAGTCCAGATGCCTCGGAAGAGTAAGTCTATGCGATAATTGTGGAGCGTCTTTATCGTTATCAGGCGGGGGAGCTCTGGGTATTCCTCCTTCTAACCTCGATCCCCCCCATGTCCGGTTTTCTGTTTCGACCCTTGCGTTTGTGCAGAAGTTTTACGTTTCCTCGCTTCACTCGTGCATTTCACAGTACTCCGTGCATCATGTCGGACATCTCGGTGCAGTTGACCGCCCCCAACGGGCGCAGCTACACCCAGCCCATTGGCCTCTTCATCAACAATGAGTTTGTCGCTGCCAAGTCGGGCGAGAAGTTCGCTACCGTGAACCCTTCGTAAGTATCCTGCCCCAAGGGAGAATCCACAAGCTGACTGTGGCAGTGATGAGTCCGAGATCACCTCGGTGTACGCCGCCGGCGAGGAGGATATCGATATCGCCGTCAAGGCTGCCCGCAAGGCCTTGAAGGATCCTTCTTGGAAGCAGCTGCCTGCTACTGACCGTGGGGTTCTGATGCTCAAGCTGGCCGACTTGATTGAGCAACATAAGGAGACTTTGGCCACCATTGAAACTTGGGACAACGGTCAGTGACGAGGCAATGGTTATGAACAAGGAGCAAAGCTGATCCCTCTATCAGGCAAGCCATACCAGGTCTCTTTGAACGACGATCTCGGCGAGGTCACCAACACTCTTCGCTACTTTGCCGGCTGGGCCGACAAGGTGTTTGGCCAGACCATCGGCACCACCCCGGCCAAGTTCGCCTACACCCTCCGCCAGCCCATTGGCGTTGTTGGCCAGATTATTCCTTGGAACTTCCCTCTTGCTATGGCAGCCTGGAAGCTGGGTCCCGCTCTTGCCTGCGGTAACACTATCGTCCTGAAGCCTGCCGAGCAGACCCCTCTTAGTATTCTTTACCTGGCAGGTCTTATCAAGGAGGCTGGATTCCCTCCTGGTGTGATCAACGTTGTCAACGGCCATGGTCGCGTTGCTGGTGGTGCCCTAGTGAACCACCCCGATGTTGACAAGGTCGCCTTTACTGGTTCTACCATCACCGGCCGTGAGATCATGAAAATGGCCGCCAGCACTCTTAAGAATGTGACCCTCGAGACCGGTGGCAAGTCTCCACTTGTTGTGTTCGAGGACGCAGACCTCGAGCAGGCCGCCAAGTGGGCACACATTGGTATCATGTACAACCAGGGTCAGGTCTGTACCGCCACTTCACGTATTCTCGTCCACGACTCTGTGTATGACAAGTTCGTCGAGCTCTTCAAGGAGGTCGTCCGAACCACTAGCAAGGTTGGCGATCCCTTCGCCGACGACACTTTCCAGGGCCCTCAGGTCACCAAGGCCCAATACGAACGTATCCTCTCCTACATTGAGGCCGGTAAGTCCGAGGGCGCAACCCTCGCGTCTGGAGGCGTGCCGCACAAGAACGTCGGTGACGGCCGTGGCTTCTTCATCGAGCCTACCATCTTCACCAATGTGAAGGATAACATGCGTATCTACCGCGAGGAGGTTTTCGGTCCTTTCGTTGCTATCGCCAGCTTCACCACTGAAGAGGAGGCTGTCACCCGTGCCAACGATACCACCTACGGACTCGGTGCCGCTCTCTTCACTCGTGACATTGAGCGCGCACACCGCGTCGCCTCAGATATCGAGGCCGGTATGGTCTGGATCAACAGCAGCAACGACAGTGATTTCCGTGTACCATTCGGTGGTGTCAAGCAGAGTGGAATTGGCCGCGAGCTTGGTGAAGCTGGCTTGGATGCCTACTCACAGATCAAGGCCGTTCACGTGAACATGGGCACTAAGCTTTAAACGCGCTACCTGGATGTTTACAAGTAGCATTCCTATGTATTCAATTTCATCATGTCTTAACGATCAAAATTTGGGAGTTGTGTTGACCAACCTTAGTAACCATGTCTCGTCCCCCGGACCTCTGATATACTGTAGATCTTCAGTGATCTTCGTGATCTTCTGGACAATCTCAAAGCCATTATTCCAATCTCGCTTTCGCTTTTGCCATACCCACTCCTATCCACTTATACGAGAGGATCCCCCGCAAGAACGGAAAAATGGAAAAACGGGGCAATCTCGAAGTCTCCAGCCGACTGCAGATCGCAGCAAGTACGGAGTACGTGCATTGCACTGACATGGCCAACTTAGCATCCAATGAAAAATTGTCGCCATTCGAATTTTTTGATTCCTTTGTGATTTTCGTCAAATTTTATTTTCCATTTTTGCTTTTTTTGAGTTCTCCCCCCTGCTCTCCTTTTTACTATCACCGTATGGAGCACGATCCGTACTCCGTACTGCCAAACCGGACCCGAACACAATATTGATGCCCAACTTTCTCTCCGCGTATCTGCACGCAAGCCTTGCCTCAATGGGAAGTTGCAGATCTACGAAAGCTCTTTGGTGCAGTTGAGAGCCGTGCGCTCGAAACCTGTCCGCATGCCATCACATCCATTTCAACACCCAAGACATGGGCTCGAGTATGATTGGAATTTACTGAGGCTAGGGATCTACCGCAGATTGCAATCTGCATTAAGTTTCACGTGTGTCGGATCACTGTGACACAGGCATCGCATGCATAGCGCCCAATTTTCGAGTCAGGCAGGAATGAGGAGAAACAGTCTGGGATTGGTAGTCGAGGTTAGGACCCAGGAGCCAGGATCCAGGTCTAAGCGCCAGCACACACACATCTCTTGCATCTGCATGCAGTGTTGGTCATGTGAAAACAAAAGCCACGGTCTAGGATGCCATTGGCGTGTGGGCTGATGCACGACTTGCCCCAAAGTCAATCACACGTAAGTCCGTAACGATGGTGAGTTGGGAATTGAGGATTGGAGTGAAGAGAGAATTAATTTTCGATGGTTTGCATTACTGCAAGTAATCGGACCTGTCCTACCGGTTCGTGGCAGTTGTACAAACCAGCGTGGGGTCTTGGCAGTTATATCCTCCCGTCTCCATAAACTATCGACTTTACATCTCCTCCCCTCCGGATTGACGGAACGACCACCACTCCGACATTGGGGTTTTACTTTGGCTATTTTACCTTCTAGGTTCCGGGTCGGGTGAATTCCGCGATCTGCGCTGCCATTTCATCTCAGGGGGATTTCGAACCGTTGCGTGCCTAAAATCTCACCCCTCTTTTCAGCTCAAAGAGCGGTGTCCACTCACCGATCGGCATGTCTGAAATCCAGAGGTGGACGGTCAATGAGGTGAGTTGATCGTGTGCTGTGCATGCAATTCGCCGGCCATCCTTGATTTGCCTTTGCCTTGTTATTGCTTTTCCCTCGGCTTCTCGTGTTGGTCTCAGTCGTTCGTCCGAGCCTCTCACAACCAAGGAAAATAAAAAAAAAGACCCCAAAAGGCCAACAGCCAGTGCTGGCACCAATCAAAAATCCTAGAAAGAGGGGGCAAAGCCAAACCCAATGGCTGCCAATGATGCAAGCTGTAACTAACGATCGTGCTTCATCAGCCGTACCTCGATATACCGGGAACTCTACTTGAAGGCCCCTTTCACGATGCAGCAAAGAACGAATTTCGTTTCGTTGATATCTGGGATCAGAAACTCTATCGTCTCGATCTGGAAAAGGGCCCTGAATCCTTGAAAGTCATTGACACCGCCGCTTCTGTTGGGTGGGTTTCAACCGTTCCAGTGGGAAAGTAGCTCGTCTTCCTTGCTGACAAGCAAATCCATGTGGGTATTTTAGTGTTACCGCAAACATCACCGACTCAAGCGGGTTGCACGAGGATCAGCTGATCGTTGCTGCCAAGTATGGATTCGCTCGGCTGAATCAGACTACTGGGGAGCTATCCTATATTCAACAGGCCTGGGGCGAGGAAGATGGGCCGGGAAAAGCGGAGAGGTAAGCACAACCCCCCGAGCCCAAGCAAGAAAAAACAAGATCCCCGAAAAATCCCTTCCCAAAAATCAAAACATAAAGTGAAGATGCCGAAAAGAGAGGGAAAAAAAGAAATAAAAATTACTGGAAATAAATTCCTAGTGACGCCAGCCCCCCGAGAAATGCCGAGTTTACTAAATATGCCGCAGAATGCGTTTCAATGACGGCGCAGTCGACAGCCAGGGCCGGTTCTGGGCTGGAGCGATGAACGACCCCAAGATCAAGAATCCCGAGGCAGAGGGTGTTCTCTTCCGACTGGATCCAGACCAAAGTCTGCATCGCATGCTTGCACCGGTGACGATCCCTAATGGGATTGGATGGAACCTCACCGACGACGTGATGTACCTGACGGACTCGCCAACAGGCAAGATCTTTGCATTCGACTTTGATGCGTCGACTGGCGCGATCACCAACCGGCGCGTGCACTTCGATATCGGTGAGGCACTGGAGCCAGACGGCTTCGCTATTGATGTGGAAGGATGCATCTGGAGTGCCGTATACGGCGGTGGAAAAGTCCTGCGCATCTCCCCTGCCGGAAAGGTTATCGGTCAGATCGATCTCCCCACGCGTAACGTGACCTGTCCAGCCTTCGTTGGCACTGAGTTGTTCATCACTACCGCCAAGGACGATACTGATGATGACCGGTTGCCTCACTCGGTGAGGTATGGAGGCCGGCTCTACAGGGTTGACGTTGGAGTCCGGGGCAAACCCAAGAACGAGTTTCGGTTTCAGGGCTAGGCGCTGACTCCCATGTTTCGGGGCCACAGGGATTGCACTCTTGCGTGCAGTACTGTACATACCTAGATAGCCCACAGCCCTCGATGCATTTCAATATACGGAGCACATCCTATCCATTACTCACATTGAAGGCCCATTGAATCTATTTCTGTTTATAGACTGCCTAGGCTGTATATACTTCACATGTGAGTCTAGATGGATCGACCATGCATCTCGGGTTCTCGCTTCAAAAATTGGCCCAAAAGGCGGTATTGGTACCAAGGTCGCAGCCTTATTCGATCCGGATATGCAATGTGGAAGTGGATGCAGCGAAATAGTGGAGGCAACGTCGGTGATCAACAAACGGGCGAAGACGGCCCACCATGTCACCGGAAATGTGAAGTCGGAGCCAAAGTTCGTTTTTGGAGACAGTACTTTCGATACTGCAGGCAACGCAAGGGGCGGGGAAGATACCATACTCCCAGATGAGCACTGCATATCGATCTCACATCATGTAGACCATACTACCTACCTTGTTTCCTGCCTTTCCCGCTCTTTGTTCGGTCCGATTCTAAACTCGGCCGGATCGGGGTCAGGGCTGGACAATGCGTGGGCAGAAGCACTATCACTTTTTGGAATTTTATTTCTGGGTCTTTGCAGGGCGTCGGCAAGTGATAGGTGTGCGCATTGTTACGGTGTGCAATGTACACGGAGTACTCATACGTTGTACTTTTTTGCTGCGCTAATGGAAAATCAGGGCAGCGATGGTGGAGAGGGTGGAGAGCGCGCGATGGATCTTTCATAGTCTATCTACCTGCTTAAGTGGGATATTGGTAGTTTAGTGGGTTGGATTTCGGAAGTGCCAGTCGTCTCCATTGCCACAGTAGTACAATGCCATTCTCACTGCGGAGACTCCGTATGCCACCATAGAGATGTACTAGTACGATGGATCGTAGCTTGTGAACGCGGTTGCAGCGGACACGAGTTAAGCGAAGATCCCTGCGAAGAACAGGCCCCTAGAAGCCGAGGAAAAAGAAAGGGGAAGTTCGAAGCATCCAAATCGTCAGACTACTTGAGTAAAAGGTAAAGGTAAAGTGGAGATCATGCATCCTGACAAGAGACTATTGATTATCGAAAGAGTTAGAAATAAAAAAAGTACCTATGCGGTGAACCCCTGTGCGAGGACTGGATAGACACCTATGGGGAAGTGTCCACATATTTTGAATAGCGCGATGACACGCATCCGGGCCGGGGGGTTCTCGGGGATATGGGAAAAATCATCTGTCTAGAACAAGGGCACCCGACAGTTTGGAGACGGTGGTTTGAGAATGCAAGCCACACGACACTAAATAGCGTCGAAAAATAAAACAGAGACGGAATTCTCGTGGAGAATTCAACCCCTGTTCAAACCAGTCACAATCCATGGATCTATCAGACCGCAATTACGATGCCAGTGAGCCCCATGATTCGCTCTGGAAGCCATTAAATAGGGCGTTTGACAGCTCCTCTTCAAACTCTGTCGGTCTGATCCTGCAGGTGCCGACTCCATGATCCATAGCGACCCATACTTCTTTTTTTTTTGCCTTGATTATGTTGGGGCTTGTTTTCTTTTTATTGTTTTGCTTTCTTTTTTTTCCCGGTTTTGCTTTTTAAGTGGGAACATAGCTGTCACCCGGGGAAGATTTCCGGTGAAAAGAATAAATGGCCTACTTGGGATTGATGATCATTGACGCCAACCGAACTAGCTCACTGCAAGTGCAACAAGCGCTTCAGCTGCGCCTCTCAGTATCCCCATTTCCACATCGAACCCACATTGACCTGGTGGAACATTTTCGAGAGACTAGGTCGATCTATATTGTTTATTTGACGATTACCTTCCGGAGTCTTTATCCCCCGGTTGCGATCTCAGGAGACGGCAACCGAACTAGCTAGCTGAGGACCTCGTACATCCAGAACTATCTATCCACAATCGCGTGGATGCACTGAGGCTGGAATCGGAACCGGATGCCTTTCCGTATGGCCGATCGTAGAGCATCAATTTCCAGGGTGATCGAGATGGCCAGCGTTTACGTTTCACCTCATTGTTGACATCATCGCGATTATCCCTTGGCCGTCAAGCCTCCGCCACTCTGGGCTTTACCCGAGTGACACGAGTAAGGGTATCGGGGGAACATTTAGATTCTTGCTAGATTCTGCCTCTTCCACGGATGTCGGTTGTGTTCTGTCTGCGTTACCTGGCCCAATGACGTAGAGGCAAAAGTCCCATTTAACTCTATCGGGCGACTCTATCATTTTCCCGTTTTCCAACAACCGCGTAAATGGCAGCTCAGAGCTCTCCCCACTATTGACTCGTTAGTGTGGACTAAGTCTACTACCGAGGGAACCCAATGGACTCCCGAGGTCCCAGCCTCCCCCTAACGGTCAACCACAACGGCCCCTTTCATATCGGGACGGGGAACAGTTGGATGTGTTGAAAGCTGCACAACATCTGGGAGGGTTCACTCTGATGACGGCAGATCGATGAGATGTGTGCGTTGGAAGCTCGGGAGACTATTTTTGGGGACTTTTGGCGTGAACGCAACAGGAAACACTTTAATCTTCGCGCCAAGGTGCCCTGTCGTACCATGCCATTGCCTTGTTCTAGTTTACCTTCTAACGGGGATCTCAAGCTTAGTGGTATACTTCGAGTTTAGTCTCTCCAAGCACCAAACTCTCGGAAATTGACAGGACCAGACTGACTAGGCAACTATCGGGGCGTTGCCTCACCCGCTATACCCGAGACGGTATAGATCAGACGGGCGAGGGGGAAATTAAGTACAGTCCTCCGTCCTCCGTAGTTCGGTATTCATTCGGGGGCCTTCAGATGTTCACAATGAAAGGAATCATAGTTCGGGCTACTAGAGTAACGGTTACGGAGTAGAGTTCTGCACTTCTTCGGTGACGTATTACTTCTGATGCCCTATTTCACAGCCCAAACCTTCCGAGTCCAACTATATCTTCCCTTTTTTGGTCATGGATTACCACGAATCCAGGTGGGAGAAATCCAATAAGGCGGAGAACAGAGACCAACAATAGACGAGCACTCGAAAGCAGAGCATGTCCAGGGCCAGGGCCACGCCAAAACCCAGCAAAAACACCAAAACAAAAAACAAAAACACCGGTCTCCACTCGTCCCTGTCCATGACCATGGTGACGGTGCGCACTTGCAGAGTGCTGTGCATGACGATCGCTTTTCCCCAGGTAGTGAAATCACTAAGATACTATAATAGGGGAATATTTGGGATTTTTCTTTTTTTTCTTTTCTTTTTCTCGTCATTTTTATTCCCAATTTCGATTTTTATCAAAAACCCACCCCCATATGGCATTATTATTCTTTTCTATTAACGATTTTCTCAGCTATTTATTGTCATACCCACAAAAAAGCAAAAAATAAAATCAAAAAAAAATCAAAAAAGGCCCAACTGGCAGTTTCCCGGGGGTTAGACACTATATCCTGCCCAACGCTAATCCGACAGAATGGGTCGGACAGAGAGATAACTTACTTGTCTTGGGGCCATCCAGACCAGGTGATGGATCACTCTCTCACCGCTGCTCAACGGCTCTTAATAGAGCTTGTCTTCCCCATTTTTCCCCTTTGACTTTCTCTATCTTGACTTCCTTTCTGGCTCTAGTCTTCTTTAGGCATCTAAACCTTGATTACATTGACCTCCTCAGCTGTAGGAGGACCTCAAGCTCAGTCTTTTTCTTGTACATACCTTCACCGTGGCTGCTCTAGGAATAAGCGTATTGAACGCTCCTTATTCCGGCTCGCTGCATTCACCGAATCTGTCACTTTACTCGGATCATCGTTATCCATCACCCGCACCCTCCCTCTCTCATACTCTTCGAGACACCGACGACGAAGAGAGAGGGGGGGCTCGGCCATGCCCTAATCTCCGGTCTGTCGTGGGATATTCGGATTCCATGTCGCAGGATTCTCAGCGAGCAGGTTCCTCGTCGAGAGAATCACCTCAAACCGATGACCGGGCAATTGAAAACGATCGAGGACTGGCCAACAACCGCAATACATCCCGCCGCCCCCCGCTGCGGACTAGGCCCCAGTCATGGCATCCATATGGGCCCGTGGAGCCGCCGTTAGAATCAGTCTCCTCCCGACCCATTGGGGTTCATTCCATCTTAAACCCACCTTCACAGACATCCAAAGAATTGGCTACGTCCGGCAATCGTGAACCACTCGCTTTATCGGGGCAAGCACCTTCGCCTCGACTCCAAGCCGCCTCACCCACAACCCGCTCATCACGTCCCTTGGTGCCACATCCATTATCTCCTCGATCCCATGCACGCCCACCTATGAATCCAGCTTCTCCTTCGGCACGGTTTGTTGGTGGGGGTGGGAGGACTTCTGGACAATCGAGCGTCGCACAGTCACCGCTAGTTCCTCAGGAACATATGATGGGCCCACGACTTCCCACCTCCAGCTCGCCTTTGCCACTAGAGGCGGGTCTACGCCCAATAGCATCACTCGCAGGCACACAGCCTCCTGTGTCGGTCTCGCTGCATTCTACACCTAGCCTACACTCTCGACGAACAAGCGCTGGCCCTGGACCTCTCACCAACCCGAGTTCCCAAGAAACAAGTCCCAGCACACCCCATTCAACCTTTAGTCCATTTACTCGTGTATCCCCAGCTGTGACAACTGCCTCCCTCCCACATACCGCTGCATCATATCCCACTGCACATCCCCCATATATGACTATGGAGCCAGTGAACAGGGCGGCTCCCGCCCCCAAAGCGCCCATAAGCCAAGATGAAAACCCCACTCGAGCGGGAACACCTCAAAGCAGCTCTTTCCCCCCGGGGATGATTCCCTGTGTGTTAGACATGCGATCTGGCTCGAGCAGCCAAGCGGAAAAACGCAAGGCGAACAGCGACGCATCACGACGATTCCGCAACCGCAAACGCAACGAGATGCAACTCGAGCAGCGCCTCTCTGCACAACAGGATGAAATCACTCGCAGCGTGGAAACAGTTCGCCGCCAAGGTGAAGAGATCCGCATCCTCCTGAAACAAAGAGATCACTACCGCTCCGAGCGCGATTTCTACCGTGACCATCTTGACCGCACAATGTCTCTTGGCGCCCTTCCACCAAGACCGCCATCTCCCGGCTCTGCCCAACCCGGTCTCCTCGCGTCTGAAGGCGCTACATCCACTTGGTCGGGCGCTGATGCTGCCCGATCTGTTTCAGGCACACAGGCCTCCAATGCTTCCAAGGGAAGATTGGATTCAGCTCACACCCAACCTGGCTGGCCTGCAAACCCACCATACTCCGCGGGTCCCATAAAGCCCACTGCACGGAGTGCTGTCACCCCTGCTGCCTCGCCTTCTTTGTCTGGAGGACCCTTGCCCCCACTGCAGGGTTCTTGGTCACGCCCTTAACTTGCTATACATACTCGGCAACCCTTTTATGTTCTCCCTTGTCATTTGTTTGATACCTTATTACTCTCTTCATTCCCTTGTCGTGGTTCCCTGGGGAAGGGGGGAAAAATTAAGCGGTCACTGGTTTGACCGCTCACCAACGGTGTATACACTAGTGATGTGATCCACTTGGAAAGCACTCTTTTCCTCCCCCACAGGCTGGGCCTAATGCTCTCCATCTACATTGTTATCGGAACCACCAGAATGTCTCTGGGTCAAAAATGTGCAATTTGTCAAACTTATACTCTTCCTTACCTCATGACCTGTCTCCCTATCTCTTCTTTATCCTTTTCCGTGCATTGCATATCGGTGATACCTCCATTGGCGACGCATTGAGATCTTTTTTTTTCTTTTTTTTTTTTTTGGAGGACGTTTTGAAAATGATTGGTATGATCTGTAAACCAAGAATAATCCTGAAATCAAACATCAATGCCTTCAAGCCAGATTCCGTTAAATTCAATAATCTCGACCATCTAGGTTTCCAGATGTGACTGTCGAGGGTTACTTTGCCTCGGCCGTGTAAGTCCAAGACAGTCCTCGGATCCGAGGGGCCCGGAAAAGCTTAGCATTTGCGTTTGTTTTGAGAGATGCTTTGTTGGTAGTGATTGGCTGACTGGAAGACCCAGAACAAAAGCAGGGGGGTGAAGTCCCAAATCTGCAGTGTCACAGCACAGTTTGTATGACATCACACAGTTTTCTGTCGTTGCATATCATTGAGATCGAGATGATTCTGATATTTGCAAATCCTGTAAATCCCTGCGTGTCATTCTTTGGTATGAACCTAAATTTAGGTGCTTATATTGATTTTCAAAACTGCCCACCTGGGCAGGTGTTACAGATCGATAGGCTTAAGCCATAAGATGCTCGCGAAAGGTGAGCCTTCTTAGCTAATGGCGGTAGAACCTTGGAAGAAACCTACAATATCCGTGCGTGGTTGGCTTAGGTTCATACCTACCTAGGTAGATACCCCTCGGTTGTTATTTTGGATGAGATAACACCATGGGCTTAGCATGTACACAGCTGCAATTGACAAGAGTGTATCTGTCCACTGTAAAGTCGGATTTCATCTACGAGATTCTTCCGGAAATCGGATTTGTACCAGTACTTCTATGAAAACCCTGGAAGGCGCTGTGTTCTTCGAAGGTGATCCGAGCGTCATTTGACCATGGTTGAGCAAATGTTATTTTGACCACCAAAGACCTACAGCCATAGCCCTGAAGGGCAGTGTAGTTGAGGGCGAGCGTTAACCATTCATAGCCCGGCAAATGCATGGCTGTTCGCAACCGGGTTGAAAGCCGAATGGACCAGGCGACGGTTACTATGATGACAATCCATATGCAAAAGCGGCTGCAAGGTGGCAGTGTAACTGTCTTCACGGTCTGCCATGGTGTGGCACAGTTTGGCCCAATGAGGATTAGACTGCAGCTGGTGCAGATCTGGGTATGAAGTACTCCGTAGAGACTGGCGGTCTGGTTATATATTGGGGTCCGGTCGAAGAATGCCGGTTATTAATCTTAGCGCGAGGCACAGAGAGGCTGACTGTCATTGGAGGACTGAAAACGAAACCAGGTTCTTTCATAACTTTGCGCAGGTCCAATGCACAGGATTGTGCAGAAAAGCAGAGCTTCTGAAGTCTTATGTATAAACTCGACGTTCGACTGATCCGATTGGTCGGCTAACTTCCGGTGGATATTCCGTTTGATCCGGCGGAAGATCGTTGGCCACTCACCCGCGGCAATTTGGACCGGAGGCGACCTGGGGATCCCCAGAAGGGCCTGGACGCAGTTCTGTCAACGAATCACAGTCAATACTTGTCAGACCCGTTGAACGGGGAAACGCGGGGTCTGGGCTTGGGGGTCCCCCCATCATAGATGGTGGTTTGCGTATCCCCCTTTTGCTCATATTGACCTCAGATCTCCCAGGGGAGCGAGAAAGACCCGAGAAAAAAGCCATGAAGCGAGTGACCCAGCGAGCATCACAGGCGTGTCTCAAGTGCAGGAAATCGAAGCTCAAGTGCGAAAGAGATCCCGGCTCACGGGTCTGCCGCAGGTGTTTGTTGACTTCATCTTCTTGTAGTCACAGAGAAAACGAGTGTGTTGTGACTTATGCCCTAGCAAAGGAGCTTTATGAAAGATCAACTGACACTAATTCTCATACCAGACCCGAACAGGAATTGGAGTCCGTCTCAATGGATTTACCGTACTCGGTCAATAGCCTCCTCGAGGCCTTCTCCAATGCCGAGGATGTAGATTGGCTAAAGGAAAGCGGGGGTGATATGGGTAAGACCTTTGCCAAGTGGACCACAAACCTGATTTCTGTGAATTCTGGCTGATGATACAAGGTCCTTTCGCGCAAATTGTCGCGGCTGGGAGTAAGCCGATATCTGATCAACCTCACGTGTCCCTGACGCGCGATGTGGCTCAAACATATCCCCTCGACAGCTACCTCACAACAATCAATGAACTTCTTTCACCGCAGACCCCGGATATGATCCTGGGAGAGTGCAACCAGCCCCTAGAATTACAAAGGACGTTCAAAACCCGCCTGCCCAATGTCTCTGCGGAGACGGAGGAGTATTTGAGTCTCAAAGGAGCATTGAGGATTGTTCCTATTGAGCTTCGAAATCAACTGATTGGTGGGTACATCAAATATGTGCACCCACTACTTCCCATCATCGACCTGCAAAAGTTCCTGTCGGATGTCATGATTGAGGATGAGTCGCAGTTTTCGAGCCCACTTCTTCACCAGTCAGTGATGCTAGCGGGCAGTGCATTCATTGAACAAGATGATGCCATAAAAGCCGGATTTTCATCACGCAAAGCCCTACGCAGGACACTATTCGGCCGTGCGAAAGTCAGTCCCCGAAAGCAAACTCCATCCTTGACAGTTCTTGAGCTAATATGAATTGCCAAGCAGATTCTGTATGAGTTCGAAACCGAGCCCGACGCATACATACAAATCCAAGCGTTGTTACTGATGATGCAATGGCATGGAAGTGGAACAGGCCACAAAGATCCGACATACTGGTTCGATCTTGCATATTCAACAGCAGAGCGTGTGGGCCTGCTCAAGAGTCTCGAGCCAGGGAGCTTTTCTCACAAGCATAGAATATGGTGGTGTCTTTACGTACGAGATCGCATCCTTTCCCTCGGCTTTCGCCGCCCACTTCGCATTTCCAACGGAGATGTCACGATGTCACTGCTAGACTCCACCAAGTACTATTCATCTGAACCCTATCACGACCTCATTCTGGCCATGCTTGGTGAATCATCCGCTATGCTCACCTGGGAGAATCAAGAAAGGATGATGTTGTTGTTCATCCAAGAGATCAAATTAGTCCATTGCGTCGGACTTATTGTAGAGCACTTCTACCAAGACGTTTGGTCAATCTCGCCATCTGGGTGCTCGCAATATTCTCTCGTCCCAAGATCAAAAGTATCACAGGCGGCCATGGTAGGATGTGAGCAGCTCCTCAAGACCTGGATACAGAGTCTCCCTGCTCCAGCACACTATTTTCCACCATCATTATTGCAGGAGTATCACCCAGGCTCTCCGGATATCGTCCTCCTTGTTCATCAATCCTTCCTATATCTTCTTCATCTCACTACAATGTCGATTCTCTGTCAAGTCGCGCCGGATGAGGCAGATGGTCTCCGCACCTCCATCATGCCAGATATGGGTCAATTAACATCACGGGTTATTGAGACTCTGCATGAGCTTCACGACTGTAGTATGCTTCATCTTCTTCCTGGAAGCACAGTCACCATCCTGTTGATCATTCTTGAGGCAAGCTTGCCGGGCCTCAAGGTCTCCGACAACATCGTGCGTATGCAGGCGATGTCTAACCTGTATGGGTGCGAAGAAGCAGCCAGTCATTTATTACAAACATATCCGGCCGCTGAGATTGTTCTTTCCCAGGCCCAGACTGCACGAGGGCATCTTTTGGGGTTGATAGCCACCTAGAGGCAAGAAAAGTAAATAAGTTAGCATGTTCAGAATGAATATGATCAGTAGATCACAAATGTTTCGATGCATTCCTCACGCTGAGCTCATAACAAGAGTCATGCAAAAAATTCACTCGTCTGAAGTAAAATCGCGGTGAAAGTTCAACGGGAACCTTCGAAGGCATGAAGCTCGGCTCCCGGGTATTCGGTCATCGCCCCGGCATAATTTGCGGGGACCCCAGCTGTGACCTAGACCTTGCAAATCTCGCCCTCCAATGCCCTAAGCTTGGCTTCAACTTCAAGACCCGAAGCTACTGAGGTATCATGGAATCTGATTCTCCAGATTTTGCCAAACCAACACGCACCCCGCAGGCATGTGACAGGTGTCGCCGACAAAAGCTGAAGGTGGGTGAATCCTCCAAGACAGCCATGAGTTCAAACTCATTATTTGATGAATAGTGTGACCGCTCTAGACCGTGTGTACTGTGCACTCATGCTGGGCATAAATGCGAAACAAGCCAACGCATGACACGCCGAACCCGTCGGCGAAACACAGGCAGAGCCCAACCCACACGTCTTGTGACAAACAAACCAATCGCACCGGCAATCCAAGCAGCCCGTAGTACTCTGCATTCTATCGGATCAACAGCTGAGACATCTCACGGCGCGGATGACTCAAACTTATATGCAGGGAAATCCCCAAAGGAGCCGCAATCAGGCGCCAATGCTTCTGCGATCGACTTCGCTAGACGGGTATTCAACGAAGAAGAAGCCGGTCGGACACTGACCGGGGCCTCGATACCTGGTGATACGGGGGTGACTACATTTGACAATTCCTTGTGGCATTTAACCGACGTGGAACTTCCCCCGGAGGATGTCATGCTCGCCTTGATCGACGTCTATTTCGAGCGAATGCAGTGGTTTGTGATGTTGTTTCACGAGCCGTCATTCCGACAGACTGTTCGGAGAATAATCTCCGGCAATGCGTGGCGGCGCCAAGATCTCAGTCCTACTATGGCTGTGTTGGCAGTGGCTATGATAGGGCTGCAGTCTGTGCTACCCGATCAAAATTGGCCTGGACATGAGATTCTGCGGAAACATTCCATTGATGGAACGAGGCTCATGCATGGGTTTATCAATGAGATTCGCCGGAACCTGCTCGACATCTCGGTTGATTGTCGGATTGAGGCTGTCCAAGTCTGTTTCCTGGTATCTTCATATTATGTCTATCACAACTCGCCGAGTATTGCTTGGACTGTCTCCGGTATGGCTGTGAGATCCGCATATGCCCTCGACTTGTACACGAAGTCATCACAATATGAGAATCCCGTTGTCGATGAGATCCGGTCCCGTTGTTGGAACCATGCCATTGTCGCCGACACGTTTACGTCAATCATCTACGGAAGACCTTCTTCAATAGACACAGGACTCGTTGCTCTACATTCAATACGAGACATGGATGACTTGGTCCTCGACCCGCTGCTTTTGAGGAATGAATGGATCTCGGCAACTGGGAGCCCGGTAACCTCGGCTGGTTTCTTTAGCATGAAATACGAGCTTTACGACATCATACGACACATTCTTTCACGCCTTCGACGTCTCCAGGTGAAGAGCGAGAGCACAGAAGATGATTTACGGGCTGTTGCAGAAGCTTCGCAAGAGTCAGAGGACCAGCTAAACTCATGGCGGAAACGGGTGCCTCAATTGTTCGATTTCGAGTATTGGGGCTATGATGACCGACTTCAACAGTTCGAGCAACAAATCGAGGGATTGCCAGTGCGTGCAAAGCGCCAGGCGGAAACCATTATTCTACAAGCTGCCTGTCTCCAATTGACATATGATGGAGCGTTGATCCAAGCCCGTCGTCCTCTACTGGAACAGAGGATTACCAGTGCATGCTCACGCTCTGTCGCGGACGCCATTCATGAATCATTGAAGGTGGCCACGGCTGCTGCGCTTCGAATCTCCCGCATACCAGTCCTCCGCTTCAAACATCATTTTGCTGAATCTTTTGTCTCCCTACAGCAGTTTACTGCCGGGGTTATTCTGTGCATTCCGCCAACTAGTCAGCCGTTCACAACTGTAGCGCACGAGGCCAAGGCGGGTATTATGAAGATCATTCACGCCAGCACGGCCTTCGGGTCGCACAATCGAATAGCAAAACAGACCGCACAGCTGCTTACAGATTTATTGAAAGTGACTGCCGAGCGGGAGATCACCGGTGCACTGAGAAGGGGAGTTGGATTTGGCTATCAAGAGCTAACTGGGAGACCGGAGCGACAAACAGGCACAAAACCCACGCCTGATAATATTGGGTTTCCGCAGATCCATGATAGTCTTGGGATCTCAAATGACGCCCCTAACATAGTCTCTCATGCGAAGGCCGCGAACAATGAGACGGCTATGCCGGGGCGGGCGTCGGCCGTATCGTTCGAAGATTCTCCAGAGTCAATGTTCGAATACCTCGACGACGCTTTCGGGACGTTCGGTGAGAGTGAGTCCTCTGCATTCCTGTCTTATAGGTTATAATCAGCACTTTGGACTAACGCATCTTAGTGATGTTCAATCTCATACCCGAGGATCACAATTCGATTTGGACGTGGGGAAGAAACTCCTAGTTGGCTGGGCCAGACCATGGACTGAACCACCATCCGGCGGCCATCATGCGGCGGCGCCGGTCGTGCACCCGCGGGTGATGTAAACCGCAATTAAGAATGAGGAGAGAGGTGATTTGAAGTGCAGATGTTGTGAGCACCCGGTCAGGTAACCATGTTTCCCCAGATCCATAACCCAATCGTTTTGATGTCTCCTCCGCCATCTCTCTGAGATAGGAACACGTCACTTCTCTCCGGCTTGTTGCTTCCATCAGTACCTGTCTCATAAGAATACGAGACGGTCATAGATGGTCAAGTCAAGCGCGGTGTACCCGATCGCGTAGCAAGCGCTGTCAGCGAGGAATTGGAACGGATTGAGGTGTTGGGCGATCGGCTTGGTTTTCGGCGGCGCCGCCGCCCCCAAGTCCAGGGTCAGACTCGCTAGAGCGTGCCGAGGACATTCTGAGGATGGATAGCGGAGTTCAAGGTGGTCTTTGAAAAAAGAGGTAGAGAGTCGACGAGGTTAAGAGATTTCAGAAAGAAAATGAGCTTTTAAAGTGGCCCGTCCCGGCCAACGACTCATCATTTTCCACGTGCTCTCTCTTGTGTTTAGTATGGGGATATACATCGTGAGATTCTGCCGCTCGATCCCGCCTTGCAACCTTGGGACGAAACATTCTGTGGGGTGCCCCCGAGCCCTACCCTGGGGTACTTGGCCTACCTAGGCAAAGGCGCCATACTTTAACCCAAACCCCTCTTCTGCGTTTCATGAATAGCCATGTATACTAGGATTAGGGTATACGGGTAAGGTCAGTGCTTTGGTAAAGGCTGCAGTGCGTGTGGAAGATTGATGCAATTTCCACACCAACCTTGCAAGCCAAGACAACGGGCAATGAAGGCTATACTGTATCCAACCAAGATATGGGCACGGATTGGAATTTCTTCAGATGATATCCATTCACTGAAGATAACATTTGAAAAGTTTACGGCCGAGAAGTAACAGATGTCATATAGGTGGAGCATTGCGTGCTCTACACTTCAATCTGCCATAGGATAACGGTCCGGACCTGGCACCTGGGCAGGAAAGCCAAAACCAGATCTCGCGATTCATATGGGTCCTGGCGTGCCACCTGAGATAGAAACTAACATTGCAGCATAAATACGTGAACCTGAGACCAACACAGAGCACAGCCAATTTGCAATCTTCAGCCACGATGGCCCTACAGCGTATTACACGTCTTTACCGATCATGCCTACTGCAAATTATTCTTGTTGGCTTGGTCGCGTTTTGTGAACCTGGTATCTGGACTGCGTTGAACAACCTTGGCGCAGGAGGAAATGCCAAAGTCAGTCACGCATCTCGTTCATGCCTGGTGGCTATCAACTGACTGTCTAGCCTTTCTTGAACAACGCTGCCAATGCCTTAACCTATGGGCTTATGTCAATTGGATGCTTCCTCGCCGGAGGTGTCACCAACAAGATCACTGCGAAATGGACCCTATTCATCGGAGCCGCCTTCTACACTCCCTACGCAGCTGGCCTTTACTGCAACAACAGATATGGCAATGAATGGTTCCTGTTGCTGGGTGCTGCCCTTTGTGGGATTGGCGCATCACTTCTTTGGGCAAGCGAAGCTGCGATTGCAGTTGGATATCCAGAGGAGGAGAAAAGAGGACGGTAAGCTGATTATTCCCATCTCTCACAGCCTAAGCATGCGCTGACAGGATGATAGATATGTCGGAATCTGGATGGGCATTCGGCAGATGGGACCACTAGTTGGCGGAGCGATATCTCTTGCCCTCAACGTTGGCACTGCGGAAACAGGCAAGGTCACATACACCACATACCTGGGATTGGTAGCCATTTCGGCTCTGGGAGCCCCGTTTGCGCTGCTGCTTTCTCAGCCACAGGATGTTGTCAGAAGCAACGGAACCAAGATCCCTTACATGAAGAAAACCAGCTTTGCTATTGAGGCCCGCGCAATTTGGAAGCAGCTTTCCAACAAGTATATGCTGCTACTTATCCCTGTCTTTTTGGCAGGACAGTTTGGTTCAACCTACCAGGGAAACTACTTGACCAGTAAGTCTTTGACGGTTTATCCAGGCTGGTTTTGAATGGTGTTACTAACAAACGGCCTCAGCATACTTCACTGTCCGCTCAAGGGCACTTGCATCATTCCTGACTGCAGTTGTGGGCGCTGCAGCCAACATCATCACAGGTCTCATTCTGGATGTCAAATCTGTTTCTCGTGAGAACAGGTCCAAGGGTGTGTATATCTTCGTTCTCATCTTTGTTACGGCGGCGTGGACATGGAATGCCATTGTCGAAACCAAGCTTTCCCGCATGGCTGATCCACCAGCCTTCGACTTGGGCGATGGCCCCTTCTTCAACTCGGCCTTCACTGTCTACATGGTCTTCAAGTTCTTCTACGAGGTTCTGCAGACTTACATCTATTGGTTGATGGCGGAGATCAAGGGCGCACAGGCTGATGGCGACATTGCACGAACTACTGGCATTCTGAGGTCCTGGGAGTCAATTGGCAGTACCATTGCTTATGCTGTCGGTGCTACCCATTGGCCCAACTTGAATCAAATGATATTGGGCTTTGCGCTGTGGGGTTTCACGATTCCATTCACCATTCTGGCGGTCTTTGGTGATTGGAATCAACCGGCTGCAGTGGAGGAGGATCAAACAGACAGTAGTAGCTTGGAGGCACAGAGAGTGGTTGTCAATGCTGACGGGAAGGACTGATTCCGAGGTTGTTTGCGTTACTTGATGTTGATATGGTAGATCAGGCATGCAATCTGCCTCCCATCTGATGGATAATGGTCAGGATAAACAAAATCCAAAGCTTTATATCTTTAGGCTATTACGCAGTGTATCATACAAGAGCCCTGACTGGCCAGCCTTGGGAGCAATCAAAGTATTGAAAGAAAAGCCCATAGAGAACCAACTAGATACTGATTCAGGCCAAACGCCTCCCCGATATTTACTAGTGAACTACAGGGGAATGAGACATAAAGACATGAACTTCATATTACACAATAGCTGAAGTGGACGCAAGCATCGGAAGGAGACATGGTATAAGCTACACTGTTCGCAAACAGTGCAATCAAAATATCAAAGTAAAAGATTAAGCCTGCAAGCAGGCATTATTCCAGTGAGAAAGAAAAGAAGTTAAGCACTGGGAAGCACTTAGATAGCGAAAGCAACGAGGAGACCAGCGAAGACAGCGCCGAGGCTGAAGGTGTTGGAGGCAGCGCCGTTGAAGACGGGAGAGGAAGCCGCAGGGGAAGCAGAGGCGGTTCCGGAGGGAGCAACGGAGGAGACGCGGGCAGAGGAGGTCCAGGCCTTGGTGGTGACGGGAGAGACGCCGGTGGGGACAACCACGGGGATGGAGGTGGCGGAGGCAGTCTCAGTCTCGGGGCAGATGGTGGTGGTCACCTCGGAGCTGGGGATGATGGTGGACCAGGCGGGGGTGGAGACAGCGGAGGCAGTCTCGGACTCCGGGCAGAAGGTGGTGGTCTCGGTGGTCTCAGCAACAACGGTAGAGGGCTTGGCGGTGGCGGTAGGGCCAGCGGTCTCAGTCTCGGGGCAGATGGTGGTGCTCTCGGTGACCTCGATGGTGGAGGCGCCGGAGCCGGAGCTGGCGCCAGCGGCGGCACCGAGACCGAACTGGGTGGAGTACTGGTACTGACCAGTACCCTCGACAACGAGAAGGAGACCGTAGTGGGTGGTGTCGGGGGTCAGCTCAGAGCCAGGAGTCCACTTGAACTCGCCGGAGTTGGGGATACTCTCAGCGAGGGTCTTGAGAGGCTGGACGTTGGTGGAAGGGCCGCGGAGCAGGACCAGGGAGATGGGACCCTCGGTGGTGGGGGTCCACTTGATGGTGTACTGCTTGCCCTCGGGGACGATCTCGTTGAGACCGGGGGAGGTAATGGCATTGCCAGTGGGGTTCTGGCTGTAGTCAGGAGTGGTGTAGGCGGCAGCCAGGGCCACGAAGGCGGAGAAAGAGGTAGCGACGGAGAAACGCATGGTGTCTTTAAGAAAGAGTGACTGTGGGTAAGATTGAAAAAAAAGAGTGACTATCGTTGAAGAACGAAATGAGTTGATAAAAAGGAGCGGACTGGGAGAGAGAAGAAGGAAAGGTTATGAGGGGAGGCGAAAGCGCATTTCTACGATCCTCAGTGGGTCCCGCAAAGTGCCTCAAAAGCCAAGGCTGCGTACCTGCATGGACCAACCACATCACGTCACATCACTGGAAGCGAGTGGCTTTGGACGTCTGACACTAGTATTGTACATAGTATTGTAGTATATTACTGATACTGACAGATATTACAATTCCCTCCTTGACAGCATACATATGTTTACATGTTATACTATATCCTAACATCCATGAAGCCAAGGACCCTCGTGGGCGAAGGGGAAAACAAGCACGCAGAAAAACAAAAGAAAAAACAAAAAGCAACGGTGGGAACTCAAAAAACAACACATCGGTACGGCCGCTGATTGGTGCACAGCCCTTTAATCTTACATCGCCCCATGTATATGTAGAGAATGCTCCGGTAAATTACCACTAACCTGGGAGATTGGAAGGACTGGAAGGAATGTTAGTGGTGTCCTGTGCTCTTCTCTTTGATTTCCCTATGAAGTCGCAGACTCCAGTCTTCTGAGTAGCACATACGAATTCATCGTATGGAGTACTTCGTACAGAATCGCCGTTATCCTGTTTGTCGGGGTCCTCTTGGCACTCGCGGAAGCTACCCGCTCATTTCCACCGAGTCGAACAGTCTCATCTATTAATACATTCCTCATAGATCCATTGTGCATTATCATATTTCGAGAACCCCCTATTCACTGCTCCGTTCTCCGTACGGGGTATGTACTCTATTCAGCAATCTATTCGGCATATATCTTAAGATTGATCATCTTATTTGCGCCACTTCCAAGGTCGGGGTTAACAGAGAGCCACGATTTGTCGGTCAACTCGGTCCCTGTTACAAGTGTGATACGGTACTGTCACCACAAACTCAAAAATCAGCAGCCAAACAGGCCCTGCATGCAGGTACAGCCCCGGGGGCCAGCACATGGACGCGGGACGGGAATGATAAACCCAGGTAAATTTTGATGTGAGGTCAAATCTACCGTTGAGGGGGGCCGTTGCGACGATCCCACCCGTTCATCAACCTAACTTGATATTCAGGGGTCAATGTCAGATATTCCCAGGTTCGTACCTGAATATGAAGGAGTATGCCCCAATTTACACAAACTTAGTCTCAGGTGCCCAAAGGGACAAAGTAGGGGCTAGACGTACAAATCGTATACGCCGTACGAGTAACAAAAAATGTCTCACTTGCATCGAGATTATGTGCATACGACTTCGGAGCACAAGAGGGGCCGGCAGAAGTCGCCTCAAACTACTAGTCCGGAGTGGCTAATCACTAAGGCTGAGTCGACTTTTTACGAACTATATTTACATTCAGTACGGAGTAGTTCGACGCTGAAATCTTTGCAATTTTGCGCCTGGGATCTCGGAGTTGACTGGATCTAGTTAGCCAAGCAAATTCTTTCAGCCGCATAAGGTCCGAAGCGAGGCGGAGGCCCTCCGAGCAAAACAAGAGAGTATACTCCGTACCCTGTACCCTGTATCCCGTACGAAGCATATGCATTAGACCGGAGTCGCAACTCTAGTTTGGTTTAGAGCGGGTATCAGCGCCAATGGTAAGACTGCGAGAGTTTCCAAAAACCTCCGCCATTGGCGAAGCGACCCAAGCCAGATCAAGCCTCTCAACAAGCCCCCCGGTCAAAGACCGCCAAAGACCGGTCTAGGACGCACCCAAGGTTCGGCAAATCACACGGGGGCCAAATCATGCACGACCTAAGAGTGCTAGGTCTACTCTTGCCAAGTCACAGTCTTGGTCTGGAGGAACTCGTCGTATCCCGAGGTTCCTCCGAAACGACCAAATCCACTGCTCTTCCACCCACCATGGGGCAAGACCGGCTCATCGTGAACCGTCATTGCGTTAATGTGCACGGCGCTAGGAAACTCAGTCAGCTGGCATACTTTGAACTTGCGATGGGAGAAACTCACCCCGAGTCAATCTGCTTCGCCACCCGCAACCCACGGAATAGGTTGCTAGTGAACACCGATGCGGTCAGTCCGTATTCCGTGTCATTGGCCAGTGCGATCGCCTCGTCTTCCGTGTCAACCGTAATGAGGGACACGGTCGGACCAAACGACTCGGTCGCATACAGGTCCATCTCCTTGGTCACATTTTCGACAATCACGGGTCGCATGCCCGTGTCAATGGATTCGTTTGCGTTCGCATCGCCAAACAAAACATCGGCGCCGCGCGAGACCGCGTCGCCAACCAACTTCTTATTCTTGGCAACGGCTGCAGCGTTGACCAGCACCAGCGCGGGCGCGTCCTTGCCGAAAAGCTTCTCTGCTGTCTCGGCAAGCTTCTGTCGGAAGGCGTCTGCAATTCCGCGCTGCACAACAATTCGCTCGGTCGACATGCAGATTTGTCCGGACTGATAGAAGGTCAGTATTGGTCCCAATGTGGTACGAGGGTACACTGCTCTGTGAGATACATACGTGCATGAATGATCCAATGGCGCAATTCATGGCAGCCTTGTCCAGGTCCGCATCGTCCAGAACAACCGCCGACGCCTTACCGCCCAACTCCAGCAGCACAGGCTTGATATATTTACCCGCCGTAGAAGCAATGATCGAGCCGACCATGGTGCTCCCGGTGAAGTTGACCTTGCGCACGGACGGGTGAGCAATGAGCGCATTGGTCACCGCCGGAGCGTCAGCGGTCTGGTTGAAAATGACATTCAAACATCCGGCAGGAAGACCAGCCTGACGGAAGATATCACCAAGGACCCAGAAGCACTTGGGGGAGAGCTCTGAGCCCTTGAAGACAACGGTGTTACCGGCGGCAAGGGGCAATGCCACGGCGCGGACACCGAGGATATAAGGCGCGTTCCTGGCAAAGTGCCGAGTCAGCTGACCTGCAGCAGATAGATCCGATATGCAAACTCACCATGGTGCAATGGACAAAATGACACCGTAAGGCTCTTTGTATACGATAGCGCCCTCGCCCTCGCGGTTGATGTTGGGGACCACGCCTTCGATGGTAGGGATTCGGCCCGCGAAATCCTTAATAAAGTTGACACCCATGTTGAATGTATGCTCGGTGAAGGGACGTCCGGCGCCGGTCTCTTCGCGCTGGTACTGGATCAGCTCCTCCTTCCGGGAGGACATGATGTCGGCGGCCTTGAGGAGGAGGTCGCGGCGCTCGTAGGGTTTCGTCTTGCTCCATGCTGGGAATGCGGCCTGCGCATTGTCTACGGCGCGCTTGGCGTCTTCGACAGATGCGCCTGCACAGTAGCTGCCCAGCTCACCGGTGGCAGGGTGGTGGACCTCGAACTTGATATCGGTCTCAACGGACTCATTGTTGATGATGAGGGGGGTTGTGGACACCATTGTGTAAGCGACGAAGAGTTAACTGAAAGGAAAAAGTAATTCCAATGGAGGGGCTTTGTTATTTCAATGGGAGCTGGGACTGCCCTTGACCAAATCCAGAGGGGCGGACAGTTGTGGGGGGCAGGTTCAAAGAGCGGTCATGGCTCGTAGATCGTGACTTATCTCCGGCCCTTTACCAAGGTTCTCTTCCCCTTGCTTCCCCTTCGTCCAACGGACTCTCATGGCAACGCTCAGTATTCCGTATCTCCGGCCTGTTCTGTTTGTTTCTCGGATATAACTCCATCAACTGCCATGTTCTCAAGCCATGTGGGGAATCGACTCTACCGGCATCCTTAGCACGCGGGATGACAGCCCGGAGATATTCCGCAATCCCGGTCTCGGCAATCCCAGCTCACTGGCTTTACTTGACTTTACTCCGGTGCAAGTGGGCACAAAGTGAAGATCCTTTCTGAATGAAACTCGATTATTGAACACCATCTATGCTGGTCCGAAGAGGTATTCCCATAAGCCCGCAAATCCCAAGCGCCTTCAAATGCAAAGATGTACCCCCTAGTTTGCCCAAATCTTGGTCTCCGTGGAATTTTGCTTGCCCATCTCCGCGAATGGACAGCCAGATGGTTTGGCCTCGCCCCTTGGCGGTATCGATGATGGTGCCGCGCTATGCGTGGAGGGTGCCACACCACTTGAGATGCTGGATCGGTCATCGTCATTGGAGCTGCCGGAGGTGCTGCCGAGGATCTTCTTATCGCCAATGTACCCCTCCTGATCTTCGAAGCTCATGAACGACATGTCATCCCAGAACTCATCACCGTCACTGCAGTGATACCGGGCGAACAGATCATTCTGGATCCAGAGGATTTTATTCACGGCGCGCACGAGCGCAATCTTTCGACGCAGCGATAAATGCGGGTGCGACATCATCGCTTCGATCCAAATGTCCTGGATGTAACCCATGCAGGCGCCAAGATGAATGTACTCGATATTGAGGGGAGATCTACGCACTTGGCCGCTGTGCATCATGCTGTGCAACCGTTAGCGTTGTACCACGATGAAAAGGAAGCCTGAACCTACCCAACCTTGTTCAGGTAGCGCCAAAAGTCCATTGTTGTGGGATCCTGGCACAGTCGAGTCAGGTACCAGCGCAAGAACATCTTGCGACGCTGGATCTGGGGTGTCTCTTCGTGGAGGTAGTCTGCCTCGGGCTCGGTCTCATCGGCTGTGTTACGTGTGTGGAAGGCGCGTGATGTGATATCACATTCGAGGAGCTTCTTGTACACCAGATTGACCACTGCCGGGATCAGTTGCTTGATGTACTTGTGACCGTTCATCAGCGCTTCGACATCGGCTGTGAAACGTTAGATCCTGGTTCCGAGAGATGAGGCGTCATGGAACTCACCAGCTCCGAAGTCAAGCATGTGGTGCAAGTACTTGATTCGCTCTTCCAGGTTGACATATAGCAGCTTGCGGTCGACATGCTTAGGCTCGGGGGGCATGCGGTAGTCCATGGTGCGGATGGAAAGGTATGATGCGGCTTGATAAATACTTGAAGTCAAGCGTACGAACACCTGGGGTATCTAGTTGAGATTGATGCAAGATGCAGGAGATCCAGGGATCGTGAGAAGAAAGAACATAAAACTGGGCCGCCTCGTGGCAAACTCGTGGCAGATCGAGTATTTATACACTCGATGCACGATCCCTCCCTGCTCACCGTTCTTCCACACAAAACAAGTGCAAGCCATGAAACCGCAGCCACCAGCCTATCGGGGATCCGCTCTTTGCCCTGGCAGTAGACAGCCAGTGGGACTTTTTCCCAGAAAAGCGATCGCATCCGGCTTAGGTCAGTGCATGCACGAACCAAGGCCGGGATTATTCCTGAGATATCATTTTCGCCAATATCTTGACTATATATGGTCGAATCAGAACGCAATACTCTACGGGCGGAGTCCGTAGCCGCGGTGGAGCCATATATTGATGTACAGAGGCATGTGTGGGCTGATCCCTGTAATCTCCTCCACCAGGTTACGAAAGTTGCGAGAAACACCAAAAGCCACAGGATCCATGACGCCGAGCCTGTCACGCTCGGCAACGTGAAACAAGCGACCTAGAGGCGCGGACATAGGCCGGAACTCGTCTCTGACAGGCTGAGGTGTATGCCATCAGACCTCTCCATTCATCTACTGTTTCAATATAGACTTTAGAGGCATGTCTCCTCCCGGACGCCCTTAGTCTCACACCCCAGACTTTCGAATCCGTCACTCGGACAGGTCAGACCATAACCCGTCAGCTGTCACTATATGTGGACCGCCAGCGGTGCAAATTAGATTGCATTAATGCCTGGCCTTTGGATTTGGATTTCGCTCTCGCTCACTGGCCGTACTGGTGTTCGAATCTCCGCTGCGGTCCCAACGGTTTCACTCGAGTTCCGAGATGAAGTGGATTCCGTTCGGGTCCGAAGCGGCTGCGGGTCCAGCTGTTGGTTTTTGAGTTAAGTTGGATTAATACCCCTACTCACGGATATGCATGACACCCGTTGACTATTCAGTGCTTAATTCTGAAGAAACGAAAATTCTGCTTTTGAAGTCACGCTTGCCGTAGTACTATTCCCTCCGGTGGTTGCGCATCCCAAAATTTCTCGAGTGGGTAATTTCTTCTCATCTCGATATTCCTCGCTTGGAGTAATCCTCCGATCAAACTGGTGGTGCAGTGGGTCTGAATGAGGAAGAAAAAAGTGCTTACTGGTAAGAGGACTCTGCATGTGGGTGATTCATCGGGGCCAAGGGGCAATAGCGTGGAAAAATCAGGAAACACTTGCATAAGAAGACACGCTAGAACATCGGGAAGTGGTCTATACGGATGACTAGCACTCGTATTCCGTACTCCGTGTCATCCACCCATAAGGATCGGATCGATCAAAGGAAACTCCTATCCGTATCCAATCGTGTGATGGCGTGGCCTGATGCCCTGATTAGGAAAACGTGCCCACTGCTGTGGAGATGGCATGATCAAATTGAACAATTCCGATTTCAAGCGTTAGGCAGATACTCTCTCTCAATAAAGGGGGTCAAAGAGGCGAACAATCCCATTATAGTTTTTTTTTCCTTCCCCCGGATAGCAGACCAAGGTGACAGATCAGAATTAACTCGTGTTTCGGCTGCCAACTTCGGGTGCGGCTTGATTTCTCAAACAGCCGCGTTAGACGATCACTACCGCCTTCGTGAATTTTCCGCATCCGAAGGCCTAGATTAGGGGTCCGACGACTATTTTAAAAGTCTTCAGGAATTCGGTGTCAGAGATCCTCATCAAACCTGCCGCCTTTGCGGAGTCGATGCCAACGACAGCGTTGGTTCCGTGGATACGTCATGCCAAGCTCATCTAATTGAGTTTCTGGGGACATTTGACAGCGGCTCGACAGCCTCTGTCAACGAGTGAGAGCCCTTACCACTGTGATGGGCGGTGGCAATAGAACAAAAATATGACCTGTGTCGCGGGGAGAATCTATAGTTTCCAAGGTTGGATCCAATATATTTAGGTTATCGGCCTCGATGACAGGTCAAGTGGTGGACCTGTCGGTGAGTTTGATATCGAAATGAAACAATATAAAATTATCTACGGGGTGCCAAAGGACTTGTCAAACTCATCCTGTGGCTGGCCGGCATTCTCCTTCCAAGGTTCCGGTACCTAGGCATGCACCCCTAAAGGCCTTCCTTGGTTGAGTTGCTGCCCCGTGCGGCGGCAGCGTCGTAAAGTGCCTGAATGTCCGCCTTCCACTGCTTCTCGTCTACTCTCGAGACCCGTCGGTCATAGGTGATCAACCCATTGACCTCGCCCTCGACATCGGTAGTCTGAGTCCAGACCCCTCCACTGCATGCAAACAGGCGGATCTGATCTTCCAGCTCACCGAGAAGAAGGTGACTGCGGTAATTCCATGCTTCAATGGTGGTGTCAATCTCGTAGGTCTGATTGATAGTGTCGATAGCCGCTTGGTTGTTCCAGAGACTGTGTATAGAACTTAGCAAAGTACTCCGTACTAGTGCAAAGAGTTCTGGACTTACTGCTCAATAGAGACGTTGTTTCCGATGCCGCCAAATTCGCCTTGGAAGCCAATTCGGCTAGAATCGTAGGGACTCGACGCGGTGGAGTAGAATGGTGTGCCACACTGGGGATTGGCGTAATGGTGGTTGTCCTGTAACATCCTAGTCAGCCACATGGCGGGCCCTATCGACTGCATGCAATGAACGTACACTAAAGTCTCCGGCACCGTGGTCGACCCAACCGGTGGTAGAGTCCACAAGCCGAGTGGGGTCAAGCTGTCTCACTCGATCGGTCAGTTCGAACTCGGGGTATGTGTCAGTGATCTGGCCCCAGCCCTCGTTGTAAATGACCTGCAAGATGTTTCAGTGTTTCATCCTCCTCCTTAATCTCGGACCAACATACCCAAATTGCGATACTGGGGTAGCTCTTGAATTGATTGACCAGCACATCCAATTGTCGAGCGAACTCAGCTTGCTGCGCGGCATCTGGAAGGACTGACTGCAGTGGACGCAGCGAAGGCATATCTTGGATAACAAGAAGGCCAATTTCATCACATGCTCGGTAGAACAGATCGGTTTCGACTTTGATCTATTCATCAGGTGAGCATATGTTGCACGCACGAAGATCTTGGATTTGAATACTCACATGCTTGCGAACCATGTTGAATCCCAGGTCTTTCAACATCTTGAGATCATAAACCATTGCCTCGTGGTTCGGCGGCGTATACAATCCATCGGGCCAGTACCCCTGGTCCAATGTGCCAAACATGAAGATGAATTCGCCATTGAGCAGTGGTCGCTCAACTCCGTCGATAACACCCCTAGAAACAGTGCGGAAGCCAATGTAACTTTCCACTTCATCTTTCTCCAGACTGACAGTGACGTTATAAAGATTAGGCGAATCGGGAGACCAAAGTTTTGGCGAGGAAACCGTGAATTGGAATGGCTTGTTGGTAGGCCCATTGTGAGTTGCAACAGTCTTGCCGTCTTTGTGGACCGTGACCTTGGCTTCTGCAGATGTCCCATTTGCAGAGCTGTGTACAGTGATGTTGACTATTTATCGTTAGGATATTCCAGACACCTTTCATTCCACCAGGACTAACCTTGGCCATCCATGTTTGCATCAAGGTCTAGCTGAGTGATGTAATTTGTCGGTGCAGCCTCAAGCCAGACGCTTTGCCAGATACCGCTACACGGCGTGTAAAATATATGGCTGGGGCGTAGGGTTTGTTTTCCAATTGGGATAACATAGTCACCATCATCAGTGGGATCGTGGACAAAGACTAGCCTGTGGCTTTCGTTAGCATCTCATGTCATCCTCGTATGCCCTGGTGTCGGATTACGCACAGTTCATTCTGCTGATCAAATTCCAGGTATTCTGTGACATCCAGAGCGAATCTGTAATATCCACCGCGGTGGAACCCGGCCTTTTTACCATTCACAAAAATTGTGGCTTCATAGTCCACAGCTCCGAAGTTGAGCAGAACCTTCTCATCCTTCCACTCGGAGGAAACTTCAAAAGATGTTGAGAACCATGAGTAGAGACCCCAGTCGGTTTGAATACCTGTCAGATGAATTAGCTTTCCATGATTGATAGACATTATAGGACAATGCAGACTCACCAGATAGGCCACTTTCGATGCACGAGGGAATCAGGACTTCCTGTGCAAGGTCTTTTCCGAATGGTGGAGAATCAACAGCATTCAGATCAGAGGCATTCTGATACTTCCATATACCGTTCAGATTTTTCCAATCAGACCGCTGCAGCAACGGCCGTGGGTATTCCGGCCAAGGTTTGGTCCCGACTTTATCGGTCCAAGGGGTTGTCAAGGGCGGCTCTTTGAGTGCGTACTTCTCACTTCGAGCCATATTTTGATGACTCTTGACGCCTTCATTGCTAGGAAGTGCTAAACCAGTGATGGCCAGCAGTGAAACCACAAAACCCCGAGCCAAAAACATATTGGCTGAATGTCCTCTGATTTTCAGAGTAAACAATGACAGTACTGGCCCCTCGGAACAAAGGGAGTCACATTAGTGATTTCGATGGGCCCATCCCTGAATTTAAATCTATTGGGCCAGCCTGTGCACGCAAAATAGGCAGTATTTTCCCCTGCAGGCAGAGCAGAAGCAAAAATTAGAAAATGATCCGACACTCAGGCCCCTTTGTCTTAACCTAACGGCACCTTTCAAGGTATGAGCCTGGGCACTTGGCAGAGCCATCTCCACAAAGACTGGATCACCCCGCATGGAGCACGCAGGATGCCCAGAAAATATCGATCTAAGACCGCGAGGGTGTCGGCCATGGCCTGCTGCCCGATCACAGGGACAATGGGCCACGGCTTGGCATTGTTGGCAATGGAATCACCGCCAAGAGCCGACAAACAGCAATGATGTCGACCTACATATAATCAAAACAAAACAGCCCTAGCATATCGTGACTATTGTCGTGCATGATTTTTTTCTCCGATCGCCTTTTGCTATGTCTACCCAGAGACACGCCGGAACTATAGCAAAATTGCCGACGCCAGAATGTGCATCGGCAATATCAAATTTAACTCCGAATTCCCGTCCACGGGTTCGAGACTGGCAAATCACGGCGGCTCAAAGATCGTCCTTCGACGGACTATCCTGATTCAGCGAATCGAGCTCAAACCCCGAATCAGGCATTCACTCACGCGATGGTATGCTCGGCCTGAGCCGACTATGTAGTGTATACTCGCATGTGCATAACACTGCGGAAAATCACCAGCGATCGCAATATTCCCACTCGCAAACGATGCCCAGGTCTATATATTTTGCAGGCCCAAGGTACATTGTGCAGCGAAAATATTGCAAGGCCGCTGTTGTCTCACCCACGAGTGTTGAAAGATGCAGCCCAGCTGCATGGGGGAGCCAACCTTGGCAATGAAGTCACCTTGACCAGGGATCAATCCTGCATTGTTGGCTTACCCCAGCAAGGGTTGCGTTTCGCGGTCCAATCCCTTGCTTTTCCCTGGGCGATGGGGTCTTTGTGCCGACCAAATTTCAAGAAACGGTATGTGTGTAGAAAGTTTGTTTAAAACATCTCAATAAGGGACTCAAGTCGCAAGATCCCGCCATATGCGCTGGCGTGGTATATTGATGTTGTATCGAAGGCCGAAAATAAGAGTACAAGAGCCCGCCCTTCCCCTCAGAGGCTGACTTGGCGCGATGATCGCTCATTGGTGATTGGTGGGTGGTTTGTGGGCTGTTGTCTCCGGTTTCGCCTGGGGTGATGACCGGCCGATTGCACTTAACAGTCTTGGGGGCTCTCCAGGGCTGCAGCCCGCCGTCCCCCGCGCGGGGCTCATGCTGGACGGTGTCAACTTTTTGATGGATGCTGAGTCCAAGCCCGGGCTCAGCGCTAGAAAAGCTTTTCAGAAAGGGGTGAGTCCCGAGTCAAGAAAAACAACTTGGAAGAGGTGTTGAATGGAGTGGGCTTGGGTTGCTTGGGTTGCTTGGTCTCCTTGTCTCCGGCAACATCCCGGGTGACTGCATCAAACTTTGGAGCATGTGCCCACCCGCTCAGCCACCCGGGCAGATACCTAGGTATTGGGGGTTTGGCCTCCAATCCAGCCCTGGGCTTTATGTACAAGAAACCTGAGGCTGTAAACTCCACAGGTACGACTAGTAGTGCTCATATTATCTGAATAGAACAGAGCATGTTGAAGGGCAGCGAGTCTCTCAATTTTTCGATGGGCTGCATATCTCGCTTTGTGATTAATTAGCATTATATTCCATTCCGACTCAGGACCCGCGGGTTTTGACCTTCGGACCCAGGCTGTGTGTGGAAATATATATGTGCACCCGTGACGTTCGCCAACCATTTTTCAGTTGGAATGTACTAGGTATCCCAAGCTTCCAAGTCCCCAGGGTTCTCTGCCACTCCCCAGTCATAGAGGGTTGAATCTTGGAAGTAATCCACAGGTGCCTTTTTCCAGGTTCTTCTACCTTCTTTCTATCTTTCCTCCTTCTTCTTGGCAGCAAAGTTCGATGTCCATCGAAAAGTACTTCAAAGCTAACTGCCGGCATGACTCGAGAAAGTAACTCAAATATGCTCTGAGGTCCACCGGGGCACGGGTTGGCTTATCGCCCACGTGGATACCCGTGGACGGATGCAAAGACATCACCTGGGCAAACATTGCTTCTGAATTGCAAGCTATGTGCTCCCTAGGCCTGATTTTGGGAGGCTTGGTTGCTGGATTTTGGCTACTGGGCTGGATCATATATTCTTTGCGGGGACATCTAAGGATGGTTGTTAGAAACATAGTGGCCCCTGTACATCATGGATATTTACTCCCAAGACTCCAACCTTGGAAGACTCGGGACTACTTATTGCCTTGGTATTTGAAAGCAGTTAGTGAAAGAGAGCGGGCTCCACCCCAGAAGCTTTAGTGGGAAAAACCCCAAGGTTGTTCCGAAGGTTGGTACGGTCCTCGATCATTCTCTTAGACCGAACGCCCCCATTTCCGTCCAGATCTTAGCCCAGCGAGTGAAGCAGTCCTTCGTGGGAAGACCTTTTGCTGCGTAATACACTTGGAGGTCGTAAAGGCGCAGGTTATTAGCCGGCCGATGGGATCCAACGGTCGTTGACGATCTCTGGGTGGGTAGATAACTCGGTGTCCGATGTGCGTGGAGCTCGGAGGAGCTTCTCGACGGCCCTGGCGTGTATGACCAGTCGGTTTTGCTGTGAAGTCTCACCCGTCTGTGCTCCCAGGCAAACGGGCGCCGTTTTGCTTTGGAGTCACCATCCAAAGGGGCGATCCAGGCGCTTCTGTAGGATGAAGTAGCTCTCTTGTTCCCTATGAATGGAACACGCTCTTCATCAATTCTTTCGAATAACCGTTCCAACAGGTTGTTCAGTTCTTCCGCGAACGTCTCCTTCTCATCCGTTCAGCGCCGCTTGGTCCACTCATCTGGTTCTTTCTTCTTCGTCATGTCATCATCAAGTATCAAATGGACATGATGTAAAGGTATGAAGCAGAGTTGATCTGCAGATGAAGGAGGTTGTAGGAAGAAATATGCACATGACATCACAAAGGCCAGACCAAGAGCATTGTAAGAAGAAAGATCAAATCTCCGGGTTCCAATAGTTGTTCCTAGTTTTTGATGAACTCGGTTAGAAGTCTTTGTACCTCATGGATAAATGCATTCATGGATGCCGTTAAGTTTGACGCAGAATGGCAATGATTGTGTTTCAGAGATTCCGATAACAAGATTGACCTCAATTGGCCCAAGAAGAGAAAAGATACGAGCCAGAAAATATGAAATAGATGCCCGTGTCTACTATCGGCTGTGTTAACATTTGTACCCGGTCCAAGTTGACTCACGTGGCTGTCTGGGATTTGTTCTTCGGCCTCGGATGATTGTATGATTTCGCGCGGAAGGTTATGGAACGGGATTATGGGCGTGGTGATGTTTCAAGTTGTTCATGCTGTTTGGTTGGGGTTGGGTCGGGATTTGAGTCGATTCCGAAAGGTGTATAAGCTCGGGATTCGCAATGCGGAGTAAAAGTTGAAGACCGGAGACACCACTTCAAGCGCATCGCATGGCGTGATCTAAAAATTAAGCAAACCCCACCAGACCCCGCAACTAGATTATTCAGTCCATATCTGGCATGGCCTTGCAAATCATTCGCCCGGGATCCAAGAGATCACCCGTGGCCTGACACTCCAAAGCAGATCCCGGCCTCAAGCTCTAACGGCGGCCGTTGACTCTTCAGCCCTGATAGCTGATTACGAGGGGATTTTGAATAGAGACCCCGAATCCGAGCCCATCCGAGTCTCATGGCGCTTTGAGCAAGTTATCTCGGGATCTGGGACACGGATGAGTGACACAGTCAACCTCACCTCTGGGGGCATCGTGAAAGCTATAAGTATGCCCTAATTCCTGGCTTGTGATACGAATCATCACTCTACATCTTCATTCCAAATCACCAACAAAGGCATTCAACAAGCCCAAGAATCTCTCAAAATGGTTCAAGTTCTCAAGAAGTACAAGGCCGCTGCTGTCAACGCCGAGCCCGGCTGGTTTGACTTGCAGGAGTCTGTTCGTCGCACCATTCATTGGATTGACGAGGCTGGAAAGAATGGATGCAAGCTCATTGCTTTCCCTGAGCTCTGTGGGTTTCTTCTCCTCGATGCATCTAGCAATACGTACTAACAGGGTTGGTCAGGGATTCCCGGATACCCATACTGGATGTGGAAGGTCACCTATCAGGAGAGCCTGCCTCTTCTGAAGAAGTACCGCGAGAACTCTCTCGCCTCCAACTCCGAGGAGATGCGCCGCATCCGCGAGGCAGCTCGCGCCAACAAGATCTGGGTCTCCCTCGGATACTCCGAGCTCGATCTTTCCAGCCTGTACACCACTCAGGTTATGATCACCCCAACCGGCGATGTCATCAACCACCGCCGCAAGATCCGCGCCACTCACGTCGAGCGTCTGGTCTTCGGTGATGGCACCGGCGATACAACCGAGTCTGTGATGGAGACCGAGATTGGTCGTATTGGCCACCTCAACTGCTGGGAAAACATGAACCCCTTCCTCAAGTCGTACGCCGCCTCCCTCGGCGAGCAAGTCCACGTTGCCGCGTGGCCTCTGTACCCTGGCGAGGAGACCCTCAAGTACCCCGATCCCCGCACCAACATTGCTGAGGCCAACGCCGATGTAAGAATCCCTCCCGGCAAATTGGAGATTTGATCTGATCACTGACAAGACCGCTATTCAGCTTGTGACGCCTGCTTACGCCGTCGAGACTGGCACTTTCACCCTTGCACCATGGCAGACTATCACCGCCGAAGGTATCAAGCTCAACACTCCCCCCGGAAAGGAGCTCGAGGACCCCAACATCTACAACGGAAATGGCCGCATCTTCGGCCCCGATGGACAGAACTTGGTTCCTCACCCATCCAAGGATTTCCAGGGTCTTCTCTACGTCGATGTAAGTCTTGACCTTCCTTTCTGATCTTGAGAATTAATCCATCCGTGATACTGACAAAACCTTTCAAGATTGACCTCGACGAGATCCACCTCAGCAAGGCTCTGGCCGACTTCGGTGGCCATTACATGCGCCCCGACTTGATCCGCCTTCTCGTCGACACCAACCGCAAGGATTTGGTTGTCCACGAAGACCGCATCAATGGCGGAGTTGTCTACACCAAGACTGCTGATCGTGTAGGACTCTCTACCCCTCTGGATGCCGCCGCTCCTGAGACTCCCGCCGAAAGCGACTAAGGGCTTCACGGGTCTCCTAAGTCCCACTTTGGCATGTACAATAGCTGCTATGTAGCAAATCTCAACTTTATCGCGCAATATTCAACCCCGTCTGTTCTAATATCTACTCGAGAATACCGAAATTCAGTTGGTATATTAGTGACGTCATTGGAACACAATCGTGGAAGGGCATATAGGGCCCGCATGCAAAACAGGACTTCACTCTAATTGAATGGCTTTCAAGAACAAGTTAACATAGGGCTAAGTCGGGAGGAGACCTGGGACATCCAGGGGAGAGATAGAAAGTGCCCTTGATGGGTGGAAAATGGCATCCCTTGTTGGAAGTGAACACCGGGTGCGTGAAACGATCACTCTTTGATACGACTGGAAGTATATGTTATGAGATTCGCGCACTATTGGATCTGTACCTAGGTAAACTCAACCATTTCCTGTTTGGATTACCTAGACAGAAAATCCTACTCACAATTTAGTGACCAGATTGATGGAGTTATAATTTTAGACCCAAGGTTGAGGGCCGAGACCCGTGAAACGTGAAGGCATGCATTCCGATCTCCCGAAATATTTTCACATTCCAGGTCATTGTTTTGTCTTATAGTAAGGCTTACGAGTCAAATGTTGCATATTCCCAGTCCAAGCCCTCTAGGCCAACAGCAAACTGTGCCTAGACCCTCTTCGACCTGGCCCATCAAGGTAGTCTCAAATGTGGAAGTGTTGTGGATTTTGAGCTCCAAGCCTGACATATGAGAGTCGGCGAGGGACAGTGTAACTGTGACCCTGGTGGATAATTAGCATGCGCCACCACAGTCGAGGCACCTGTCAGAAGTGCCGGGTTGGACAAAGCGCTTGTTGTCGGGAACGGAAGGAGCCCCATGGGCCTCAAAATCCACGAAGTGGGTTCGTAAACGGGTCCTGGACTCGTACACCTATGAAGGAACTGGAATTTGACGCCTGAGACCACGTATACAAATCCTGGGCGACTTTATTGTTGGAACGGGGTTTTATTCTGAATACGCCCTGCTTACAGCACATTACACTCTACCTTCTGCATCAGCTTCGTGCGAAACTATCAAGATGCCACGGAAGTTATATCGATACCCCAGCTTATATTCCCTACGAGGTATAAAGACTGCAGTTTCCTGCCAAGGGATGGCATTCCGAAAAAGGAATCGGCCACGTGCCGATCAGGAATGTGACTGCAAACAGTATGCGAAATAGCGATTAGAATTCTGTGAGTACGTGGTCAAGGGAATATGTGGCTCCAAGAGTTGTGCTATGTGATCTGATCCAAGGTCTCAAAAAGTTATCAGTGCCAAGTACTGCCAAAGGTGCCCACTTTTTCTCAGTCGAGTTAGGAATACCTTGGTTCGGGTTAAAATAGGGTTGAGAAGACAGTTTGGGCGTCCAGAGTTTCCAAAGACTTTAATCGGACCAGCCTTTGGTCGCAGCTTCCTGGAGAACAGAGTGACGACATCACAGTCAAACTCCGTCGTGACCGCAGAGTTGTCTTTCTCTCTCTTTTTCTCTCTCTCCTCGGTATCCTATTGTCTTGTTCTGGACGTCCCGTTTGTCCCGACCCACTGCCCGGAGTCAGTTTGACAGTTTCTCTCTCTTTTAAGAAGATCATTTGCCAGCTCTGCCCCCGGGCCTCTGCAGACCAGAAACCACACCGTTTTCAGTCACTTAGATTTCCTCCGTGTGGCTAACGAGCTCACACCGGCCGCGACAAGGAAGATCGGCGTTTAAGGTATGTGGAGATAGCTTCGAATCGCATGGGGATCTCCACGGCTACACAAGTAACCTCGCGTTTGCCTGCATCCGGACACTCGAATTCACATTCATCCACTAGAGTATACTTATAGCAGCTGATCTCCATATCAGTCGGTTCATCATTCCTCATTCCTCAATCCCAGCCTCCTCAAATTCGACATTTGACACCGGGTTGGATTTTCAATATGCCTTCTATGTCCAAATTCGCACGGCAGTCCGTGCTTGGTCTGTCCATGCTGGCAGCCTTGGTGCAAGCCAAACCGTGAGTGGCGCATGACCATCAAACGCTGGTCTCCCCCATTTCTGCATTGCAAATAATACTGACTCCCCAAAAGTAGCTTTGACTACGGCGCCAACAAGGTCCGTGGTGTCAACCTCGGAGGGTGGCTAGTGTTGGAGCCTTGGATCACTCCCTCTGTCTTTGATGCAGCTGGTAATGCAGCTGTGGACGAGTGGTCTCTTTGTCAGACCCTGGGACAGGACAAATGCCGTACAGTTCTAGCAGACCACTGGGAGAAGTTTATCACTGCCGACGATTTCAAGCAGATTGCTGGTGCTGGAATGAACCATGTTAGAATCCCAGTTGGATACTGGGCCATCGAGCACCTTTCAGGTGATCAATATGTTGACGGCCAACTGGAATACCTGGACAAGGCCATCGGCTGGGCCCGTTCCTCCGGTCTGAAAGTCATTCTTGATCTGCATGGCGGTACGTTCTTTGAATCTCCTGTCCACTCACCATGCTGATCAAATAATAGCTCCCGGCTCCCAAAACGGCTTTGATAACAGTGGAAAGCGCGGTGCAATCAATTGGCAGAAAGGAAACACCGTCGACGACACAAAGTCTGCTCTGAAGGCCCTTGCAGCCCGCTACGGCGGAGACAGAGATGTTGTGACTGCTATCGAGGCTTTGAATGAGCCCAACATCCCAGGAGGAGTCAATCAGGATGGTCTCAAACAATATTACTATGATGCATGGGGTGTCATTCGCGAGGCTAGCCAAGATACCACACTTGTCATGCACGATGGTTTCATGCCCACCGAATCATGGAACGGATTTATGGGCGCGTCATCTGGTGTATTCTACGTGATGATGGACACCCACCACTACGAGGTCTTCGACAGTGGTGTGCTCGCCCAAGATACCAAGGCCCACGTCAAGAACGTCTGCGATTTCTCCAAGCAACACATCCAGACTGGTGATAAGTGGGCTGTTGTCGGTGAGTGGACTGGTGCCATGACCGACTGTGCCAAGTATCTCAACGGAAAGGGTCTTGGTGCTCGCTACGATGGCACCTTCCCCAACACCTCAAAGATTGGTAGCTGTGCCGGAAAGTCTACCGGCACTGTGGCTGCACTGCCCCAGGCCGACCGAGACAATCTGCGTCGTTTCATTGAGGCACAACTCGATGCCTATGAGAAGGGTACCGGCTGGCTCTACTGGACATGGAAGACCGAGGGTGCTCCCGAGTGGGACATGCAGCAGCAGATTGCTGGCGGTGTCTTCCCCAACCCTGTCACTGACCGAAAATACCCTGGCCAATGTTAATTTAAGCCTTCCTTGTATGTAGCCTGTCGCTCGTTCTTTTTCCTTTTCGCGGATCTGCTCCATGGCATGATCCTGTCTCGGGCCAAAATTCTTTGCAAATTGGTTGCTGAGAAATGGAGGGTGGTAGCAAGTCGCTTTCACTCGGCGTTATGGAGTATACTTTCCCCCGGCTCAGCTGATTGGGTTGATTGACCATTCAATTCATATCATTATAATACTTGCTGAAATCTTTTCAAATAAGCCTCAATCCAGTGCTTTTGTGGGTATCTGGTGACACGAGGGAGCTCAGCGGAAGGAGAAGAAGCTCTACGTCTTCATACTAGGTTTTAAGATCAGCTAGAATCATTGCAGAGGCTCGAAAACAACTCTGATGAAGCTCACGAGACAAAAGAACAACTATTATGTAGAGCTTGTGAGGGGCACAGGTAGGTAGGTACCTAGGCCCCCGGGGGTTGTGACAGATCACATGGTCTGTTTCGTTTGCGCCCAAAGCCCTGGAGGCATTTTGTCTGCTTCCTACTACTCCGTACTCGGAGTACGGAGTATGTGCTTCTTGATGATAAGTACGGAGTACGGTGTAGGAGCCAGGCAAACATAGTCGGCAAGGAAGAATGGCCGAGTTTTTGAAAGGAAGAGCTTCCCCTACTTCGTAGCGGTGTTTTCTTGCTTGTGTCCTTACTCCCAGTACTTGAGATCTACCGCAGTGTTTCCAAGGTTATCTTCGCAGTCCGGACATGCGAAATTACCACTCTCTTGCAACCGGCATAGAATTTTCCTTCTCTTCAGGTGATTTTGTTTAAAGTGTCAACCCATTCCATTGGGTTTCGCTCGGAGAGCAACGTCTTGCCTATTGCATTGTGGCACCTGAAGAATCCGAATAAAGTTCTTCAAGTGAGGCGCAGCTCAAGCCATTTGAGAGCGTCTGGTATGACTCTGCCCTTACACTTTCTTCAGCTCGGATATTGCGCGAGTCTACGGAGTATTTCGTTGACTATCAATGAACTTACCTGGAGCTATTGAGACAGGGCTTGAATCACCTTGCAGATCAGCCCCACGCAATGTCCAATCAGGTCAAACTACCCGAGTCCATCGCATCCACTATGGAATCTGACCTGTCACTCAGTTTGCTGTCAAGATTGGCTCGAAGATCACCAACTATCGGCATCGTGCAGGCAGCCTGACAGACTCAGAGCAAAATTCAGGCCTGGCGATCAAATATGCGAATCAGGTTGGGTTGCACTAATTTCGCTTAAACCATCCTCTTGCAGGCTGCATACCTGCGTGGGCTCACCGAGTCCAAGTTGCACAATGCCAATCCTCTGAACCCTAGCACCGCAAGGATGGCTCTTCGGACGGCGTTAATGAGCCGAAGGCACTCCAAGACAAACGGGTTGGACATGATCGGAAAGACCTCTTGAACCAGGATCTACATTCCGAAGTCAACTGCCATGAGCCTCGGCGCTTAGAGAAAATCCCTTGCATTTCTCCTAATCTTTCCTTGCTTGTCGGTCAACCCTTCAGCCTGACACTGACATTTCACAGGCTCGGACGCATGACGCGCCATGTCCTCGGCTCGCAAAAATATCCCAAAGTGCCTACTGATAAGTGGAATCCCCTCACCGTCTACAAAGTATACGGCATTATCGCTTTTGTCGGCGCTGCGTCCCATTCTTAATATTCATTCTTCTTTACAACCCAGACTCGCGGTCGACTAGACACGCTATGGCGCTTAACTTATTCACCCACTGAGGTTCTTCGCCAACTGGACACTGGGGATCCTCACTTGTGCTGTGATTCATAACCCCATGCATGGTCACGTCGGTTTAAGATACTCGATAATCTGACATTTGCTTGTCTGAGGCAAGGGTTACCCTTTCAAACATCATGGGGAACGTGTCTCCTTCTCCGCGGCAGCTCTTCACGGAAGCTATAATCTTCTGGGCCATCGGGCTTGTGATTTATGTTGGCAGGATGTGAGACTTAGCGAGCCTCAAAAATCGATACAAAGCTGATTACGGAGCAGTGTCGCTCGGATAATTGCTAATGGATCAATTAAGCGTCTCTTCGGTATGGATTCTTCCAACTCTCTGTGCTTGCGTCTGCTTACAAATGATGGCGTTTGTTAGTGGACGACTATGTTATGACAGCAACATTTGTGAGTCTCAGCGTGCACGAAGTACCAATTTCTTTCTTTGGCTGACCTCGGCTTGATGTAGGCAATCTATACCACCCTCCTGGTCTTGATTCAAATTTCAGCGCGTTATGCAACAAACCTGATGGACCCCAAAGACTACGATCAGGTGCTGTCAGATCCCAAACAAGTCAGCGATCGGATCTATGGAAGCAAGATTGTTATCGGGTTGGAGCAATGCATGTTGATCTCAACATGGGGGGTCAAGACATGCATGCTGATGCTGTATTGGCGAATTACACAAAACCTCAAATCCAACCTATACATCAAGATTCTTTCTATATACGTTGCAGTTGGCTTTGTCGTCATCATGGTCACATACTATGCGGCATACTGCCGACCATTTTCGCAATACTGGGCCATGCCGGTGGACAATATGCAATGCGCGACATACCAGCACTACTCTATAACGCAAGCCGTCTTCAACATCTCCTCCGACGCTGTGATGTTCGCGATCCCAATTCCCCTCCTTATCAAGGCCCAGCTTAAACGCCGCAGGAAAGTGGTCCTCATTGGCGTCATGAGCTTGGGCCTGTTCACGATCATCGCTGCTATCTTGAACAAGTACTTCAATTTTGCCTCCCCGCTTACGACACAGTACCAAATTTGGTACATTCGCGAAGCCAGCACCGCCATATATGTCGCCAATCTCATGTGCTGGTGGCCACTCCTCCGCAAGCTCTTCGGCCTCAAGGCTTTCCAGTACAACAGCAACCGGGGTCAACGGGCTGGGAATCAAAACAACCAAAACAAAAACATCAGCGAAGACAACTCCAACAATTCGCAGTCCCGGCCCTCTTTTGCCTTCCCTAGCTCTTGGAGACCCCCTTACCGTCGAGGCTTCAAAGGTGCATGGGTTGGGCGGCATCGGGCGCGGCGCTCCAGCACTGAAGCTATCAATCGATCCGACAATGATTTTGTCGGCGATGTGCATCGGATCGAAGCTGTCCCGCTAGACAATTGGGATAAAACACAAGATTCTGTGCACCGCTCTATGGCACAAGAGCCTCTTGGCTCTCATACGGAACCGGATGCACAGGCGCTCCGACAGGATATGATATACTCCGAGGATGAATTTGATTCCCGGCCGAACCGTAGGTATCAGACGCATTCACCCTGTTGATTCACAAATAAGCACATGTTCTCTTATAACTGTTGCAACCTCTCTTTATCAAAATCTCTCTCTTCTGTATTTCCCATCATGTCATACTAGTCTTGATAATCTAAATCACATACACAATCCTAACTTTCAGGACTGTAGTGTCCTGTGCCATCCTTGGAACTGGGATATGAGTAGGTCAATCACAATGTGGAGCTCCGAGAACATTCAAACTCGACTCAAAGTCCGGGAGAGTCGGTCACAAGAACCTTGGAATGGGGTTGGCACTAGACTATCTGTTTCGCTATTGCAGTCGGGATGTCGACAAAATCATACCTTGCGAATGCTCAGATGATCAGTGGACTGCAAATCCTCTGAAATCGGTTTAAGGAGATTTCAGACATCAAGTTCCACGTTGAGGTCCCCGTCGTTTTCGATGAGCTGCGCGCATTCGGCGTAATATCTGCACTCTTAGCCTCGCTTCGCGCGCTTGGTTGTTTCTTCCTTTTCTTTCAAGCTTTTGAATAGGAAGTCTAGAAGTGTTCTACTCTGTACTCCGTAGGCCGAGAGATCTTAGCCTCTGTGATCTATCAGAGAAATAACCCGGCCTATATGTAGCTGCATCGATACCGTCCAGGGCTCGCGCTCTCAGTTGTCACAGTCATCGGAGAGGTTCTCGATCGTTGTGGGCCCATCCCAATCGGGAATGACAAGCACGACTCTCCACCCAAGTCAGTTTGATACTTCCCGAGGTCGGATATACACCGCAGAGGGATATGGGTTTGAATGCGAGAAACAGGCACAACTGGAAGAGCTGTGACCAGGGGTTCTGGTTTTCTAATATAAGATAGTTTACGTGCTTCTGAGCCTGGGCAGAATCTAAAGAGTTGTCGTGCCCCGAAGATAAACAATGGATAAATAAGGAGTACAGAGTACATCTGTGTCGATGAATGTATCATTTCAACAACCCCTTTTCAATCCATCACCCATAACTAATAAACGGAAAAGGGGTCTGCTTGGCACGGGTTGTGATGTCAGCTGATTTGATTGTTCAGCGAAGAATTTAATTTTGTCGAAAACCTTTCGGTAGGGGCATTGGGATGCATTTTATGTACGGAGTACTGGTACGGAGTAGTACTCCGTAGTGGACCAAGGGCCATGGCTCATGGGAAAACCATGAAGAGGGGCACAGGAAACAGAGAAAGAGGGGTCCATGCGCAGATGTCCGATCACTCCTGGCGATCTCAAATCACCATGCCCTCTCTTCATCGTATGGCGCACTGGCTCTCAAACAGGTCAATCGAAGCCCAAAACCTGTTCCGGCCGGCTTCTTTTGCATTTCTGGGAAATAAGCTGCATGTCTATCTATAAATGATCGATCACAGGGTGGGCTAACAGGGAAATCTCGATTCCATGCATGGCGCAGATTAGATGTCATGCAGCCAACCCCTGACAACGCTGGAATGTACGGAGGACGGAGTCCTCCGTCCCAACAGCTACAATATACACCGAAACTGTCTGATGACACACCGTTTAGCCAAATGATGACTTGTTAGCATGGCAGCTTCACGGGTTGAGTTCTGGAAATGAACTTAGTGCCCGCGAGATGACCGAAGAGGGGCCGGCCTCGCCCCGGTGTTTCAATGCTCGTATTACCCGATCGACGCCCAACCCTAACGGGAACATCAATGCCCCTTGCGTTGAGATGCATCAACCAAATCTTGATCTTTCGGGAAGGTGATGGGAGAGATTGATCGAATCGATCGAATCAAAATCCCAAGATCCTCTCGGTTTAGGATGCGGCTGCGCGCAGAGTCATGATCATTATTGACAATAACCCAAACAGCATTGAGCCCAGTGAAGCCAGACTGCCGTGTCGGAGAAAAATTGACGACGAGTCATTTTCGCGTAAATTTTCCACTGCAGATCTCTTTTACACGTGGCGGCCATGAGTATCCTAGCATCTCACATTCCTGCGTGGGTTTCGTCCTTGTGCGCCCTGTACTTTTACGTCCCGAGGGTGACACTCCTTTCTTGCTTCCCACTCTCTGTGTGTTTGCCATGATCCCAGGCATATTTTAAAATCGACTTCACTCATGAAAGACGAAAAAATGGCCGTGACCGCGAGTCAGGTCCCCATGGATCGCGCAAAGACCCCCGAAAAGGCCGGGATGGATGAGATGCGCCTGGAAACCGCACTGGGCCATAAACAGGAGCTGTCGCGACATTTCGGGCTGTGGAGCTTGACCAGCCTAGGTATAATTATTGCCAAGTATGTATACCTCCGCAGACACAGTATCACTCTGCTAATACCACCAAGCTCATGGGCTTCCACAGGGGGCACAATCGTGGCCGCTCTCCAGAATGGAGGCCCAATGGCGGTTCTATATGGACTGATCTTGGTCAGCGTCTTCTACACAGCCATCTCAGCTTCTCTTGCTGAGCTTGCCTCTTCAATGCCTTCAGCAGGTGGTGTTTACTACTGGTCTTCGGTGTTGAGTCCTACCAAAGGCCGCAAGACCGGCTTTTTTACGGGATACCTGAATGCTTGCGCATGGCTACTGTCTGCTTCCTCCATGAGCTCGATTTTGGGCAACGAGGCTATAGCGATGTATTTATTGAAGCATCCGACTATCGAGTGGCACTCCTGGCAGGTTTTCATTGTATTTCAAATTGTCAATTGGACATGTTGCGCCATCGTCTGTTTAGGGAATCGGTTTATTCCATTGATCAACCGTATCGCTCTGATCTTATCCATGTGTGGACTACTCACAACGGTGATAGTCCTCGCGGTGATGCCTAAAAAGCATGCCACCAGCTCTCAAGTCTGGACGCAATACCACAACATGACGGGCGGATGGTCTGATGGGATCTGTTTCATGACCGGTTTGTTGAATGCTGCATTTGCAGTGGGTGTACCGGATTGTATCAGTCATCTGTCAGAAGAAGGTTGGTTGATTGTGAACAAGAAGAGGGAAAGGTGCTAATGTGTTGTTCAGTGCCCAAACCAGAGGTCAAGGTCCCACAAGGCATCATGCTACAAATGCTCACGGCCTTCACCACCTCATTCGTCTACCTGATCGCCCTTTTCTACTCAATCCAAGACCTGGACGCCGTTTTCGCAAGCAATATCGGATTCTTCCCAACAGCAGAGATCTACCGACAAGCAACTGGATCCAACGCAGGCGCCATTGGACTTATCGCCGTCCTCTTCCTTGCAACGTTCCCAACATTGATCGGCACATTCATGACCGGCGGGCGAATGTGGTGGAGTTTAGCGCGGGACAACGCGACCCCGTTCGCAAGGTATTTCGCCCATGTCCATCCAACACTCAACTGTCCCGTGCGAGCAACAGTTGCCATGAGCGCGCTCGTCACCTGTTTGGGGTGTATCTACATTGGCAGCACAACAGCGTTCCAAGCACTCATCTCCTCATTCATTGTACTGAGCTCGTTGTCCTATTTTGGCGCCATATGCCCACATGTCCTGTCAGGCCGTCGGAACATGGTCCCTGGTCCATTCTACATGGGCCAAAACCTTGGAATGGTGGTCAATATCGTGTCCCTGGTTTACATTCTGGTCACTGTCGTTTTCTTCTGCTTCCCCTTCGTGCTGCCGGTCACAGTGGATAATATGAACTACACCAGCGTCATTACCGTGGGCTTGATGGCCCTGACTGCCGTGTGGTGGGTGGCCCGTGGAAGACGCCAGTTCAAGGGTCCTCGGTATAGTTTTGCAGCTGCTGAACGGTTGGCTACATTCCAAGAAGGCAAACAGGGCCGTCAATCATTTATCCATGTCACAGGTGATGCACCTGTTGCTTCTCTCGAGCATCAAAATACATAATTAACTTGCTAGTTTAACCTTGGAACGCCTGAAAATACGCAAACAGGCGGAATTACGATTTTCTTCCTTCGATGTTCATAGTATGGTCAAAAGTGCAAGAAATTAGCGATTATTGAATTCAAAGTGCCGTTTTGGCATTCAAGAGGCATCATTGTCATCACCATGAGCTAAGAGAGTACAGCAAGACGAAGACAGGCACACCCGGAGTTACAAAGCTAACATTGAAACCAAGGGAGCGATGACTCCATGAACAGATACATTCAATGGCATTTGCATTCAAAGTGCTGTCTTAAGGTCATAAACTAATCCGCTTCATAGAAGTCCAGGGTATCCCAGTCTCTACCTTCACAGCCGAGACTTGATGCTCTGGCCACCCTCCCAAGCCTCCCCAGCCTCGAGGGTCTGCCAGCTAGACACGGAGCCAGCCTCCACACAGATCATGTTTTTATAAGCCTCGTCTGGGCCGAAATCGGCCATGCCCTTGGCCTTCTCGATCCAGGGGTTCCAAACGACAACATCACCCAAGGCCTCTCGTGTAATCGAGAACAAAGGCTGGTTATCCTTTGCCGAGGCGACCTCAATTGGAACGGCGGGGTCAAGATTTTGGTACACGCGGTCGGTCTCCTGGGTAATGGGGAGTGCTGCAGATGTTTCGACGTGGGAAGTTCCCTGGAGAGTCTTGTCAAGGTAGGTCTTCGATTCAAGACCCTTGACACGGACATCGGAGATATCCTATAGGTTGAAAGTCATGTCAGCGCTAATCCAAACATGGACTCGTGACAGAGTACTTACCGCAATGTTCAAGTACGTGTGCATCAGAACCTGGAACTCGAAGTTCTGCTTGCCCTCATTGCGCACCTGCAGAGAAGTCTCCAATGTATCCTTCGTGAGTGTAACACTGTACACCAGTCCAAACTCGTACGGCCATGTCTCACGGAACTCATCGGTCAGCATGGAGTGAGACAGCCCAAAGTCAAGCTTCACGGTGAGATCGGCCTTGCTATCCTTCCCGGGCGCATCGGAAGAGGACTTGCCCAGGAACTCCCAGTTGGAGTTGCGCGCGAAGCCATGTTGTGGTAGTGAGGAGGTAGCGTGGTTCTGGGGCGGGGGTCCGAAAACCTGGATAAACATGGGCGGTTAGCTATATCTCAAGACGCGCGGTGACAGAAGACCTACCGGGAAGACAAGCGGAATACCACCGCGGATAGGCTTGGAGCCGTCCAGATGAGCTTTCTCGCTAACGAACAGCTGCTCCTTGCCGTTGGCCTTCCACGAGGTCACGGTGGCGCCATAGAGGTGGACTTGGACGGATTGACCGGTAGGCAATGAAGCTTCGATGACATTGTCCTTGATGGACAATGAAGGCTGGGGGAGTGAAGCACCCACCCCAATGGCAGCAGGCTTGTTAGATCGGTCCATCGTGAAGTGTGTAGAGAGGAAGAGAGGAAAAGGAGCTGCACGTATGGCGGGGAATCTTATCGGCCCCGCCCTGATCGACTCGGATGTCCACTATGCGAAACAGGAATATGATCTGCTCAATTGTTGCTATGCATGAACCTCGATTTCTGCCCAATGCTGACTTCCTCGATTCGTTCGATCTCATCCACCGACAACCGCCACCCAAGCGCCTGCATGTCTTGCTCGGCCTGGTCGTCGCGCACCCCGACCACAGGTAGAACCCCTTTAACAATGGAGTAATTCAGCGCAATCGCAGGTACGGACACCCGTCGCTCTTCAGAACCACTCTTTAATACAGAGAAGTCAGGGGAATAGACCTGAATATCGCAGAGTGGCACTCTGCGTCATTGCGACATTCCAAGCAGTGAACACAGGGGTTATTTCCTAGTGACTAGAAGAATAGCTAGAGCAAGTATGCTAACAGCTCACTGGGGCCTCAGTAAGAGGTTAATACCTAAATTGGCCCTACAATGCCGTTTCTTAGTTTCATGAAAATGTTCAATGCTGAATTCCATCATACCGCAGAAGACCCTTAAGAGCACGCAAAAAATCAAGTACCAAGGTACATCAGAATGGAAAGGGAAATAGCAGAAGCGATGCAATAAGGGGTGTGCTGTAAGTAATGCACAGAGTAAGATGCAGGGGAATAAGGATGCGTAGGGTTCTCATATGAAAAATGAAATCGTATGTAACAAAAGGTCTCGCTATAAACGCCGTTCGCTATGCTTAAGTATTGTGTCGCCGTGATGCATCATGTGCGTGGACACGGATGTTGAAGAGGAGATCATCGATCTCGCGGAGGGCCTCCGGCCCCAGTGTCGCTGATTGCATGTCACCCAGAATATTCTTCAGTGACTGGGTGATGCCAGTTTCGGTGACAACTGGTTGGAGTTGAGGGGGTGATGGCTCATGAGACTGTGTCTCAATGAGAGGGGCTACAGCTTGCTCGAGAATGCCATCGCTAGGTTCGGCTTTAGCTTCTCCAGCAGTGTTCAGCCCCAAGTCCATTTCAGTGTCTGGCTCGACAAGGCCATGACCGTTCTGGATCGATTGCTCGGGCTCAGAAACCTGTGAATCGGTTGCTTCTTCGGTTGAAACCGGAATATCTTGTACTGATGTGTTCTCGTCTACTATGAGACTCTCTGGAACCATTTCCACATCCACGCTCTGATGTGAAAGGGCGTCAATCTCAGAGTTATTCTCCGTCGGCAGAGAAGAGAATTGAGGTTGAGGCAGGGGGTTGGGATTGACAGCCTCTTGCTGAGATCGGGTTTTGCGTGAGCTAGTAGCCCGTGAAGCACTTGGAGGCTCGCTTCCGCCAATAGCCCCTGGTACAGACTGGTCTCCAACACGAGCAGATTTGCGCGATCTCTTGGATGGTCGAGGGGTCTCATCATTGGCGATCACTGTGGCAGGAGAGTCCTGGACGACAGGAATGGGCTCAGAAAGAGGGTTAGTGCTTTCTCTTCTTTGCGAATTACGAGCGGACCGACGCGTCGCAGCAGGCGATATCGATTTGACAGGTGAGACGCTTTGACTGACGTGAGAAACAGCAGGACTCAGCGCACGCGTTCCATCCAATTCTGGAAGCTCAACGCTGAGACCATCTTTGACCGTAGACAACCGTGTTGAGCGACGCCTGTCAGTTTTCGGGGCAGTTGCCTGGGGCTTATCTTCCTCATCTCTCTTTCTCTTTCGCAAAGAAGGCTCATCAACCGGTTTGGTGGGTGTGATATGAGCTTTATCGTCTACTTCAACGGCGAGTTCCAGATCAAGGCCAAGTTGAGATGCGATCTGTGTCTCAGTTTCCTCGCTCGAATCCATGACACTGTCGGTTTGGGCGTCAGAGGGCGTGTCCATGGCTTGCACAGATGGCTCCGGTGCAGGCTTGTGGCTGTTTTGCTTTCTCTTGGCACTGGAACCCGGGCCAGACTTGCTGTTGCGGGACTTCGGAACAGGCGTTCGGTCAGGGGAGTTAACTTGTGGCGCTGGCGAACGCCCTGTGACAGGTCCTGGCTCCTTGCCCCTTGCAGATCGAAGGCGCCTGCCAGGAGTTTCCCCGTTTGGCTGAGGGGTTGAGTTGGCATTCTCTTTGTTGTTACTCCCGTCAATGACATCGTCCATGCCAGTGCTTGCAGTGTCATTTTCAGTGGCAAGGCGAGAAGTGGCCGGGCTGTTGACCGTTGATTTCGCGCCCAAATTGCCGACAAGTGCCTTTCTTGCCTTCGCTGCCTTTCGCCGCACGTTTCGAGTGTGATTCCTGCCCTTTTGGGGGCTTGGGCTTTGAGAGCTAATTTCAGGTGGCGAGGAAGGAGGATCGACTTCCTGGCTGCTTGGGACATCTTGAGAGACTTGAATGGACACGTTGGACTTCGTAGCCGGGGTGGGATCTCTTGTTCCTGGCGTGGGAGATGAGCCGAAAAATCCATCTTCATTCTCAGCGGGCGCTAAAGAAGGCGTCAAGAGAAGTTCCGGGGCCGATTCACCAGATTGAAGTCTGCGGAGATGGGGAGGTGTATTGAAGCCCAGCTTACGAGGGGTGGTTGCTGGCGACGACGATTGAATAGATTCAATCATGGAGAACATCTCCCGACGGGTGAGCCGCCTACGAGATGTCGTTATAGCGTTTCCAGTTTGCGTGTCGGCTGCTTCGGACTGTAAGTTGCTCGGCAACTGAGGTTCATTGACTTCTTCGGTTCCCTTGGAGATGTTTGTCTCAATCTTCTCCACAGGAGATGAGCTAGGTTCTGAATCATATGGCTGTTGAGCCATATGATGAGAGCCATTGGCAAGGCCCGTGGAGCTGTGTGGAAGGGGTGGAGGCACGGCCTCAATTTCCATAGCGTCATCTTGGAGAGGTGAAGCTTGACTGCGAAGCCTGGACTCGGCATTTTGCGCAGCTTGCGTAAGAGTATCATCCTTCGAGGCAAAGGTTGGTTTCCAAAAATCGAGGAATCCCTTGATAATAAAGTTGTGTGACGATTCAAAACCAGCCAAGACAATAGGTTCAAAGGTCTTTAAAGACGGCGGGTCATGAGGGGCAGATTTATGTAGGACGTGGAGGGTAGCCGAAGAGAGGGCACGGAATACGCTGAAAAGTGTAGTTGCGGCGGCGCTGCCCAAACCGACACCGTTGGTTTTGTGAGATTCATCTCTCAACCAAATGCCAATCGAAGGTTGGAGGATTTGAAGCACCTGGCACTGGAGCTGCGGGACACCAGTTCCCAAGAACGAGGTCAATGCCTCGATGAATTCTGCAAAGCCCTCGCATCCGGATGCGTCGAACCCGGCATATGTGTCTTCAAGTGTTCGGGAGACTGATTTGAGGAGCGTATTGGGCAAAATAGCGGCGCTGGTTGGCTGGGAACCCCCAGCATGGATCCCTAGCCCGGTACCTTGGAGGAAAGGTATCGACGACGAGTGGATAAGCAATGATCTTGAAGGCAGGTATGTAGTTGGGACATGCAGGTGCATGATGCATTCAGCCATCGGTTCCAAAATGATCGAAGCAACGGCATGGACACCCTTCTCGGTTCGCACCACGCGCACAAATGATTCAAGCAAATTGGACCACTCTTGGAAGGCATCTGGAAGGTCAACCCCGGACGAGAGGATCTTGGTAACATTGTCATAGTCACGGGACACTGACCCATCACGCTCACGCGCAGATTCTATGGGGAATGATTGTAGAGCGTTCGATGCCGCCTGGGCGGTGGCAGCCCAAAGAAGGTCTGACAGTTCGAGGTCTCGCATAAGAGCGCCGGTATCCGCGGTGCACAATTCTGCACATTGGTGTAAAAGCTCGAGACGGGAACCTCTGAAAAGTTTGCTCTTGCAAGCAGCCTCAATGATGCCTATCGCCAAGTCTTTGTATAATTGACTGGCTGATATAGACCCACCAGTGCTGCCAATGGTCCGAATCAGGTGCAGAACGGGGCTTTCCGGGCTTGTGCCTGGGGGTCGATGGGGGTCGATTGAAACACCAGTAGCAACAGACTGTTCATCTGCATACTTCAAGAACAGTTTTTCAGTGACCGAAATGCTCCCAATCGATGAAATCATGACAGTAGATAGATATCGGAACCTTTCAAGGAAAATATCTTGACTGCTCGCATTAACCGAAGAGGGTCCAGTGAGCCAAAGACGATGCAGCAGGCCGAGAATCCCGGCCACAGCCTGCATTGACTCTCCAGAGGATGTGATCTCTTTGCTCGATGCCAGCGAAATCGCACTACACAGACTGCTCCATGCCAGTGCCACGTTGGATGTTGCCAAGGCACCATCGACCCATGTTGAAGACTTGAAAAGATTCTCGAACACTCTCAGGATGTTTGAACACCTTGATCGAACCCATTTACTATCAGCTGATGGGAGTTCATCAGCTTCCATCTTGTTCGCATCATCAATGCGACCCTCGGTGAAGAGCTTAGCTTGCGGACTCCACAGCAAGTTGGATACAACGCGAGAGAGGCAGTCACTGAGAGCCGGTATTGATGAAAAGATGCCCGAGGATGGAGTCAGGACATACTCTTCCCATATGAAGTCCAGGTGTTGGTAGGTTGCCGAAGGTCTGAAGGTGTAGTACAGCAAGATATGGTAGCTATTAAGGGCGAGTTGGCTTGGCGGTGATGCTGACTTTTCGGATTTCCTGCGGTCAAATTGGGAAAGTACTGGTTTTCCAAGCATCTTGAGTAGCGAGCGACTCGTACATTCCTCGGGTCCAACAACGGAAACGAATCGGCTCCATCCAATGATTGCCTCGGCCTTTATCAAGGGCTCACTGCAGTTGAAACATTTTTGGAGCACGAGCAGCCACTCCTTGTAATGATGCCAATGCTCCAGGTTCCATCTTTTATTCCGCAAGAGAAGAATAGTGACGCTCCATATTTGGGGGACATGTATGCCGCTTTCGGTGAAGGTCATCATTCGCGTCATGCGTTCACGGATTTCTGCAACAATTTTGCGATCGTGCTCGAGTGGATGATCAAAGAACTCGCGGACGCTCTTCGAAATCGTTGCATTTGGGCCCACCTCAGCAGCGATTCGAAAGCCAAAAGCGATTGCTTTATCCCTGGTGTCCTTGACATGATGAAGCATCCCACGAAACAAGTTCTCGATCCACAAATTGGGCTGGGAGAGAAATACTGGTTTGGCCTGCACCCAAAGGCGCTGGTACGCATTCAATCGATGCGAAATGATACCATTGCCAGATATACGACTCCCGATGTGTTGCAGTACCTTCAATAGGCGGTTGACCCGGGCGTTTGTCATGACTTTGGGCGAGAAGTTTTGCGTAGATAATATGGACATGTAATGCGTCAAGACAGATTTAGGCGCCTTGATCTCGTCGAGAGTAGTTGTGGCATGGTCAACCAAAAATGTCTTGAAATCGTCGGGTATTCTCGTGGAGATCTGGGGGTGCCAGATGAATGCCGCTGTTAATTTCAAAGCCTGGTTGGCAAGGTTTGTATCTTGGATTCCGGCATTCGTCAAATCCCGGTTCACGTCTCGTTGAATGAACTCGGTGATGAGGTTCAATTTATCCCCAATTTCCTGGCCAGCTGGTATTCCGTCGTAGGTTCGAAGCGCGCCAAAGAATTGCATGTAGGCATCCAGCCGCGAGGTCGTTGACTCGCCTGCCAATTGTTGTATGACCGATTCGAGTAGCATGGCGAGCGATTCTGCGGTAAAGGTATTGACATTTGGCGACCACACAGGGATGGGCGACTGGGTTGTCTTGAGGATGGATTTCGCGGGCTTTGAATCTGTGGAAGGGATGTTCTTGATGTCGCTGTCTGGTTGTGAGGCGCTAGTAAAAGTTGGCGGTTTGATGTACTTGGGCCATGGCGAGAAATTGACACGTTTTGAGCTGCGACTTAAAGTCTCGGAGCCTGCTTCTATCGTTTCAAACGGCGAGGCTTTGGGCGTTGAAACAATCAATGGCGATGCGATCTGGTTCTCATCAATCACGGTGCGCGAAGCTGTCCTGGGAGGCGTGGGCGGACGAGCAGAGGGTATCTCCACCATGATTAAGCTGAAACGCAGATAGAGAAGCAAAAGAGAAAGCAGTCAAAGGTCATTGCTCGATGTTCAGGTGAACCAAGACAGCCGAGAAAACTAAGTTCCGACGCGCGATGCGCGTAAAGTGTCACCGCCTGAGGCGACGAGGCATCCACACGCGAAGTCCTTTTCGTTTCGTTTGCTGTGCTTCTGGGCCTGCTGGGTTTCAATGCGAATTGCTCCCACTGTTGACCATTATCTCAAACCAAATCGAACTAGAATGACATCCTTGGATGCTTCGAGCTTAGCCTACGATCCAATCCCTCTAGATGTACCCTAAAATCGATGGTATGTACACTACAAGGTATATTACCTTCAAGAATTTTATCTTTGCTCGTTGAGATATTCTCATGCTCTCTGTTTGCTACGATGACTAGAAAAAGTACTCAGTGCAGAGCTGTAAGCATTGAAGACCACCTGGGCAAAGAGGCTTATGTGGGGACATTGACTGCCGCATAACTGAATGACGATGCGCGCCTAATTTTCCCCGCGTCGCTTCTCCTTTTTTTTGGGGTTCATCTTCTGTCTCTCTCTTGGACATCGCGCGCTATTACATTGTCACAATCGCCTGCCATATAATCGCGAAGCGCGTCGCAGCCTCAGTTCTGGTCTAAACTGCTACCCCTCAGCCCACGCGAGCCGATCCAGCATGGACTTTCTTCAGATGCAAGGAACAGGTACATCGTGGCACCTGGCGGTCAAAATGCCCGACATGACAGCGAGCAGCTAGGCTAACCCGATCCTTGCTTGAATGAAGCAAAGCTGCAGCAGGTGACGCAATTGCTAAAGAGTCTAGAAAAAGACCTTGAGGAGCACAATCTCACCTCGGCAGGTAAGTCTGATCCCGTTTCACTAAACGAAAAGAATGGTAACTGACAAGCGCATTCCCACAGAGAGAGTACAAACCCTTCTTCAGCTCCGACAGCACGGTACGAATCCTACGAATGCGGGACCGATCTATTCACAAAAGGTAGGGGGCATTGCTGCACATACCTGCCAGAGAGGCGAACCGCGTTCTGATTACTTCCCAGGGAATCACCACCTTGGCTCGGTATGGAGTCGAAGGCGAAACTCCCGATGTGCGGCGGGCAGCCCTGCGCTGCGTTGCGAATGCGCTTTTGCTCGATGGTAAAATGCGTCAAGTTTTCGTGGACACAGGATACGGGAGCAAGCTATCAGATATGCTCAAAGTTTGTCTTCTATGCAATCTCACTTACTCCAAGACTGACAGTGTCAAGCAGGCCGAGGATTCGGAAGATGAGATGGTAGCAAGCCGCATCCTATTCTACACTACTTACGACACCACAATGGACTTTGGAGACTTGATCAAGAGCTATCAGCTGGCGGATAATGTTGCCTATGTGAGTCTGATGCCATATCTTCAGCTATTCAATATACTCATTTTTACAGCAACTGGGCCGCCACGCGAAACAGTTCCCGAAAACGGGACGGAAGCCATTATCACAAATGGACGAATTGGCACTGACCGACACCCTCAAGCTGATATATAATGTTTCGAAGATTTACCCAGATCTCGCCGTCTCTTTCTCGTCCTCGATTCCCCATATTTTCAAGATTGTTAGCCGCATTGATATCCCTGATAAACCACTGGAGGGTATTCTTGGGGCTTTACTCAATGCATTGTCCATTCTCGATCTGGACGGAAAGCAGAGCAAAGTCGTTGAAATCAGCCCACTGTTCCCTGACTTTGATCCGAATTGCAATGTGGCCAAGCTAGTCAGTATCTTGGACCAATCTGTGTCTCGATACAGCTCAGAAGAGCTGGACGCGAAGGCAATTCCTTTGCTGTACACATTGATCACCGTCTACGATGTAGCACCGGAGGGTCCTCAAAAGCTCATGCAAGAGCTTCTTTTGCCCGAGAGTGGCGATCGCAGCTTGCCCATCGGTCAATCCGACACTCTACCCTCGAAGCTTCTCAAGCTCTCAACCAGTCACTTCGCCAATCTCAAGGTCGCAATTTCCGAACTAATGTTCGTTCTTTCTGGCAAGGATGCCGAGGCTCTCACCAAGAACATCGGTTATGGCTTTGCTGCTGGGTTCCTAGCGGCTCGCGGCATTGAAATGCCCCAGAGTGCTAGCGAGACATACCCAGCCACTGCAAGCCCTGAGTCTCTGGTCAATCCAATCACCGGACAAAGGCTGACCGCCGAGCCGAGTGATAATCTCCCTCCAATGACACAGGAAGAGAAGGAGCGTGAGGCAGAGAGACTCTTCGTCTTGTTTGAGAGGTTAGTGTCTTGCTACTTCTCATAAAGTTCAAAGGCTAACAAAGCACACAGGGCGAAAGCGAATGGAATGCTCAACGTCGAGAATCCCGTCACGCAAGCTCTACACGAAGGAAGGTTTGAAGAGCTGCAAGACGATGCGGATAGCGACTGATTCTGAATTGGACATACATGGATGAGCCTTAGAACATGTACTCCGTATATACTCCGTACAATCGATACCCTTATTTCTGTGGACCCACTGGATATCCCTTCATGATTTATCATATGCGGATATCCCACCAGTCTATCTAGGTACGATATCAAATAATTGACAATGGACTCTAGCGCTGTACTGTGCTCGTAGATCGAGAATGTTGAACGTGCAGTATGAGCATGGGGCCTTAATGCAGAGTGGGCCAAATGACGTTGCGCCGACCGCCCGAAAAAAATTAGGGCGGGGCAATCGAATTTCCACCACTTCACTTCTTCTCCAATTCACTATTCCCTTGTACTCATTTCAAAGTTGATTCTTTGTACAAAACCGCCAACATGTCCAAGCCATTCAACCCGGAGGAGGCCGAGAACCTGGAGGATGTAAGACCTTGCGTCCCTTCAACTACAAGATGATCGCTAACACCCGCCATAGATGGAGAAGCAGTTTGCTGTGAAAGGTCAGTCAGGAATCGATTTCCATGAACGCCTGCGAAGGACTCCGTGGGATCACGCTGTATGGGAATTACGCTGACGTTACGTCTATATTTCAGCTGTGGAACACCTCATGACATACTGGGCCATTCTGGAGAAGGTCAAGGGCTCTCAGCTGCGCCTGACCAAGCAGGATAACGAGATCTACGAGTCATTCATGGAAGCGTTCCCCGACTTCGACCCTGCCGCGACCATCATCGAGGACGACATGAAGAGCAAGGCGGGCAAGGAGAAGTGGCGCAACTGGATGAACAAGTGGCAGAAGGTCGAGGATTACAACTTCGGTACCATCATCCGCACCCGCGCGGATGCCGAATACGACCAGGACACCACTGTTTTCGGTGTGCGCATGCAGTTCTACGCTATTGAGATCGCCAGGTATGTGTTGAGTGGAGCCAGTTGAGTCATGATCGCATGGAAACTGATCGGACGTTCTAGAAACCGCGCCGGTCTGAACGATTGGATTTACGAAAAGGCTTCCAAGGCCAGCTCTTGATTTCAAATCACATATATTGCTGCTGCTCTTCAAGTCAAGAACAGTCTCACATCCGGGCTGATTGGCCGACGGCATTTGCTTGCTGCTTGGTGACGCGGATATTGGATACATCTCGCCTCAGACTCTGATTGAAAGGCTGGTATCACGTCTTTGGTTGTTACGATACATGAGTGGTTATTCGTCATAGACATATCGGCTTCGATTCACCATCGAGCCATCGCGACTTGAATGTGGGTCAGAGAAGCTGTCACCACAAGTCACAATATACCCAGAACAAATTGTTCATCCTTCATATTTTCTCAATCACTAGTCATATTTTCTCTAACAGCCAGGTTTTGTCGGTTGGTTAGTGTGGTGCTATCTGAGCCTTTAGCTATATCAATGCCCATCGCACACAGTAAGTCCTCCGTATGATCGGCTTCATGCTTCCAAGGTTCAAACGGGATCATTTACCAAGCGCACTGATATTAAATGACAATCTAGCCCTGGAAGTATTTAAGATGCATTTCCCCCACGTGATCGAGAACAATGTAAGAGCAGTCTTTGTTCTGTCCACGGGTGGCTTCAATGATACTCCATTCGGTAATTTCTTAATATTGTTCTCTAGATCATTGTCTCACGGACCATATCATCCAATACGGTTTTTCCTGTCCGTTCCAGATCATCGATCCTCTTGCTTCAAAGTTGCAATGCTATGCTAGCGTCGGAAGAAGCGTCATTACAACTTAGAGGAAACCTCTCACTCGAGGTTCGAGTCTCAGGTCACGACGATGAAACAAGACAACTCTACTCCGGATGAAACCGACCAAAATGATTCACCCGTCACAAACTCAAGCTGGAAGTCTTTATTCGGTTTCACATCGCGAAGACATGTACCGACTCTCATATTAGGATCCGTCCTCGCCCTCGTCGCTAGCTGTGTGACACCTGCCCTGGCCATTTTCCTCGGAAATGTCTTCGACTCATTTACCTCTTTCGGGGCAGGAAGAATCGAGCCGGACCGACTGCAAGGATCTGTCATCAAGAACTGCCTCGGGATGATCGGGCTAGGGGCTGCAGGCTGGTTGTTGAACGGAGCATACTATGCATTCTTTGTTGCATTCGGTGAAATGCAGGCCTCTGCAATCCGGAGTGACGTCTTTATCGAACTGTTGAAGCGGGATGTCCAGTGGTTTGAAGCCCAAAGCGAAGGTTCCGGTGCTTTTCTATCAAGAGTTCAAGCGTGAGGATATGCCCTAACCCAGGATGTCGAAATTGACTAACGCCGTTGTAGAAATATCCACGAGATGCAAATGGCGACCTCCCAGCCTCTTGGGCTGCTCTTGCAGTACTCGGGCCGGTCACTGGCATCCCTAGTCCTTGGTCTCTATACATCATGGAGCCTGTCCCTGGTTACTCTTGCAGGATTCCCCGTTTTCTCATCAATCATCGCATTTCTTTCATCGAAAATGAAATACAGCATTCAAGCACAGCATGATGAGCTCACCGCAGCTTCGAAGGTTGCAAACAATGCTATCACCAATATTGATACGGTCAAGTACCTTAATGGCCAAGCATTGGAGCATCGGAATTTCCATGAGCGCATCGAAGCTTCTGCCATACATTATCTCCGACAAGCCCGGCTCAACTCGCTCCAAATTGCGTTCATTCGATGGATGATGTTTGGAATGTTCGTTCAGGGTTTCTGGTACGGAAGCTCACTTGCTCGATCCGACAAACTTACATCTGGTGAGGTTCTCAGGACGTTCTGGGCATGCTTGACAGCGGCCCAGTCCATTGAACAGGTCTTACCACAGATGATTGTGATGGAAAAGGGGAAGGCCGCTGGTGCTGCTCTCAAATCAATCATTGAAAGAACAAAGAACAGACCTGTGAGCGACATCAGAGGGCGATATCCACTGCACTGTGAGGGTGATATAGAGGTCAAAAATGTGAGTTCATGGTGTCCGGGGGTATTCTCTTCCAAACGAATTCGAGGCTAACGGACAGCCGCGAAGGTCTCATTTGCGTATCCTAGCCAACCGGACCACCTGGTCCTCAAGCCATCTACCTTCTTCTTCCCAGCTGGCGAAACGACATTTGTCATAGGGAAAAGCGGATCTGGCAAAAGCACACTCAGCCAATTGCTAATGCGGTTTTATTTACCCACATCAGGCGAGATCACGATAGATGGTACTCCGATGCAAGAACTTGACGTCAACTGGATCCGAAACAATGTCACACTCCTGGAACAGAAGAGTGTGTTATTTAACGAGTCTATGCTGACGAACATTGGGTTTGGTCGTCAGGATTATGAGACCGTCACAAAAGACGACGTCCAAAACTCCATTGATCTCGCTATGCTTCAAAACACCATAGATGGTCTCCCTCTGGGCATTGACACTAGTCTTGGCCCGGGTGGGAGCTTCTTGAGCGGCGGTCAGAGACAGAGGGTTGCCATCGCCAGAGCAAAGCTACGAGACACACCTATCTTGATACTGGATGAACCGACAAGTGCACTTGATCATACCAATCGAGTCGCAGTGATGAAAGCGATTCGTGAATGGCGGAAAGGAAAGACCACCATAATAATCACGCACGACATGTCGCAAATCTCGGAGACTGACTTCCTATACATTCTCGAACAAGGCTTGATTGTCACTTCGGGCTACAGGCACGCGGTCGAGATGAGCCCGGGGAGCGAGAAGTATTTTCACTCTAAACCGAGCGGTGGCTTTGAAAAAAGAGGTCAACGATCTAAAAGAGCACTCGATGATCTCGATGTTGGGTTAGGCATGTCTTCCGACAGTATGGAGACGCTACTTCCCCCGATGGCGCTGCGTGGGCATCGTCGTTCCAGGACCTCCTGGGCCCAAGGTCACATTCCACCCACTCTCCGCTCCAGCTCACTAGACTTGACGTCGAGATCCAGAAGTAGCTCAGATACTATGGTCAGGCCGAGAGTGTTTGAGGCGCTACCCGCGCGTGATTGGAGCCAACGTGTGTCTTTCTTGGCAGAGGGCCTCAGTCCCACTTCTGACTCGAATGAAAGCATGGCGAAGTTCACAACGGAAGAGGTTGAAATGAAATCAATCGAAACAAAAAGCACACCGTTCAATTCAGGCTATCATGAACATGATCATGCGGCAAATGATCCGGCCCACGTTAAGAATCATCGAAAAAGTCGACGCCGTTCCAAGAAGCCAAAAGAGCTGTCGTCCATGCAAGATGGTATGACACCACTCTCGCATATCATGAAAACCATCATACCAAGCCTCAATCTCAAGCAGCGAGTGCTGCTTCTCCTGGGCCTCTCGGCATCATTGGCTCATGCCAGCGCTACCCCAATATTCTCGTACTGTTTATCGCAGCTGTTCGGCACCTTCTACGCAGGAGGCGATAGTGAATACATGACAATGAAATGGTCTCTCGCCGTACTCGGCGTCTCCTTCGGGGATGGTGCCGCGTCTTTCTTCATGCACTACTTCCTCGAACTATGCGGTGAGGCTTGGATGGATAGCTTCCGGAAACGCGCGTTTGAGCGAATTCTCGATCAAACAAAAGCCTGGTTTGAGAAGGCTGGCAACGGATCCCTTCGGCTCACTTCGGCACTTGATCAGAATGGAGAGGACATGCGGAACTTGTTGGGTCGGTTTGCCGGCTTTGTCGTCGTCGCTGCAGCAATTACTGTGATGTCGATCATCTGGAGTTTGATAGTCTGCTGGAAGCTGACACTTGTCGCCCTATCATGCGGCCCGGTGATTTACATCATCACACGAGGCTTTGAGGGAACCAACGGCCTCTGGGAAAGGCGGTGCAACGACGCAAACAGTGTTGCAGCCGATGTGTTCACAGAGACATTCTCTGAGATTCGTACAGTAAGAACATTGACGCTCGAAGGCCACTTTCACCGAAAGCAAGCAAATGCCATCGCCCAATGCCTGTTGCTCGGACTGAAACGTGCCATGTACACGGGCATGTTGTTTGGAATGGTAGAATCGACTGTCATCTTCTCTACCGGTGAGTATCTTTCGGTCCCTGGATTTAGTTCCAAACTTGCTGACTCGTCTCAACAGCCCTGATATTCTACTATGGAGCCGTGCTTGCGGCAGCCGGAGAATTCAAAGTGAACGACGTGATGATGGTGTTTTCTATGCTGCTATTTAGCATCGGTTATGCGGCACAGATATTGTCATGGAGTATGTGCAATTTGAGCTCGCTGGTATATGAAAGCCTACTGACCTTGTTCTAGTTCCACAAATCAACACTGCTCGTGAGACGGCGACGCAGCTCATTCGTCTTGCAAGACTCCCTCGCGATGGGTCGCATGAGCACATTGGCTCTGTGACAGTCTCAAGTCTCACTCCGATCAAGCTCACCAATGTGGATTTCAAATATCCATCCCGTCCCAACACACTTGTGTTGAGAAACGTTTCTCTTGAGATCCCACGCAACTCCTGCACGGCACTCGTAGGACGGTCGGGATCTGGAAAGTCCACCATCGCATCACTCATCCTAGCACTCTATGAAGCGCCACCTACTGCGACGGGGCGACCTGCTGTCACACTCGGCGGCGCGGACATCCTTCGTTTGCATGTTCCGACCCTTCGATCCCAGATATCCGTAGTGTCACAACAGCCAACGATCTTTCCCGGGACAATCCACGAGAACATCACATACGGTCTGGATCAACACTCTCCCCTCTCCACGTCGCATAGTGTCCGCGCTGCGGCAGAAGGGGCCGGTATTGATGACTTCATCTCATCCCTTCCGCGAGGCTACAATACCATCATCGGAGATGGCGGAGTTGGCCTTTCGGGCGGACAAAAGCAGCGCGTGGTCATTGCCCGGGCGCTCTTGCGTCAGCCTCAAATCTTGATCCTCGACGAGGCCACGTCCAGTCTCGATCCTGCTGGTGCCGAAATCGTGCGTCACACCGTCCAGCATTTGGTCGCGACGCGTCGGGGCCTCACAGTCATCATCATCACACACGCCAAGGAGATGATCGAAATTGCCAATCAGGTCGTAGTCCTTGACCAGGGGGTCGTAGTCGAAGATGGACCGTATGCACAACTGTCGAAGATGACTGGAGGAAAATTGCATGCTTTACTCAGTGACCCGGAGGAAGTCGCATAGTGAGTCGCCTGACAGTCGGACCTGCAGGCTCCCTCAAGGGACAGTGTTGTGAATAGAAGCTTCTTGTTGTGTGTTATTTACCCCCTAATTTATTCCGCCTGTTCCCAGGATCACAATAATCCATGAATGAAGCCAAGCTGTCGGCGATCACAGCGTCAAAAAAAGTCTTGGCCCGCAATACCGTGGCCCGCTTCCCAACCGACAACTCCTCAGCCTTACAGCCTTACATAGCAAGGCACCTGTGGGATTCATCTGATCCCTCGACCTCAAAGAGCACAATACAATGTCAAAACCAACTCTGATTTTCGCTGCGGGCGCGTGGTTCCCGCAAACCGCCTTCGACCCAATCATTGAGAAGCTCGACTTCCGCTGCCACAGCGTTGCATTTCCCTCCATCCATGAGGCAAGTTTAGCCGTCGACCTCCAGCCAGACATTGAAGCCGTCCGATCTTTGGTGCAGCAGGAGGCAGATGCAGGCAATGAGGTCGTCATTATCGCACATGGCTGGGCTGGGTTACCCGTCAGCAGTGCATTGGATGGTTTGAGCAAGTCGGAACGTGAACAGGCCGGCCAAAAGGGCGGTGTTGTGAAGCTCATATTCATCACTGCTTTCTTGCCTAATGTGGGCGAGAGTCTCATCGGAGCCTTTGGTGGAATGCCTCCACCGTGGTATGAGCTCGATGTAAGTCACTTTTCCTTTGATTGAACTCGCTTTGTGCGGGAGTCCCTGCGTTTAAATTGGCTCACAATCATCACAGGAAGAAGATGGGACAGTAATTGCGAGTGATCCGCTTGTGCTGTTCCTCCATGATGTTCCTGATGGCGCGGAATGGGTGAAATCGCTCAAGCCCCATGCGTGGGCGACCCAGATTGCACCTGCTACTGGGGCGGCGTATTACAATATCCCCACTGCCTATCTGCTATGTGAAGACGATCGCGCCACTCCCTTGCCAGTGCAGCAGGTTCTCGTCGAGCGCGCCCGTCGAAAGGGGGCAGCGATTGAGACGGACAAGATTAAATCTGGACATGCACCGTGGCTGGCTTTGCCCGATCAGTTTATCGCTTATATTAGAAAACATGCCGGAGATTAGGCTTCCAGCTTTCTGTTACGATGGCGCAGAATGTTCTTTTCGGGATTGATCTCAATTTCCACTATCCGACGTTAGGAATACATACCCTATCAAATAACTCTCATCGAAGAATAAATATCCCAGCTTTCCAATATTTACACAAACGGGGATACATGCTGAATTCCTAGAGTGCCCAATGAAAGGTATCATCCTAGACACCGCGGTCTGCTTCCTCCCGAGGTCGGTAACCTCAGTTGCTTGAACCACCAACAGTGACAGTCAACAGACTAGGATTGCCATCATAAACACTTCCAGACTGGTCCGGTCCACCATTTGGTGCCACATCATCATAGGGGAAGGCATATCCACGTGTATCAATACTCACTGAGTGACAGATGCGCGAGTAATGGTTGGTGGGCGAGGCATTGTAGTATTGAGAAACGCTCTCTCCGTTGGGCTGGCTCTTGTTCAGCAACAGGGTCGTACGATTGAAAGCAGCAGCGAGGCGCGCAGTAATAGCATCCCGTGTAGAGTTCCCAGTGGCGGCAAAGGGCCCCGAGCTATTACTGAAGATGTCGGCAGTCGATGGTTTGGCATAGGAGATGCCTGGAACTGAGAAGTACATCACTCCCCCGGCACACTTTGCAGTGACATCACCCGCTGCGGCTTGGGTGTTTATGGTTAAGATGTTGCTTGTGTTATTGTCATAGTACCCCCACACTTGGTTGACATAGTTGTCATAATAATTATTGAACAAAGAGTTGTTCAAAATCTTTCCAAGGTTGGGAGATAGGGCGCGAAGATTGACACCGTTGCGTTGAATCACGAGCTGATCCCAGCCAGCATGGTCTCTGTCGTTCTGAGCCTTCAAAGCGTTGCAGATCTGGTCGAGTCCGTTGGCAGGCAGGCCATGAACAGTCTGGGTCCCACCGGAAGCATTTGTCAAGGTCATGGAGATGGGAAGTGACACAAAATCGACATAGCTCAGGTTGGCGTAAAGCTGGGCATTGTTCCATGTGAACTCACAAAATGCCCAGTTGAGGTTGTAATTGGGGTCCGAGGGATTGGAGACCGAAGGCTCAACCAGTGCAGCGCCCGTGGGGGTGGGGTTGAGATAAAAGGTCAGCTTGTTGTCTCGCACAAACCACAGCCGAGCACCCGCGAGATGTGGGATCGTGATGTAAGTGGTACTGCCGGGGGCACCCAAGTAGATTCCACAGTCATATTCAAGGTTGCTCAAGATCCCAGGGGGCTTGGAAGGATAGTAGCCCGTCCTACCATCGGATCGCAGAATGAAGAGCGCATTGTTTTGGTCAAGTGCCAAGCCCGTGACGTAGGCGAAGGTGTTATTCGACCCGGACTCGTTTCTCAAAGCGAAATTCAAAGTTGCCATTGCGATCAGACAACGGTGTGGATCAGCACAGGTGCAAGCTGAAACGGTTGAAGCTGGGACACTGAATGGGGGCTAAAAGTGGTTGCCGAAGAAGGTCGAAGACGGCAAGGGTAGCCTAAGACGACCTCGGAAGACTGGGGAATCGATGAAAACTCGATCAAAGAATTGAAACGAATCAGGATTAGAATCGCACCAAGAGGCCAAGGTCAAAGCGAAGAATATCCAAGATATTTAGCAAATACTGAGTGAGATTGTAAATGGTGCCAAGTTCCAATGAGAAGCTCGTATGAGGCCCACAAATTCAAAGGTCATTGATCTAATGCAGCGTACTGTGCAGAATACTTCAATATATAGATCTCGAACGGCCGAGAAAATCAAAATCGAGGTAGGGCAGGGTGACCGGACCCTGTGATGTGATGTGTCGGTCCTTGAATCTTCGACTCTGGCCTTGGGACAAACCCTGAAGCCCGATCATCATTGATGTCCAGTGTGAGTATAGAGCAGAAAGTCACAATTAACCTCAAAGTAATGCGGAACGGCGCGATCATGCTGTGTCTTCAGGTGATCGCATGGCTGATCTTGTCCATGTGCGGGGGCGCTAGCGAAGTAGGTCCGGGGTTTCTAATCCATATGTGGATGCAGAATAGGCCGGTAGCAATCTAGAGGCAAGATACTACTCACTACTTGGGGTATCAGGGGACTTCTGTTGGCATCTGTCCATCCAAACTGAGGTATTGCACCGTTGGATACACCATCCACAACCTTCGGAAATCCTTTAGGAATCGATGCAGACTTTGGTGCTTACCTATTACATCGCCTAGGGAATAACTCAACTGTTAAGAATGCGTATACAACTGCGGATCCTGAGGCTGAAGAAACTCATGGGGTACTGCAGACGCCGCACGTCCAACGGGTCAGGCAGTGTTACACCAAAGGCCTTAAAATCAATGACATCGGCAATAATAAAGCCACCTTCCCATCCAATAGGTCAGGTCAAGTGCTCTGCATCATCCGATACAGTTGAATATCTGACTTAATATATACTCCTAAATTCTATACGGAGATACTAGGTACACACTCCCTGCCACTGGGCATCAAGAAGTTCCAAGCTTGTATCTCAAGATCACCACGTTTCTAAGTAATATATGAGAGATCTCGGGACCTCAGGGAAATCATGCTCGAGCGGATGAGCCCCAGGAAATACCTAGGCATCAAATACCGGAAGCTTTAAGTCCATGGATAGAGCCAGAGCCCATCATGGGATTTTCTTTGACGACCTCAAGAGTCGTAAAGCGGTTTTGAAACCTGAGGCCTTTCTTACAACATCATTCATGGAGACTATACCTAGTTACTATCTTTCCCGTTCAGCCTTCAGACCACTTAACTTACCACAATCCCAGGAGAACCTGGTCTATAATAAGTGAGTGACAAACTCCTGTCCCTTGAATGGAAACCTTCCGAAACCCTAAACCTGCAATGCCAACTTGGAGGGGCATGTTTGCTCAAAACAGCATCATAACTTAATGATTAGCATCGGCTCTGATTGTTGAACCTTGAAAGCTACCGATGCATGTTAGCGGAAATCAAACGCCACGGTAAAATTATTTGTAATGTATTTGTTCCAAGATATGGATTATGCTGCCGTGGAGTAGTTTGTCAGGATTTGTCACCGGGCGTGCAACTATAGGTATCACCAGTTGACCCTCGGACCGTGGACGCCGATTACTATCGCAAGGCTTATGATCACGCCCTTCTGGGTGTCAATTGCGCGGAGGCATCAATATGTGAAGATCTTCGGTTGTCGGCGCCGACTCCCGTAGCAACATATCGCCATCACCTCCAACTATGAGGAATCCACGCCTTGTTTGGCTTAGTGGGCCCACTTCAGATACATATGCGATTTAGCTGGGACGACACGACGACCTCGGGAAGATGAATAAGATAATACAGCGTAGGAACGGCTTGAGAATCTCTCTAATGATTGAAATTGACATGGATTGAAAATTACTAGGCGTCAAATAGCTGACATGGTACTCCGCACGTCGAAATAATTTCGCTGGGGGGCCAAAGGTGGCTGAACTCGAGACATTTCTGGAGGTTCTTTCTAGTACTCGTCACGATCAGACTTTGGTTAGTTCTTGCTTGATATCAGTTGACACTGAGTCGTCATCGGTGTCACTCATTTTCCATGCTAAATGTATCAGTTAGTCAAATTCGTTTGTTAAGTTTTTCACCAGGAAACATCGGGAACATACTTCGAAACTGACGTGCGGGGACTTTTTTGGTCCACATGATCTCCAACTCCTCTAAAGACCGCCCTGACATGTCTGGAAGACAGAAATATGCCCATATAAGTCCAATAATGCCAAATCCGCCATAAATAAAGCCAACCTTCGATTGAAGATTGGCGTATCCTGCCTTCAGAAGATATGGCAGGGTGTAGGTCACAACAAAGTCACAGATAAATTGGGTCCAGTAAACGACCATTGAGCTTTTGTCTCGCAACTGCAGATGTGGAACTTCTGCGGCAGTGACAGCACCACTCGAGCAGTATGTTAGTAGGTTGGAGGTCCAAGAAATCTTCTCACACTCACATAGCCCCGAAAGACATGATATAGAACCAACCAAATAGCACGCATACTGTCAAGATCCCAGTTTTGTCGCCAGAAGTGACATGGCCGGTTCCCAACCCACCGCAGATCAGAAGCACGGCCGTACAGGCACTTCCTGCAGTCAAGTAGAATTTCCGTCGGCCAACGACATCGACGAATGAAAAGGTTATGATAGGACCAAGGCATGTAACCGCGGAGGATATGACTTTGAAAGTAAAGGGGCTCATCGTTTCAAGACTTTTGATGAAGATGGCCCCATACTGGCTCATGAAGCTTTGTCCAGTAAGTTGATTGAACATCGCCACTCCCATGGCGATTCCAAGTCGTCTCTGATGAAAATAATGGTCAGTAATGATACAGCATAGATATTGAGGGAGTTGGTTTGATGCTCACTCTATTTGAACCTTTCAAAAAGTCCTTCCAATGCCCCTTTGTCTCCAAGTCCGAGTGAATACTTTCATGGAGATTCTCGACTTCGTTGACTGCCTCCTGTTCCGAGCAAGAAGCTCCCTGTAGCCAGCGCAGGTGCTTGGCAGCTTGCTCATTCCGGCCTTTCCGCACCAGCCAGCGAGGACTTTCGGGGATGAACCAGAAGAAGACTAAAACAAACAGCGGGAATGCAAACATGGAAGCCAATGGTATCTGCCATGATGAATCACCCTCATATGATGATGTTGCGAGAGTCACGAAGGAACAAATCAATGAGCCAAGAATGTGTGCAAAAACATAGACAACAACGATACCACCTCGGAGAGCCGTTGGGCTGATCTCGGCTAGGAACATCGGTGCCAGGAAGTTGTCCCATCCCACAAAGCATTGAACAATGATCCTACCACCAAGTGCCTGTCCGAATGTCTCTGCACTATAGCTGACTGCGATGCCGGCAATCACAATAAACTGCATTGCAATGTAAGAGGGTCTTCTCCCGAACCTCTCTGCTATCAGTAAGCCCATCACGGCACCGAGACACTTTGCAGGAAGGCCAAATGAGTTGAGGAACGACAGGTGCTCAGCAGTAAAGCCCCATGTCTGGTTAGAAGGATCGTAGGTGCCGAATCGCTTTTCATAAGCTGCAAAAAATGGTATCAGAGTAGTGTCCAACGGGATGTCAAGGGATCAAGTACCGTCCATTGCTTGAATTGTTGAGAAGACACTTTGATCAAATCCAAAGCTGAACACGCTGGTATTTATGACGATGACCGCCAGTAAAAGATTCCAAGAGGCTTGGCTAAAGGACCGCAAGTCCTTGAGGTTTGCCATGATGTGGTAAGATTGTCGCCTGGGCACCTGGAGAGAAGTAAATCAAATCCCTCGGACTCACTAGACCTGAAGCTCCCCATTCTCATGGAGCTATTTATACAAATATTCTTCATATTTCTCAATATATCCCTGTTATGTCGTGACTGGGGTCAGATCCACTATCAAATGTGGCTTGTAAGTTGTAACACACATGTGCATACTTTTCAAAATTTCAACGTCAATACAGATCAAGCAGAAGGCTTCAAGTCGTCTGCCGAAAATGAGGGAGCCAAATGCCTATGGGCAAGGTGGACCTCCTAATGGCTATTGGGTTGGATCATCGGGAGACTAGTTATTTTCAATGTATGAAACAGATACTGGTTTACCACCACAGGAGACATCCTCGACCTAGTTTTCCTACTCGTGCACAAGAATGTCTTTTTCTTGTTTTTCCAAGGACATGAAGCTGCCCGAGCGCCCGGGTGATGGTTCATCCCATTGAAAGAAGTATGGTTGGAGGAAAACAAGGAGAAAAGACGCCTGTCTTCTAGGAGAATGGCGAGGCCGAGCGTCTAGTCAGCTTAGGTCTGTTCATTCCACCAAATCCTAGACTCAGAGTAATCACTCAAAGCTCATGCATTGGTTTTATTCGACCATTTGTGGGATATACAGTCAGTCCTGTCTAGTATGAAGCTCCTACAAGACTCTCGTCTCGACACTAGGTCCCAGTCTTGTTGCACATTAAGACACATCCGGGTAGTATCCTACCAGAGGCACGGGACTCAGGATATTCAAGCTAACATAGCATGCTCCTTTCAGCTCTGTGAGGCATGACCAGTACAGCATAGTAGCCGAAGCAACTGTCGCGTGTACCAGCTGTGCGAAGTCACTCAGCACTCCAGGGCCAAAAAGCCGCTGACTCAGCGGTGATAAGGCCAAAGAAAAAGGACTCAAGGGGAGCTTTGACTCCTATACAAATTGAAAAAATCACCAGCCATTGCAACAGATCCTACGGGATCGTCGTCAAAGTGCAATACTTCAGGTGCCTATTGCGGGCCCGACTACCAACCCCGCGCCAATCGTTGACACAGATCCGTGCCCCTCGATTTTCTTTTCTTCCACCAACCCCTCCACGCGCATTCACCATGGCGACTGCAGCAGCTCCCGAGTCTTCTCTCCTCTCCCTCCTCTACAGGTCCTACCCGAACGTCATCTCTCCCGATGCGACCGAGGCCGACTACCTTCACGCCTCCGCCAAGGTTTTCCCTCAGGCTACCTTCGGCGAGGCTGAAGAAGCAGACATCAAGCAATGGCTGCACACTGCTGACGGTCTGAAGACTGCCTTCGCCAACGGCCAGAAGGATGTCTCCGACGGCATTCTCGGCCAGCTGAACATCCACCTGGCCACCCGCACAACCCTGCTCGGCGCAAAGCCCTCGGTCGCCGATATTGCCGTCTACGCTCTCCTTGCCCCCGTCGTGGAGAAGTGGACTCCCGAAGAGCGCACCGGCGAGAAGGGATACCACCACATCGTTCGTCACACCGATTTCGTCCAGAACTCCCGCCTGTTCTCCCTTCAGATCCCCGAGGAGGAGAAGATCGCCATTGACGTGACCGACGTCAAGTTCGTGCCCAAGCCCGTCGACCCCAAGGAAGAGAAGGAGCGCAAGAAGCGCGAGAAGGCCAGCGCCGCCAACCCCGATGCCAACCCCGAGACCAAGCCTCTGGTTGTCGGTCAGGGCAAGGCCGACAAGGCCGCTAAGGCTCAGAACCAAGCTGGTGCCGATCCCGCCGCCGGCCACAAGACCACCAAGAAGGAAAAGAAGGAGAAGGCCCCTAAGGCCCCCAAGCCTGCTCCTGCTCCTGCCGCTCCTCCCGCCCCCTCACTCATCGACCTGCGCGTCGGCCACATCCTGCGCGCCGTCAACCACCCCAACGCCGACTCGCTCTACGTTTCCACCATCGACTGCGGCGATGCCCCTGGATCCGACAACACCTCCCTGGATGAGGAGACCGGCAAGACCGTCCGTACTGTTTGCTCCGGTCTGAACGGCCTGGTCCCTCTGGAGGAGATGCAAGGCCGCAAGATCGTTGCCGTCTGCAACCTCAAGCCCGTGACCATGCGTGGCGTCAAGTCCTGCGCCATGGTTCTCGCTGCCTCCCCTCGTGTCGCTGAGGGTGAGGACTCCCACGCCGGCCCCGTCGAGCTGGTCACCCCTCCTGCGGCTGCTCCCGCTGGTGAGCGTATCAGCTTCGAGGGCTGGAATGAAGGCCAGCCTGAGAAGCAGCTCAACCCCAAGAAGAAGGTCTGGGAGACTTTCCAGCCTGGCTTCACCACCACTGCCGATCTTGAGGTTGCTTTCGACAGCAGTGCCGTTCCTTCTGTGCACGGCCAGGAGGGCAAGCCTGCCCTTGGAAAATTGGTTGCTGCCTCCGGTGGCATCTGTACTGTTAAGAGCTTGGCCAACGCCACCGTGCGGTAAGCGCTAGACGGTAGCGGGTTTTGGTTGTTATCTTTGAAAATAAAATGGACTAAACGCATACCCATGAGAATATGAAGAAATCAAAATTTTCGAGTTTCGGTATTATTGATATTATTGTGCAATCCAAAAGACATGGGATTTCTTTGCATCCTCGTCTATTGAGTACAAAGGCTAATGATTTGGTCTAAATTTGTACATGTCACACATGGTGCAAGAGTGACCTCGGGATACATCTCACATATTTTGTTTTACACAGGGGCTGCGAATCCCAGAGAAGGTCCGCGGTGATCGAAGACCACGAAGAGGGCCTTCAAGAACACATCACCGTAGATGGCAAGGCTTGAGCCTGCATTCGACTGAATACCGCCAAAGCACACTGCGAGAAGGTTAGTCAAAGGCCTCGCCAACAGGAAAGATAATTACTCACCAGTCTCACCAGTGGTGGTGTTGGTTCCAACCTCGGAGAAGTTGACCAGCGAACCAGGCACAGTAGCCGAATAAGCGGTGCCAACTGCAACGGCCAGGCTGGGCAACTTGGCAGTGCAGGGGTAGATATAGCCGCCAGCGTTGTTGGCATAGATGGCGCCATCAACCTGCTTATAATACTCCTTGGCAACGTCAGGGCTCACCAGCATGAGCGAAGTGCCTGTGTCGGCAATTGCCTCAGGAACTTCCTTGATGGGATTGAAGGTACCACCCCCGACAGAGTACTGTGCTGAGCCGAACTGCCAGAAACCCTTGGAGGAATCGACGCTGACGTTGGCAAGAACGCCCTTATACTTGGAATGATCGATGGTGCCGAACTCGTATTCTCCCACGCCATCAGCGAGCAGACGAACGGAGAAAACGGGCTCGTCGAGGGTAGAAACGACGTTGTCGAAGAAAGTCTTTTGTGGGCCTGGGTCGATGGTGTTGATCGACGAGAAACCGAGTCCGACTAGTCCATTGGAGTCCTCGTCATCGGTGAATGTCTCAGACACATGTGTTGGAATACCGATCATTTGGTTTTCAACTTCCACGCCGCCAATTGAGACGGTGTCCGTGCCAACACCACCCGAAGCGGAAGAGGAATCTCCGTAGTGAATCTTGAAGGTGCTGCCTTTGACGTCTTTGTATGTCTTGGACTTGCTGGGCTCGAAGACAGTGCGGTTCTTTCGCTCGGACTCTGGGAGTCTGGAGTTCAACACCCAGCTATATGGAGTTGGTCAGTTGTTCATGCATGGCAATGGCTAATAACCTTGGAAGGTCCCACACGAAGACTTACAAATCAGCAGATCCAGTATCAAAGTCCATGTCCAGAGTCTGACCACCAATGGTGACAGGTGAGATGAATTCGACGTCCCCTTGAACCGAAGTTGCCGTGACAGAGCCCGTCTGGTCAAATTCCACCGCATCCTCCTTGACGTTCTTCCCAGAAGTAGTCGTCTTGGTGTCGAAAGGCTTGAAGTCACTCACATCAACACCAGTGAGAGTAGTCGTATCGATACCGAACTTGCGATACGCTTTGCGCAGAGCCGCGGGACCGTGGACGGCATAGTCACCGCGTTTGGCATGTTCAACCTTGAACGACCGGCGTCCAAGGCGATTGCCAGATGCCACTGGAATGGCGAGAGCATTGAAGCTCAAGGAAATCAACATAACAATGAAGAGAAAGGACTGCATCTTGTCCAAAGTCCCAGTCGGGAAGGTCAATTTCGGAAAAAGAGCGATTAGGTCAGGACCAGCCTGAAAGTTGATACCAAAGTGCGATGTCAAGAAGCACGATGAAGAAAAGAAAGAAAGTCAAGATTATGACCAAGCCTTAGGGGCAAGCTTGAAGGATCTCGACACTGCCAATGAAATGAATGCCAAAAATGAATGTCAGGTAGTACTCCGTAGTCCTGACTCGAATACCTGCAGCCAAGAATTGAAGAGAAGAAAGGAGAATAGGACAAAAGAATGAGACAATAGACAATAGAAAAGAACTGAATTGCACAATGAAAGGAATCTCAAAAGCAGAAAACGTAAACAATGGGGTCGTCGATCTATATGGCAAGCTCAATCCGCACAAAAGTAGCCACTGAAGAAAAAAAAAAAGAAAGACACTCCTTTATTTTGAACCTATCGGAGTCGATACTCCAGTGCAAAGACCTTGGCCCATGCTGGGCATGCTTCACAATAGACGCCATCGGGCCAAGACCAGACTGGCCTACGAGTGGATAAGTCACTAAACCCAGCGCAGGGAGAGGGCCGGAAGGACGGGTCTACGTAAGTATATTATGCAGAGACGACCAAGGCCCCTCTTCATCTGTCTGCGACTGCGCGGCGTCTTAGTTGGGTGGGGGGGCTGGCCCCTGAGCGCGTGGGTTTGACAGCTGAGACTACACCAGTCGGTCTTGGGCGTAGTTGGACGATCATGAAACAATGCCGAGCGGGTAAGGGACCAATCATTGCGGTGACTCCTTGAAACGCGGTGCAAAAAAAGGCTCTTCGTTCTGATGTGTTGCCTGTGAGGGCTGGGTCACTTGCACTCTTCTTAGGCAATGGACAATTCCATTACGTTGACGCTGGCGTAGGGAGATGGTGGTACGGAGAGCGCGAGTACGCAAAGTCCGTGGAGGGTGGCTGAGATGACCCCCTCACATTGATCTTCCGACGATCAAACCGTTGCAAGTGACCAATGCGAGATGTTGATCCGATCAAACCATATGTTTAGTCTCATGGCTGGGGGTTATTGGTTCTTAGCGACCTGAGCTGCGGTTCGAAAGCCAGCCATCTTCTTCCTTATATCCCCCCTCGCTGCCCCAGCTTCCAATATTCGAAAATTCTTCCTGCGTATTTGGAAAGCACAGTGGTTGTGGAACCTCAACCCCTGGACCAGCGGTAGGAGGCGCCTGAAGATACCTGGTGTTTCATGATAGCTCCAAATTTTCAGAGACGAACCTTGATTACCTGCGCTTCAATGTGTTCTCAGATCGCAGTTTTGAGGGGCAACCGGGGTAGCGTATCTTGCACTACGGAGTGCAGCAGATCTGAGAGTAGATACGTAGAGTAGAGGTGGGTGCCCAGTGTAGCTGAAAGATCTGACCTCCGCTCGGCTTCTCGCAGTTTATGAGCCGGGGTACGTCACTCGCGTGGGCAAAGAACTCATCGACCTGAGCCGGATATACGGAGTACAGATGAAAAGAGAGTAACAATAAACGAAGCCGTTGTAAGTGCATATTTGGTCTAAACTCGTACAAGCGAGAGACCCCCAAGGATATCGATTTCAAACAGAAACAACTCCGCATCCCATGGTTTCGCTCGCAACCCAACCCAACCAGCCACATACCAGTGGCAGGGAGGCGCGGTGTTCACCATTCCCCGAATCCGATGTACAGAGAAAACAAATCCGTAAAAAGAGGAAAAAATAGACGGAGAAGATAACCAGCAATAATAAACAACCCAAGATATTCAACAGTGCCCAAGCAATGCAGACGTGTATCGTTTCCGCCTCTAGATCCTTGAAAATGATATCCAGTCCCGCCCCGGTAAAAAGAAAAAGCCCAAAAGAAATCATAGAAAATGAAAAGGAAAAAAATGAGAGTCAGGTGTATCTGGCAAAGTCGTTTGCAAAAACCTCCCAAAAAAGGAAAATCAACTCCAAAAGGTCATAGACATGCAACATCAAGTAGCCATGTCACTTCACATGTTCTGTACATCATCGGTGGCCCGACCGGGATAAAAGAAAACATAGGCCGAAGAAAGTATTCGTCCCTCCCTGAGAGACGAAAGAGGTATCGTAGAAGGATGCAAGGTATTGAATCGCAGGCGCCGTCGCTCGCAACAAGCCAAAAGTATCGCAAGGGATCTAGAATGTGAGGCGAAGGTGGTCGTAATCGGCGAGAGAGAGGAGGAAGGTGGTATATACAGGTCGGTTTTTTGTTTTCGGGTTTTCAAAGTTTTTTTGTCGCCGTGTTCTGAGAACAATAGGTTTTCCAAAAAGTTATGTCGTGTCGAATGCAATATGGCGTATCAGACAAGAATGCAATGAAAAGGAATGATTATGACCTGCGATTAAGGGACCCCCGGATGATGCAGAACAGCTGTGACGGACGTGCAAAGAACAGATGGAGACGTAGGGAGCCAGCCTACGACTTTGGCAGACGACTTTACCATCGGCGTTGAGCAGTCTGCATCATCGCGGGGGAGATCGATGAGGGCGGGCTGGTCATCGTCATTCCGGTGGATGGGTTGACGATGGGGATGACTTTGCGAGTCCGGTTTGCAGGCTGCTGCTGCTGGTAGTTGACATGATTAGGGTTGCCGGCAACACCAGGGTGAACGTATGAGTTGGTTTGAGCGGGAGACAAAGAGATGGACGGCGTCACCTGCTGCACCGGTTGAATCTGGTGCTGCAGAGGCGACGTGTCCGGCGAGCCACTGGAGAGGGAAGAGCGGTCGGAGGCGGAGTGAATGGAGTGAAGCTGGAAGAGAACAGTCAACAATCCGTTCGACGGTTTCGCAGACGATCTTCGGCCAGGGGAGGCTGAAGATTTCGCCGATCACAACATACATCATCCTCGGTCAGGAGACCGGGGCAGAATTCGAGGTCGTCATCCAGATCAAAGGAGCGACCGGCCTCGAATCTTGCCCTGAACGCGGTCACTGCCGGTGCTTCCGCCAATTCCCGCATGGACTTGACTCCTCGGAACTGACGAGCGTTCTGAGAGGCCATCTTTGGGGCACGACGAGAGCGGCCGTGGTTTGCGGATTGCATGTGGGCACCGTGGTGCTGCTGGTTGTAGAAGTAGGCGGACATGATGTGAATTAACGTGAAAGTGAGAAGAAGAATACAAGAAGATATAGATTCAGAATGAAGATTGTGTGGAAGGGAAGAGGCGAGGGCAAAAAGAGGGGAGTATTTTGGTGGGCCGTTTAAGCTCCATTTTGTCTCTGGTTCCCTCCATTTTGGGCGGATCTGCGCTCGGTGATTGGCTGCTTTGCCTTGCCACTTCGTTAGCGCTGGACGTTGGTTGGTGCGAGCCGCTAGTGCCTGTCCACTGACAATACCTGACCGTATCGCCCATTTCCGGTCTTGACTCTGCGCTCCTTTGTCCCCGAGTCTAGGGAGGAGTCCCTTGGTATGGTAACAGTACGGTAATCAAACGTGACGTCGTCGATAATTCCACTTTACATACCAAGGGGACTCATTCTACTACTTACATAGTACAGGCATTCTAAGGATATACTGTTATACAGTACTAGTACAGTACATATCCTGACTCTGTAGGAATTCTTCTAAAAGCATCACACACATATGTACCTAAGTACGGAGTAGCCGTAGAGTCACTCAACCCGGAATCGGCCATCTTGATGGGACCGGCTGAAATTTTCCCTATGGGTCCCCTTAACTGCAGGCTGTGCAGGACAGCCTTTCCAGGCACATTCCCCCCCAGTCCCCTATAGGGTCCCCGAATCGGGAGTGGCTGCTGATCTTACTTGGATCGGCTCCTGCGAATTCCCCAATCCTTCCACACGCAGTGAGAAAAATGAAAACCTTGTTGGTCGCGAGACACCCATATTCTGAGCTGCAGCTTAGCTGCATCTGAGCCCCTCCCTGATTGGCAGCGCATCTTGAGATCTTGCCTTATCGGCACAAGCCTCGCGAGTTCGGCCCTGCGAATGCCGGAGGGGGTTAGGCCTAAGGGGCGCTGGGTAGCATTGCCTACCCGTGACTCACGGACTCTGAGATCCGGTGTCCACTCCAAAATGTGTGGCGGATTCCCGTAGGTGGATGCCCCATGTTTGTTGTTTTCTTTGTGCACGGTGGTTGCTCGGCTTCGATGTCGCTGTCGGCGCTTACTGGAACATATCTTGCATCTTGCTCTTCCAGTCAAAGCTTCGCGTGCATTGTACGCAAAACTTACCTCCAAACTCTACCACTCGTACTTTGTGCATGCAGAGGCGTCTCCAAATATGGCTTCACCGCCCCTTTGTGGACTCACGAGGCGCAGTCGCACGGGCTTCGGACATATCACAAAACACGTTGGAACTTGCAGATGATCCAGCACTTGTGCACAATGTACAAGATGGTGCATGCGTCTGAATTTACCCACAGGGAATCCATAATCTGTGAGGGACTGCAATTCAATCGTCATCTATAAATTCTCAAGCAAGGGACCACCAGGGCACGATCTGTTGGTCTTGATGCCATTCAACGTCAAACTATCATCCTGATCCATGCAGTCGTGTCAACGTTGTGTTCCAAATCGGAGTCCGGTCTCAGATTTCGGGCGGCTTCCGAATCATCGTGAGATCGAGTATAGTCCACGAAGCACGTAGATATTTCTCCTTTGCCTAGGATGCTTCCTATTCAAGTGAGGACAAACATGCAAATACTACCTAGTAGCGGGCACAAAATTGGTTTCGGAAGGTTTTCAGATATTGGGCTCTGGCCGTACATAGGTCTCCAGATGCTCCGACAATAACGGAACTACCTAGGTATAGAACCTTTGACACATCCCCTATTGAGCATATCAATCATCGGAGTCATACTCCGTACCTACCTAGGTAGGTACTTAGGTAGAGGTCCCGAGGTCTGGAAGCTCGGGTCCTTCCAAGTTGAGCTTCATTGTGATATATAACCTTGAGAGAAACCTTGAGACTATTGGGCACTACCTAGATAGCTTCCAAGCTTATTCCCGAGGTCCTCAACTTGAAAGTTACTGATTGAAGATCGCTGAAATACAATTGTACAAACACATAGTCTCCAAGGTTTCATACATACCAATTTATATTCAAGATTTCAATGTTAAGGCGCCGCTATGAAGTAACTGGTACCTAGGTAGATAATCAAGACGAAGATCAAGTGCCCAGGTGGCCAACATGCTTGCAAATACATAGTACATAAAATATTATGCAACGAACATGCCTCCGGAGGTCTCTTCTAGTCATGACGTCATTGTAGTTGCCCGTTGCTTTTCTTGCGGAATTACTCCGTACTACCTAGGTACTGATATATCATTTGAATAATATGTATATTCTGACACCCGTAATGGTAAAAGCTCCTTACAAGGTTTTGTTTGTGCCTGCCCAGGTGATGTTCGATAAGTGGATGGAAACCCAACCTTGGAACCCCAAGGCGAGATATATATACACCTGGCAGCACCCCCAGCACGACTTCAGATGAAACCTGCCTGGGCGGCTTGAAATACCCGTGACCTAGGTAATTCCTAAAATTGTCAATTTTTAATCCATTGAGGCTCTTGAGATCTGGCATGATTCCAAGGTTGGTGCCCGGGTGGCAATTAGTCTGTCAGCCATCCAGCCCCGGAGGCTGGGGACATCAGTAGCTGACTGTTAACAGTAGCACATTCTAAGTTAACATGTTAGATGTGGCCCACAAGGCCTATACACTATTTTGATAACATTCGGGGGACTATTTGACCTCTTGACCTTTAACATGGCCATTCTAACCTTGGAAGCGCATACGTCTGAGGGTCGGCTACTCATGTGGGGTAAGAGAACGACTGTGAATGGAGTGTAGCGCTCAAGGGTAATACAAAGACACCCAAAAGAACCTTGGAATGTGTTTACCTTGGAAGCTATTTCGTATGTGAGACTGCACACGTCGCACATGTCTCACAAATGAGTTATATATCCATGGAAGATCTAAATGAAAAGCCGCAAGTGTCGTCTCGCTTGTTGGTTCGTCCCGAGGTCATACCAGCCATTCCAAGGTTGTCCCGTGTGCCTAAGGGAAGAAGATATGATCAATGTCCCTAGTAGCTTGCTGATGCTGAAATGAGTGCGGGCGCATGGACGCTATATGCATAACTATGATCATCATTTGTCCAAATTCTTGCTCTTGACCATCCTTCCTATCAGTTCTTTGCATGTTTTCTCGCTGTATTGCTCCCAAACCTCGTACAACGAGACCAGCTCTTGAGTACATTCAATTACAGCTTTGATGTCAATTTCGCTTTCCGCGAGCCAGCTCACCAGCTTCGTGATCTTGGGAGGAGGAGCTGTTCCTGACTTATCTGACAGAGCGGCTAGCATCTGCATGCCTCCTCCATCTCGCATGGAGGCTGCTATGGCGGATTGCCCAGAGCTAGTGAAAGCGGTTGGGTGGGTAGGCTTGAAGACCACTGCGACAATGATTGCCATGATGGCGATGACGTGGGGCGGATGCAGTAGTGGCAGGTCGGTTAGATAGTGATCGTTGATCACCGACCATGCAAGGGCGACTTCATCAGATGTGAGCTGGAGTTCGGTTTGCAGTTCTGACAAAGTACGGTAAGGATGATGCACGATCAGCTGTGAGCTCATTTCAGAGATCAGGGCAAACTCGCATTCTCCTAGTTTTGCGACGTCTGGGGTAATGAATTCTGGGGGTGGTCAGTCGTGTGCCAGTAGCTTATGGAGCAGCCCATACCTGGCCATAGACCGCGCGCCTCGCCAACCACGAATCGGATATGCTGTGGGCACTCTTCCATCTTGCAGGCCAAATAAAAGGCGGTGGTGAGCACAAGATATGGATTCGTCTGCCGAATCTCATTTTTGGTGTAAAATCTCTTCAGATACACCTGTGCTGTGGCAATCGCTTGCTGTCGAGTGGACATGCGCTTTCCAAGCTTGATGAGTTCTGGGGGCTTCCATTAGTCCTTGATGATCCAGATATACCCCGCAAGACTTACGTTGATTGAAGTAGATATTCAGCAGGCGTTGATCCGGCAACGGGAATTGTGAGTGGGCCACCTTGTCCTTCTCCCATAAACCATCACGAATATCTGCGAGTTTCTCTCTGGAGAATAGCCAGTGTCGACGCTGGGACGATGCCCAATAGTTGGCGGCCATGGTAATGTTGATGGTTCAAGTCGACGGCCAGTCATGACATGGTCGGCCCCGACCGGATGTGATAGACGCGCCTATTGCACCACAACCTTGAATAGGGAATAACAATAGAAACAATCGAAGCTATCAATGTCAAGCGGTACAATGAAGTCGGATTGTAAGTCCCAATAAGGGATAGTAGGGCTTGGCCCTGCCGAAAGATAATCCGGAGGTTGAGGTCAAATCGCCGGGCGTCTATTAATCATTAGCTCCTCCCGACGAAGGCTCCATAACCTCGCATCCCAACGTCATTTTATGCTGCTCCGACTCCTTCGACTTGCTGGTTTCTCCCGACTTTCCCGAATATCGCGGAACTATTGACGCTCCTGGATTCTTCGACCTCGTCGACTCTCGTCTTGACCTTCACATAAACAATGAATGGAGCTCGGTAACAATTTTCACCATGGCACCGGAGTCAAAGGACGAACGCGACAAGAGAGTTGCTAAACTCTGGGAAACACTGGATACTCGGCGAGAAGGACACATCGACCTACATGGCTTGAAGAAAGGTCTCAAAAAAATCGACCATCGTGAGTCCGGAGGTCCTGCGTTCTCCGAACCAACTAACGTTTTTCTCGCAAGCACTCAAAAACGCAGATGAGATGGTTGTCAGTGTTGTCAAACAAGTTGACACAAATGGCGACGGCCGTATAGATCAAGCTGGTAAGCCCCTCGAGAACTACTGAATCAAGCCGAGCCTTGAGGAAACATGTTAGCCGCGCGCCAGTACTCCGATCCTAACTACCACCAGAATTCCGCGCATTTCTCAACCACACCGAGGACGGCCTATGGAAGATGTTCCAGAGCATCGATCGCAACCACAACGGAGAAATCGACAAGGCGGAACTGCGGAACGCATTTTCAAGTTCTGGGGTCACGGTCTCTGGGGCCAAGCTCGACCGGTTTTTCGCCGAGGTGGATAAGAACAATGACGGGGTGATTTCTTACACCGAGTGGAGGTATGATCATTCGCGCTCTATGAGAGATTAAAATAACTGGGCTAACATGCTTTCCCTTTGTTACTAGAGATTTTCTCCTGTTCCTACCCCTCCATTCCCCGACCGACCTCCACGCAGTCCTCTCATACTACACGGCCACGGGTAATCTAAACCCGGAAGGAGATGTCCACATCAATGACCTGCAGGGTTTAGGTACAGACCATCCGTTTCTTAGACCTCTTTTGGCCATCCAGCACCTCATGTACAACATTATATCACTCCCCGTCTTGGCCTTACTCCTTCCTTCAGCCCACGCGGAAGCCATCCAGATCTCAAAATTGGGTCCTGTCCTCGAGAATGACCATGTCTCGTTAGACGGCGACTTCGAAATGGAGTGGTTGACCGTCCCCCAGACTACCGCCATGCGGATGTTTTTCCGATATTATGGACGGAAGTTGACCGAAAATACCCCTCAATTAGGCTACTTCTTCGCCGGTGGAATCGCGGGCGCTGTGTCTAGGACGGCTACTGCACCGCTCGATCGTCTCAAAGTATACCTGATTGCCCAAACCGGGGTGAAAGAATCAACCGTTCGTGCGGCGAAAGAGGGGGCCCCACTTGCTGCTGCAGGCAATGCTTCCAAAACACTGTTCGATGCGCTCAAGGAATTATGGCGTGCTGGTGGAATCCGGAGTCTGTTCGCAGGTTTGTTGGAGACACCTTTTCCCCTCGAAGCAGCTTCTGACTGAACAGGCAACGGATTGAATGTGGTAAAAGTTATGCCCGAATCAGCCATCAAATTTGGTGCCTACGAGGTTTGTGACTCGAAAGAGTTGTTCCTTGCTGGGTGAATGCTAATTTCTACATAGTCCGCCAAACGGATGTTTGCCCGGCTCGAGGGACACAATGACCCCAAAAGGCTTCTTCCTACTTCCCAATTCATGTCAGGTGGCTTTGGTGGAATGGTTGCACAGTATGTCACGGGCAGCTTGCTCATCAAGCGCTTCTACTAACAACTGTCTAGATGCTTTGTCTATCCGCTCGACACCCTCAAGTTGTAAGTACAGCGACGTATTTCTCTGATGGTACTGGGCTAATTTCCCCCAACAGTCGTATGCAATGCGAGACAGTCAAAGGCGGCCCGAAAGGGAACCAATTGATCGCAGCCACCGCGAAGAAGGTGTGGAACAAGAACGGTATCCTAGGCTTTTTCCGAGGCCTCCCTCTCGGTCTTGTGGGCATGTTCCCATATGCAGCAATCGATCTATCAACATTCGAATACCTCAAACGCACCCTGCTTGCAAAAAAGGCTCGTGAGCACGGCTGCCATGAGGATGATGTTCCCCTCGGAAACTTTGCGACAGGCGCCATCGGTGCGACAAGCGGAGGATTCAGTGCTTCCATCGTCTACCCCCTCAATGTTCTCCGCACTCGACTCCAAACTCAGGGTACCTTCATGCATCCGCCTACATACACAGGCATCGGCGAAGTTCTCAGCACTACTTTGAAAGCCGAGGGGCTACGAGGCCTCTACAAAGGTCTCACGCCCAACCTGTTGAAGGTGGCCCCGGCCATGTCAATCAGTTACGTGGTATATGAGAATGCGAAGCGCACTCTTGGTCTCCGCTGATCAGCCCATCCCTCAATCCTCCCCCTGAATCCTCCTTGCATGCCTCTGCGCACGTATCCCGTTGCGTACGCACCTCAGCGGCACATGACATCCGTGCCCTGGGGCTGATCGTCGCAACCGATCTCTGATACATTGCCTCGCTTGTCATTCAAAAGCGTCTTTAAGATACCCACAGAAGCCATCATCTGACCGGCTCATACCTCATTCAAGGCTGTATTTGCGTGAGTCATCGTCTGATGTCTATTTGACAAAGTAAGATTTTGTCTTATTTCTTGCCATTTCTTGCATTTGCCTTGTTTGTCTACCTGGCTTCCAATCTGTAATTTTTATTTGATTTTCACTATATATGATGCTCTCATATGAGACAGCTGTGCCTCTCACTTTCTTTTGACATCACTTCTCAGGGCACTGGAAACCATAACCACAACAGCATGACACGGCGTCGATATAATACCACGGGACATCTGAATTTATTTTGTCAATATCTACGCAGCTAGAGCATTTCCAATATCGGATAAAAAGATATGTTTCAATTTTCACTTGACTTAGATCATTTCATTCTGGAAACTTGACATTAAGTTCGCAACTCTCGGTTCGGGAACGCGACACGGTGATCGTTCCCACTGGGCACTTCATTAACAATTCGCTAGTCGTTTATTTGGCTGCCTGCACAGCGGCCACCTCCTCTTCCTTGGGAAGGATATCGGGAACCGGCCCCAGGGGAGTGATACCGAAGGGGTTAATTTGCTTGTGGCTCTTGGTATAGTGGAACTTGATATGCTCGAATTGAGTGGTATCATGGAAAGCAGGCACATCCCAGTAGAGCTTTCGGACCCAACGATGGATAGCCGGGAATCCAGAGCGGATGTCACGGAGGTTGCACTTGAAGTGTTGCACGTAAACAGGGTCGAAGCGAATGATAGTAGTGAACAGTCTGATATCAGCCTCGGTGATCTCATCACCGAAGAAGTAGGGCTTGGAGGCAGCCTGCTGTTTGGCAAGGTGGGCCTCGACCTTGTCTAGGGAGCTGAAGAGCGTCGTCACGGCCTTCTCATATGCTTCTTGGGTGGTTGCAAAGCCGGACTTGTAAACGCCGTTGTTGACGTCATTATAGATCCAGTCGTTGGAGGCATCAATATCGGCCTGAAGGGCCTTCGGGAAGAGGTCCACATTCTTGAATTGCTCTGGGAGAAGATCATCGAACTCATGGTAGAGCATGCGGATGATTTCAGCACTCTGTTTGTGTTAGCACTGGCAGTGGCCATTCGAGTCGGCATTTCTAACCTCGTTGCTGACGATCAGCTTGGTCTTCTTATCAAACAGGACTGGGACGGTGAACCGTCCGGTGTAGTCAGGATCATTGGAGAAATAGACCTGGCGAATGTGGGTAAACTCCGGGTGCAGAGGATCAGGGATGGTGTTCTCTCCTGGAATCTTCTCCTCAGCAGTAGCGAATCGCCAGCCTGGATAGATTAGCATTTCGTCATTTGCATATGAACAGAGGCTCTCACCATTTTCGCCGAGGTGCCAATGCACGGATGAGAAAGTGATGAAGTCCTCGAGACCCTTGAGCTTCCGAGTAATCAAAGTCCGGTGAGCTAGATGAATGTTTAGCCAGGATCAGATATGCGGAAGGGTAAACCATACCCCATGGACAAGCGTATGAGACATAGAGATGGTAGCGGCCTTTCTCGGGAGGGAACTGGGCACCAGCCTCTCTAGAGATCCAGTTGCGGAAGACGGATTGCTGGCGTTTGAACTCGCCCGACTTGTCTGCGGGGTTCACCCAGTCAGTGATTTTGGCTGAATTACCGGTCTTGCAACATGTTAGCGGGAAAAAGTAGCCGACGGGTTGACTTGCTTACAGCCATGTTTCGCGTAGAGATCACGGTGCTTTGGTGAGCCGTGGGAAAGGTTCTTCGAAGAATTGCTGGACGTGGAAGGTGCTTCAACGTCTGGGATCTGAGCAAAAAGAACATTAGGACAGTGGCGGAGGTAGTCTTTATAGTTAAATCCACTTAAGGCATGTCCCGGGCGGATGAAATTGCTGAGTAAGGCTTATGGAGATCTCGATCAGCTTTGACAAACCTATCGTTTACGAGTGTTCGGCCAGAAAGTATTACTCCGTACACCATTTCCCCAATTCAGATGATACCCCTCTATTCTGGTGTAGTGTTATGGGGCATGATCTCGATTTGTGTACCTACTTTACCTAACAACAAGAATAGATTGGAAATCATCCAACTAAGCACAAAACTAACCAATCCGGACGATCCCGGACTATTGCCATTGCTGCATTCTACCAGGCCGTGTGTCAGGCCTGATTAATGCCTGTCTCATATTGGCCACGAAGCAAAAAGTGAAGACCGAAAAAAAAGATTCCTCTCACGCGGGATCGAACCGCGGACCTCAAGATGTCAGATTCCTGACAGAAACAATTACAGTCTTGCGCTCTTCCAGCTGAGCTATAAGAGGATTATTGAAAGTAACCAGGACATATTGGCCCAAAGTACCCGGTGGACATAGATAGCGTTATCACATAGAAAGCCCACTAGTTGACGAGTGCCCCCGGCCATGCCCTTGTTGACTGAGGAGTGTCGTTGTTTCGAGGGAGCTGTCAATTGGACCTAGAAGTCTAGAAATTTACACTGACTCCATACAATACAATGATAAAAGTGGAATTCTAGCTACTGTACGGTGTACTAGCAACATTTTGTAGTTGTCCGGTTTTTCATAAATCCTTTAGGCCTTATTTGTCGAGCTTGACCATCACGTAAGGGACCTCGACATCCTCTTCTGTCTGGTCTTCAGCAGTGACCTCGAAGATAATGTTCTTTTGGTGGGCAGGGACAGGCTTCTTGCTGACGTGCTCCACCAGCTTACTCATGCTATAGATTATTAGGTTAGTGACTTGATCGGGTTGGAACGGTGGAGAGAAACTTACGGAAGAGGCAGGCGATCCTTGACCTTAGACGGAGGGTAGAAGCTTGCATACAACAAACTGACCCCGGAGCTGACCATGGTAATGTCCAAGCCCTTCTCGGCGAAGTAGTTGAGGAATTCCTGGAGAGGAATGTCGTCCACCTCGAACCGGTCCCAGAGATTGTCAATGGTGACTTCGCCTTCCTTGCCCTGGTACTTGCTCTTCGCACTTTGAATAGGCTCACTGAAGCTGAAGAAGGGTAGGGCAAGGTTGACAAAGCCGTTCTTGTATTTCTCAATGTCGTCCTGGCCATCAACCACCTTGTAAAGCTCGAGAGCAACAAGACCGGTGACCAAAGCGGTGGTTGTCGCAATGGCGGGAATGATCTTTCCAGCAATGAACTTGGTCTTATGGCGATCAGACTGAGGAATATCATAGTTCTCCGCACGGAGATTGCTGGCAGCTGTGATGAAGTCGATATGGTGGTTGGTGTCGTCATCCTTTTCGAACTCAACAGGCTGCAAGCGGAATCCAGCGAGAGACTTGGGCGATGGGAGAGAAGAGACAAGCTGCTTGATCTCATCTTCGTCGGAAGAGCCCCCAGCGGGCTGAGCATTGGGGTCGGGATCATTGTCATTGGCCTGAATCTTGACGTTGGAGCTCGGGGTGAACTCAGGAATGATCATGTCGTCGACTACTCTGCGGTAGTAGCCCTTGTCTGCACCGGGGTTTTTGATTCCGTAGTTGAAGGCGTGGAGATTGGCACCAGCAATGACAAATCCAAGATGGGTCGGGCTAGTACTGTCAAATTTGAGAGGGGTGGGAGCACGCTTAGGTCCAGACCAAAAGAGCTGACCGGAAGATGTCTTGGAATCCCGGGGGAAGTTGTAGAGGAGTTGTTGGATCGCGTTATTGTACTGCGCTTCGAATTGCTGGCGAGCCCAGACAATACAATCGTCAAAAGTCAGAGGCTTCTCCGTGACCAAGAAGTCTCGCAGATGCTCCAATGTTTGCTTCTCGTTGCCCGCCTGCTTGAGGGTCTGCTGAATGTAGTCGGGCTGGGAGAGGTACAGGTTGACCGATTCAGGTGGGCCAACGAAGTAAGTTTGGAAGATATCACGAGCCCAGGCAATGGTGTGCTCGATGCGGTTGGGGAAACTCTTGAGAGTGCACATGGGGAAGGACTTCTCAGGAGGGTCCTGGGAGCTAGAGTAGGACTCTGTGATGAAGGGAAGAACAACTTGGATGTTGCCCTTGGTACCAAGCGTGCCACTCTCGAGCAGAGGCTTGCGGAAGAATACACAGCGCCGATCGACATATGTACGCGCTTCGACGTTGTCTAGTGCGTTGGTCACACCGTCCAAACCGTTCCAGAATTCCTCGTTGAACACATGCTCAGTATCCGCACCAACACGGTCCCGAAGAGTGACGATTTTACCGTTCAGCTCGGGGTTCATGGCCTGAACTGCCGCGGAGGCACATTCACTCTTCAGCTTACCAACATCCTTGGTGCGGAATAGGAATTGGCGGTTCAGGTTGCTCTTCTCAATCTGATCCATATCAGTGACCAAGATCTTTCCCTTCGGGCCTGTGCCTAGTCCAATCATGGCCCAATTCTTAAGTGTCTCGCAACCAATAGCACCGGCGCCGACCAAAAATTGAGTGACATTAGCAATCTTATCTTGGTACTCCTTGCCAAACACGGCAATCTGGCCATCATAGCGGGTACCAAGCGGCTGGCAACTTTCCTCAGATCGAGTGACAGACGAAGGCAATGACTCCAAAGAGTCAAAGTACATCCACTGTTGAACAGGGCCGAACTTTCCGGAAACAGCCTTGAGGACCTCTTGGGCAGCGATACCACCGAAGAAAGCGGCCAGCGGGTTCAAGTCACCACGGGCCTGGTAGCTGAGCTCCTTGATAATCTTCTCATCAAGTTCAACCTTATCTTCACCAGCCGCAGCGAGATCGTTAGAGATCTTCAGCACCTCCTCCGCGTCACTGTCATTGTGGGGACGAGGGAGTTGACCATCGTGAGTCTCCGCAAACTTGTGAAGAGCCTGGATACCGATGTGCATTTGTTGAGGGCGATCAAACTTGGCCCAGTCTGAAATTAAAAGCTCGGGGTTCTTAAGTTGCTCCTCCAGAGGCTGGAAGTCAATGAACTTAGGCATCTTGACCTGTTTGAAGATACCACCTCGCTTGTAGGTGCCCAGGCCGGAGACATCACCGATGGTGAAAGTGTAGGGGCCTTTTACGGTGATCTTCCGGGGATCACTGTCATTGAGACCATCCATACCTTCAACTTCAGTGAATGAGACAAAGTCACCATCCTCGAGGCCGTGTCGTGACTCGTCGAGCGCTGATACCAGTCCCTCGTCATTGATATCGGCAACAATTCCCTCGGCAGGGTCTTCACCAGTGGGGTCACCAACAGTGAAGTTCTTTCCAAAGTCATTGAAGATATAACCAAACAGACCGAATGTGTCAGTAATGGTGAGATAGATGCCGTTCTTGTGGCAGAAATTGGCAATAAGAAGTTGCTCCTTCAGAGGGGTCTGTGTGAGAACCACTGCTTGATAGCGCTTGAGCTGTTCCAGATCTTCCACGAGATTCCGTCCCTCATGAATTGTAGTTGGAACGTATGAGTTCAATTCAGCAACTCGAGGGGCGGTGACTTCGGCGCGAGGTTTGCCGACATCCTCTGGTTGAAGGAAGAATTGGGAAGACAGGTCCGAGATGGCGACAGGTGCGGGATCGTAGAGAGTGAGAGACTTCACACCGGCGAGGGCAATGTTCTTGGCTGCAACAAATTAGATCAAGGAACACAAGTCTTCAATGACGAGCCCACCCACCGATTTCGACACCGAGGCCTTTGAGACCTACAACTAGAACATTTGAAGAGCCCATACGCTTCATGGCCTCATGACCAAGAACGTACCTCGAAGGCGTCAGCATGTACCCGAAGACTCAAACGCAGCGGAAGTTGAGAGGAAACTCACAGCTGTCGACTATATAGGGATTCATCGATTTCGCCGCTCTTGATCGCCTCGACGGTCTCTTGTGGGTTCTCGACCTGCATCTTTGCGTCCTAGAATGGGATGCCTTAGTGGCAAGCTTGCGGGGAGAGCTTAGATTGTCCATACCGCCATAGTTCGTTTCTCTGGCCGAGCTCCGACGGGTTCTTCAGAGGCTCTACGCTTTTCCGGCTTAGCCGCGTTTCGAACAGGAATGTTTGAAGAAATGATGGAAATCGGGAGGTGAAAGCCTCGCGAGAAGCAAGACCTTCGATAGTGATGATAAAGCAAGTAGTAACGGCTAGCGTACCAGGTACCTAGCTCAACGAGCACAGAAGTAGCAAACCGAACGCAGTCGGTTGTAATCGAGAGGTCCGGGAAGGAGGTGGAGAGTGAGAAATAGTGAAGCGTGAGAAATGAAACAGGAAGTATTGAATTACAAGAGAGAGGTCGAGGAACGACGTAAGAGGGGACCAGCGGGCGCCGGGCGGACAGCTACGATGACTAATGAGCGGTGAAGATTAGCCCCGCGATATTCCCGAGGTCTGTGATCAACACTTCCGTAGTTCTGCGCTTGGTCGCGTCTGGACTTGAATACTTTCTAGATATGACTGAGAATACTACACAATGAACCTTTTTCTCTCTTGCCCATCTTGAAATATTTCCTTTTACGTTCACGATATCGGACGCGTCTCAAAACCTACGCGATCCCTAGCTCCGCCGACTCGACTTGACTTCACATGTGTCGCTTTGAATTCGTGGGGCGTGGTCTACTGTACTGGAATCGCCGTCAGTATCCAGTGGAGAGATCCCGGTTTTCAAGGTGAGCCGTTCACCGACATATCTGCGAGTGGCACGTCATTGATATCCGATAGCCAGCTTCCGTCAGAATGCTCCACGAGATCCTCCTCTCCCTCTCCGGCCAACCCTCGCCCCTGTTCAATGCCCACAAAGGGGAAGAGAATGAAGTTGAAGATGATTTCGCCCTTCTCTCACCTCCGGAAAAAGCTCTCCTCGCCTCCGTTGGCCATCTGAGCCGAGTGCACGCGCAGCTACGAAAACGAGCCACCGAAACGTCTTCTACGAATCCTTCGGTCATATGCCGCTCGGTTTCTACGGCGATCCTAGGGGCACACCTAGGGGAATTCCAAAAGAAAATTTTGGAAGTAGAGCGGGCGATCCTTGCTGAAGACAGTGGGTATGTCGGGGGCTATGGTATCGTTCCGCTGTCGACTATCGTGGGGGAATTTGGACCATGGACGCGGCGCATGGATTGGCTCTGGGGGATAATACGATTTATTCAGCCTGAGCAACGAAGCAGCGAACGCTCGCGTGGAGCCTCGGGGGCAGCGCTTATCGATCATCTACGGGTTGAAGCTCAAACGGGATATCTTGATATCAAAGAGATGGCACTGAGCCTCGCAAAAGCCGCTGAAACCGCATGGATGAAGCAGCTATCGATGTGGCTCCTCTATGGGAAACTTCCAATGTATGGCAAAGAGGACTTCTTCATTCAGGAAGACCTTGGTAATACGGACGAAGAGACTCAATTCAGCATGCATTCGAAATTTCTCCCAAAATTTGTGACATTGCAGACCGCAAGCTCCATACTCTTCATAGGCAAGTCGCTCAACCACATAAGGGCAAAAAGGAAGACTTCGATCGCAGGAGCCTCGACTGCCCCGGTGACTCTGTACCAGGAGCACATACAGCAACTTGCAAGCCTGCAATCTCCAATGTCAGCTTCGAAGCTGACTGCTGCTATTGACTGCATTCGCCTATCACTCTCTCAATCGACTTTATCCAAATTATTACCGCTTCCCAAGATCCTCGAAATCCTCGCTTTGCTTCACAACTTCTTACTGTTGAGACGAGGCGAGTTTGCAGTGGCTCTAGTGGTACATGCCGACTCTCGAGTGAATGAGAGTCGATCGCGCGGCCCAATAATGGGCACTGGAGCTGATGGAAAACTTGAAGGCCTCACCATCAAGGAAGGAGATGTCACAGCTGCCTTGACCCAAACATGGGCAGAACTTTCTTCGCTGCAAAAAGAAGAAGACCCTACAGATGAAGAGCTCGAACTTGCCCGAGCCCTTATCTTTCTCTCTGTCAGCAATGGGAAAGTCGGGCGACCTATGACCCCTGCCCAAAATCCCGGCCTCATATCAGATATCTCGAGCGTTTCGTTCGAAGATCTCCTCTTCCCAATACCAACATCACTTAATGCGCAAATCCGCGCTCCTCTGGATCTATTCATATCCGGCTCCGACATCACTATATATTCGAAAATCCACTCCTACCTATTGGGCATAAGGCGGGCTCAGATCAGGCTTGGTGATCTTTGGAAACGCACTCCACTGCGCAGAACGCACCCTACTCCTTGGGGACCACCGAAAAGCAATAGTCCCTTCGGACAGGCTAGGCTCAAAGCAGGCAGAGAGAGAGAAAATGCTCGCGTCCGTCAAATGCGTCCTGTGTGGGCTTCAGGCAGCGCTTGTTTATTTGTACTGTCGGAGATTGGCGGATTTTTCCAAGGTGATGTGGTTAATGAGTCGTGGCAACACCTTCAGCAATGGATTGAGGGACACTCCTCTGCGCCATCTGCGCCAAGTTCCCGACCTGGAACTTCCTCATCTTCTAAACAGCAAATGAATTCGGCCACTAAAGACTCCTTCGAAAGTGGCCAAGAAACGATGGGGCGTCACGATCCGGAGGCCCTGACTGTCGCTCACCGCCGACACTTGTCATCCCTCGTACATTCTCTTCTTCTCAGCGAGATCCCATTCACCAAAACACTCAGAAGCCTTCTCGCCAATGTTGACCGCTTTGCCGCACTCGTGATCCGACTGGAGACTATTCAACGCAACATGGACCTTGAGGCAGACGAAGGTGTTGAGGATGCCTTAGTAGACTATGTCTCAGAAGAACGCGAGGTGTGGGAAGAATTAAGCGTCACTCGAAACAGTGTCGACACTGGCATTAAGAACCTTGTCACCAGCCTTAGGGACATTGACGATGGTCGCTCAGGAGATGGCAGGGGGCAAGTGGACCTGACACCAAACTTTGGTCAAATGTGGACTGGGTCCCGGAACGAACACAACATTCCAGGATTTCAACACTATGTGCCTCTCAAACCGGCGGGCGTGGATCGCTTGCTTATGAAATTGGACTTCGGCAACCTTTGAAGTGGTTTCCGGTCCGATGCTATTCGTGGCCCGGGACATCTGATGCTTCTCGTCCTTTTAACCGTGAATGACCTTTCTATCTTGATTTTAGCTTTTTGTTTGGCTACCCAGCGAGGAATTGGCGTTTTATTCCCAAGGAAACAGGTGAAACGGATTGGTTCAGTGGAGTTTGAACACTATGCGCAATATGTTCTATTTCTTGTTTCCTTATTATTAGTATCAACTTGAAGATCGGTTCCAACCAAACTCGTTCCAAGGTTTATTGTACTAGGTAGAACACGAGAAGTCAATTCTTCGAAGACCTCAAGATGGGTCGCGTGCATACTTCAAGGTTTGATGTAGTTCAACCGTGGACAGATGAGAGCCCTCGACTCGGAAGTACTTGGGTAGTGTTTTGGTGGAATATATTTCCAAGACTTCCTTGAATGGATAGTATAGTCCTCTCAACACAGAGATTGCAGGATTCAGCCAGGTAAACATAAAGCCAACAATCCTTTGCTTAACCGCGATTGCCTTTGATCTGTCTCGCCACCGCTCTGTACAGACTTGAGCCAAGGGAGCAGTCGATGGTTGAATGAATCGGGAGGACGGTCCAGACTGCGGGGAGTAGCTCGGGCTCCTTACGCCACAAAGAAATACGGGACACAGACTAGTCCTGCATATGTGCCGCGGGTCATCTGCCTTCTAACACATTTCCCTTCCGGCAGATGGCGGAAGCTTGATACCAGTCGGATTTGAGTTCTGGAGATATCAATATGGTGTTTACAAGCGAAAGTCCCAAGAAGCCACTTTGACCACAAGAAACGACCGACAAGGCATGTTATAGAATTGTGGTGTCCATGGGAGATCGGAGTCGGTGTGAGTGAGAAAAAGGATTACCCAATTAGGAAGTCCCGAGCTTCGATGTACAGGGTAGGTCAATCGATTCCGCATACATGGCCCCTTCCACCCCCTACTAAAAATAAAAATAAATAGAAGAAATTCAAGCTCGGGACCGGGGAAGCTGCGCGTCTATGGGGTTCGGGTGGATTCAAGGTGGAACTCGGCGTTCTGGTCCTGTGAAGACCGGGACACCGAGAAAGGAGAAGACGAGTAACCACATCAAGTGACCCGTTGCGTGAATTTTTTTCTTCCTCTGGGTATCTCTGGACTCGGGAGCACAAGATACTTGCCAAGTTCCAATAATAGAGGAACATGTATGACTCTTCCAACTGGCAATGCCGAGCGTCCTATTGGAGACGGCATGCCACGTCTGCACGGGGAGCTTCGATCTAGCGGGATGTTCTGACATTTCTCCCTATGTAGCAATACTACATACATAAATTGATCTAGAAGTAATAGATCGACATGGAAAACACTTTCACGGTTCCCCGTGCCAATCAGATTGTGTCCGAGCCTGTGTATTCACCTGTGCATACCTAATGTACCTTAGTTAAAGTAGTCTTATGAGGATCATCCGATCGAAGCTCTGATCGAAGGATTGCTAGAGGTTACGATGTTCCACCTTGGCCATGCAAGCCCCTTCCCCGACATACCTGACAATGTGGCTAGTCAGAGTCCCCATGACCAGCGTGGAAATAGCTACCGTGGATGTTCTCGGGCAATGAAAGTGCCTGGGCCGAACTGGATCACGGTGAAAGCACCTGGAGCTGGCCCACCAGGTCACACGCACAATCTTTATTGATTATCATGCGTGGATCCTAATGCCAGATGTGATATTGCTCGGAAATCCCTCCAAGGAAGTGCCGCTCCAGCTGCTCAGACATATAAAGATATCCACCGCCGGTGAGAGCACAACTGATTCATCGTGACGTTTCTCTCGTTCTACTATCGAAATCTTGTGATTCCAGGTCTATCGACTACTAATATCACGCACTAAAGCTATTCGGTCGTTCTTTTTGTCTTGTATACCCCACCCGCCCCAGTCATGTCTTTTACCCGGGCGTTGGCTCCTGCGCGCATTCGACTGGCTAGTGCTACGATTGCCACACCTCGTATTCTCTCATCCTCATCTCGACTGTACTCCAGCTCTAGGAGCTCATTCAATCCACATGACATTCACAATGTCTACCATAGCCCGGAGCACATACAGACAAAGCTGCCAGAGACAAAGCTATTGAAGAACCACCACCGATTCAGCGAGTTTGATCTCGAGGGCCGGGTGTATGCCATCACCGGCGGTGGCGGAGGATTGGGGCTATCGATGGCGGAAGCGCTGATTGAGGCTGGGGCAAAAGGTACATTCATGATCTTCCGGGCTTCCGTGAACCCTCGAAGTGAGAAGAAATTGACACAGAATCGACACCTTAGTATATTGTTTGGACCGCCTCGAAACTCCACACCCAGACTTCATGGTTGCCAAGGAGAAAGCGGAGAAAGAATATGGCGGAAGCCTGGAATACATCCGCATCGATGTACGAAACGTCACAGACGTCAACAACGTCTTTTCAGCGATTGCAGAACAGCATGAGCGACTGGACGGCCTGATCGCCGCGGCTGGGATCAACCACCTTCAGAGTGCCCTGGAGCACACCCAGCAAGCATTGGATGATGTGATGACTATCAATTTCAACGGTGTATTCAATGCAGCAACTGCCGCCGCCCGCCAAATGTTCAACTATCAGCAGAAGGGCTCGATCCTACTGGTGGCTAGTATGAGCGGTCTCATTGCCAACAAAGGAATGACCTCACCGGTTTACAATTCATCAAAGGCCGCTGTCATTCAGCTTGCTCGCTCACTTGCGATGGAATGGGGTCGTCATGGCATCCGTGTCAACAGCTTGTGCCCGGGCCATATCATTACTCCCATGGTCGACAAGGTGTTCCAGCAGAACCCCGCTGCTCGAGCCACTTGGGAGGCAGAGAATATGCTTGGTCGCTTGGCTTTGCCTGAGGAGTTCCGTGGCACCGCGCTGTTCTGTCTCTCTGACGCTAGCAGCTTCATGACTGGAAGCACATTGCTCATAGATGGTGGTCACACCGCATGGTAAGCGGAACGACAAAGCCAGCACTGGCGCCCTTGGAAATTGAGCCGCTGCTTCCCCAGGTGTGGGTCCTGACACTAGTCCCAAGTGGGACTAGTGTGACTACTTTGGGAAACGTCAAAACATCAGGAGTATACACGCAGAGCCAGAAACACTTCAATTTCACTTCAATTTCACTTCAATTTCTCTCCAACAGACATTTCTGTCATTAAGGGCCCTACTGTATTAAAAGGGTGTGTAAAAAAAAATAAAATTCGTCGGAGTCTCACTACTTCAGATAAAAAAAAATATCACAATCCCAGCCGGGGAAATGGCGAAACATCTGCCCAGCGACTTCCGGTCCTAGGGAATCGAACCCGTGGCTCGGCAATCTAGAAGGTCAGGGTGCAGATATGGCTCCCTGTGCGACCAACTAGACCACCGCAGGTTTGGTGAAATATAATACCTTTCTGTTCAATATATCTTCACTCCCGCTCCTCTTATGTCACGTGACCCACAGTACTCTCCAGGCCCCGGGGGCTGGCTCCAGGGCTCAGATTTTAGGGCGACGGGTAGAGTTTGATCTACGATGCCACTGCAAGGGACAACACTGCACATGTTTCTCGCACGAGCCTGCCATTGAACTCCACGCATGGAAAGTGCATCTCAGTTAAAACTTCGCCAATGAATTCAAAGTTAAGAACTCGTGTGAACCTAATTTAGGGGAGCTAGCCGAGTTGATTCGTCCAGCGACGCCTATAGAGCTGGGGTCTCTGCACTCCACGCCCCAAACTTAGTCACACGTTTGCCTAGAGCTGTATTTGACATCACACGTATTCCCCTTGCTTGGTCATATAGTCGATAAAATAACTCAACCTCGAAGGCCAGCATTCACTTTGGAATCTAACCCTGCTATACAGGCTCTATTCAGCTAGCATGACGATGGATTCATTCTCGATCACTTTGTGCAGGTCCAAGTTTGTACCAATATAAGATCTTTGAAGATTTATTTTTCAGTCAAAGCATCGCAATACTTGAGTGCTGATACTAAATCTTACAATTGTATCTGCAATCAGGGGTCTTTAAACCCAAATTTAGTATCGATTCGTTCCGCTTGGCAGCAGCAATGGGGGTCAAAGCATAGCATCAATGCACTATGACTTCGACAAACTTAACTTTCGCTTGGATCAAGCGTAAAAAAAAAGTAAGGAGACTTGGAAGCTCTTTCCTTTTCCTTGTTATGTGACTTAGAAGGAGCTCGAAAGGAGTTGATCTATGGAAGTTGGGGAATCCAGATTTCTATAAGACCGATGCCATTCCTCATCTGTTGATACAATTCTCATCTCAACGAACAAGTGACCATTTCAGCAGAAGAATTTGCAACCAAGTTTCAAGAAAACAATTGCCATTCCATCAGAACAGTGAAAATGCTCTTCTCTAAGGCTCTTGGACTTTTGCCCTTCGTGGCCATGGCGCTGGCTGGCAGCTCCAAGTTCGCCAACACCTGCCAGGACATTGACGGCGAAGGAACTACCCTTCACGCACAATGCCGCGAGAGAGAGAACGGCCAGCTGCAATCCACCACATTGGACTTGAATCGGTGCCTCAGGAACGACAAGGGCAAGCTCAAGGTATGTAAATCCTCGGTATCGAATCTGACACAGCTGACGCCATGTTAGTGCGGAAAAAAGTGAGTTACCAGGACGTAAGAAGAATTCTCATAGACAGAGAATCTAACCGATTAGTGGCAATTACTCTGGTTCGTGCATCAACTGCACACTTCGTGGAACTGCCGAGTTCTCCTGCCAGTGCCGCAACTCGGAGCGCAACCATGACTATGTCAGTACTATTATTGATTTGAGTGAGTCCATCCCCAATATTAAGGTCTACACTAGAGCTAACAAATTGCCATCTCCAGACAAATGTGTGGCCAACAATCACGGCGAGCTTCGTTGCTAGATTACCAGATGCACAATCATGCCGGTGGAACAGTACAAGATGAATGCACTAGAAACGCGCTATGGGATCAATATTTATGATGTGATGAAATTGCCGCAACAAGGTATCAATTGATGGGAAGCATCCATTTCAAGTGCCTGTCGAGTGCAGAATTGAACAACCTTGAAAAGTATGTCTTTTATCATGTAACTGGATCTTCCAAGCACCTGGGCCTGGGACCACGAGTGATTCAAGACGAGTGGGATAATGTGATACTATGTCCTTGAATTTCTAAGGTTATTATCCTGTAACTAGATTATATACACAAGAGCCTTCTCGCCACTAGATCGCTCTAAGCCGTTTCTTCTACCACCGCCCATGAGCTCATCTCGCTCCTCGTCCCCGTCTACGGGACCGCCTTGCTGAACAATGGTATAGGTAGTTTCTGCAGCGGCACGGTTCATGCGCTGGAGCATGACTCGCAAGCCTACAGCCAGCACCGCAGTAACAATCATGAAGAACGAACATGTGGCCATCCCACGGACATACCACGGACCGTCAGACTCGGGATAAAGTCTTGTCCCAAGGAGCGGTCCACATTGACCGATGATGTTGAGGATGGCAATACTTGCGCCTTTGCCCTCCTTCTCGACCCGGTTGTCCATTGACCATGTGATTACAATCGTGATCGCCGAGAAGAAGCCGGCCGTAGCGGGGTAGACGCAGAGATAACGAATGAGTGTTTGGAGCCACGGTGGTAGATGTGAATGGTAATAACCCGTGAGTGCAATGGTCAAGTATGACAGTGAGGAGACCAATGCATGCCCAATTAGATACGGGCTTCGCGAGCGGCTGCGATCCGAGGCGTATGCGGTGATGAGCACCACGACAAAAGCGAAAAGATATGGAGGCGCAGAGAGGGCCTGGGCGTGTAATGACGAATATCCCATACTGCAGCATGGTGTTAGATGGGGTCCGGCTTTGTAGCACGAAGGGGCACATACTCTTGAATGATAGTTGGTAGGAAGACGGGCATCGAACTAAAGGCAACGTTGCAGCTGAAGAACATGAGCTGTAAAAGTGGTTAGAGAATGAGAGTCGTATACAATTAGGGATATATCTTACAGCAGCCATATAAGCCTTTGAATCGGATGCAGTCTTGAGGATTTCTCGCCAGTTGAATCGACTGCCACGAGATTGCCGATGATCGTCCATGCTTCCCTCAAGGCGCTGCCGAGCTACCATCCTCTGCCTGCGAGTAAGGAATGCCGCACGGTCAGGAGAGTCAGGTATCAGATACCAAGCGAAGACAGCCACAATCACACTGGGGAAGCCCTCGACGAGAAACAAGGTACGCCACGGCGAGATTGGGCCATCGCGGCTGAACTTGACAATCAGATAAGCCAAACTGCTAGCAAACGACGTTGCAAGCGGTGCTGCGGAGATGAAGAGTCCATTCCGGAACGCCAACTCATGGCGCTGGTAAAATAATGACAGGTAAAATGGAACGCCCGGGCCGAAAGCAGCTTCAGTGATTCCAAGTAAAGCCCGCAAAACAACCAACCCCTCGAAAGAAGTTGCCAGACACTGGAACGATGCAACGAGGCCCCATCCACAGACACACAGAGAGATATAGATATGCGGCGGAACGACGCGATACATCAGCGTCATCCATTCAAACAGGATGTAAGTAATATAAAATGCGGTAAGAAGCCATTCATATTGTGGGGATGAGAGTTGAAGATCTTCTTTAAGCCCCGCGATCTTTGCGTTCCCAATATCTGAATACATGGTCAGCAAGCCTTTCGATAAAGCGCCACAGTTGGGGTAGGCGTACTTGAGCGATCCAGGAAGGACAGCAAGTAGAGAAGAGCCAAAAACGGAACCAGCCGTCGATCGAACCTCTTCACAACCTCGCTCTCCTCCTCCGGTGTGAATTTCAGCGCCGATCCAACATTCGGCAGCTTGCCTTCAGGCTCCTCGCCATCATTGTACGCGTCTTCGTTCTCGATGTCGGAAAGTGGATCGCCGACGTCCGGATAGTCTTCAAAGTTGGTTTTCAAAGGGAACGGGATATTCGGTGACTTCGCAGGGCCGGCTTCTGACCGCTCCTCTTCGGACCCGTAGGAAACTGGGGTAAAGCGCGGATTCGAGGACGTGGTCGAGCTCGAGGACGGGTGCCCTGCCGGGGATGGGTGAAGGCCTGCCATGCCAGAAGAAGCACGGCGCAGTCGTTTCAAGGGTAAATCCTAAGGGACAGTCTCTCCATCTGGCCAGGGATCGTGAGAATATATACTCAATGTATAGCTGAAATCCCCCTCGATTCCCAGGTTCGCAGGTGACCGCTGTTGATCACCCGCGTTATGTCAGCGCACGTGGTCATATGCGCTACACCGGAAGTGGTTTAACGTCAAGCTCGGATCAGGTTGAGTGGGCCGCGACTCTATACTTCGGGGCTTTCACATCAACGGTCTCTTCTACACAATACATGGGTAAATTTGAATATCATTTTGACTGTCATGACTATGTGAGCATTCAGATTCTCCATCTAGCTCAAAGATCTCACTGGCTCCAAAGGAACCCCTTCGCCGATTCTGAATAAATCCCATCAACAAAGCAGGCACACGATGAAATCTATCTAAGGACGGTAGATGTCTGGTGCACGACCCCGTGAGGTCTGCGGAACATAGCGATCCACGTATCTCTCCCGCTCCCATCCATCGTTGTACTCTCCATAGTATCCGCTGGGTCGGTAGGGACTGGGGCTAGGACTGTACCCGTCTCGATAGTCGCTTCGTTCGTATTCAAACTTACGTTTGCGTCCACCAGCGAGCTTGGTCGCGCGAGCCTGGCTGGACCTCACGGTATCCAGAAGTTCTTCGATCAGAGGATGATCCTTGTCTTCATGCTGCAGGAAACGCAAGAGGTTCTCGGCAGTATCGCGAAGGAAGCGGACGTTTTCGGTTTGCTTGTAGTGGCTGTCGTCCATCTTGAGAACGTCGTAGTCATCCTTGGCCTTTTGGTAAACGTCGATCAGCTTGTCAAGGTGAGGGTTTGGGGCGGCTGAGCGTTGAACTGAGCCACCGCTCTGTTCGTTTTGATTGCAGTTGCAGGATTTCGTTTCCTTTTGAATGGTATCGGAGTCCGAAACAAGGGGAATTCGGTCAATCGGGCCTGATTGGTGATATTAGATGGGACATCAATTGATGTGGGATGATGCTTGCGGGTCAACTTGCCTTCCTCCAAGATACGCTGGGCTGCGAGTTGAGCTGCGAGGACAGCCTTGATCTCACCATCTGTTTTGCATCTCTTCGTTCCGAGGAACTCGGCCATGTAGAATTCAAACAGACCGTAATGCTGCATGCTGTGCCCATGATCATAGAGACGGAGAAGTGCAGAATCATAGATGTTGACTTGGCCATCCTCGGGCTTCTGGGACCGCTTGCGGATCGCTCTGAGCTGGCGTCTCAGGCTATGGAACAAGGCGCGGGAGTTATCTTTGTCTTGGAGGAGCTCCCCCAAGGCATCACTTGGATCCACAACTTCGCTCCACTCGGCAAACAAGCTGTCTATCTTGTCATGAAGATCGAGCGCCATGACGATCAGACTATAAGGACAGAGAGTTTAGCAGAGCGTGAGAGAGGCGGTATCTGACAGGGGGCATGGGTAGATGACCCTAGGTAGATGATCCTAGATAGATGAAGGCATGTGAATCTTACCTTTGATGGATCGGAGATGGGAGTAACGGAGCCACAGTGCGTTAAAGCCTTGGAAGACCGTAAGACCAGACGAAGGTGAGGCTGCAAATTCGAAGCAATAAGTAAGAAGCAGGAAGCAAGGCGCGGGGAAAAGAGAGAAGAAGGTGAGAGAGAACGGACTTCAAAAGAGCTCGATCGGACTTCAAAAGAGCTCGGCCGAACTCTTTGGAGATATCACCGGCAAAGGGCACGTACCTAAACAGGGAGACCAAGGCGATACCACCCGTGAATACCCAGGACCTAACGATGTTCGACCAGCATGACTTAATTTGGCCTACGGTCACGGCGATGGCAGATCAAATATCAAGGCTTTGAAGGGACCATTACCTAGGACAATCACGGCTGAAAAGTGACATGATGCACTCAATGCACCGCTAAGATGAAGGTAACCTCGGAAGGGTGAATCTCGTGAGCAATCGTCAGTGGAATTGAGTATTATGTCCTATGGTATGGATATGGGCAGAAAGACCATTTGAAGGCCTCAGTTTCTCTCCTTGTAAAGCTTCTCCACTTGATCAATGAGAGCCGAAGGTTGGCTGTTGGAGCTGGCCTGGCCGCAATCTTTCCATTCGCCGTCATCGCGAACACACCAAACAGTGTCGTCCAGGCGCACAGTGCAGCTGGTGTGAACACCAAGGCCTTCACTGCGACCAGCGCTCTCACGCAACAAGGCAATGCCGCTGAGGGGCGGGCCACCGTTTCCTCCATTATCTGGGTCATCGTTCTGTTGGCTTGCACATTTGTTCAAAGCCTCAAAGTCGATTCCGAACTCCATGGCGCATTGGTGCACAAATTCCCGCTCGGGTATCTGGTCGAAATCGTTGATTAGGCAATTTGCGAATCCCAGTGAACGGACAATCGGGGTCCGAGGGTACTGGGGTGGGAGGAGTGCTTCGTCGCCGATCGCAGGGAACGGTAGGTTGGCTGCACAGAGTAGAAGCATGTCACCGATACATTCCCCAGGACCGTGCTTGCATTCTATCTCTTCGTTGTTGGGGGAAACACTAGTGATGATCATTAGCCAAAGGTCGTGGGTGGAGGGTGGTGTAATGGAGTTTGAATCAGTCTTGCTGCATAGTATCACGTACCTAGCGATGAAGTTAAGCCTGAAATCCACTTTTTCGCTGATCTGCTCCATAGTGGGGAGGACCAGCTGCTGTAAGCAAGCTTTGGCATCGGGGCATTTGCTCATGATGTGAGCTTCCAGCGGTATCCTGGTTTGCTCCAGTGTTTTCTGTGTGCTCTGGCTAGCATCCAGAGTGGACTGCTCATATTCTTCGATATCCACAGCTTTGTTGATTTCTGGCTGAAGACGCGTGTTGTGGCCGTCGCATGCGGGGGATGGCTTCAGAAGCAGCAGGTAGTAACCGATGAGGAACACCACGGCGATGCCCAAGCGGCGCACAAATGTGGCCGTGGTAGGCCGTGTTCGACGCTCATGCTGATCGACTGAGCCGTCTACTTCCTGAGAGTGGATGGGGAGCTTCTCCATGTTGTTCTGGTGGTTGGTGTCTTTGATGACGTTTGATAAGATCGGGTGGAGCTTGGGCACGGGACCCATTACATAAGATCTCCCAAAGCTGAAGAGCTAATGGGAAGGGCTTGGGACATTACCACCCTGATGATTGGAGTACACTTGACACCCGGTTCCCTCCTAAATGCCTAAATCTGTGGAGTCATCGACATGTTTTTTTCACGGTCTCCGGTGTCGGAGATGCAGGCTCTTGTTTCAACCTCACCAAATGACTTGGCTGTGCAAATGGCCCGTTGACCAAGCCACACAAGGTTAGAATGGCGTGCCCGGAAACATTCATCGTTACAGGTTCCAGGAACCACCTGCCAAGTCACTCTACAAACCATTGCCAGATCTAAATTCGGTTTGCCTGGGCACGGGGAGCAGGTGACGAAGTCCGGAACGGTAAGCAAAGGCGAATCTCACCAGGCTCAAGTCAACTTCGGTAGTTTTTGGCTTCCAATGAATGATCGGGGGCCAAACGAGTCAGTGCTCTTATGTCCGCCAGATCGCTGTTTCGCAAAATGTTTCTCTGTCTGGATACGGGCATGTCCGGCCCCATCACCACGCGAGCGCCACGAGTGTATATCGAACGAGGCGACCTTCCTATCGAGCGAATGATATTGAAGCCCATCGTTGAGCTTGGTGCCTAGCCCGGGGATCCTGGGACCCCGCCATTCGGTTCCTTGTCGTATAGGACTCTGACCCTTCACTCGTGCATTTTCCAACATCTCGCAGCCTCGTCTCATTTAATCCGCCAAGAATGGCGTCTAGGCCAGAAGATCACGGACTAGGCAGAGGCCTGTACTAAGTAGTCGTCTCAAGTACATCTGGTAGGGTTACATAGTGTGTGAAACACCACACCGCGGCTGGAAATGATTTAGCTAGAGAGCTAAAGCGGGGAGATGAGATTCAGAAAATGTAAAGTTTCCCAAAAGACAACCGGGATTTCCAACCTGTCCCGCGCAAAATGAACAGCGTCGCATCGCTTCGTCTCTTCCGATGGTCGCATCTCGCTCATCTTACTTCCCTTAAATCACTTTCCTCCCTATCTTTGATATCATGACTATTATTCGGTCCATCTGATACCCTGGGCTGCTCCACTTCTGTTCTCGTCCCGATCAGCACATAACTCAGTTTAAGCTAAAAAGGTACTGATTTAATTATTCTGTTAGAGCCCCCGTTTGATTCTTTCTTTTTTTTCTTCGGATCCTGTCTTAAGCAGGGAGCTCTACACACCCATTCTTGAGCAACGCTCCCAGGGCATCTAGGGATATTTCCCGCTTATATAGTCCTCACACCCCCGTCAGATCCATTATTTGTTTCTGCACGATCAGCGCATACCAAAATTCCAGGGTACGTAAAGGCCGAGATGGCAGATTGGCATGATCAGCGTGTTTTCTGTTTTCCCCCGCAGCCGGATTATCGCCCTGCAGACCGCGTCACCGAAATGTTCCTTTTACCCTTTATTGCAACCTCACTAACACAGGACCCAGTTGCGGCTTTAGCTTAGGCGTTATAGTGGCCCTAGCCTCCAGTCTCCACAATTGAAGGATTTTAAGGATATGCCTGTGCCCTGTCGGTCCTAAGCATTCCAAAGCTTCCACGTCACTATTGAAAACATAGCGGCTCTGTCCGCAAGGGAAGACCAGCCAGTTCGACTTTTGGAGATCGAACCACCATTCGAAAAAAACACATCTCTGATCAATCCCTTCTTCATCATGGCGTCTGTCAATTCCAAATCATCAAGGAAGGATGAGGACGAGGAGCCTGATGTGGTACACGAAGACTTAATTGAGGACGACGAGCATGAACATTTTAGCTCGGAGTTGGATGCCGCGCAACAAGAATACCTAGCGCATCATCAGCAATTGGAGGACTTCTTATCGCCACTTGCTCTGGATGAGAGTGTGCTATACCAGCTGGCTCGGCGGTTTTCCACCACCTATCGAAACCTGGCCTTGACATCAGACCAACAATTCCTACCGACCCCCGTCACGCAGTTACCGACTGGCCGGGAGACGGGTCGCTACCTGGCGATTGATGTTGGAGGAAGCAATCTCCGGGTTGCATTTATTGAGTTGCTGGGAGACGCTGTGGACTCTGATGTTCGTCCGACAGATGCAACCGAAAGGTCGCACGACACGATTCGCAAGGCTCAACGTCAGCGAGTGAAGCGAACCTTAGAGAAAGCATGGCCTATCCAGGAACATTTGAAGATGGATAAAGCGGAGGATCTATTTTCTTGGATCGGTGATTGCATCGCGGAGGTGGTGGCTGAAAGTCTATCATCAGATGCCACTAAGAAAGACATTCCCGCCGAATTAGACATGGGAATCACATTCAGTTTCCCTATAATGTACGTTGCACGTTACTTTCCCCTTGTGTGGTCCCATATGCTGATCTACGCACAGGCAAGAGTCACTCGCAGAAGCTACGTTGATGCCTATGGGCAAGGGCTTTGCCATCTCTTCGAATCTCAATCTTGGCAACATTCTCTTGAATGGCTATGAAAAACACACAAAGCGACTAGACGACGATGATGAACCATCCTCGAAGCGTCGCAAGCTGTTTGCACTTCCTAAGCTGAAGATCCAGGCCATCACTAATGACGCGGTGGCGACGTTGGCCTCACTGGCATACAAAGTCAAATCCCTGCCGAACAGTCGAGTTGCCATGGGAATTATTGTTGGCACTGGCTGCAATGCAACCATACCGATGAAACTCAACTCATTGCACGAGTCGAAAGCAAAGAGTGTCAACGCAATGGAGCCCAATGCAGTCGAGACAGTCGTCAACACAGAATGGACCATTTCAGGTGCTGCGCCACCATTGCAGGAGCTCAAAGTGACCACAAAATGGGATGATGAGCTGGACAAAGCTTGTGCGCGTCCTGGCTTCCAGCCTTTTGAATACCTGACCGGAGGTCGTTATATTGGAGAACTGGTTCGATTGATTTTGTTCGACTATCTCACCACAGTCGCCGGGTTATCGAGACGCACCTTGCCCGCCAACCTCATCCAGGAATACGCTCTGACAACGACTTACATTTCCGACAATGTCGCAAAGGCCCGATCCGACCCCGAGCTCGCTAAAACCCTCAATGAGACGCTCCCTCCCCCAGAGAGCAGCGACTGGCGCTGGAATGCCCGAACAGCCGGGGCTTTCCGCAAAATCGCACGCACGGTGCAGAGACGATCAGCCGGACTGATTGCCGCTGCGGTCGTCGGGCTACTTGCATGCGCTCGCGAAATCGAGCTCAAGGAAGATAGCAACACAAATACCCCTGACGTTGTTGCGTCGCCCAAAATTGAAGAAATCGGTAGCTCTCAGTCCATTGGGGCACTGGACGCTGCTGCTGCCAGTCTCAATTCCGCTGCCAGACATGCGGGCCAAGAATATGTTGTCCCAGTCATTGAACCTATCAAGGTCGACTGGCATTCTGGGCCGGAGGAGCTGGTTGTGGCATACACTGGTGGCATTATACAGCACTATCCTCAATTCAAGGAGATGTGCCAACAATACATTGATCGCTTGATCATGCGGACGGGTCCACAGCGTGGTGCGAAATCTGTTTTCCTACGGGAGGCTTCAGATGGCGGTGTCATTGGAGCCGGAGTTTTGGCTGGCATGGTCGTACGCAAGTAAGTGATATTTCAGCTTTTTGGGTGGAAGCGTTGGAAGAGAACATGTTTCAGTTTCTGGCGTCAGTGGGTAATTCCGACTCGTGAATACAATTTGGGGCTCGTGGCATAGAAATGAAAGTTTAACCTAACCCATTTTCACCATCCAAGAATCTGCTCTGCGCTTCATCCAATTTACCATATTACTCACTTGCCATCGTAATGATCGATGTGAATTGGCTAGGTAAATCATTTCCAAACATGGCCAGTCATAAACCTCGCGGAACGGCACGCCTGGAACTCAAGGTTCCGCGAAGGACAAGGGGTGCTTTGATAGACGTGTTGACATCATCTCAGTCCCCTCGATCACCGAGATTTGCAGAAGGAAGAACGTCGCGTCTGATTGCGCGGCTCCGATCAAGCTGCCGTAATCGGGGAATGAAGAAATCCCATGAAGAAATCCCATGAAGGGGGATGAACCTGAGCACGGACAGATTCCCATGGGAGTCAAGGCAACAGCAACATCAGATGGCGTGTCTCATGCCCTAGATGTCTCTTACGCGCGTTGGGTTGGACGGGCGAGGAACTTCCCCTTCGCCCAGGAAACCAGGCCAAGTTGCCACCATGGGAGAGACGCTGAACTCTTTCGCGCGGCATGTCGGCGGGCAACAGGTCGACATCAAAGGCTCCATGCTGTAGTATCCTTACGATACAAATCTGAGAGATGTTGTGGCAGTCAAGAATGTTGTGATTCTTCTGCCCAACAAGCTGCTTCAGATCAATCGGAACATGTTGTTTCGCACACCACGCTTCATGGCATTGGGTTTGCCGTCTTCGTATTCAATTCCAGAAGCTCCTCCTTCCCCAGACATTTGTTCCAGTCGTTCGCGGAGCTCAGCATCGGCTTGAGAAACCGTTTTGGCTTTGACGGGGGTGGAGTGGCGTTGATTGTCATGGTTGGAAGTGCCATTGTCCTGCCGGTCATGCTTTAGGTGCGTTTCGGATTTGGAATTATCTGCCAATTCTACTAATACTGTTAGCCTCGGATTTTATCTGCAGGAAGTCAACTTACCATGCGTCTTCAATAGCTGGGGCGAAGTAGTATGCAAAGGCCGCCCAATTGCAATGGACCATGGTCGATATAATGAATGGGTTCCGATGGTCCGAAGTATGGTGTGTCTGGTAATCATCTTGGTTTGAAATATGGTCTTTGGTATGAGTATACTAGCTGTCTTCGGGGTGGTCTATTATGCTCTGACGCCATTCACCTGGCTGATGGGTTGCGCACGTGACTAATCACGTGAGGATATGCGCCCCCGCGATTTCACGGGGATCGGTGAACTTACCATCAGCACTTCTTTCGCTTTTCCTTCAACAAGCCAGCCATTCATATTCCTCACGATGGCATCTGTGGCTTACTACGAGCTCTACCGCGGGAGCAGGTAACTTGCCATATGAAGCAAACTCAAGGTTCTGGAGCTAACTCAAGGATCCACCAGCCTCGGGCTGTCTCTGACCGACACGCTTGATGACTTGATCAACGAAGGACGTATCGAGCCGCAGCTTGCGATGAAGATCCTGGGAACCTTTGACAAGGTCGTTACTGAAGTCCTTGCAGACAAGGTTCGGGCGAGACTGACCTTCAAGGTAATAATGGCATCTCAACGGATCATCTGTTCCAAGCTTGAAAGCACATTTTGTCTCGTTGTCAGTAAGCTAACCTTGGAAATCATCGTCTGTTTATAGGGCCACCTCGATACCTACCGATTCTGCGACGAAGTGTGGACTTTCTTGATCAAGGACGTCTCGTTCAAGTTGGACAATCAGACAACTGTTACTGCGGAGAAAGTCAAGATCGTGAGTTGCAACAGCAAGCGACCTGGAGAGGTATGAGCGTGTCAAATATGGATATGGATACAGGCGTTCTATTGTTTTCCTCGGCTGGTCGCATGGGCGTTGTTCTGGCTGTACCATCTTTGATTTCTGGGACAGGCGTTGGTGGTGACTCCAGCTTTAATTTCGCATTGAATTGCCATTGGCAAAGTCAGATACCCAAAAGAACGAGGTTTCTACTCCAAAACTGTGCCGCTGTAGTTGACCTTGCACCCTGCAGGAACGTCAAGTTGTAAGCGGGATGACCTCACACTAGACGCTTATCTCCCGATCTGCACTCCGTTTTTCGGTGGACTCTGGAGTTTCACTCAACAACGATCTGTCTGCTGTTGCCCTTCAATCCTCAGGGGCTTTCTAGTGATGCCCCGAAAACTACCTTGGCAACGCACACCCAATGAGCCTGTCAAGAACGAAGAAACCCCAAGAAAGCGCGTCAAGATCGAATCCAAGCCTGATCGCGATATCAAACCCGGAAGTCTTACGAGCTCGCCAACGAAGCGCGATTTCTTCAAATCTTGTACGAATACTGCTATGACATTCCAAATCCACTTCTAACTCTCAATCGCTTTGCGCAGCCCAGTCCCCGCCAACAAGCCCCGCGAAACAGTGTCCTCCCGAAGAGTACGGTCGCGATCATATTCACCCACCAAGATTCCAACTGACATATCCTAGATTTCTACTACCAGGACTTGATCGCGATGATGGATGGGTCATGGTCGAGGACGAGTTCTACGCGGTTGCACAAACTTACACCCAACACCTACACTATGCAGAATACATCAGACGAAGAAAGGAAGTGAAAGAGAACCATGGATCCCTTTCCGAAGACATAGAGAGGCCTACAGACGACCGGACTCTGCTCCCAAAGAGTGTTGAAAGGCAAAGAGAGCTTGAGGCTCTCCGGAAGCGACAAAATGCCGGGCTGGCGCAGCTTGCGGATGAACGGTCGAATGAAGTTGTTGAGGACGACGATGATCTATGGGCTGGTACGCACCTGCATGATCTTATGACAAGCCCTCGCAAATCCCGCTCTCTGGCTGGCATTCAAAATCTCAGATCATCTAGTCGAGCCGCGGCAGGGTTCGGACAAGCTCTTGGGACGCGAGCCCGTGTCAACAGCATTGGCAGCTTCACGACGGAAAAGAAGCGCCCGGAGACTGAGACGATTGAAATAGACGAAGAAACGGCATCGGACTCAGATGATGATCTAGACCTTGAGGGGCCCTCCCCCATGGCACCACCTCCCAAGAAGGCTCAAGCCACGATGATCTCCGGAGAAACGCCTCGAGTTTGCCATAAATCGCAGCTACGAACTACGCCTACTCCAAAAGTCGAGCCTACATCACCCAGGGGACGGTCCGGTCAAACACCGGCGTTCAGATCAAGAATTCAATCGCTTTTTGATGATCTCGATGACCTACCAGAGACATCGCAAATCAATGACCATACCGTGAAATCCCAAAAGACCCCCACGAACCAGCGACCGGGCACATACAATAGAAACAATGCGGATCCAAACAAATCCAGACACAACGAAGTGCCCATATTCCTGGGATAGAGATCCAACACAGCGATATTTGGCGGCACAGACCCCTCCCATCTGGTTCCTCCTAGCCAGACTGGTTCCTTTCCATCGAGACCATATCGGCCTCTGTCTCCTGTTCACGACGGATTGTCGGAGTCGAGTTCCACCACCGAGAAACATTCATACGCCTCCGGATGCGCTTTGGGACAGTCTCGCGCTCATCCTGCGGACATGACCTTGAACCTTGCTCCTTGTCGACGATGATAGCGGCATCATCTCGATCGTTGTTTCGTCTTTCTCCTCGGTCGCCGTGTGACTGTCTTGCGAGGTCAGGGTCCTGTGATTGAGTTGTCAGATCTGATCGCTCGGTCGTGTTGTGGTAAGGCGAAAGAACTGACTCGGCATCAGAGAAGCAGACAGGCATTTTCTTGAAGTCAGTTGGATGACCCTAATGCGACGTGATGATTAGCAGGTGGCTCCATGTCGCTCTAATTCTCGGGGTTTGGATTGCTCACAATTTCAATAATCCTTCCTTTCTCGCGTTTGAAGGGTGCACTTAGGCACCTGAACATTTGTCGGAAGCATCCCATATTTAATCGTGATTCTTCGAACCGTTTGATGGTATCCTGCGAGGCTTTCGTCTTATATAGAGGTCGGTAACAGCACCGATTTCGCCCGGCGCTTCGGTGGAGGCAAATGAGGAATCTCGACAAGACAAAGGTGACGCCCTTTGTGAAACCAATATTATACAACGAGTGACTATGCAAAAAGAACGAATAGGGAGGAGAACACCCCAAAAGAAGCAAATAAGAAATGGAGTCGTCTTTGATACTTTACACCATGAAGGCGTGTTGGGGGAATGAAAGAGCCAAAGAAGAGGCCGGGCAAGAATACATATATGAATGTCCGTCAATATACCGGCAGCCGCAGTATGCATATCAAACTATTCCCGGCGCGCCAAGGATTGGACGATCCACAGTCTCGCCCAGGTCTAACTAGGCGACAGCCGGGCCTTTGGCATGGACAGGATTGACAGGCTCGGCAGCATTGGTTACCTCACTCCCTTCTCAGGCCGTGACACATTCCAATCGGATAGTTCGCTCCTTCGGCACCTGTGGGTCATCCCCTGGACGACTGAGCCACCTTTCATTGGCTACGGGCGAGATTCGTTGGCGTTCAAAGGCTTGCAGTCCTCATTTAACCTATTCCGGCTTCGAAGAAGCATGCTATTCCGGATCAATTTGGTCTTCCCTGCAGGTCCGGAGTACTTTTGGTGGATCCACCACATCGCAGCACCACGATCCCCTGCAAAGCAACGGCTGGAACACGACAGATGGAGATCCGAATTACACAGCCTGCAGCATGCAGGGAAGAAATTGTTGGTGTTGGAACATGCATACGAGGTACGAGGCACTTGAACCTCCGTCAAGTGAGCGGGGCGCGCTAGACGAAAGGGGCAAAAGGAACTGCTTGACGAAGCCCCACGAGTACAGTATAGTCTTCATTCCTTTGGTCCCTTACGAGAAACTAACCTAGCGCATGATACTCTTCACTTCGCGAACATGACATAGACTCAAATCTTGCCGCGGTGATCGACCGCCGATCTGAGCAATGCCCGTTTGACGGGTCGGGAATATGCACAACAACCCTGCGAAGCTCGGGGGGAAGAAATCGTCTCCCCCTGTCCTTCTGGGGCGAAAATCTATTTCCTTCCTTTCATGCAAGCCACTGCATGTACATTTGAACGCCTCTTTGCCTCGTTCCTGATCTCTTTGTCTCGGAACATGGGCGCTGAATGGAACACGGTTCCCGGCGGAGTAATTTTAGATATTTCCCCAAGTGGCTCCATCGGCGATCCTTAATCCTAAAGCCGTGCCGATCGATCATGGACGTGTCGCTGACAGGGATGATCTCAAGGGCGATCTCATAAATTACGCTGGTGGAAGTATGTAGACACGGATCATTCATTCAACACCAACTTGGAAAAATTCCGCTGCCGTAGGGAACAACTCTCTATGGACCCTTATTCACGAGCTGTGAGACTGTTTCTCAAACAATTGAATTGAATGTGCTGGCAACATCACTAGTGAATTACTAGTATCGATCTCCCCAGTGAATTGTGGTATAGTTGTGACACATATTCCGGCCTCATTGACAATTCCGAGAAGCCTTGGAAACGGACGGCTCGACTCCGGAATTACTTCCCTTGTCACTCTGCAAGACCTCATTCCAAAAGCTCAGAGGGCTTACAAAACATAAATGAAACCTTGCGGGTGCCTGCGAAGCCCAGGAATGGCTCATGGCCTCCCTTGCATCGGAGTAATGCTGAGTCAATAGATCGGCTGCAAAACGGTAGTTCGGTTTTGACGCCTATGTTTCACATATGGACCCATTCCAGTGAGCAGGGGGTAGATAAGAAGAATTGACTCGCAATCAAGCCTGGAGCGAGACCGATGTTCATCATTCAAACAGTTTCCGGAAATATGTCTCCGTCTGGTAACTCGCATCAATTGGTCAATTCAGCCCGGGCCCTAACTTCGCTCAAAGGGATAAAGAATTCGACAATATTTTTCCCAGTCAACGTTTGTTCTGGGCTTGTCGTAGTACCTAGTAGCTTCAACCTTGGAACTGGAACCTCATACCTGGTGGATATTGCATTACCTTTTAGGAGCGTGGTCCCGTACGTGCTCGAATACATACATGCCCAGGTGCTTAATTACTTGGCCTCAACCCCTACAATCCACGGGTGGTACTTCCCATGCAGTAAACCGAATTGTGAGGCCCGCGAGAATTCCCTGCTTCGTAAATTGCATCGAAACTCATTTCCTGAACCAACCTTGGAATGACTTGGAGCCTTGTTCAAGATTTCTTCGTTGATCCAGGAGTACGTCCAGGGCTCGTGCTTGATCGTCCCACTCCTCTGAACATCGGTTCACTCCTTATGTCCCGACTGGGCAGTTCTATCAAGCTAAAAAGGGAATTAGGTAGTACAGTCCCCAGCCAGAGATCGTACTATGTACCTAGGTACTTCCAAGGTTAGCACCTACCTTGGTGCGCAGCGACAGGATCAACCCTTCAAAGTTCGATTATCCAGGTAGGTACCTAGGTGTGTAGTACCCGTCACCTGGGCAGGGCTCGCGACCTCGGGAGTTCTAACCTTGAAGGTTGTGTACTACCTAGTAGGTACCTAGGTCCACGGTAGAAACCTTGGAAGGTTGCGTCCACAGAAGCAACCTTGAAATATATATTCTTCCAATGTTGAGGTCCCACCAGAGCACTGTCTGCCTAATACTAGGTAGGTATATGGAAAGTTCCAAGGTTGGAACGGTCCGAGGTCTGAGCCTTGGAGTCATGACCTCGGGAGCTCACTGATGCAGAATATATACATTCAAACAGACTGCTCTATTGAGTACATATACATTCCAATGTTATTAATCCATGGATACCTACTGCAGGTATTTGTTTTTCCGAGTCAGAGTTGGATCCATCTACCAAGTTGGGAACTCCATCTTTGTCCATATGCCATGATTATCAGCACCACCCGCGATTTCCTCGGGGCTCGCAGGTCGATGATACCACACACTGCCCTTCAATTTGTCAGTCGTGGGGTAAACAAACATCATGTCGATGCGGGAATGTATTGGAATTATATCATCAGGACCCAGGCCGGTGGACTCGACGTCTATGAAGTATGACAAGACAGCACTGGCTCCGGCAGAAGCCCAGAAGCCTTCTCGCCGACGTGAAGAGGAAATGAGGCGCAATGATTCCCGGCGAGTGTACCAGTCACGACACCTATGCGCGCAGAAATAAACTGGCGGCAAAAACATAACTTTGGCGCAGAACATCCCAGTTTGGTGTTCTGCTTTTAGAAAGAGTGCCGACAATTTATTGATTCGTTGGAAGTTAGGAAGATAAGCATCATAAAGCATCTCGTCTTGATGGCTGTTGGCGTAGATAGCCATGAGATAAATGAACTCCGTCCATATCTCAATGAGTATCAGCGGAGTGAGTTCTGCTGCCGAGAGTTGGCCTTCAGTAGCCAAAACAAAGTTATCCAGCTGGATCCTCCAAATAAGCAGTCTCCCCATTGCTGTATCCGGTACAAAATCCTTGGATCCAGCTAGTATCTCGGTAGCGGTATCAACCAAGGGATTTAGTTTCGACATTTTCCCGTTGTGGAGTTTGCGCGGCAAATTTGCTGAAACCATCGAGGAAAGAATTACCAGAAGCTCACTTGCAGTTCCCTTTTCCGCATACCCGCGCGAGTATGACTCGCAGGCTTTCGTGAAATTCTGCCAAATGGGTATGTGTGCTTGGCCTATACTGGTTTTGCGACTCGAGAATGTCATTCGATGAAGCTGCAAGTCTTCGAATACGCGCATAAGGATGGGTCCGGACGAGTTCCCGTTATAATCGTCCTTTTGCCACTCCAGGAGCAGCCGGTGACCTGATACGAGGTGCTTCATGACGGCTTTGACATCCTCTTGGAAGAGAGCAAGAGTCACTAATGCGGCACATGTAACAAGCACGGCCTCGCGATGCGCACTGCTAGTCACATGTGCACCAACTTTTGTGAGGTTTTCTCGAAGAGAGATGATGGCCTTGTTACATTGCTGAATAGGGAACGAGAAATCGACATCAAGTAGTAAATATGATTCAGGCCCAGACTTTGGCGACGCGGGCTTTGTCAAAGAGTATGACGCGGATGACTGGGACGAAGATGACGAAGAAACACTTGGGTCGCGCAAAAAGTGCCCATGGATCGCACTGATGGCAATTGCTGCATGCTGCACAGCGGGTTCTGCCTCACTCACCCGGTGAATGAGTCGTTGCCAAAACTCATCAACAATATTCCCAGCGCACTGGCCAGACGTTGCAACGCGGAAAAGTTGAAGATAGTGACGCTCCGCGGGCGTCAGATCAGCTTGACTTGGATCGACGAGCCTTGGTGCAATAGCATCGGGTGTCAGGGTTCGCGCGCCACGCGTCCGCCGGTCAGGGGTCTCTTTATATTCGCAGACTCGACCAACTTTAATGCACATCAAACAGATCGGTCGAGATTCATCGCACTTTTTGCGACGGGCCCTTCAGAACGCAATACGACATCAGCCATTGCTCCAGGGTTCCACCATTGCTCGGGGGTTCATCCTGGGCACATACTTGCATGTCTGACAGCCCGTGCGCACCTTCGGGTGGCTAGCCCTTCTCCCAACTTCCGTCATCCCTGTATACTTCCGAGCCTTGCGAACTGAGGGGGTGGACTCGGAAATGCAAGTTTCACCCAGTTGATTGTAGGTGGGGGGCTCACCGCCTGTGCTTTCGGGATTGCCCGTTTGTGTACGGACTGACAGACCAGTTCACTCCAGGGCTTGTCGCGAAGATTGGGTTAGCTCCCTTCGCTTAATCAAAGCATCATTTTCAGCGGGCCATCGGATCGAGATCCACAACGAAAAGGGTATGAGCGGGATTCGATATCTCTCAATTTGGTCATACGGAGCTCCAGAAGCAGTGGGCAAGGGCCTGAGCTCAAGGATCAGCCCAGTCTAACGCGGATAAGAATAGCCAAGCTTATGACTTACCCGGCCCCAGGTCCCGGCCCCAGGGGGCCGTCGGGCAATCATGAGTTCGGACGCAAATCTCGCTCGAAAGCTGGGAACATTGGCAGATAAAAAAATATTAATTTAATTTGTCTTATAGGTGGAAATACTATCTCGCTAATCATCCTCGTGAATTGTCTCATTTCTTCGCTTTTGCTTCTCGTTCGAGGCGTCGCTCGTATCGGAAATGGCAGATCCATGGCGTGCCCGACGTGTATCCTCTGTACTTTCAAAAGTTTCGTGGAAATGCGACGTCCGGCCAGTCACAATATCATCAATTGAAGACGAGCCTCCGAGGGAGAGTGAAGATGGTCGCCGGTGGTGCCCCACAGGCCACGACCACTCGGAATCGGTTTCGGGGGTCATTGGCGAAACTGGGTTTAGGGAGCCCCGTTTGGGGCTGAGCTGGGGAGTCATGTTGGGGGCAAAATATGAGACGTTGAAAGCAGTTGGTAGCTCGACCGGCGATGAATCTGAGAGAGGACCGTTAATATATAACGGTGGGAAACAGTGCTGTTAGGAAAAGCATGGGCACTCATACCGTGCATCTCATACACCTCGTCACCTCCAGACTCCACTGTACCGGGCGTGATTGGCGAAACAATGGAATCTTGTACAGTTGAAGGCGCCGTCACCGAAGAAGGTGCCACCGAACCCATTGCTACTGAAGGTTGGACCGTCGACGGTTGTGTCCTCGAAGTTTCGGTTGTCTCCACGCCTGTAGATGTTGATACAGGGCCTGGTCCCGGAGAAGTCGGACCACCACCATACATAAATTCCGGCGAAGGTTTGCTGTCATCCTCCTTTTCTTTCCCCTTTTCTGTCTCTCTGGCCAGGCGCTGGTTCCGACGTCGGCGATAGAGCCAAAATCCGATTATGAACGCAATGATGAGAAGACCCAGGACCACGCCGATGATTGCACCAGCCCATCCAGGGAATCCGCCCCCTCCATTATCCTCCTCTGTAGAGGTGGTAGTAGTGTTGTTGTAAGGCCAATAGCTATCCATCTTCTTGGTATATTTCTTCTCAAAAACCCCGGCAAGAGAGCTGTTGGTCCAAGAGGATGGAGCCGAGGTAGTTGCACCTCCATCAGAGCTATGAATGTATCAGCAAAGGCCGGCTGTCTCCATAGTTACCATATTGTACTTACTTGCCACCAATCTGAGCTGTAACCAAGTCTGGAACTTTGTACTCACTCCATTTGGTAGGGTCATACTCATCCTGGAACTTCAAGGTGTTGAGATTGAAGTCCACGATAATGCCTCCCTCCAGGCAGTGGCTTTGGTCCACATGCAGTCCCCCAACTGCGAGCATCTGATCGGGGTATACCTTGAGGCACCGATGACCTCTGCGACTGTGTGTACTTGACCCACTGTACGCTTTGATCCATTTGAAGGAAGGCAGGGACAATATGTATACATCGTCCGAAGCATTGGCAGTCGCCTTCAGACCATCGTACCCTCCATAGATGTAAATGTTGTGAGATGAACCGTCCGGAGCACTTGCGAGAACAGAACAAAACTCTGTCAACTGTGGGGGCGTGTCTCCTGTCGTGTTCTGGAGGTACCAGGTCTTACTTTCGACATCGAACAGAGAGACCGTGTCCATGAAAGTTGGACTGGTAGCTTTGCTTTCGTCCGTCCTTGTCGAGTTTGATTTCTCATTCTTGAAGATACTAATCGGGTTAATGACTCCACCGATTGCCACTAAGACCCCGGATTCCGAAACAGGCACCCAGACTAGCTCAGCGCTAGCGCGACCAGGAACATAGCTTGGTAGCGTGGTGTTGCTCCACTCCCCCGAGCGCATCACCGAAGTATCCACGGTGATGAGAGTATTGGCTGTCTTGTTCGCATCTGAGTCATCTGCGGTAAAATCGCCCCAATCTGATGCGTGCATCCCACTGAAATAGAAAGCTAGATTCTCACTCGGAGCAGATGCCGCAGCTCCGCTGGTGATACGTTGCGTCACATTTTCTGAGAGTTGCTCTTGGGTCCAGCCCGCAGCCCAAAGGGTTTTGTGCGCACCATACTGATAGGCATTGTATGAAAGAACTCGATCCTCTGGAGGGGGGTCGCTCGTATCGGTATTGCGCCTCATGCCTCTGGGGTTGTCCAATAAAGTAAGCAGTCTATTTTTACCCGAGGAAGAGGAGGAGCACCAACCCGTAGAGATAAAACTCATTGTCATTAGACAGCATCGCGCCGCTGACATAGTTTGGCGCTATGTTACTGGCAGCGCCGCCGGCGATGGACATATTGTTGAGAGTTGTCATGAAATCCGAGCTCGTGTTGAAGGGAGTGGAAAGGTTGAGGTAATAGAGATTGGCGATTAATTCTAGGGCTGATTAGTTTTCCTATGTCTGAGATTCTTCCGGGTTGGCATACCTTGATCTGGCATAGGAGTCGTACAGCCATCGTCGTATCCTCTGAATCAGTTAGAGCAAATCGCGAACAAAGATGATCGCCTCGTACCGTGTATACCAAAGATTCCCTCCATCCAGATACAACGTATCGCGCAAGACAGTGGCTACGAGAATCAGCGGAAGAACTCAGCGCGAAAGGCAGAACCCTCAAGAGGACCTGGAATGAGTGCTCACCACGAAGTCCCTGCCAGTTGCACATGGAGACATTGATCTGGGTTTGAAATGTACTGCATTGTCCCACTGCGCCGTCGACCACCAGGGTCAGCACAGTCAGAGCTGTCACCAGGAAAAAGAGCATGTTGAGAGCGACCAGCTTGCGACTGCATTCATCACCAAGTGCTCAGAATGAGAGGACGAAATGTCGCATCGGCGACAATGCCCAGCCCTGACAGATGCAACCGAGTCCTATGAACCGGGGGCCAGGCCGAGTCATCAGAGTTCAGGCCAAGGCTGCGGCTTTGTCCCACGTTATTGATGTCCCGTTCTTTGTTGTCACTGCGGCACGCACGCCCCGTGCGAGTACGAGACCAACGAGGAAAGAGAACAAATCCACATCTGACAATGAGCATGCTAGGCTAATGCTCTGATCATTGCCATAACTGCTTAAGCTGCATAAAATATTCGGCAAATCGATGCGGTCAAGGATAATCGGAGGGGGAAAACTGACGATCCGCTGAGGGGTTCTATTGTGCGGCTGAAAAGAGCCCGATGTCACGAACAAAAGGCCCAACACGCGGAACGGAAGATGCAGGCGATGCGGGATATGCACGGCGATGGCAGTGCGTGGTTGAACGCTTCGCCCCATTTTCTTTCATGGGGGTGTTTTTTTTATTCTTTTCTTAACCCTATATTGGATGTCCTCTCGTTGGCCCCCCTGAGCTCGATTATTTCTCTTTGTTTGGCTTGCTAGCCTCCTCAAGTCTGCAAGCTTCTCCTCTGTGAAGAAAAAAAAAATTATATCGCAATGAGGAATTCAGTCGTTTGGGCAGCGCTGTTGGCAACGTCGGCCTTGGGCCTGGCGACAACAAGTTGCGCGGAGACTGATAATATCATCCCACCTGTTCCTGCAATAACGAAGGGTCCAGAACCAGTGGGGGCAGCATTGACCGTCACGATCACTGTTGGAGTCACTCTCTGGCTTGGTGACGGAGAGACTTGTACACCAGAAGCGGCTGACACCGTCACTCAAACTGTTACCGACACCAAAACAAGCACGGTCAATGCCTCTCCAAGTCCAGCAGTCACCGTGACTGTCACGAATGTCAGCACTCAGACTGTGAGCGGCTCTGCAAGTGCCATTGCAACCACTGTCACCGAGACAGTGACGGCCTCGGGGAGTGGCATAACGCACACCGTCACAGCTTCTGGGACGAAGGTCACGGAGATTTCCACAAGCACTGTGACAATTGGACCGTCAACGTGCACGGGGGGCTCGACAGTCACGGTCAGTGATGGTCAAGCAACCGTTACAGAGACATCGACTGTGCCGACGACTCTGAGCGGTTCGACTGTCACTCTACCTTGCACGACCGAGACGGAAACTATTTCGCCTACTCCGATTGAGACGGCTACAGACACTGTGACCGTTCCTGTGACCGTTCCTGGAACCACAGTCACGGAAATATCAACTGCAACAGCTAGTGTGTCAGTGACTCTTCCAGGCACCACTGAAGTGACGACTGTTTCGGAGCCTGGATCTGTGACCACAGTCACAGATGTGTCGACAGCTACAGCCACCTTGCCAGGCACTACTGTCCCAGGCACGACAGAAGTAACAACTGTTTCGGAGCCTGGATCTGTGACCACAGTTACAGATGTGTCGACAGAGACGGCCACCTTGCCTGGCACCACTCTCCCAGGCACCACCGAAGTGACGACTGTTTCGGAGCCTGGATCTGTGACCACAGTAACAGATGTCTCGACAGCAACAGCCACCTTGCCAGGCACTACTCTGCCAGGCACCACTGAAGTAACGACTGTTCCAGAACCTGGAACTGTGACTACCCTTCCAGGTACCACTGTTGTGACCACTCTTCCAGAGAATACCGTGACCGATGTTTCCACTGCCACGGTCAGTGCTCCTGGGACTACTCTTCCGGGTACTACTGTCGTCACAACCATCCCAGGAGAAATTACTACTCTACCCGGAACAACGCCGCCGGGCACAAGCGTGGTGACAAGTGTCTCTGTTTCCGAATCTGTGGTGACCATACCTGGAACAACCGTCATTATCCCAGGAACTACACTTCCCGGAACCACTGTTGTTACAACTATTCCTGGATCTGGCGCTATCACCACGATCACTCTTCCGGCCTCCACGCTTCCTGGTACCACTGTGGTGTCTACCCTTCCAGGGTCGACTGTTACTCTTCCAGGAACAACACTTCCGGGAAGTACTATCGTGACAACAAGGACTGTGTCTATTCCCGGGTCTGTGACTACTGTGCCAGCATCAACAATCACAAGTGTCATTACCGTGTCTGCCACCACACTCACCCTGCCGGACACCACAAGCACTATACCAGCCTCAACTATCACCACAGTGATCACTGAGCCAGGTAGCACGGTGATGGTCGGTGGATCAAGCACAGTGGTTGAAACCATCACAATTCCAGGTAAGTTTAGAATTAGGGCAGCCTAGTATGACACCCGCTAATATTTCACCAGGATCCGAAACGACCGAAACAGTCGACACAACGAGCACTGCCATAGTGACTGACAGTCCCAGTGGCACGACTATAACTTCTGTTTCTGTGTGTTCCTCTCTTATCACCAACCCAACATATACTCCAGCAACCGCTTTGCCGAATGACTACACGTGGGGTTGTCCTCCAGGATATCTTTGCAAGCCTGCTCACACAGGCGATCGCGCAAACTGTAACGTCGAAGCCGGTCTTCCTGATGTTGGATATGTCTGTTCACCCTCAGACTGCATTCCTTCCCCGCCGCTCGCGTTCAGCAATATTAGCGGTTACAACGTCTCCAAGAACTACTACAACTTGAACCCAACAGACTTCGGGTTGAACTACTCGATCTTCCAGTTCCCAGAAGACTTGGCCGGATCTCCTCAAAAGCGTGGCATGTCTCTTCGGGACTTCATCGCAGGACGCAAGGCCAAGCGAGTGGACATCACGAACATCCCTCCCATTTGCTGGGATGATTGTGAACATGCAGGAGTGGAGCCACAGATGTTGGGCAAGACATCAGATCTATGCAAGAGCGATTCCGCGTTCATGAAAAATCTCGATAATTGTGAAGCATGTGTCACAACCAACAGCGACTCTGACTCTGGATCGGGTGATTTCTCCTCCAAATTGTTGCCGACCTTTACGCAGTGGTTGAACTTCTGTTCTGATATGACCACTTCTACAAGTACCACTACGAGCAAGACTTCTACTAGCACGGAGACTCGGGCCACTACAACGAGTACTTCCAAAGACACTGAAACCACGACGACTAGCAGTGAAGTGCCAGCAAGAGCTACAGTCACAAGTAGCCAGGCGACCAGCACTGCCGAAGCGAGTGCAACCACGGAGACTGAAACTGAGTCTTCCACTTCCACTTCTACTTCCACTTCCGCTGACGCCGAATCCACCGATAAGGCCGAAACAACTAGTTCAAGTGAAGAGTCTTCGGAATCGACGGAGACCGCCTCCTCCAGTGGCTCGTCTACGACTTCGGTCCCTGGCTTGATTGTGACAACATCAGTCTCAGGGTCTCTTATTACAACCACCCTACCAGGCTCAGTTGCAACTAGTCTCGATTCATCAGCCTCTGACTCGCCCGTAACAACATCCGTGTCGGGATCTCTTGTGACTACTTCAGTGTCTGGTTCTCTCTTGACGACTTCCATATCAGGAACACTTGTGACCACCTCGGTGTCCGGGTCCTTTGTCACCACCTCTATACCTGGCTCGGTCACTACTAGTCATGGAGCCTCTGGTGCAGGGCAGGACGGAAGTTCCTCTTCTGCGGCACCCGGTGATGATTCCAATGGTTCATCGGGCTCATCGGGCTCACTGAATGGAAGCCGCACTGGGTCAGCGACACCTTCATCTTCTTCCCCGGCCTTCAACATGGCTGTTTCTATGAATGCTCCTCGATTAGGTGCTTTGTCTTTGTGTTGGGCTGCCGTTGCTGCTCTTTTCTAGAATAATTAATTTCCCGGAGGATTAATATTGCTGTGCAAGGTTTTGGGTTCAATTGTTATACGCTGGTAATGAATATTTCGGTTCGCTTCTTCCAAGTTTACTTAGTCCAAAGGTTCCCAGTAGATCATTGTTCCAGTATGAGGAACCTTTCGAGGTTTCAAGGTTCCAAGCCCTTAGAGGTTGAATGCACCTGGGCAGAAGCCAATCCCAATGGAATCTGGAAGTGGTCGACTTATATACCAAGATGAATTTCCAAGGTTAAATACAGTTCCAATGTTAAGCATGTAGCACAGTCCAACGGAGACATCCATCCGGTCCACGTCAGGGTATATCATCCTCGTCAAAATTGAGGTATCCACGAATGTCACATCCCTCCTATATCATATCGTAGCTCGATCGGAAAGCACTCTAGAACTGACTGCAGGTCTGTAATGTTTGTTAGCCTCGTTGGGTTGGCCAAAAAAGATGCGACGGCCGGATACTCCAAGGTTGAGCCTTGGTATGACACTTACGCCATTGGATGAACAAGTAAGCCCCTCGCAGCAGCACCCTGCACCGGCACAGCTATCAGAGGTGCATGTCATAGTTTCCTTTTGTTGACGTCAGCAATTAGCTCGCCGCACAATCTAGAAATCGAAAGCTCCGATTTGACTCACGGATTGACATGAGATCGCAGCCTCGGGACGTGGTTCGGGGAGTGCGACGGTGAGGGTGGCAAGGAAGCCAAGGATGATAACGGAGGCGCGCATATTGATATGATGTATGTTGGTGAAATCAAGCGGGAATGGGGTATCTAAAGAGAGAAAAACCAATGTTAGCGACCGAGTCAGGAAAAAGGGTTCAGGTGATTGCTGGAAGCGCAGCACAACGAAGATCAAGCACTTGGGTAAACGCAAGGGCAGAAGACCGGTGTGGAAGAAACCAACCTCAGGCGATAAGAGCAAAAAATCGTAAGATACGATGAAGCGAAATGGCAGAATTAGACGGGGTATCGTGGTATCAAAAGCAGAAATGCAAAAGCACTCGCATATCAGGCTCCATCGCAGGTCTTATAGCTTCCCAGTCATGGCTCGGTGGAGCAGCGCAATGACATAAACGACGACCCAGCGCGAGGATCTATCGTAGCATCCATTGCCTCGCCTGAAACAGGGCCGGAGGATCTACAGGGGCAACGAGGATGGATCGACACTGATTGGATGATGGCTGGGCATATGTGGATATGCCTTATAGCGGGGTGAGCTCGCGTCGAGTTCGAGTACGGAGTCCAATCTCCAGTCTGAGGTTGCTGGATCGAAGTCAGGGCGAATTGGAGCCAAAGGAAGCCCTGGAGAGGAGGGGCCTATATTGATATTGCGTCAGTGGCTCAATCAAGCCTTCAGTTGCACGACGCGACCGGTTCTGTAAGCCATGATTCAATATGTCCTGTGAAATAAATCGAGCTCATTGTGTCACCTGGGTGTCGTCTGCAAGGCCGTTCGAGGCACGGCGTACAGATAGCGCCCTAGCCGTGGCCAAGTGGAATGTTGTACGCGACACGGTGAGGCCAAGATCTTGGCATTGATGGGCACGGTCCAGCGCGATGCACAGGGCGACACACTGAGCTTGCGTGGACTGCGAAAAGACATGCTGTGGGTCTGTGAGGGCCTCTCGACAAGTCCTGGTTGCACAGAGAAGTGAGGTGTCAATGTTTCGCACACTTCAGAGACCCCAGACAAGAGGCGGTTGTTAAGCGTGACATCCCTGGTGTCAAAGGGGCAATTGACAGCGATTATCTCCAGGAACATCATGACTTCATGATGTGCGACATGGTCAATATGAAGTTTCTGATTCTACCACCGCAGAGAGTGGTAAAATAATACCAGACTGAAGAAAAAACAAAGTCTACACAGATGTAGAGTGAGAATCAGATGGATTTCAGAGCCCCCAAGCTACGTGTGCATCTATCCAGATGACTGCTCGCCAGCAGCAGCGTCCACACTAGAGCCTTGGTCATACTTCTCTCTCAGCCCCTTCAGAACGACCTTCACCAAACCCCCCAAGTTACCCGCTCGGTTGATCTCCACCGTGGGAAGCTCCACACCCAGCGACCTGCGCAGCCAGTTCCTCACTTCTATGGCCATCAAGGAGTCTACGGCAATTTCTGCCATGGCATCGGCATAGCCGGAGTCATCAGCGCCGTCCTGAGATGTTTCTTGTGTTTGTCCTGTGAGATTTTGGCTCACGAAGCGACCGAGTTCCTTGATCAGTGCGATTTCTGTCTCCCTTTTCCCTGTCAGCGAGGGGTCGCGCTGGATCTCACCCAGCAAAGCTTTCAGTGCGTTCACTTGACTCGATTGATCTCCACCAATCGCCCCACTGGATGTCTCGAGATTCGGATAGATGGCGAATCGAGCATCACGGCCTCCCAGGAATATCTCCTTGGATAGATCGGCGCGACGTTTCTTGTGAGAAAGCCCAACAGCTATCGCCCCTGTGGCACTGGCAGAATTCGCAGGTGATATATTGATGGCCGCTGCCAGTCCATCAATAACCTCGGGTTCATTTAGAATATGTAGCCCGATCGACTGTATCCTCTGCAGGAAGCGAGCGTTCCGGCTGGCAGCGCCCGCGTCCCCAACCACTCCCAGGTGCAACACAGAGCAAGGCAACCCTCTTTGCCGTCGGTATTGTGTGAATGCCTCCAGGAATGTAGTAGCGGACGCGTAATTCGCCTGTCCAGTGTTACCACAAACACCCGCGACAGATCCAAACACGACAAAGAAGTCAAGAGAGTGCTGCATCGTGGCGCAGTGCAGATTCCAGGTGCCGTCAAGCTTTGGAGCAAGTGCGGCCGTCCATTCTTCAAAACTCATTTGCAAGAACAACCGATCCTAAGGTACGAGACAGAGTAAGACTTGGATGGCCGCGCTTGGGGCTAATGTCAACTTACCTTGAGATCAACTGCCATTTGCAGCACTCCAGCCAGGGGACGAGTTCGCCTTCCGACCGCCTCCTCTACATCTTCTTTGCTTGTGACATCGCCTTTCACGCAGATAACGTGGCAGCCCTGCGTCTCAAGCTCCTTGATGAAGGCTTGATCATTATTCGATGAACCGGCTGAACGGGATAGGAACACAACCTCCCTTGCACCCCGTTCAACCAGCCATGATGACACCGACCGTCCGATACCACCAAGCCCACCGACAAGCAAGTAGCTTGCATCTGCTCGGAAAGATGGGAACTTTTTGATGACCGGTAGAGGTAAAACGTCTAGATTGATGGGTAGGCGAATAATAATCTTACCAAGATGAGTACCGGCTTGCATATACCGGAATGCACTGACAATGTCGACTGCTTCGAATACTTTCACGGGATGGATAGGATGGATCGAACCCCGACGATACCAGTCGGAAAATATTGTTAACATGCTGCCAATTGTCAGTGTGTGTGGGTACAGCGCCACTCGAAACCAACCTCTTGAGAACCTGGGGTGCTTCTCTACCCACTTGGGCAAGATCAACACCGATGAACGATCGGTTAGATTCAAAGATGCTCATATCAAGAACACCATGGCTGATGAAGTCTCTCTTGCCAAGTTCGATCATTCTGCCGAATTTGGCCACGCACTGCCACGAGGCGTGAAGAAGATTACCAGACAGTGAATTAAGCACAATGTCCACGCCGCGGCCTGCAGTTGCCTGCATCAGATCGGTTTGGAAGGACGTGTTGCGAGAGTGATATATGCGGTCTCGTGCCAAGCCGTATGTCTCCATCAGGTAGTTCACTTTCGTTTCGTTTCCCACGGTAGCATAGATCTGACTAAGGGTGAGCCGCAGTGTCGCGGTCATTGGTCGTTATGGAAACTCACCTCGGCACCAACCGCCTGGCATACTTGAACGGCGGCGAGACCAACACCACCACACGCAGAGTGGATGAGGACAGACTGGACTTTGTGAATCATAGCCAACACGAGCAAGGGCAAGGATCAACTCACCTGACCCTTCTTCAGAGATCCTACTTCTAGAAGGGAGTACATCACAGTGACATATGCGGTTAGCATTGTGGCGGCATCGGCCATTGACAATTTCTCTGGAAGGTGGATGCACGCGTCTTGGGGCACCGTCACCTTGGATGCAAGCGTTCCAGTGTGCATAAGTGCAACACGATCACCGACGGCAAACCCTTTCACTTCGGATCCAATTCGATGAACGATTCCACTACCCTCGAGACCGAGATCTTCCTTGCTTCCGAAAAAGCCCATGGAAACCATCATGTCCTGATCATTCTGTTAGCAAAGCCATGATTGGGACTTGAGCCGACGCCAACCTTGAAGTTCAACCCCACATATTCCATCTCGACCTCTATGAATCCAGCAGCTAGCTCGGTACTTTCTTTTTCGGCCCATTGAAGCGTGTCGAGCAGCCCATATACCGTGAGATCGAGTTTCCGGGCTGCATTTTGAGTAGGTTGACCGGCAAGCTCATCCATCAGCGGCGTCCAGTGATACCGGCCAACTTTGATCTCCCCATCCTCGAACGCGAATTCATACTCCGGATCCGGGAGAGACCTTGCTCTGGACAATTGAATCTTCTCTGAGACATCTGCCACTGCCTTGGCAGTGTCAGAATTGAATACAGGGACTTCAAGGACCGAGATATCAAGCAGTAACTCTGTTCGCAGAGTACGGGCAAATCCATGGACCAGGCCATGAGACGGTTCCGAGCAACTGAGAGAGGTTGACTCCGCAATCCAGAGAATTTGGCACTCCTCTGCCTTCTCTACATAATGCTGGAGCAAGGAATAGGTTTCCTCGCTGAAATTGAGCAGAGGACTGCACTCGGAATCAAGCAGAGAGATTATGAATTTGCCTTTTGGTGGTGGCTCATCCAGTGTGTTCTTGTTGATCTTGTAGCCTTTATCGATGAGCGCTAACTCAACGGCATATACCCACTCAGAGGTATTTTTAGTTCGTGTAAGCAACCAGACCTCGCGATCGATCGATATCTGCTCCACTGGGCGTGAGATATAACTCGCCGCGATGTTAAATGGTGGTTTCATATCGAAGGCCGAGACGTCTGCTCCACTAAATCCTGCAGATTGCAGTTCCCGATGCCATCTGGCAGGTGACACCCAAGGCTTGTATATTCGATCATCCTCTTCACCGAGCCACCAGCCTGGGAATGGTCCCTTGTCGAAGTAAGTATTTGTCTTGGATGCGCATTCTCGGAATTGATCTCACCATTGTCAGTTCCGCAATTGCGAGTTCTATGACCAATGATGAGCTTGACCTGCCGAGATCCATGGGCATGACATACCTGGACAGATTTCGTGAAGTAAGAACCAGCCTGTAGGCTTGAGAAGGCTGTGAACATGGCGTAGTGATGACTGAAGGCTTGGGGTTGCGTGTATGACCTGTTGGCAATGGTTAGCAGACTTCCCCAGATAGATGAGAGATTGCTCACATTTGAGGCAATGACCAGGTCAAAGCTATGAGCTTCAAAGCCTTGTTGCATCGGATCTAAGCTTATATCAAGGACTCTATACTCTATGCGGTGCTCATGAAGGAATCGCTCCTTGGCCGCAGCCATAAAGCCAGAGGAGATATCCGTGAAGAAGTACTCCCCATACATCCGAGAGCCGTCCTTCGATCTGAGATGCTCCAGGGCCATCGCTGTCGCAGAGCCGGTTCCGGCACCAATCTCAAGGACGCGCAGACCCGGTATTGAATGGGCCAATAAGGGCAGGAAAGGGGTCCAATCTGCGTATTGCGTATGTGCGCCATGGAACTCGAGTAGCAGGTTGTCTTGCATAAGAATGTCTAGAGGATCACTTTTCCCGGAGATGAAATCCTCGCAATTCTCATAAAGAATTTGCATGTAATGCGCGATTGGAGCATCAAAGGTAAATTTGGCTTCAGCAAGAATATCTTTGATTAGCGATTGCCGCTTGTCCGAGTTTAGGTATGCCCATTCGCTTGCATTTGGGTAGATTTTATTGTGGACCTTTGTCTTGATGTCGGAGGCCTCGACCAGCATGGAATTTTTCCATTTGGTCAGAGGGACTGATGCTGGATCAACGCTTCGGATCCGGTCTGCTGTCTCCAGTATATAAAGTTCAGACAGCTGACCCAGTACTCTCACACTTTCCGCATTTCGAGTAAAGGTTTGAGGTGTAGACAGCAGTGAAGATGGCGACACGAGTTCAATATCGGAATTCCATTCAACGTGGCTTACCAAGCCAGCTGGTCCGCCTCCAGATTCCATCTGGTCTCCGTCGAGGGGGAACAGGTAAGCATTCTCTATATTGAGAATGGCCTGATCATCAATCATCGCAATGGCGCTGCCCAATTGACCATCTCGGACACTGAGCTGTGTTTGGGCAGTGGCCAGCAGGCTTGGACCCCCTGGCTTGACGGACATGTAATCTATTGCTGCTGGGACATAGATCGTGGTGAGATTCCTTAGGAGACCTCGAGCACCGGCAACTCCCATTAACTGAAGACACTGGTCAATGACAGTGGGATGCAAGGAGTACTTGCTTCCAGGCAGTCCACGATTGCCCATAATCGTAGCAGTCGCCCTCGGGTCAGTAGGGTCAGTAGATATGCTCTCAAGACCCCGGAACTGAGGTCCATACTCTATACCACTTCGTTGAAGGGCCCGGTATACCCCTTCCGATGGCACCAACCTTGTATAAGGGCATATCGGTGGCACTTTAGAAACAGTCTCGACGCCAGCTCTGACTTGACCTTCACAGTTGCAATGTCCATCGTTCACCATCATGAGTCATGATCTTGAACCGATACCAGCCGGATGGAAGCCTATCAGCCACATCAATCGGACTAAGACTGGTAATGGCTTCAATTTGATCGCCTTCGTGGAATAGCATTGGCACAATGAACGACACATGGCGCACAGAATAGCCTTCCTTGGTTGCTTCAAGCTGTTGCACAGCTTCACCTGCCATTGTAATGAACCCGGCTCCGGGGAATGTGACAGTCCCCTGAATCACATGGTCCAAAAGCCATGGCACATTGTCTATATTTAAAAGATTGCGCCAAGAAGAATCATTATCAGTTGTTTCAACAACGCGGGAACCCAGGATTTCATGGTGTGGGTATTTTCGTTGCCTCCAATCTCGACTGATTCGGCTCTCCCTCCAAAAGGGACGATCGTGCTGCCAGGGATATGGAGGAATATCGGTTAATGTCCTTCCTCTTCCAATTATGGTAGATAGGTCGAAAGGAACTCCGCTAGCAAAGGCTTGTCCAGCAGTCCTGAGCAGCTGAATCTTTGTGTCTTCTTCATAACGGAAGATCGTAGGAATATATATTGGGGATTTGGTCGCCAGCATTCGGAATATTTGTCGAAGAGGGGCGGCAAGGGCTGAGTGTGGGCCAATCTCTAGGAAAACAGAGGCCCCACTGGCAGGGAGGCTTTGTATAGCCTCGGTGAATAACACTGGTGATTCCAAATTCCGGCGCCAGTACAGTGCATCGAGCTTTTTGGGATCGGTGATTGTCTGGCCAGTGACGCTTGAGCAGAATGGCAGCATATCGCGTTCATGATCAATCTGACTAGAGATGGAGAGCTGGTACTCCAATCCAATATGCTTCATGTGGTCTGTGAAACTAGTTAGTCTACGTTTGTCATGCGGGAGGCAGGAGATGTACCTGAGTGATACGCAGTTTGAACTGGCAATTGCCGGCAAAGCGTATCTGAGCTTGCGGCCTTGATTTTCGTGACTGCTTCATTCACTGACTCTTTGTCCCCAGAGAGGGTCACGCTGTGAGGGCTGTTGTGGCAGGCAACGACCACTCCCGGGGTGAGGTACGGGAGCACTTCATCCGGAGAAAGCCCAACCGCTACCATAGCCCCTAATCCCTCTAATGACTTGGCGACTTTGCCTCGATAGTATGCCAGGATTATTGCCGTTCTCATAGAAATAGCACGAGCGGCATAAGCAGCCACGATCTCCCCGCTAGAATGCCCGACCACAGAGGAGGGGCATATTCCCCAGCTGGTAAGGATTTTGACGATGCCTATCTGAAGGGCGACACAGAGTGGCTGGGAGAATTCGGCCTCATGAATCCTTGACTCCGAGCCCTCCTTGGCCAGCTCATCTAGAATATGTACGGGTCAGTATATTCGCTTCGGATGTTTCATCATTCAGGGAAATCGTAGCCTTACCATATAAAAGCCAGCTTGGGTAATCGTGCAGCTGTTGCAAAGCTTCATCCATTGCTTTGATAGCTTGTTTAAATTTTGGAAAGTTGTTCAAAAGCCCCTTTCCCATTCCCGGCCACTGGGCCCCTTGGCCAGTAAACACAAATGTGACATTTGGCGCCGTTGTGTTGAAACTCGTGAGGGCTGTCTCTTCCAAGGCTGGGGTATTCGGCTGCACAACTGCAAAAGCACGATGTGCTAGGTGTTCTCTCCGACATCCTAGGGTATGCGCAAGGTCACACAAGCGGTCTGGATGAGTGTTAGTGTACGCGGTGACCTGTCGAATCCGTTTGCGAAGGGTATCAGCAGTATGCGCAGATACAACCAAGAGCTGGGGGTCATGACGACAGTCTACCGACACAGGTATCGGCTTTGAGATAATTGTTGAGGCAGATTCTAATATGACATGGGCATTTGAGCCACCTATCCCGAATGAGTTGACGCTGATTCTTTGCGGTCGGTGGTCGGGCCATGGTGTTGGCTCCAAGGGTACATGCAGCTTTCCGTCGGCGAATGGAATCTTCGGATTTGGCGTGTTGAAGTGAATGTTCGGTGGAATTGTTTTGTGTTCAAGTGATAGAATGGCTTTGATTATGCTGGTGATGCCGGATGCACCCTCTGAGTGGCCGACATTTGGTTTGACCTGGTAGAGTGAAAGGGTAAGCAAAGGGTGAAGGGATGGGTGTGACTCGCTCAAAGTGCACATATGACCGTGGGGAGCGCAACTTACTGCCGCGATGTATGTTTCCTTTTCTTTCGTCAACGTTGCAACTACCGATGCTTCGATCACATCGCCGATCGCAGTCCCAGTCCCATGGCATTCAAACAAGGGGGTTTGATCGATATCATCAATTCTTGCTATTTGGTACGCATGGCGAATCAACTTTTCCTGTGATATCGGACACGGATTAGTGAAGTTAGGCGTCTTGCCATCGTGGTTGGTGACTGTTGAGCGAATGACAGCGCGAATCGGATCATTATCACGAAGCGCATCCTTCAGTGGCTTGAGGTAAATGCAGTTGATCGCTTCGCCTCGGCCATACCCATCAGCATCAGCATCAAACGTGTGAGAGATCCCACTTGGGGAAAGGACCAAGCTTTTGTTGAGAGAATCGGTCATCGTGGGACTCCATATCAGACTTGTCCCACCCACTAGGGCTGTTGAACATTCCTTAGACAGGAGTGCCTGACAAGCCTCGTGGAGGCTGACCAAGGACGATGAACACGCCGTTTGAATGGTCATGCTTGAACTGGTCAGAGCTTTCACTCGCGGTTTAGCATAAAGGCAGCCATCTGCACTCACCTCGGGCCGTGCAAATCGAATCGATACGAGATCTGATTTGCAAGCGCAAATCCACCGGTTGCAATGGGATAAATCTGACCCACATCCTGCAGGTCTTTATGCGACATTTCCAACCAATCTTCACCAAAAACACCAACAAAGCAACCCACTTTCTCGTCGCGCCATTTGGTCTCCCCGGCATTCTCTAGACACTCTCGGACAACCTCCATCAAGAGCCTCTGCTGGGGATCGAGTCTCGCCACCTCTTGAGGAGGGACAGAAAAAAACCCAGCGTCAAAATAAGCGGGATCTTCTTGCAAGAAGAAGCCTTTCATTTCTTCGCTTGGGTTCCCGCGATCTGGATTACTAGACGCCTCCCTCGAGCAGCGCGAGGGAGGCGCCTCACAGAAACCATCACGTTTTCCAACCAGCATTTCCCAAAACTCTTCACCACTCCGTACCCCTCCCGGCAATCGCATGGCCATCCCGATGACTGCGATTGGCTGGTATGAGTTGTCATCTCCGCAGCTTCTGCACGATGTTTGCCCTTGTCCAGTTGTTGAATTCATTTTTGGTCGAATGATGCGAAGACAGATACTGGATCAAGCTGGCGGCAGAATATGCGACGGAAGTGAGGCTGATCTGATTACTGGTGATATGATCTGTGGTTTTTTGGTAAAATCCTGAGGGTAGTGCTATGCCGACACCCGGATTCAATCCACGCACCATATGTACCTAAAGTCGCTCGACTAACAACGCGCAAGGAGTGAATTCTCTCCGATATGTTTCATTTATTCACTACAACGAGTGAACTTGAGCGATTTATCGATCCCGGGTTTAGAGAGATTGATTAGAGGTAGCTCAGATGTAGCTTGAAGCCCCGTCATCATCTTCGGGACTTTGCCTTACGCTACTCCAACCCAGACCTGCATATGTGTAACTGTAACGCACTCGATAATGCCGCTTTGAGCAAGAGCTTTCTTGCCGAGACACATGCGGATATAGTGTCTTTATGAATTTACCCATTTTTTCTTACTATGACCATTTTTCACACCACATGAAAACCTGGAAGCTACCTAGGTAGGGATCAACTATTCCCAGGATTTGGTTTTATTTTCTTCCTTCTGGATCATCAGCAGATTCGCATTGATAAAGGAGACCACCGTGTCATCGCATAGAATCTGTCAAGGTGCCTAGTGCCACTCAGACCGCGCGGTCCAAGTTCTCATACTCTCCGGGTGTTACCTCCACCATCTGAGCCTGTGGTCACACCGATAAGATTGGGCGCTAGAGTTTCCAACTTTTCCAATAATCGAGCAAGATCTCAGCCGACATGGGGGAGCTTGCTTGGTCCGAAGAACGGAGCTCTTTGCTTGTCGTCTTCAGTTTCACTCAAACTTTGCCGGTGTGCGATCCTTGTCGATGTAGCGATCGACAGATCTAGGCTCATGATGTCCTGCAAAGCTGAATTCTAAGATTCCTACCAATACGCCGTCTTCTTATCTGTGTTTTATCGATGGTACTTTGGCGCTAGCCATGTCCACACCGGAACCGTTGAAGGTTGCACTGACACCGTGATGGACTTTTGTGGATTCTTAACATATGGCACCGGTTCCTAGCAGGTTAGACAGCACCTTCCCGCCATTTTGACGACCCCGAAATACTGCTTCATTACAACATGGATGTGAAGTGGTTTGAAAACCATGTGGTCCTCCTTACGGGGGCAACCGGCAACCTGGGCAGCTGTCTATTATACAAACTAGCCCTACAGCTTCCTACGTCCAAGATATTCGTGCTGATCAGAGGGTCTGTTCAAAAGGCGATCGAGTCATGGGAGCAATCAATTCCAGAGCAAGTGGATAATATCATTGCCACTAGAAAGTTGCAGTTCATTCTAGGTGACATGACCCAACCCAACCTTGGTCTATCCTCATCGAATCTACTGCGCCTACAGAATGAGGTCACGCTGGTAATAAATTCTGCAGGAGATATCTCTCTATCCCGGGATCTCGCAGAAACACTGCCAGTCAACTGTAGCGCTCATCTCACACTTATTGGTCTGGCAGACAGTTTCACTCACTTGAAACACTTTCTGCATGTATCAACTACCTTTGTATCGAGCTTTCTGCCGGATGGTGCTGTGAAAGAAAAGATTTACTCCTTGATTGACGACCCAAAAGAAGAATTGGCCACTATTCTTGCCACAGGACAGTCATCTTATACCAAACAATTCGCCGCACCCTACGCACTGGCCAAATACCTAGCCGAGTGCTTACTGCTCGAGGGCACTCATACCTTTTCTGTGCTTGTTCTCCGGCCATGTCTCATCTCGCCGGCGATTGAAGAACCATTTCCATTCTACGGCAGTGATGGCGCAATACCCGTACATTCATTTTTCCAACTTTTGTTAGAGGACTCGGAGTACGGGCCATTCAAGCTTGAGAAGATGCTACCCAGACACGTGGCATGCAATGAGATTCCAGTTGATCTCGTAGCGCGCACCTGCCTTGCTCATATTGCAAAAGACACGAAGGGTGTGGTCCATGCCAGTGCGGATTTGTACCTTACCCGGACTGTTGGGGAGCTTTTTGACCACATGCGTTACTATGCCCCCGAGGGGGTTGTCGAAACCATCAGAAAAGCAGGCATAGATCATGGAGAGGTTACCGCTTCCGAGGTCTTCAGAATGATTAACCAGTTTGCCCGTGATTGGAGAATCGAATGCACGAGATCTGAAGAGTTGAAGCAAGTGGCGGGGCCTTTGGGGCTTTCACTCCCTGATCATGACCCAGATGCATTCTTCAAACGTCGGATTGAGAGACTTGCGAAATCTCTCCTGGACAAGCTGGGTAGTTTCGATTTTTCCAACAAAGTCTACCAAAGTCAAGCAATCTGAAATTTTCCGGGGCTTAAGCTCAGATAGTGAGTTGTTTTGCTTAGATTTGACTGGAGTGGAGTTGCCTAGCAGCAAGAAAGAGAGCACGATAATACCACAACTTTGAAGTCTCAAAACTTTCTAATGTATAAATGAAAAAAAAAAAAACAAAACAAAAAACAAAACAAAAACGACTCAGATATCGGTCTAATCGTTGACTTCATGGGTTGAAAGAATCATATTTGATTCCGTCAATCCTGACATGATCGTAATTGTCGTCAAAGGCAGCTCGAGGCATAGGCGAGAAACTTTCAGGCGGTCCTCTGGTCGGGACTAAATTGAGGCTTCTGAAGAACGCAAATTGAGCCTCATTTGGGATATTCAAAAATTTGTTCTTGATAAGAAGACGAATTACCTGCGATCTAATTCATGAATAATTTATGAGTTAGTATATCTCGCCATTAAAAGGTGTTGAAAAACGAATCAACTCACACGAAGTCTCTGCTTCCAAACAGAAAGTTGTTGATGCAAATTAATCGACAAGTATTGAGTCCATTTGTGTCGATAATATCCAGAAAGTCCTTGACGGTCCTCGTTTCATTCACTGGTAGATCAACTACCTTCATCACTTTCGGGTGATTCCCTTCCTGCTGACACGCCTGTATGATCATCTTCACTGGCCTCCATTCGACTAAATGGAGCTTATGGCGTGGGAAAACTTCAATGAGATCCAGAACTAGGCTTTGTGTGTCAATAGGAGCAAATGAAGCTCCACCTGCCAATGGATGTTTCAAGTGGAGCCTCAGAATGCAATGGATCAGTCTTTCGGGGCATTCTGGGGTGTATCTGAGAAGAGGCCCGCAGTCGACAAACTCGAGTGAGCACTTGGATATAGGTTGCCATCCAAGGGATTGTGGGAAGACTGATTTCCTGTCCACGACCCACGTTTGGCCCCCCAGACCAGCTATACCAAGTGTTATTTCACCGAATTTGTTGACAGTACCGATATAGTCCATGCTTCAATCTTGAAGCACTCTTTTCCTTTCTGGGATGATAGATTTGGGGGTATTTTGATAGGTATGTCCCAAGGCTCTATATGCTGGATTCTCTGTAATGGATGCACGGGCTGCTTATATACTGAGGCACGTTAACGTTGGCTCTCAATTTGAAAGGCTGAAACAACTTTGAAATGCCTTTGAGCCCTCCACATGGCTTTTTCACATCAATTCACGATTTATCAAAGGTTAGCGTGAAACCGAATGAGAGGCTTTCGAGCCTTGATATGCGAAGAACAAAGAAATTTCCCAGCAACACAAGCTTTGACTGTATACCAAAATAGCGACATTTCGTCACCGAGACAGCCTTGATGATTAAAGGGTTGACATTTAGGGTGCCTGGAGACAATCTTTGACCCGGGAAAATAAACTGTTAACACAAGGCGAGTCTGGTGGCAACCTTGGAGAAGAGGCAAAATCCCCCAATCCGATCCACACCTACCCGGGGGCCGTGACTAAGTCCAGCCGGGGCTCCGGGGCTCCGGTTGTCTCCTCCCGGCGCCTCTCCGCGTTTCTTCCCTCCTTTTTACCCCAAACCCACCCCAAATCGCAAGATGGAAGAACCAGTGCTCCTGTCCGAAAGGATAGAGCCTTTCAGCCCCCTGATCGAAGAAGAGGCCTTTTTATCACCGGGGACATTTTCCAGCGCAGACGAATACGCTGCCAATCCCCGATTCCTGGAACTGCAGGAAGAGCTTCGCTGCGTACTCTTTTCTGCCGTTGCAAGCCTTGAGCCAGCGAACAAACCGCTGCCTTTGGAGCCTGAAGGCCCCCAACCCCGCGCCCGACAAAGCCTAGACTTCACGCGCGTGATCTCAATTCCAAAAATCAAACTAATTTTCTACTTGAAAAATTGGATTACCGAATGTGCTCCTTACCTTGATAAGTTTGACGAGGCGCGCCACTTTGGCGTCCACATCCCCATCTTGGCCCAAGGTTCTCCGGCCCTCTTTTACGCCATTTTGGCGTTTTCGGCCCGCCAAACGGAGCGCAAGGCCTGTCTTGACAAGGCATACGACAGCCTCGAATTATATCAGGAATCTATTCGGCTCCTGGCCCCTTGTCTCCAAGCAAAAGATCCCAATGTGCTAGTCACAGTTTGCATTCTGGCTGTGATGGAACTCATGTCCGTCAGCCCGCGCGACTGGCGACGGCATGTTGAAGGCTGCGCGGCATTATTTGACTCCTTCAATGTCAACGGCCTTTCAGGTGGTCATCTTCAAGCTGTGTTTTGGTGCTACGCGCGAATGGAGCTCTGCGGAGCGATTATCTCGAACGGCACAGAGAGTACAGTCCTCCCATTGGAAAAATGGGTCCCTGCAATGCCACAGGCCACGTCGAAGGAGGCTGAAGATGACATGATCCGAGACCTGTTCTGTAAGAAAGGTCGCGCCTCTGCTGATATGCATGCCAATTGGGCTGTTTATCTGTGTGCGAAGGCGTGTGATCTTTCTTGTCGGCGAACGCGCTATCTAGAGCTTGGCGAAACGGCAGGCGATCCTCGGCCTTTCTCAGAGCAGTGGAATCGACTCTGGGACGAGCTACAGTATTGGATCGAGACGCGACCCCCAGCTATGCTGCCGATCAAGACGACGGGAATGGGCAGCGGTCAGATTTTCCCGGAGATCCTTTTTGCACACTGGGCCGCTATCTCCGGGAATCAACTGTATCATGCGGCTTCTATAATGATGCTGGATATGCGTCCTGTCGAGCGGGGGCCTCCGGCGGCCAAGCCCCATTTCTCGGCTATTTGGCATGCTCGTCGGGTTTGTGGAATTTCTCTGACGAATCCCCACTCGGGGAATTTGATCAATGCCATCCAACCCCTTTACATTGCCGGCAAGTTGCTCAGTCATCACAGTGAGCATGTTGAAGTTGCGAAGTTATTCAAGATCATCGAGCACACGACCGGGTGGGGTGCGCTTTGGCGACTGAAAGATCTGGAGCGTGCTTGGGGGTATGAACCTGGAGAAATCCTGGGAGTGATTTGAAATTCTTAATCAGACGTTCTACTGCGGTCAACGAAACTTCCACCTCTACAAACATCAAGGCAGGACTCCAAAACTTTGAAACTGTTCATACACATCGGTTTCTATATACACACACGATCCGATGACCTGTCTACCGGATTCAAGCCAAAATGTCGACAAAAATGTCGGGGACTCCTCGCAACTCGACTCACTTGAAATTAGCGCATGATTTGGGATATTGCAAAGCGTGTTTGATTCGCTTTGTGAGCTTCTCGGCATCCACTTCGAAGACATAATTCACCTCCCGGATACCAGAAGGCGCAAGTGCCTTTTGGTACACGTGAATGTTGCCGTAGTTGGGGCTGCCATATGAAGTGTCGACATCCAAGAACACTGGTAGTGTCAGCGATTTCCATATCAAATCGAACGCTCATCACTCAGTGACATACCTGAGGTCTGGTTGACAGAGAGCGAGGGATCGACCATCAACGCAGCGGCAGTCTCATCCCAAAATGGGAAGGACAGGTCGTAATAATTATAGAAGAGCTCGCTATACGGGTTTGGAACAGAGTGAACCTCTTCCATGAATTCCTTGGTCGGGAAGACCTGGTTAGCAACGTTACCAGCAATGGTAATATTCGGGAAATCCGCAGTCAAGGCGATCTTTGACGCCTCGGGGTCAATCATGAGATTGATCTTCAGAGTCAGCTGGCGAAGTGATATTCAATATATTCCAGACAAACTCACATCCGATTGATAATCTGCCAGCATGATACTCCCAGTGGCTTCAAGCATGTTCAGATCAACATATCCACCCATAATCACGAGATCCTTGGCAAGGGACGCAAACTGCGGGTCCATACGCACCGCAAGCGCAATATTGGTCAATGCGCCGGCCGAGTAAATGGAGACCTGGCCAGGATACTTGTGCACCATCTCAACCATGAAGTTAGCGGCCGAGGTGGAGTTCTCCGGTCGGCCCTTGGGGAATCCCTCTTTGAAGGCTTCCTTGACAATCCGATTCGGGTCCCCAGAGGTAGGATCATTGCCTGCAGCTTCTGCGGTCTTGTTCTCGGGAGCGAATGCGCCCTCCCAAGGCAGCTTGCCGTGGATGGTCTCCCACGCCTGGAAACGCTCGGGGGTGTTGATCAGCGGCCATGTGGCGCCCGGGTAAACTGGAATGCAGCTCAAATTTCCCGCTTCCAGTGTCGCGACTGCATGCAATGCACCCTGCGGCTGCCAGCTGTTGGCGGTATCTAGAATTCTTGTTTAGTGCCCAGTGTTGGCGATGCAGAATGAGGTCAGTACCCACCCGAGGCCAACCCGAGGATCTCCACATCACCATCCAGAGCAACAAGGTAAGGCACAAACCCCGCTGTATACCAGTCGTTATCCATGATGGCGTAGTGCTTATCCGCCCGCTGCAACGCAAGCGCGCCCGTGACGAAAGTAAGCATTGAGCTGCAGAGCAGCGGAACCGAGGCCGACCAATGCATTGCAGGGATGAGGGGTGATATTGCCGAATTCAGAGAGCACCAAGTATACAATTGAGTATATACAAAGTAGAGTCAAACAAAATGTCCTCGTTCACTCACCGGTCCCTTTATACTTCGCCATGCATCTGAACCCCAGACTTCCCCCAGAAACCCCTCTGTCTGAATACCACCTGAAGAATTTCTTTACGTCAATCGTGATCCTTTCCAGGTCTCCCCGCTGGTTGTAGCCTTCGATCAGCATGGACCTCGCCAAGTCAGCGAAGCAGTGGCTACGATTTCCCGAAATGGACGCAGTGCCTGGACCACCCCACAACCCCAGCTGCAGAGTTTAGTGTCTCGCGAGGAACTGAAACCAATTGAGCCCTATCATCGTCGGCCTAAGCCGTTCAGGGACCCATTTCTCTCCCGTTTCCCCTCCGAAGAGTGGTGGAGCCATCTTTTTGTCCCGAAAACCCCACACCTTTCCGATCCTGTGGCCGCGTCCACCCGTTCTGGGGAGTCGTAGGCTACGCAGCTCCCAAAGGGGCTTAGTGGTCGGGTTCCTCCACAGTTTCGCCTCCACAAATTCAAGACTTTGGGGTTCCGGGGCTTCGTAGCGAGTCGGGACGCCGAAAAACTGGGGTGAGGTTGAGTTTTTTTCCCTCACGTGGTGCCACTCCGGCGATGAAGTATGACAGAACTAATGCAGTAGTTGGTCTAACGCCGTCGTCTATATATGGGACCCTCCCCCATGTTTGTCTTCCCCAGATTTCACCCTTGACTATCGCCCGGCATGACGGACTCCGACGTTGAAGCGCGTGTGCACATCGCAAAGAAGTCCATGTGGCAGTCTATCTTTGCCAACCCTAAAGTCCTCTTCATTGCCTTTTTTGCTTCGTATGTTTATATTTCCCAATCAGCAGGCAACCTTTATACTAATCTTCTCAGATTCGGTGGTTTTGAATATGGCTACCAACAAGGTGTCCTCGGCCAATCGCTGGTCATGACCCGGTTCACAGAAAACTTCCCCACGGTGGTCGCTTCATCAACCGCGACGGGATGGTTGACTTCCATCCTTCAATTGGGTGGTGTGGTGGGTTCGCTCACAGCTGGTGTCCTGGGAGAGATCATTTCCCGCAAGTACACCATGTTCATCGCCTGTTGCTGGGTCATTCTCGGCAGCTACCTCTACATCGGCGCAACTGTCGGCAACCCATCACTCCTCTACGCTGGTCGATTCTTCACCGGTATCGGTGTTGGCTTGTTCAGTGGTGTCGGTCCCTTGTACAACGCCGAACTTGCAGCTCCTGAGATGCGCGGACTGCTAGTTTCTTTCTATCAGTTCGCGACCATTCTCGGAATCATGATCTCCTTCTGGGTCGGCTATGGAAGTAACAACATTGGCGGAACTGGCGAGACTCAGACCGATCTCGCATGGCGTTTGCCTTCCATCATCCAGGGTATTCCCGCTGTTGCACTTGCGTGCGGAATTTGGTTCATGCCCTTCTCTCCGAGATGGCTCGTTAAGCAGGGTCGCGACCAGGAAGCTCAGGATACTCTTGCTTGGATGCGCAAGCTTCCCGTCGAGCATGAGCTCGTGCAGGTTGAATATCTTGAGATTAAGGCCGAGGCTGTCTTCGAACAGCGTGCTTTCGCGATCGCTTCCCCCAAGCTTGCTGATCGTGAGAAGAAGAGTGTGTTCATGAACCAGATTGCACAGTACACCAACTGCTTCCGCAGTATGGATAACTTCAAGCGTGTCTGCATTGCTTGGTTGGTCATGTTCTTCCAGCAGTGGAGTGGTGTTGATGCCAGTAAGTCATTCGATGAAAATCCCAATTTTGGGCCACTGCTAACATGTTTGCTTCAGTTATCTACTACGCCTCTAATGTGTTTGTCAGTCTCGGTCTGACCGGTGGTACGATCGCTTTACTTGCAACCGGTGTGACCGGTGTTGTTTTTCTCGTCAGCACCATCCCCGCAATGTTGGTGATTGATAAGATTGGCCGTAAGCCTATGCTCCTGGGTGGATCCCTTGTCATGCTTGCTAGCATGGTTATTGTCGGTGTGATTGTCGCCAAGTTCCAGCATGACTGGCCAAACCATGTGGCTGCTGGCTGGACCGCTGTCGCTCTGATCTGGCTGTACATTGCCGGTTTCGGTGCCACCTGGGGCCCTGTTTCATGGACACTGGTCTCCGAGATCTTCCCCCTCTCCATCCGTGCCAAGGGTGCCTCAATCGGTGCCTTCAGCAACTGGATCAACAACTTCGCCATCGCTTTCTTCGTCCCTCCCATGCTCAAGAACTGGCAATGGGGAACCTATATCTTCTTCGCTGCCTTCCTCGCTGTCGGCATTGTCTGGGTCTGGATCTTCCTCCCCGAGACCAAGGGTGCATCCTTGGAAGATATGGACCGGGTGTTCAACAGCAAGGCTGGTGAGCAAGATGCGGAACTTCTCCGCGAGGCCCAGCGGGACGTTGGATTGACTGCATTCCTTGATAGAATGGGATCCGCCACTGGGCGGGATATGGAGAAGGAGAAGCTCGAAGACTCGCACTATATTGAGAAGGTTTGAGGGGGTTTTACGTTTGAAAACCCATCAGGGATAGTATAGGTCTCTTATCAAAACACATTTAATTTATTCCAAGGTTATGAAATGTCATGAAATGTCGTCTCGACTCTTTCTTCACTATTGATATCCACTGGATCCACCCTGTTTCCCCATAATCGGCCTACGTTCGCCATGCATTGCCCCGTTTATGTTTAAATCTCGGAGTCTCGGGTGGCGTCCGATCGCTGTCCTAGCAGCTAAGGCGGCTCGAAGCGCTGAGGCAATAATGACATTGCACGTCGGCCCAGTAACTTTGAGAATAATGGCCGTCAAGGCAACCTTTGAAGCACGCCCTCTGGCCTTTCAAGGTTTCAGAACCTTGCATTTCCTCACTATGGTAAGAATTGTTTCAGTCTGGGTTTGAGTAAAGGTTCCGTCTAGAATATCTACGGAGTAGCATGGTGTCTAACGCTAGCACTTTGCATCCATTTCCGACACCTGGCAGTTTATAGATCTTTCAACACACTGATAATAAAAGATACACACAATGAATATTCCTATAGAACCTCTGCATAAGGTGATTTAGTTGGGACATGAGGTGGTTATCCATGTTGATGGTCACGGCAAGAAAGCCCCAACCCCCGCATTTCACTTCTCAGGCGATTGACCATCTTAGTCCAAGCACCTCAACGCCAGACCAGATCAAGTTCATTGCAAGTTGATACCTTGATGGGGAAATGACCAAGCGGCCGGAATCGCCCACCATTCGGGTCGACTCTCCCGATTGGAATGGCCCCACGACGGACCCGAAGCAGCGGCCGCCTCCGGGAGTTGACCACACATCGGGTCTGCAGAGCCTCCGATCATTCTTTTCTAGCATCCTGTCCGTCTGCTGTAAGACTCAACATCATGCCCCGAAAGCCCACGCCAGCAGCCAAGCAGCGCGTGAGGACTGGCTGTTTGACGTGTCGAAAACGACGGCGAAAATGTACGTGTCACGTGTGATTTTTTTCTCGATCAATATCTAACCGTGGTGTTGCAGGTGATGAGCAAAAGCCAAGCTGTGCGAACTGTGAAGTGAAAGGATTCACTTGTAAATATGGCTCTGATCTAGCGTTCGTGCCACCGCGCTCGGGGGCAGTTCTCGGTGCACGGCACGGTTATAGCAACATCACTGTGGGTGCATGTCCAACGCCGTACCTCCTCATTCATGTACTGACAGGATCTAGTTTGTGGACGACTCACCAGTGGCAGCTACCAAAGACAAAAAAGACCAGAAGCCAGATGAGTCGCAAAGCAATACAGACTTCTCCTTGGACGGCTTGCAGTCTTCAGCCGAGAGTCATGATGATCCTTCAGAGCCATCTCGGCCGTTCGGGTTTCAAAGTATACATTCGTCCGGGTTGCCCAGTGTTGATTTCTCTGATTCCCCAATTCCATTTATCAGTGGTCGAGGGGCACCGAACACTTCCTATATGAGCACTGTCTCCTACTTTGGAAATTCTATATCAACTTCCAGTGACCAAGCACCCGATCGGCGGGTGCAGCTTGCAAGCAGCAATCAGGAAACAGATTTACTTCGTCATTTCAGATACCACCTTGGGCCGTGGATTGACATTGGAGACCCTGAGCTACCGTTTGGGTTGCAGGTTCTTCTCCTCTCTCGGACAAACAGAGCTCTCCAAGCTGCGGTTCTTGCCGTCTCTGCTGGGCAGAGAAAGCTGATGGCATTTCCGTGCACAGTGGATTCTGAATCCAGTCGGGTATTTAGACGCGAAGCAGAAGGCACTCTTGCGCTTGAATGTGATTTAGCCCGGCATGCGGGTCAAGCCCTGATCATGCTCCAGGATGCTCTTCCTTCGGGCCCTCAACAATGGAGGGCTTTGCTTGCTCCCACAATCAAACAGGCTTGTGATTTTGCATCACGGGAAGGGCAAGCAGAGGATGTGGGGGAAGCATTACTGTGGCTCTATTTCCGACTCGGTAAGGCAACTTGAACTCCCCAATCAACACCGGGAGCCTTTTTGACTAACCCTTTCTTTAGATCTTGCCGGATGTATTCTCCTTTCAAAAGCACCACTCACGCCCTTCCGATCATTACTGCAGCGCGATGGCACGTTTGTTCTTCACCCACAACCTCAAAATCAGCCTCAAACCGTTCATCGCGCCTACAAACACATACTGTGTCTACTCGGTCACTGTCTAGCCCTTATATACGGGGATCCGGAACTACCGTCGCCGCAAACAATCTCCTCCCCTGAACTGGCAGCATTTCCATCCTTACGGCAGTCACATTTCCTCTCCCAGTGGACGTTCCTCTGGTCAGACTGTCAGAAGTGGTATGATGATCGACCTGTGAATGTCCAGCAAATTGTGGATATCCGCGGTGGCGAGGCCGATCACATTGACCCGGATCATGACTCTTCATTCCCCATCCTTATCTATACAACACCAATGGCGCTGGTCGCCAACGCGGTCTACCACACTATCTCTCTTCTGATGTTGACCCACAAGCCGCGGCTTTTGAAATCACTGCCTGGGCCCCGGTCTGTCACTTCTCACATTTGGCATGCGCAATCCATAGCCGGTATTGCGGCAAGCAATGACTCTCCCGAGCAATGGGACCCGGTACTGGTTGCGGGTCTTCTTCTCATTGCTAAGGAAATGACGCATGAGTCACAGCAGACGGTAATACTGCAACGTCTAGCAAAAATCACAGCCACCACTGGAATCAAACTTGATCAGGAAACGGAAGCGCTACAAGCGACGTGGAATCTGGCGCGTTACGAGGAGGAATTTGAAGATGAACCTGATACTCTAATTTCATGAATATATACCCAAAACGCCGGTCTAGCTTTTTGTCAGACATATTTACATCTCATCATTACAAATCGTAGGCAAATGGAATGCTCTGCATGGCACCCTGTCTCTGCACGCACATCGCAGCAGCGGCATTGGCCTTCTCAACAGCAACCTGGACATCATCGAACGCCTCCAGACTCTTGCCAGTTGCTAGAAGACGCGCCACAGCAGTCGCAAAGTACCCAACAAACGTGTCTCCAGCGGCAGTAGTGTCCAGCACCTTCGCAACCTTCACACCAGGAACAAGCCCTTTCTTTCCAGATCGGGTAGAGTAGTATACTCCCTGCGCACCAAGTGTGATCAAGACAATCTCCACGCCAGCGCGGTCGTGGAAAGCCTGAGCCGCCTTTTCAGGAACCAGCTCTCCCTCAATACTGTTTCCAATGAACTCCGTCATCTGCACAACCTCCGTCTCATTCATAATCAAGACACCAGTCCCCTGCAGCGCAGAAAGCGGAATGCCATCTGGGAACACAGGCGCCGGGTTGAAAACAACCTGAGCCTTATCTCCTGCATTGAAATGCTCCAGTAGTCCGATCGTGGTACTGCGCGGGATCTCGCCCTGCAGAACAACAACATCTGGCTGTGCGTTCTCAAGCGCGGATAGAATTGGCGCAACGCCAGTCATCATTCCAGCGTGGTTTGCGCCCGGAACAAAAAGGATTCGATTCTCGCCATTTATCTCTTCAACGATGATGCTTGCTGAGCCAGTTTGGGTCTTGGATTTCTCAATAGCCGTTGTGTTGACGCCTGAGTTCTCAAGAGCGGGCTTGAGAAGCGAGTCATAGTATGGGTCTTCGGCGCCGACGGCACCGATCATGCTCACGGAGACATCTTGGGTTGATTTGGACGTGAAGGAGGAGCGACCACAGGCAACAGCTTGGTTACCACCCTTTCCGCCAGCTGACACGGACAAAGATGTGGCTGTCAGGGTCTCGCCCGGTGCCGGGCAGCGAGGTGTGGTTGTTACGAAGTCGATGTTGAGGGAGCCGATGATGCTGATTTGGGGGGTTTTGGTTCCGGCCATGGTGTCTGTTGTGTCGGAGCGGGTTCCGGGGTAGTTCGTCAAAGTCGGTTCGCGTCGTTTGGGTCAATTGAGAGAGTTGGGGCCGTGTGTTTAATGTACCTTTGGTTTCTCGGGATCCCGGCGAACTTGCTACATGGTTTTCCTGATGCGGGGGACGGAGGCTACGCTCGGCTCAATGCAGTTAGCGTCTTGGCATCCCACCTTCTCGATGAAGAGCGCTGGACCTGATTTGGAAACTGGGGAAATGGCATCAGCTGAGCTGGGTTCCAACATTGAGACTCTCCATTTTCTTACTCTTCTGATCTCAGGGAATTCTCAATTGCGGTACAACACAGATCGTCCTCGATCGCCAACCCTCCCAGTCTCCACCTGGCCAAGCCTGTGCAGTTATGCAGGTACGAGGTACAGGTCATGGGGTTCACATCCAGCTCTGTTGAATCGGTGTCTGAGGCTGTGGCTACAGTGTGCTCACCTACTAGCCTTCCAAAGTTGAAACATAATGTCGACGACCATGGAGCATCATGACCTGCAAAAGTTTGGTATGTTTGTGTTGGGACCGGTCCTGCGAAGGGTTCAGTGGTGCCTTAGGCCTAATTTTTGACTGGCAGAATGAAATTTATTCCGAATTACCAAAACATGCTTTTTGGTCCGCGGTGCCCCAATTGGAATATTCAAGTCCAATCTTTCGCCCCGGGGGCGATATTCAACTCCGTCATACACTCAATACTGCAGGTTTGTGAGGAGCGAATAGCTTCACGTCCAACCGGAGTGGGCTCGAGGTATGGGCTTAGGCTTACAAAGTAGGCGACCAGGGTTCAGCGCCTAAAAAGTGATGATACTGCAGGTTTGTGGGGAGCGAATTGCTTCAGGCCCCGGGTAGTTTCAGTACAGGGTATTAGGCGCTGCAAAGAGCGGTCAATTTCTATCACCCAATTGGGGAATTAGGGGGCCATTATGCATCACTGAACCCATTGCGTCTATGCCCCTTCCGAGGTCGCACCGGTCCGTCAGTTGACCAGTCTCTCTCATCCGTACCTACCTAGGTAAACGTCCATTTTCTCCGGCCTTTGCCTTCCATTTCCATCCATGGATAACAGCTTGTTCTGACTGAGTTTTCCTCCAAAGTTTTCCACAGACGTATTGAGCTATCAGGTGTCTTCCAACTCGTACACGAAGCCCATCCCTGTGGGAATAAAAGTGCAGTGTTTTTCATATTGTCCTTCACATATATTATTGGCTAGAGCTCGCTGTCGCGGCAGTTATGAGCCCGAAATTCGACGCCTCGATAGTCAAAATAACCACTGAGACCTACTAGATCTGATTTTTAGTATCAATCTAGCCCTCATTATCGAATTCGGACCTTCCTTAGGCCCGAATCCGACGGTCAAAGCACTTCCTGTCGGCATCCGATAGTGCTTTTGGAGCTTGTTGCCTCGAATCTGACCACTTCAAGGTGTCAAACACCGTGGAGATGGATTCAACGATCCCCATCCCTTCCCCTTCTAGGGATGGAAAGCTGAGAACCGTTGCCGACTGGAACGAGTGGTATGCAATGGCCAAAGAACGAGCCCATTCTCTGAATATATGGGAATGGTGCAACCCCGACACCCCACTCGATCAGGTGCCTGAATACAAAACAGCGCCTATTGCAGAGGATATGCCAGGAGATGAGGCCACTGCCGAAATCAAAAATAGGTATTGTCTTGTGGAGATGGCTGTCTACAAATTGGAAAATGCAGCCTTTGAAAAATGGGCCGAGGCAATATTTGATATGAGCCATTACATCTCTATTACCGTCGACCCGATCCATTTCCCTGCGATTAAGGCTCATTCCGATCTACACATGAAATTCAGAGCCCTCAAGGCCATCTTCGGTAACCAAACGGCCTACAAACAAGACCTACGATCCAAGTGGCATCAAACAACCTCCAAGGAACCGACTACCAAAGATATCATTGGTTGGACTGAGCAATGGATGGCCCTCTATAACCAGATGTCCTCAGCGGGCATGGCGATCTCAGACGAAGAAGCAATTTTCCTCTTCATGAACGCGGCATATTCAATTAATCCCATGTGGTGGAATTGCATGAATATCCGAATTACCCTGGATGATCGCAAAGACAATATCCAAGACGTGGTCACAAGCTTCCGGAGAAGCTACGATCAAATTCTGATACACGACGTGAATCCATCAAACACACCGAACAAAGGTGCTTCTCGACCCTCCAAGGGTAATCGGAAGCGCAACAAACAGAATGAGCCCCTTGTTTCTTTTTAGTCGGTTTCTTGGAGGCTGTTAGGGTCCATTTGTTTCGTAGGCCTTGTCTGTAGTAACATGGCTTATGTATCCTGTGGGAGTTTGCGTACCTATCTAATAGACTAGTTGACCCAATGACTAGAGTCTGCTAGACATCCACATTCGTGTTTGAGCCCATTATGGAGTAGCCCTGGAGTTATTGATACCTAGTATGGCTTTCTCGTTGCAAAATTCTAGCCGATGAGCATGGAAACCGAAAGCGGTGCGTTTAATATTCAATCAAAATACCACCAAGCAAAGCTAGCCATTGGATGTATCAATTGGTTTGACCCCGGGGCCAATCATTCTTGCATAAATTCCCTCAATGTATCATCAAGCAACTTTGTAGGGAAAAAAAGGAATCCAATCTAATACGATATGGGGAACCAATTTGGGTTATAATCTATGGCCTGATTGTGTACACATATGGCTCTATCGCACACCCGACCACCTGGTTTCGAGGAGAGATCAAGAACTACCTAGGTATGATCTCACATATCGTAACAGTGTCCACATCTCATTACAATGCCTCTTTGTCCAAGCCCCTCACACGGGAAGATGTACGTCATGTGCCTTACGGCGATCATGCGGTGCCTTCCCCGCGCCAAATGTCGGGGTAAGCTCCACTCTCAAAACACATCTCTCTCTCTTCCTTCTCTTCTCTTCTCTCCCACTCTTCAAACCACCATCATGACAAAAGGATTCGCAGCATTTTCTCCTCAAGTCGAGGAAGTCTTTGACCAGATCAAAGAAACCGACACTGCCGACTACGTCTTCTACGAAGCCTCCGCACACGACAAGAAGATCTCCGTCGCTGAGTCTGGCAAGTACAAAGACTACGCTGACTTCACTGCTCAATTCAAGAATGACACCCCACGGTATGCGATCGTGAAGGTCAAGTACCCCGCTCCAACCGGTGGTGAAGAGCGACATAAGATTGTTCTTATCACATGGTACGTCTTGTGTCCCCACGACGCTGCGTGCAATGCTAATCTCTTGACTGTTTGTGATAGGGTCCCCGAAGGCGCCGGTACTCATGATAAGTCCTACTACACTGCCAATAAAGATCATCTCTACTACTCTCTCGAGGGTATCAGCCTTCATGTCCAGGCACATAACCTGGAGGAAGTGGCACACGCGACCAGTATGAACCCACAATATATATCCAGTGATACAAGCTAACCGCCGACCCTACGCAGTCCTGAAGCAGTTCAAGGTTCTTTAAACCCCCAATAACTAGTCATAGCCCCTGGGAATGGGATCCCTGGGGTGTCAGGGTTGTTCCTATCGACCCCGATCTCCATGGTTTATCGTATGACAGTGGCGTGATAAGTCTATGCACAAGGCAATGCATCCTGACTCTGTACCAAGAAACATGACGAATAATCTAGTTTATTCAATACTCAATATGTACCGAAACCAATTGGTTACACGGAGTACCCCGTTCTCTGTAGGATTAAAGTATGAGATGTAAAATGTGATGTGTAAACGACCTGTGAATTACGGGATGCGGTTAGTTCAGTTACAGAGTGGAAAGAAGAGGCGTCTTGTAGGCACCCGACCAGGGGAGACGAAAAGCGAGGGCATCTGGACGGGGCCTCAACCTTGGAAGGGGCGATATTTTGGACATTGAGTCCACAGCTCATATTTTGTGGTAAAACAGGTCGGTGTTGAGACGCGACCCCACAAAAAGGGTGTGCTGCCTGACGCTAAGCCAGGCAACAGCCAACTGGGTGCCATATTCCTCAGGCCACAACATCTTCTCAGTGACGGTGTACACATTTAAAAGGGAACGGCCTCTGGCCTCAATGCTTGATTCTTTTCCTCAAATCTCACACACGAAGCATTGCAATCATCCCGGCATTGGACGTGGTAATCCACTCGATCTCGCACTCTCTCCCTCTCATCCCCTCCTCATCTTGGGCTTTCATCTCACATCTGCTCCATCCAAACTTCCATCATGCCAACATCCTTCAAAAATGTCGTCATCGCAGTAAGCGGGACATTTCCCAACTTGCGACAAGGTACGGATACTTGGTGTTGAGGCTGATCTGGCCCCACTCCTGAATCGCGCTGACTTCGGGACACACCACAGCCGACGTGAGGGCCCTTGTTGAAAACAACAGCGCCAGATTCAGCACGTCAGTCACAGAAGAATGCACTCATCTTGTGACTACACAAGCCGACGTTGATAAGCAATCGACAAAATGTGAGTTCGCTAGAATCACTGTGAGGTTTCATGGTCGACTAACATATCGATCAGACAAAAAGGCCAACGGCCTTCCCAATTGTCAGATTGTCTCACTCTCTTGGCTTCTCGAATCAGTGCAGGCCAAAAAGCCTCTGCCAGAGTCAAAATATACTTTTGACGACGAGGAGCAAACGCCACAGACAAGCACAACGAAGCAAGAAAATGGCGATGGCGATGGCGATGCCACCGATACGGTTGCCGAGACAAAGTCAAAAGCCAGAAAGCGAAGCGCAAGCGGGGAAGAGACAGGAGCGTCAAAGAAGAAAGCCAAAGATATTCAAAAGGCTACAGCAAAGTCCCTGAATATCCCCATCGATGAGGGGTTTAACAAGCGGGGCGGCCCATTCATGCGTAAGTGAATGCTGATGCTTACTTGCACGAGATATTCTTCGAAATCTTTTGCTGACATGTATCTATAGAGCCAACGGTTTACGTTGATGACGCAGGTTTAATTTGGGACGCAACTTTGAGTCAAACAGTGGCATCAGACAATGCCAACAAATTTTATCGCATCCAGCTGTTGGCCGGCACCAAGGGAAACTTCATGACTTGGACACGATGGGGCCGAGTTGGCGAGAATGGCCAGTCTGCTGCCCAGAACTTCACAGATCTGCAAGGTGCTATCGCGCTGTTTGAGAAGAAGTTCAAAGACAAGTCGGGCTTGGCCTGGGAAAACCGGCTTGGTACCCCCAAGAACAAGAAGTACACCTTCCTTGAGCGCAACTATGAAGAAGATGAAGAGGAGGAAGAAAAAGCACCCAAGGTTAAGAAAGAAGACAACAGTTCCGCGGTCGAAAGTCTTTTATCGAAACCTTTGCAAGACCTGATGTCTTTCATTTTCAACCTCGATCACGTTCTGCAGGCACTTGCATCCATGTCCTACGACGTGCATAAGCTTCCGCTGGGCAAGCTTAGTGACCGAACTTTGAAGAGTGGATTCTCCGTTCTAAAGGAACTGTCTGAGGCTATCTCTGATCCAGCCTCGGTGCCAGCCAAATATGGCACAGCTTATGGTCCAACAATTGAGCACCTGACCAACCGGTACTTTACACTCATCCCTCACGTCTTCGGACGTAACAGACCTCCTATCCTGGGCACCGATGCCCAAATCAAAAAGGAGGTCGAATTGCTTGAAGCCCTGACCGACATGGACGTCGCCAACGAGATCATGACCGAGTCAAAGGAGAGCGACCAAATCCACGAACTGGATCGACAGTTCCAAGGTCTAGGAATGGAAGAAATGGTGGAATGTGAGTACCAAAACGAAACGAAGACCCTTGTGTGCAAAAAACTAACAATCCATAGTGGACCATTCGTCACAAGAATTCGAGGAACTCGAAAGCTATCTCCAAAACTCCCGTGGCAGCACACATCGCATGGACTACAAAGTGATCAACATCTTCCGCATTGAGCGCCAAGGCGAAAACGACCGCTTCAATTCTTCCAAATACGCCAATATCCAAAACAGCGATCGCCGTCTCCTCTGGCACGGCTCCCGCAGTACCAACTTCGGTGGTATCCTCAGCCAAGGTCTTCGCATCGCACCCCCAGAAGCTCCAGTCAACGGGTACATGTTCGGCAAAGGCGTCTACCTAGCCGATACTTCCAGCAAGTCTGCAAACTACTGCTGTCCCTACAACAGCGGTGGCATGGGTCTGCTGCTTCTTTGCGATGCTGAAGTAGGTGCGCCCATGCTTGAGCTTGAGAACAGTAACTACAACGCTGGGGAGGATGCTCTCAAGGCTGGCAAAATTGCTACCCTTGGAAAAGGCCACATCGTGCCTGGTGGATGGAAAGATGCCGGTTGTGTTAATCCTGCTCTGGCGGGCGTGAAAATGCCGGATGTTACTGCTAAGAAGTCCAATACTAACCGGCATGTTGGGCTCTGCTACAATGAGTACATCGTCTACGATGTCGCGCAGATTCGCCAGCGATATCTATTCCAGGTTCGCATGAACTAAGTCGGATTGAATGGACTTACGGGGTAGCTGGTGACGGTCACTAAGCGGGCGTTCAACAATGTATCTTAATCTTATGCTCACCTGGGCATACATCTTAGTTGGGTTTCAAGGCTCAAAAGCTTTCGGCTATGGAAAATATGGCGTTAGGAAAAATAGTTGTTGGTTCCAAGGTGTCTTGAATACGTCCTCTGGGCCGATGGTATGCAAACTTGCACTTTCAAGGCTCCACGGAGTTTCTTTACTAAAACTACTATCACTGGATAAGGAATGAATTTTTCTCCTAAGCAAGCATTATGTGATTTCGAGGTCTTCTAATGTATCGGTCTATTTCAAGGCTGGGTCATTGGCACGCATAACATGGCGTGACTGTACAATTACTACTAGGAGTAGTAACAAATGACTTTTGTGTTCAACAGAGAGTGAAAAAAGTATGAAGTAGCCAAGCGAGGGTCGGTATCATCTGGAAGTTGAAGTGCCCTAACTAGCGTGAATGAATTTTTAGAACCCCATAGCCTACACTAGCTATAAGTCCACTGGAATTTCACCTGTTGAATGTGATACAGCCGCCTTACTACCAGAGATCTTGGTGGAGATGGTATCCCATCCCGGCACCCCTGAGAGTTCGCGCGATTGAGTTTATGCGAGGAACTTTGGGACTCGAAGTGGCTGCACAACCGAACTCTGCTCTGCGGGGAGCTAGTGAGAAAAAGTCAAAAGCACACCTGGGCATTGAGACCGCTACCGGCAGTGTCGCAAGCTCGCGTGAACTTCTGTCCTATTGGACCTCGCAAATCAATATGGCTACGCGGTGTCCTCTGTCTGTGGGTTTTGTGGGGCTCGTAGGGATGGGCTGGGTCTTGCACCATCCATCCCACGCTGAATTGTTGGGAGCAAAATGTGATCTCAGCTCAGCGCGTGTTTCAAGTTCTTGTCTCGCCTAGAAAAGAGTACTTGCTCAGATGACATTGTGGGATCTACCGGGCTGGTATGGATCGCCTTAGAAGATTGATTAGGGTGGTTGTCGACGCAAGAGGCATTTGACTAGGATGATATTCTCCAGCCCCTCGACATCTCAATTACAGCGGTATGTAGACAGATTTCTTTCCATGTCAAACGAATGGTCCCGGGTTTAGTCTATCTATAGAGTAGATTCTTGGCCGAGGACTAGCCTTTCAGTTTTTCAAGCAGAGTGAGACAAGCCGACATAGTCCCTTTCTCTTCTTTTCTTCTCGCCCCTACATCTCGAATGCCAATCCTGCGACGTCACAAACCCAAGAGTCTACCATGGTTTCGAGATCTTCAAACGATGGCTGGAACGATTGTGTTTGAGTTAAGGGGAAATACTAGTCGATTGGCCCACTCTAGTTGGCCCTTCATGCCCAGGAGACGAGACAACTCTGAAAATCTCTCGGGACTTGGGTCAGCCAATCCAACGGCCAACCTTAAGCCGCCCCCACGTTTACACCGCACCATGATGGAATATTCACCATGGAAAAGTGGGATCTTCGCGTCTCAACTACGGGCAGCGGGTGGGGTTCAGACACTATGGGTAAAACCATAAGCCTCATGCTGATTCCGCTTCTCAGATATCGTGTCATCATCGGCTTCCCTGTTTGTGCCTAGTCTCGGCAATCCCACCTCGTCATTCGCATATATTGCCCAGATTTTGACGGAAGGTTTGGGGAGTTTTAGTGTATTCAGCCAATCATTAGGGCCAATATAAAGAGCATTGGGGTGATCATCCCTATAACCCACCCACGGCCAGCCGTCACCCAAATGTCTCGGACCAGGGTATTTGCGGGATGTTGCCCGAGCCGTGATAGTACTTCTCCCGAATGACATCCCTACCGGCCCCGATGCTGGGGTTTTGTTTGCTAATCCCGATCAATCCTTCGGTCAAGTTCCGGCAATTGGCTGGAGGTCTCCCCTGTGGCTTGGTAAATGACACCTTATTGGCGCAGAGTCCCGGGTCAAAACCTTAGAAACTACCCCAGAAGGAATGGAAGCAGAATGGATGGGGGGGGAAACCTTAAATTACTCTTGGCCATGGAACGGGTCAGGAGCAGAAGGACGTCTACATTAATCCATACTGCATTACAGGATCTCTAAAAAAAAGGAGGGGGAAGCAGGGAAAAACAGAAAAAATAGGCGAGAAAAAGTATGGGGAAACTAGCACCCCGGAAAACCCCGATTTCCCCAGTTTCGGAACACGCGACGCAAGCCTGACGGAGAAACTCCGACAAAATATCGGCGAATATTTCGTTTCGGGATAGGGCTTGGCGGCGGCCCGATCTCACTGGCCGAAATCTCTGCTGCGATTTATCGGCTGCGAAGTCGGTTTCGCTGGTCTGAGTCGATTTTTGAACAGTTCAAAATCGGGATCCACTCGGAATGACATCCTGAGAGAGATTTCGTCGTCGTTGATGACTCGAGATGGTCTTCGAGACGTTCTCGGGGAAACCTCGCCTGTCATCGCCCATATGCGCGAATAACCCAGACCCACTTCTCGGGCAAATGTGACTTGGCTAGAGTGCTGATTGGACAATCTAAGGAGATGGGGCCATGGGTCATAGAATGGAACCTTGGAAACCTTGCAGATGGCTCGACTCCGTTCTCCATACCCCGTGGAGAGTTTACCCCGACTTGTGTTGGGTTTTGGCTCTCGGCTATAAAGATGTCTTTTCCCCCACTGTTTGCTCACTCGACACTGTCCTGCTTACTGTCTACGGGCTAATCAGTCCTATAACTCTATCAAATTATATTCAGTTTAGCCCAACATGGCAGGTCTAGACCTCAATGTCGACTGGAAGTCGAATCGATGGGCCATCGCCTATTGTCTCGTGGCCGCCATCGGTGCCCTCTGCTACGGATACGATACGATCTACTACACTGGAATTCAGGGCATGGCATACTTTGCTAAGGACTATGGTGTGAAGACTGCAGATGGCTGGGAGCTGTCAACGACATTCCTGTCGCTGTCTGCCAGTATCATCTACGTGGGCGAGCTGGTCGGAGCCATTGGTGCTGCTCCAATCAACGACTTCTTCGGACGCCGCATTGTGTTCTTGTCGGCTTCTCTTTGCATCATTGTCGGAGCCATCGTGCAAGTGTGCTCGTTCGGCTCTGACCCCGTCTTCTACGTCAGCCGTGTCCTGATCGGTCTGGGTATTGGTCAGTTCACCGCTACCTGTTTGATGTACATTGGAGAAGTGGCACCCTCTGCCATCAGAGGTCCTGCTCTCATGTCCTTCCAGTTCATGCAGTCCATCTCGCAACTGGTTGGAGCCTGTGTCAACCAAGGCACAGAGAAGATCCAGAGCGCCGAGTCTTACCGCATTCCCATGTGTCTGCTGGTTGTTCTTCCCGGCATCATGCTCCTGTGTCTTCCTTTCACCCCCGAAAGTCCTGTCTGGTACATGTACAAGGACAAGCGTGACAAGGCCATCAAGGCCCTCCGCAAGATCAACCGCAGCGCCCGCGACTATGATCCCTCAATGGACCTCCAGACGATTGATGACCAAGTTCAGATGGAGCGCGAGATGGCCAAGGACGCTACCTGGATGTCCCTCATCACCGACCCCGTTGAGCGCCGCAAGCTCTTCTACGCCTGCGGTGTCATGTTTGTCCAGCAGATCAACGGCATCCAGTTCTGGTACACCTACGGTGTTGTCTTCGCCCAGTCAATTGGTGTTGCCGACCCCTTCACCATCAACACTATCATCTACGTCCTTCAGATCATCACCGTCGGTGTATCAGTCGTCTTCGGAAACAAGATCAAGCGCCGCACCAATCTCCTCGTCTGCTCAGCCGGCATCTTCGTCTCCCTCATCGCCGTCGGTGGTCTCGGCACCACCCGCGCCGCCGATGGCTCCTTCACCCGTGGCGTTGGCATTGGCATCGTCGTCCTTGCCTACCTGAACATCATCTTCTACAACTTCTCCATCGGTACCCTCTCCTACTCCATCGCCTCGGAAGTCTCCGTCGGCCGTAACCGAAACAAAATCACCTCCTGCGCCATGGGCGTCTTCTTCCTCACTGTCTGGCTCATGGTCTTCACCAGTCCTTACATGTACTACACCGGCGACCTTGGTCCCAAGATCGGCTTCGTCTACGGAGGAACAACCCTTCTCCTGCTCGCCTTCTCCTGGTTCTGTGTCGGCGAGACCGCCGGCCGCAGCAACGCGGACATCGAGAGACTCTTCCAGGACCGTGTCCCTGTCCGCGAATGGGCTACCTATGTCATTCCTACGGATGATGTGACCTATGTCAAGAACAAGGGCACTGAGGATGAGCAGATTGAGATGGCATGAGTTACGTTATATGAACATCAATGAATGATACACTGCATTGCATGACCACCTTTTTAATTCTCTGTAAATCTCTTAGAAATTGCTGTCTCCAGTGGACTTATGAATAAAACGACAAAACTTCTTCCACGTTTAATTCTTCATGCCACATTAGCTTAGGTTATTCTTGGACGCCTACACTAGCGTGGAGTCACACTCTAGCTAAACCCCTTCATACGTATCACGGATTTCCTACACAGCCTAAACTTGCAGTGTCGCTGATTTGATTACTGTGAGAGGCTGGAGCACCACCGGAAGCAATGCATTGTTGCTCTCGAGTGGGTGGACACTCCTATGTAGGCCCATCGCTTGACGCAGTGCTTAGTAGTCAAAGGCGATGCTCCTTTCGTTCAATCTGATCTCTCGGCACACGGTGCAAGAGGTACATTGCCTGTATGGCCAAGAAATAACGATTCTGCTTCGCTTGCGGACGAAGCCCTCCTTTAAACCTCCAGGGCCGCGATTTCCCAGATCCCTCTCAGCTGAGCTCCTTGCGGTTCCATGCAGAGATGGGCACTTGGTAACTGCGCCTTGGTCAGGCTGTCTCCGCAAATACATAGGTATGAATCTTGAGATATCGGGCCTCATCTCGCGGTGGCGTAGGTTGGCCTCGTGGGTTGCATCTTTAGAGGGGAGTTGGATTTCGTGAGAAGAGATTTGGTGGGAAATAAAATATCAAACATAGGTCCGCCCGACGAAAGACTTGTGCAGACGTAGAGATCGGCTTCAAGCCAGAGTAACTTGGCCAGAGGCCCAGACGGGTAAAAATATGATCAAACATCAATGTAGTTGCTGAAACACGAATAGAAAAGAAGTGATTAGATAGGTGAGAATAAAGTGATAAAAAGAAGAAGACGACAAAATGGGAGGCACTGCTCAACCCAGGCTACACAGCCTGTTCGTAAAGGGGGGCGGGTGGCACCGCTAGAATAGGCGTACTTTGCTCACTCGATGAGCGTGGGGACATGATTTCCGTTATCATTGGATGTTCGAACAGCTCCACGTCAGCTGCGTCCGGTACAACAAGATCTGAGTAGTGATCGATATAGGCCGGTGGTGGACTTTGGTTATTCTGCATATGCTGCATGTCCTGCCCGTGAGCCGAGGCACCATCACTGGTTACATGCGGCGTCATGTATATCTTGAAAGGCATGACCGACTTGATCTGGACTCGTGTTAGGCAATTTTCTTGAACTGGGACGGGGCGCATACCTGGCTTGCGTTCTGCTCGGCTCCATTGCTGAACTGTGCCGTGACCACCAGCTCATGCGTGATCTTGATGAACTTGTTTGAAATGCTTTGTGAGCAGGCATTCAAGCTTTTCGGCAGAGAGACTGGCTTTGTGAATCGCCATTCGATATCGGAGTCATCCTCCGGGTTTTGAGCCTCGTGGGTAAAATCAAAACTGTTGGCGAATACAGTTTGACTATGCGCCTCGGTCAGGAAGTGGATGTTATGCCGCACTGATTCTGCGGCAGTAGCCTCCAATCGCACAGTCTGCTTCTCGATCACTTTGATCGTTACAGTAGTGAGCTTGGTCTCCTTGGACAACGGTGCAAACCAGCATTCCACGGGGAATGAACACCCGAAAGGTAAATTTCGATCATTGATCGAAACGCAGTACTGGACACCTTTGTCCGTATGTCCCTCAAGAGTCTACAAATATAAGTCTGTGGTCCTTCAAAATGCCGAACATAACATACCAATGGGCAGAACTGTCTCTGATAGCTCGAGTTGAAATCGGAGACATGGTAGATCCTAATAGGCTGCGATATCACCAAATCACTTTTCAGGCGTCGCTCGATGACAACTTCTACCTGGTAAGTGTGGAATTGGTGTTTCGGGCCGGTGACTGTATCCAGCAGTTTACATGGAAGTGGGATATCGAACAGGAATGCATGGTCACCCGACGGCATTCGGAAGTTGGTTTTTGATGATGCCAGCGCCTGTTGTTGGTCAAATGTGATTTGCTCTCGATTCTCTGTGCCCAATATTCCTTCGATGGCACTATAGACTAAGTGAGAAAGAAAGTCAACGTGAAGAGTAAAAGAAATCAACCCCTACATTGCCATGGTTCCCCGCAGTCTCACCTTGATGCTCTTGAAGGAGGTTTCATGAGCGAGTGAGAGATTGAATTTCCCCGATACCGAGCATGGGTTTCTCTCTTCTGTGATGAAGATACATGCTTGATCAAGACTATAGCTCTGGTTAGTTGGACATTCTTGCGGCGCCGAGTCAACCTTACCTCAAATCAGAACCAGCGATCTGCTTTCGGAACATCGTCAAAGCTTCAACGGGCATCTGGAAAGACATTTCAGTAGTAAATAAGTTAATTAATCGGCGGATTGATTTCGGGGAATAAATCATGGCGCATTGTTCTCTTTATACTTCGCGTGGGCGCGTTGGAGCGGACATTCTTAACTGGGGTCGGGATGGGGATTTCAAGGAAGCAGACCCCATCAACGTAACTCTTGTCCCCGGGAGGAAATACCGACATTCTTGTGTTCCTATCATGCGTACACATCATCAAGATGGTCTGTTATGATGGGCTGCTCAAGACGCGTTACAACGAGCATTCCGCTGGAGCTTGGCTTTTTCCTAAGCTCTATTCTGTAGATACAGACGCGTTCTCGTTTGTTTCTGTCCCTCAAGCTCTATTTAGTGCGAGTGTGAGCTATTTGAATGGATCCTCAATCCGGCTGATAGTTTTAGAAAAACAAATGTATAATTCAACATCTTCTGCGCTTTGGGGGTGTTAGACAAGGGCTGAAATCTCCCCACCAAGGCTGTATGTTAGACTCAGCTGGACCAAAGTAAGATTTGAACTTGCTGCATGACTTTATCGTGCATCAAGTTAGCCGATCAAGGATCAATTGATATTCCAGCGCTTTGATCAGAGTCTGTCATTGACAAACTCGAAGCCGGTGACGTCAAGGTCCGACAACAACTGATCATTCGAATAGCTTGAAAAATTGAGATCAGGGAAATTGCCGAAGAATAGATCAAATTCCTCCAAGTCCGCTGATGATAGAGAGTCGCTATCCACTTCATTCCAATGTGAAAGCTGATTTGGTCCACAATAGGTACTGTTGAGATGGTGTACACGGTCCGACTTGGGCTCTGTTCGCCCCGATGCTTCCTCAAACTCAACGTTCGAGTACGACTGTAGGTTGGCACTTGTATCGGGTGGATGGTTCGGTAGATGGTGCAACTCGGGTCGAGAGTTCAATCGGGTGATATCGGTTTCATGGTTTGTGGAACGTTCCTGATCTATGGTGGGTTGGATGTTGCTCAACACTCGATGGCCTAATCTAGCCATTACCGCAGCCTGCCACCACGTGGTACTTAATTTCTGGAGACACTGGTGAAAGAAACGGAGTCTGGGGAGTGCCGTGTGGCGAGCTGACGGTAATTTGCTTCCTCGTGTCTGCTTGTATGCGACCGAGAAGGAAAGCGATATGGTGTAACTTATCATTGGAAGTGGCAGGAACTTCCTGATGTCTCTATTGCAGAAGAGACTTGCAAGTGACAATATTGAATGGTCTTGTCGGATGTTGGATATCCGGGGCCGCAGACGCCCCTGTAGACCATTCGAATGGGTCGACAGAATGATAACGGAATGATAAATGAGATCAAGCCATTCTATCGGCTTGGGGGTCAGACAACTTCATGATATAGGCCTTTCCAGAGTTGAAGTTTCATACCTAGGATATCTGGGGCTACATCCCAACCCTCACACTGCTCAACAATCTCCTCAAACGAGGGGATGTCGAGTTCCCCCTGCTCTGCGCCTTTTTGGATCGGTCGGTAACAGTTGATAACCTCGCCCAACTTGTCGGCAATTCGCAACCAGATCCGAAATGCTGGCTGGAATAATGGAGCAACATCATTGACCCCTTGGCTTCGATCTGCATCGTGTATCATCAACGGCCTCCCATTCATGGCAGCGTTCCATCGGTCCAGGCTCCATAAACACCAAAATAGTGCCTTGGGAGACTGGAGGGTATTCTGATCAGGTCTCATCAAATGTAACCCCAGGGTTTGCGTATGATGGATGGCCTGTGCTAGGTTCAAGGAACAGTCTTCAGATCCAGTGGCCCCCCATTCGTGAAGTGATAACAAAGCGAGGACCTGGATTGTGAGGACCTTTCTCTCGGAGCGCCGTGGGATCTTTTGCAAGATATCATCATAGAGAATCCTGCTGAATTCCCTCAAAGGGAGTGGCACTGCATGATTATCAAGGTACAGAGAGCCAGCGGCAGTTGAATCTTTCGCAGCAACGAGACATATTGCTTGGATAAGAGGCATAGGTAGCTTTCCTCCTTGGTATTGGTTCCTAGTCGATTCCTCGTCAAGGATGGGCAATATTGGATGGATCCGTCGAAAATAGATATCAACCAAAAGATCCTGAGTCTTTTGATGTGGCATGTTTTCCCAAACAACACCACTTGGGTGGTGCTCCGTCCGATCGCCACGGCCAGAGTACGGAATATAGCTTGGATTTGCTTCTGCTTGCTCAGCAGAGCACTCCTCTGGACACAACCACGCACCAACATCGCCCCTTTGATATTTGCCTTTCCCCAGCCTTGACTCTTCTTTGTCAACAAGTGCCGCCATTGGATTTGAGTCACAGGCAAATCGACGAGGCTCTTCTAGAACCTCTGTACTCAGCCTGTTGTGATAGGTGTTGGGCGATGCTCTGCGCTCAACCCTCATGTCTTGGGGTGAAGAACCACTCGTTGATATGTGTAGAGGGGATGCAGATCTACTGCGTCCAACTGGATCACGTCTTGACCTCTGTGAAGATGGGCTCTCAGTGTTCGAAACTGTGGAGCTGTCCATCGAGCGCGCTGGGCGGGGTATACCCTCGACTTCGTTGTGAAAGCATCTTTTCTACTCCTGTCAGTTCGAGCTCCAGTCTGCAGTAGGTCTAGCCATTCGGGAGCTCTGACCCTACCTTTTTGTGGCGGCAGGCGTCACAAGCACGCCGAGCTTGGCCTCTCTTTACATTTGCGCCGTCTGAGCCGACCAAGAATGTCAGTTCCATTGTGAATGGCTTTGAAGGCTGAGTCCATCTTTCAAATGAGTAGCTCGGGCGGGGCTCTTTCGCTTCGGGGGCGGAACATGCAGTCGCCACCGGAGCGGCAACTGTCCCAATGCGGAAAGTCCGACATGAAGTAGACCTGGCGAAGGACAACCACGAACTACCGTTGTATATTGTCGCTCTTGTGATGCACTTGTATTTCCTTCAAGTGCTCTCTTTAACACTGGAATCAAGCAATGTCTGAATCAAATGCCATCAATCATACGTTTTTTTTTCCTCGTTTATCTCGGCGTGCTTGAAAACCAGAGAAATCTCATGAGTCATGACACATATTCGGCATACAGAGATTAGACATGCGTCGTCCCGATGTCGCTTATTCCGCCGATACAAGTGCGAGAGGTCCACGGGTAGTTCCAGGAAGGATTGACAAATACAGAGCGATGCAATTTTCAAAAAGTGTAGCTAGAGAAATCCCCACGAGGAAAATTCGCAGATTGGCATACATGGCCACCGAAAACAAGAAGCAGAGGATGAGTGAAGTAAGCGCCAGATGAGATCAATTGTAAAGATAATGACAAGTTGGTGAAGCAGATGACCAACAGCAAGGATCACGAGCCGTCGATGGACCTTATCCGTGCAGTGGTTGTAAAATGCAGAAGTGCGAAAGGAGTGGTATCAGCAAGCTCGCCATAAGGAGAGGAAACGATGCTAGAAATATCAGGGTGCAGGTGAAAATATCAGGCGCTTGTAGAATTGTAGTCCGCGGAACTTCGCGGATGTATGCAGGGGTGTTTGAATTATGTATGTATTAACGTCGTGGCCTGTAGCAGGGTTCGAGGTTGACGGGCAAGGAAGAGATCGCAAGGGAATTGGAGGTCTGAGCATGCATGAGGATTCCACGGATCAAATTAGAAAATGACGAATCGCTTCTGTTTGGGCTTGTCGTCTGTCGTAGAGGTTAGCGGTGCGGCTTGAGTGACGAAAGAGGGGAACTCACGTTGGTCATCATCCTGACTCGGAGATTGATCTTTGCGGTCGGTTTTCTTGAGCCGAGCTCCTTTCCTTGTGGCTCCACCGCGAGGAGTCGTGGAATGAGTGGCATCAGCCGCTGCGCGGATGGTGGCAATGCGATGCTTGGCGCGCTCGTCGCCTTGGTCTGCTGCCTTCACATACCACACATTTGACTCGAGAGGATCACGACGGCACCCGATTCCCATTTCAGTGAAATATCCAACGGCGTACTGTGCCTTTGCAAGGCCCAGATTACCGGCCTGCAGCGCCCACTCGTATGCCTCGTTTTCGTCCTTCTCCAAGACGGGCTCTGCTCCAACTAGATACCAGGCACAAAGCGCCATCATGGCGAGTGGATGGCCATTTTGTGCGGCGGTGGTATAGAAATGAATACTGAGAGCTGGATCTCGCGGGCAATTTAGTCGGCCATGCTCATACGCATCGCCAAGTCTGTAAGCTGCCTCGACGTGACCCAGCTCTGCAGACTTGGTGAACAATTGTGCGGCGTAGGTTTCGTCGGGGAAGACGTCTTCTCCAAAGCCTCTCTCGTGCATAATTCCGAGTTCATAGGGTCCGGAATTGTACTGCGCGTCTGCAGATTCCGTCGCACGCTTCATCCACTTGACACCCTCACGGTAACGCTTGCCGAGTCCCATATCGCCAGCGATACAGGCCTTGGCCATGCGCATCATGGCGCCCGGGTGGTTCTTCGACGCCGCCTGGCGATAGAATTGCACTGCGCGCCCACCGTCCACGCGAGATCCCCAGCCAAACTCGTAGCACAGGGCTGTTCGGTAGCATGCTTCGACGTGACCGTGTTTACTGGCTGCTAGGAATAGTGGGAACGCTCGATCGTGGTCTTCGCGGCCTTTGCTGAAGAGCCCTGACGCGTAACCATCACCGAGGTAATACTGAGCGAAGGGGTAACTGCGGTCTGCGAGGCGCTGCAGAATTGACTTCGATTCACGAAGGAGGCGGGCTCTGGTGATGGGGCTTGCGTCCTCGAGGTCCACGCTTGGCATCTCACGCATCGAGTTTATCATGAATACAGCGAATTCATAAAGCACCGTTGGCTCGTCTGTTTTCTTGACATTCGCTAGGTACATCTCAAAGGTTTCTTTGTGGCTAAGGAGGGAGGCATTGTTGCCCACGGAGGCTTGCAGGCGTGAGTTGTCAAATTGAGCTGCCGTCGGGCCGGGTTGGGGGTACGATGTATTGAGCAAGTCAAGGAACGAGGATGACCGGTTGTCGGGTGATGCGTTGGAGTTGTGGGATGAGGATCTGGCATGTAAGTAAGGCGACGCAGAGAGATTGCGCCGATGGCCTCCATGTTCTGAGGTTGAAGAGTACGCAGACAAAGGTCGCGATAATCTCGACCGGACCGCAAGCTTGTCCGTCGACCCAGATCGAGCATCTGCATTGGCCATTGGTTTCCCGGGCGATTTTGGAGTCGAGTTCTGTTGGTGGTGGTACGCTAGAGGCTCATAATTGTCCGAAGTCTGCACCACGCTGTCCAAGCTGCCCCTGGAAGAGCTATGATAGCTCTGGCCATCGCGCTCTAGTGAGGAGGCGCTCTTCTGGGGGTTTCCATGGCCGTCGTCCTTCTGGTGTGGCTCCACCACTGACCACGAGCCACTGCTGGCGGGAGTGTGCCCGTAAGGATGCGATCGTGCATAATGTGGGGCGTGCGACGAGTCACGTCGCGGAGGGTAGGAGGGATTCCAACTCTGCTCTGGCGGTTGCACAGCACCATCGATGGACATGTCTGCAAACTCCGGGAGCTCTAATTGCGGCGTCACAGGACCATCGTCAGAGTGTTCAATGGGGACAGACGAGGCCTGGATGTCTGCCCCATAGTCGATCTTAACGGGCGAGCGCGGCGAATTCTGAAGAACGGGCGAGAGTTCGGGATGTGACGTGTGGATTGGAACGGGTTTTCGGTTAATGTTCAGGCTCTGTGGGGGCGTGGTGATCGTGCGTGGTGTTGACTCGTCCGAGGGATATGGGGGAGATGATCGGAGATAGGCCGGCGGAGGTGTCGGCAGCGCCTGGCGGTAGCCTGGGGCAGTAGCCATCATGAAGATGAAGATGAGACCACAAGTTCCAACGCAAATTCTCCTATCGAGCGATGCTTATCGCATATATGTCAGGAAGAAGTGGTCTCAAGAGTGGAGTAGAATAACAACGATCTACTCCAAAAAAGAAGCGAGGGGCGAGGAGTTCCCAAGGGAAGTCCCATTTTCGTATTTCCCCCACTCGCTAGTTCTGGTCAAATTGTGAGAGAATTCGTATAGTCGAGTAAAATACTCCGTACCTACTTCTTACAGGATTCCTTTGTTACGCGCCTTACAACAATCTATTCTTACACCTGGGCATAGCGACATAAGCATCTCCGGTGCATCTGATCCGTACAGAACTCCTATAACCGTCCATTGGCCTTGTCCCACGGGTCTGACATCTCCACAAAGGGCCCTGGGGCGAAACCGGTCTCCCGTCCGAGACATTCTAAGAATAAGTCTGCTGGATGACCTGGCACGCATTGGGGAATTTTCCTAGCTTGGCAATGAAACTGAAATTCAGTTATGTACACATACGCGCATAATACTCTACAAAGTACGTACTACTAGTACTACTACTACTGCTGGAATTGATAGTGGAGACGACGCTGGGGCATAACTCTAACTCCCCGTTTCGTTAGGGCCATTCCGCGTGCGTGGCAACTATTGAACCCTGGCACTGCCCGGTCTCATCTCTATGCAATGAGCAACAATGTTAAGTGCCTAGCTCGTGATTTGAGTCAATTTCTGAGTACTTCGTGCCTAGTATTCACCTGGCACCTGGACACCTGACACATGGGCCTTGGGGGTTCGAGCTTAACGCACCGTAGTAGGTATTTTGTAACCGAGATGGAAATATATCTCCGGGCCATACTCTGTACCTAGGTACGGAGCATATTACCTCCATTTAGTGACCCCCTACGCGAACCTTGGAACCCTGGAATTCAATGGTTTGTCCAAGAGATTCAGATAAATAAAAACCTGCGATTGAGTTCGTACCTTGTTTCAATGCCCCAGGGAACCTTCGCACGGCCCGTATCGATCCCATGGATGGCGCTTTCATGAACTCCTTGCGCCGGCGCACGCGCCCAGGCAAGCCCACCACATTTTAAGTGCGGAAACAATGTACGGAATCCTTTGGACATCCGTGGATGACCTACGACTCGCAAAAGTGGCATTGCATATTCACCTACTGTGTATGGAGAATTGATCAAGGGGCTATCCTCGGAGCCGACTGTGGCCTGATTTTGGATGGTCGAGTTTCTGGCAAGACTGAAGGAAACGTCAGCATTCCAGTAAGAGCCGGAGAGCGTGGCCCGACCTGGGCAGAAGAGTCTATAGGCTGCTGAAGAGCTTGAGATGCATCCGCTAGCTCCGTTAGATTCCAGGCAGATCCGTGCCAGTTTGCTTCAGGTGGAAGGCAAGGACGGGATAGGAGTTATCCAGGACGGCTGTGATACCTGATGTTTATCTTTTCTGCAATGGCTTGAAAAGGCTTAAAAGGCTGGAATTGGCGTGGGAAGATGAACACAACTGAAATAGGCTCTGGACTATGTATGTTGCTTGACCTCCGTCCCGTACGGGGCTACTCGTCAGTGCCGACCAGGTTGATTCTGGGGGTGGGATCGGCCGCCAAATGCCGATCATTTTGGTCAGGTTTGAGATCTGTTTTACTTTTCAGCTTGGTTGCCGTATGAGGCAGTTAAGTAAGATTCAAGTATCTTTCATGGCCATCCTGCTTTCTACACTGAGTATATGAAGTCGTCATTAGATCTCCTGTTGAGACAGATCGGCCAGGTCACACAATTTTCACGCCACTGAAACGATTCTCCAGAATTCGGCCACTGTGTATGTCAGTACAGGTTTTGGAGAGCTGGGGTTCCCAAAGGGGTAGAATTAGCCTTTCACCGACTCGCACGCTATGTCCTGTGTGTAAACAAATAGAGATCTCGATCCCGATACATCATAAAGCGTGCTTAAGTTCAGGGATTCCGGGGTATAAGAGAGCGTGGCATTAAAGATCCACAGAAGCCTAAGCCCAAACAGTCTAGCCCCACGAGAGCCCCGTGACCTCGGCTGCTCTTCCCTTTCATTTTGGGGTCACATCGTACCATGGCCGTGTTAGGGGATTCCATGGGTTTCTGGCCATTTTTGAGTGGTTTGGGAGTAAGATAAAATACACCAACCGTGGCACTAAATGGTATTGGGTACGGAGTACCATACTAAACATAAGACATCTCCGTTACCCAGTGACGGTTCACATATTAATCAAAACAAGCCTAACCGTTTCAAGCAAAGGCAAGGCCTAGAGGCGCTGTAGTCCGTACTCGGGGAGACTTTGTTGTCTCTTGATCCCTTTGCATTTCTCACCTTACTCTTCATTTTGCTGAGAGAGAGAGATCGAGAGGCCTGGAATTACCCTGTGTTGTTCCACTGCCGATCATTTATCTGCGTTAGTGACGTTTGGGTGGGACTTTGTTTATTCTCCACCTCCAAATCTCGTTGCACAGGCCGACCGAGGCGCTTTTGCTGCATCTCATCCTCAGATCAACCAATTTTGCTCCAGTTGCTGGTCAATCGAGCCGCAGGATCGGAACCATACTGAATCGAAAGTCTCGCCCCGGTAGATCTCTAAAATCGCATCGCTTTATTCAGAGTTCGGAACGGCGCATTTGGCATGTTTCACTGCGCAAACGACAGCTCGAGAATTTAATCATTCCGAATCGATTGATGACCAGTGTTTTTCTGAACTGTGAGTGCGTTTATTGTGCCAACAAAGGAAATCCGGCGAAGGCAAAAACAAAGCAGTTGAGGCATGGCAATAGGTTTGGCTGACTATAAACGTTCTGTAGATGTCATTGCCGCAGAGGCCAGGCAAAGCGTCACCTCGTCGTGAGGAAACCCGCGCATTTCGTGAATCATCCCGTCGCCGCCGCCGAGATACCGACTCGGGAGCCCACAGCGACGACCCCACTTCTCCTTCCCACCGACACCGCCGCCGACACTCTCATAGCCACCGGAGAGGCATGGATACCGACGAAGAGCGCATGGAGCGCGGCGCCGACGTGCGGCGCAAAAAAAGCATGGTCAAACCAGAGCGCCGACGAGAGGACCGCGATCACCCAAACTACCACTACCGTGAGCGATCGCATAATATGACAACCTACCCCTCCACCACGGGTAATGACCCGCTGCTGGATCACCGAGAGGGCGAGGCAGAGACCAATAGCTCTCGCAGCATGGAATCGAAGAAAGATGGACTGTACGGAGCGCGAGGAAATGTCAACAAACCGATGGAGCGGGTGCCCAGCCGGCATCGCTCCAAGAAGAAGAAGAGAGGGTCGCGACGATCTTCGAGAGGTGTCTCAGCGGACGAGAAGAGGCGCCGAAAAGCGATTGAGGAGAGTGGCCCACCGGAGCTGTGGCCGACCTATTGCGCAGTGCTCACTTGCTTCATCCCGGACTTTGTCCTGAAGTGCTTTGGCATGCCGCAGAAAGAGCAGCGCACTGCCTGGCGAGAGAAGATTGGTTTGATCAGTATCATTCTCATGATCGCTGCCTTCGTTGGTTTCCTGACCTTTGGTTTCACGGCTACCGTCTGTGGCTCGCCTCCGGTTCGTCTGAAGGTCAACAAAGTCAACTCCAACTACATGATCTTCCACGGGAAGGCATATGATTTGACTGGATCCACTCACCCGTCTGCGGAGGGTATTCCATCTGGTACGAATGTTCTTTATGATCTGCCACACAAGTACGGCGGTCAAGACGGCAGCTTCTTCTTCCAGCAGGTCAATGGCGCTTGCAAAGGTTTGATTACTGCCAAGTCCGACGGAGGAGTTCCTACCAACTCTAATGGAGATCTGGGTTGGTATTTCCCATGTGTGCCCTTCAACCAGGACGGCTCATCAAAGCCGAATTTGACCGTTGAAAATTACCTGGGCTGGGCTTGCCACACCAGCAAATCGGCGCGTAACCCATTCTACACTCTGTCCAGTGATGGTGATGTGTACTACACCTGGGAAGACACCAAGAACAAGAGCCGAAACCTCGCAGTGTACTCCGGAAATGTACTCGACTTGGATCTTTTGGCTTGGTTCAACAGCAGCCAGGTCTCGTGGCCGTCTCAATTCGACGAACTTCGCAAGAACCCGCATGTTCGGGGTGTTGACCTTACCTACTACCTTCAGAGTGGAGAGGACAAGAAGGTCGGAAAGTGTTTGACCCAAATAGTCAAGGTGGGCAGTATCGACACCGACACCGTTGGCTGCATCGCCTCCAAGGTCGTACTTTACGTGTCCTTGATCTTTATCCTGTCCATTGTGGTCGTCAAATTCGCCTTCGCCCTGCTGTTCCAGTGGTTCTTGGCTCCCAGGTTCGCCGCGCAGAGCACGAGTATGGCCTCTGATGCCAGAACCCGTAACCAACAGATCGAAGACTGGTCCAACGATATCTACCGACCCGCTCCCCGCATCGCTGATCCAGTTGCTTCTGATCGAATGAGCAAGCGTGCCAGTTTCTTGCCTACCACATCACGTTTCTCGAGCCCGTACAATGTAAGCAGCAGCAGCGGCAGCAAGCAGAGGCCAGTGTATGTCACAATGGCCAGCCAGAACTCGACCTCCCGTCTCATGCCCAGCTCCGCCCCTGGAACCATGTACAAGTTGAGTCAAAATGGTAGCGGTGGCACTCTGAGCGCTGAAAACTTGCGGAACCCGCATACCGCCAGTCGGACAAGTCTGCTCCCTCCGGGTCAGGACCAAGGTTATGCGACTGTTACGACCGACCAAGAAGGCTCCGGGCCTGCTGGTTTCATCCACGAGGCTGTCGTGCCCCAGCCACCTCCTGAATGGCAGCCATTTGGATATCCTCTTGCGCACTCGCTCTGCCTGGTTACTTGCTATTCCGAAGGCGAGGAGGGCATTCGATCGACTTTGGATTCACTTGCAATGACGGACTATCCGAACAGTCACAAGACGCTTCTGGTCATTTGCGACGGTATCATCAAGGGCAAAGGAGAGGAATTTTCTACCCCGGATATTGTGCTGGGCATGATGAAGGATTTCGTTGTTGCCAAGGACGATGTCCAGCCCTACTCCTACGTGGCCGTGGCGACTGGTTCCAAGCGACACAACATGGCCAAGGTTTACACAGGATTTTACGATTATGGCGACACCTCGATTATTCCCACCGAAAAACAACAGCGTGTTCCAATGATGGTCGTTGTCAAGTGTGGAACTCCCCAGGAATCCACTCAGTCCAAACCCGGTAATCGAGGCAAGCGCGACAGTCAGATTATCCTCATGTCATTCCTTCAGAAGGTGATGTTTGACGAACGTATGACGGAACTCGAGTTCGAGATGTTTAATGGCATGTGGAACGTCACGGGCATCCCGCCAGACTTCTATGAGGTCGTTCTGATGGTCGACGCCGATACAAAAGTCTTCCCCGACAGTCTGACCCACATGGTCTCGGCCATGGTGAAGGACCCCGAAATCATGGGTCTCTGTGGAGAAACCAAGATTGCCAACAAGACCGACAGCTGGGTAACCATGATCCAGGTTTTCGAGTAAGCTCAGCTCCCCCGTGTAACCAGTCCCTCCAACTCACCAAAAGCAGGTACTTCATCTCTCATCATCAAGCTAAATCCTTCGAGTCAATCTTCGGTGGTGTGACATGCCTTCCGGGATGCTTCACCATGTATCGCATCAAAGCTCCGAAGGGCGGCCAAAACTACTGGGTACCCATTCTCGCAAATCCAGACATTGTCGAGCACTACTCCGAGAATGTAGTTGACACGCTGCACAAGAAGAATTTGCTTCTTCTCGGCGAGGATCGCTATCTCACAACCCTCATGCTCAAAACCTTCCCCAAGCGCAAGCAGATCTTCGTCCCGCAGGCTGTCTGCAAGACTGTTGTTCCCGATGCATTCATGGTCCTCCTCTCCCAGCGTCGCCGCTGGATCAACAGTACCGTGCACAATCTCTTCGAGCTAGTCCTCGTTCGTGATCTGTGTGGAACGTTCTGCTTCAGCATGCAGTTTGTCATCTTTATTGAACTCGTCGGCACCCTGGTCCTCCCTGCCGCCATTTCCTTTACTATCTACGTCGTCATCTCCTCCATCGTCAAAAAGCCCGTCCAGGTCATCCCGCTGGTCCTGCTCGGTCTGATCCTGGGTCTACCCGGTGTACTGATTGTCGTCACGGCGCACAAACTGGTCTACGTTCTTTGGATGCTGATCTACCTGATCTCACTTCCAATTTGGAACTTCGTTCTTCCGATGTATGCGTTCTGGAAATTCGATGACTTCAGTTGGGGCGATACACGTAAGACCGCAGGCGAGAAAGACAAGGGCCATGGCGACGCGGAGGGTGAGTTCGATAGTACCAAGATTACGATGAAGAGGTGGCGTGATTTCGAAAAAGGTAAGGCGCCCGCTTGCACCGCTTCAACGTTCTGTTCTAATCTCTTCCAGAACGCCGCTTGCGCAAAACGTGGGCACAGCCCCATGCGTCGGATTACCCGTCGCACTACGAGACGTACTCCCATTATTAACGAAAGCGACCCAGCGTTGAATTTTAACTCTTGATCTTTTGTTCTTTGTCTCCATCTGTTTTCCTGGAGTTGCATCTGGCTTCGATGTGATTTATTTCACCATTACATACGGGCGTTCAGATATTTTAATATTGTGCGGAGGCATAACGGCGTTCCACGACTGACGAGTGTTTATGCTTACGTTCTTAGCCTTCCAAGTTGAAACCTTGGAAGGTTTACTTCTTTTTTTTAATCGGCACTTTCATTCAAGGTTGGACTTTGATGTTGTCATTTTTTGGCGATAAAATAGTGTAGCTCATGCAAATCGTCGATATCAATCTAAAACATCAGCCGCAGCTTCATCCCTGAAATATGTATGGAGTCAGAAGCCGGAATAAGCGATGATATATGCGGAGACCAGGATTTCACATGCTGCATTGGCTGCCCCTTGTTGCTGATTCGGGGCCATCAGGCCAGCGCAGGATCAAAGCGCAGGTCACCGGGCTTGTCCGGTTGGATCTGCAGCACATCCCTGCACTATCATTTACATATGCGAGGTTGAATCTATAGATCAGCTTTGAGGGGGGTATATAACGGACGTAGTGACAGTAGTCAGTACACTGGATGGCACATCTCATGGATGATCCATGGACCCGATGGGGCAGAGCTGACTAAAGAAACAAAAGTCCCCTTTCCCCCTCAAAGGTGATTCTGTTAGGACCCCTCTTGCTTTCGGTTTCGGATATTGAAGAGTCGCCTGCAGCCCTTCCACCGCTTCTCGGCCTCGTTGCTTATAGTGACGTTCTCCACGTTCTCACTGACCACGTTCGGGGAATCCCTTCCACTTCGGTCATTCCTTGCGTCCGACCATTTATTTCCCTGGCGCGGATACCTGTACCGCGCATTGTTCGCTTGATGTCCCATCACCTTTGGGACTAACGATCAGCCCGCATTTCATCCAACGTTTCCGCCAAATCTTTCTTTCTATTCACCTCCTTCCCCCCCGGTCGCCCTTAACTTGACCTCCCCGCGGTTGAATCGGCATTGCTGTTTCGCCCGCGTCCCGCATACCTCTCAGCGGGCACCCAGTGCGCCACCTCTGCAGTGTGGTTACCCCCCACATTGCGAGTCAGCAGTCAGCTGCGAGGCGACCGAAGACCTGCCGCGAAGTCTAGTAGCCAGGATCAGTGGTTCTTCATTATAGGTGGAAGCACTGCAGCCCCTCCCCGTGGTAACTGGACCGTTCCCTCAGTGTTGTACGACCGCCGCTGCCTGCCATCCCTGCCACCCACCCGTTTGGGACGTGATCATCCGTCGACTCGCTGCACGGTGCCTGGAGCGGAACACTAGAACCGAAACTGGTACTTTGGGTCTCACGACCTCGGACTGATCTTTTTGTGGCTCGGGTTGACGGTCCATGGCGGGCGATGCTTCATTTCAGTGACTGTCACGCCGCCTCGAATAGTCCGTCCGACTGCGCTGCGCACTGTCGAGATCCCGCATCGCCGCGCCATGTGTCATGTGATATCGACCCTACGTCAGCTCAACCGCGAGTTATGAACCCTCAACCTTCTTCTGTGGAAAGATCATCCGCTCGGGAAGACGATGGGTCTACCCTGAACTCGACCCCACGTTCGGAAATCTTTTCCAGCGACGACAGCTCTACTCCGGCTTCAACCAATATGGCTTCCGATGTCGATCGCCGGTTACATGATGTGGGTGTCGCAGCACTGGCAGCTGTGTCACAGTATCCACATGCTGTGAATAACCATAGTGGTTCATTCCTGGTGTCGGAAATAGTCAACGCCGTGACGAGCGCTGGAAGCCCGCCCGACTATCGCCTTTTGAACACGCCTTCTCTACTGCCAGGGCGAGGCTATCTTAATACGCAACCTGGATCGCATAATTCGGCTGGACCGGATGTCGCCTTCAGCCACGGGCCACTCCCGGGTGGCGATGTGGATGTCGAGCTGGCTGTACAGAATTTGTTTCATCGCACCGCAGGACGGCAGGGTATCTCCATCGCGCCAGACAGCGATCTTGAATCTCAGAGGGACATGGTCATGGATTATGATCCCACGCCCATGGAATTCATCTCAACGCCCTCATCCGAATCAGATGACGAAATTGAGGATTTTATCCGATTTTACCCGGACGAAGAACAATACTACCATCAACACAAGCAACGCCCGACACAGCCCGATTCCGAAATGGCGGACTATGATCTGGACGACTTTTACAAGACCATCAATTATGAGGATATTGATGTGGATCTACCTCCGTCACTTGGGGTTGCAGTTACCGAACCTGCTGAGAACCACGTTGCCGAACAACCAGAGGCTGTGCCACACCCAGCGTCTATAATACACACGTCCAGTAAGACACTCCCATCATGCGACAAAGCTTCCCATGTTGACTGACCATGTTAGCCTATGAACGAAATCTCACAGTCGATGAATTTATCCAACGATGGATGGTCCAGACAAACGTCATTCCTCGAGGATTTCACTCTGAAAGTCGTATTCCACCACAGCTTCGTCCACTGTCAAAGATGATTAGTTGGGAACCCCCACGGGAAACTGTGCGCCCGCATGACTGGAGACGCAATTTCTATGATCTCCAGCAGATTCCGTGGACAGAAACCCTTCGGGTGAGACGATCCGACGCGAGGGCGCTACGCGACGCCTGGTATACCTCTTACCACAACCTGGATTACTCGCACCTTAGCCATGCCAAACGTCTCCCGCTTACAGAATCCGCTTTCCGTGAACATTCTATGCACACCTCCCACAGGGCGTCTATTGAGCACTTCCAGCTCCGCAACCTCATGTCAACCCCTGCTTATAACACCGTGCACTTCGCCTCCCGTTCGAAATTGATGTCTTGGACCCCGAGTACCGGAGACGCAAAATGTCTCATTGACCTCAGTCAAGCAGATCCAGAGTCGGGTTTCCTCGGCCCAGTCAAGATCTCAACAATGAAGACTGCACACGGCCTTACAATTGCGGGCGGGTTTTGTGGCGAATACGCCTTACACAGTTCAGCAGGTGGCGCTGGCATCAAGGGACTCGTGACACCCGACTTCAACGACGGTATCACAAATCATGTCGACGTAGTCCCTAATCGCACCGGCCCGTCGCCTACCGGCGTCTTCGCCTCAAACGACAAGCATCTCCGCATTCTCGACACAGAAACCAATGTGTTTACTTCCGACCAAGAACTGTCCCAGCCCATAAACTGCACCGCCACCTCCCCCGACTCACGCCTCCGTGTAGTCATAGGAGACTCCCCAGACGCTTGGGTCATTGAATCCGACACCGGCCGCCCCGTTCAACCCCTCCGCGGCCACCGTGACTTCGGGTTCGCCTGTGCTTGGTCCCGAGACATGCGCCACATCGCAACCTCAAACCAAGACAAGACCGTCATCATCTGGGACGCGCGCACTTGGCGACCACTCGAGACGATCGATTCCGATGTCGCCGGGTACCGCTCGCTGCGCTTCTCTCCTGTCGGCGGTGGTCCCCGGACCTTACTCTGCACCGAACCTGCGGACCGGATTTCTATCGTCGATGCGCAGCTCTTCCGCTCTCGCCAAGTCCATGATTTCTTCGGTGAAGTCGGTGGAGCGGATTACTCCCCCTGCGGTAGTAATATCTGGGTCGCTAATACTGATTGCCATTTCGGTGGCTTCATGCAATATCAACGTCGACAGTGGGGCCAGCGCATTGGGTTGACGGATCTTCCGAATGAGTGGCTTTCGGAAGATGGACTAGAAGATGACTCTAAGTGTCTGCTGACTAGGAAGGAGCGCGGGTTGAGATATTTGAGGAACTTATCGGATGAAGAGCATGATTCTTTGATTCTCTAGTTTGCTTTAGTGCTTTCTTTCGTTCTCGGGATCTCTTTTCATGTTTTGTTCATTTGCGTCTTTTTTTTTTTCATCTTTCGATCTGTTTTCCAAGCTTTGCTTTGGGTTGGTATTCTTTGCGCATTTTTCATCTGCATCTGATACCCTGGGTTCTGGCGTTGGTGGTTTCTATACGCACTTGTTTACAATAGTATCAAATCTTCTTTCACGGTTCAATCCTTCAAGTATTATCTACGCTCTATTCCCAGGTGGGTATCAAGCTCGGTTTTGAAATATTTAGCCCTACCTAGTACTAGTAGTGTCCGTTGAATGAACTCATCAAGAAGTCGGTCCAACCAAGAAAGGAATTTCAGTAAGTGCCTACAAAATAGACGGTATTGTGGCCTACAGAGGTCAAAGATTTGTCTACAATGTCAGCGGATCAACTCCTCAAATACTGAAGAGTGATCATGCTAAACAAAAACATCCAGGGTCACGCAGTGCACACTGTTGTACGTTCATCTTAAAGACAGACGACCAACTTAGTCCACGAGTCAACCAAAGAGGTAAGGAAACTTCGAGAAAAGGCGCAAAATCGACATTTCCCAAGTGTTCGCCATGGAGAACGATGTACCGGGGCCTGAGAACCAACCGCAGGGCTTCTTGTGTATCAAGCTAGTTCTTAGCGCAGTCTGAACCAGCAATTTCGACCGACGCTTAACCGGTAGAGCGCAGCGATCGCCTCCATGTACATAAGAACACACGATTGGACCTTGTACTAGTGCACGTATAGCGAGGCAGTGGGCGCACAATGGTAGATCGGAAAATCATTGTGATGCCATTTGGCTCCGAGGTACTTGGGAAGACAATTTCCTTTTGTCCATCAGAGGAACACTCGCTTTGTTTTTCTTTTCTGGAATGCGACAGCTTGGATCTCAAGACAGTGCGACACCATCGCTGCCGACGCCATCCGACGTGAACCTACCGAGAATACCGTTGCAGATGCCTCTGCTTGTCTGAGACTGGCCGTTGGTGAGAACGACTCGACTCGCGAACGTTCTATAGAGGGTCAGCAAAGGGTCTACGGCTGGTATGAGTACGGACGCATCCACATTGATTGGTACCTGTAACAAAGGATCCAGTCGAGCGCCGGTCAAGCTCTGCGGGTCCCTAGTAGTCTGTAGATAGCTAGCTCACTCTTTCTCTACGGCTTTTCTCAGGTTGTATGCCTCAAAATGGATCCTGTAAGTAACTAGCTGAGGCGAGATGCGATACCAGTTATCTAATGCGGATTTGAAGGCTCCCATTGTGGAAAATGCGGTGTTTCCGTCTGGTGTTGCTGTTGTGTTTTGGTCGTGGGAAGATGTAGGGCTATGAAAGCGGGCGATGCTTGCTGACCTAGGGCAAACGAGCGTTGCGAATCAAGAAAATTGCTGGAATTGCTGGCAAAGGACCTATGTGTAGCATCCAAACTTGCTCCGACCTGGGGACATCGTGGATGCTCAGATGCTGGGCTGATGGATCCCGAGGTCATGCCAGCCAGTAGGGAAGTGCAGGGCTCGCCAAGGTTGCCTCCGCTGTTGTTGTAGCGAGAGCAAACAAGGCAAACAGGGCAAAAGAGGCAAACACGACATCTGGGATGTGACATTAGGATGTTTGCACTGTTTACATCCGTGAAAGCAACGTAGACTGTACTCTGTACTCTACCCCGTATGGCAGAGCAGAAGAGCTGGCCATTCTGAATCGCGCCGAAGTTGCGGTCAGCAAAAAAGGACCGACATGGAACCTGTCACCTTTGCGAGCCACGTTGTCAAAATTGCGAATCTACCGGTTAGGCTTGGCTCTGGGCGGCAGCCAAGCAGCTGACGGACTATGGCCGAATTGGCCAGGCCACCGCGGGCATACTTTGCAACGGGGCTTTAATGATAGCTCACGCGATCTACATGGATCAAGTTGTGTTTGCAGCTTCGGAGCCCGATCTCCTGCCTGTTTCTACGTGCTGGGCCGACACATCTCAAAATCTGGAAATCTACCAGGGTTGTTTGAATGTCCCGTTTTCACAATGACATACATCCGAATCCATGCAGGTGTTTCATTCCGATATTTAGAACTGTCCATGTTGACAAATCTTGAGACAGAAACATGCCAAGGGATTAAAGGCATGGCATGTCGGAGCCCTTGCTTGCTTTGACACTGTCACCTACAGTACTCGTACGTCGTAGATCAGTGAGCTAAATCGGGAGAATGAGCTGTCTCGATGGCGACTTCGCACCTGTTACTCGGAAACTCCCCTACTGTACACTCTGCCTGCCCAGCGCGCTCGGAACAGCCACACGGTCCTCACTCTACGGGGTATGTGATGATCACTTGAAGGTGACGTTAGTCAGTCTGAATAATCGGAACAAGGCCATTGAAACATCGGAATGAGATCCCTCATTCACCATGACATGGCATCGTTGTCAAACTTGGGGTAGCTGGCGACGCCTTCGCGAGTGTGTCAATCCATGGGGATCGACTTACTAGCGGTCAAACTGAGTTGCCACAGAGTGATGAATTGACACAGGGGGGAATCCTACCTTGCCTCCATGCGACCCTTTTCGCAACCTTGCACTAGTGGAAATGATATCGCTCTGAATATTGTCACTTCTCTGGTCATGAAGCTCTGCTACTAGGTATATACTCGGCGACCATGTTGCTAGAGTTCGGGCCTTGGGGCAGCTAGGAGCAGAAGCTTTTGAAACCTTGCCTTGCTCATGATCAACGGCCCGTTTGTCGCCATCGCCAGAGGTATAGGTGATGTCATGGTTATAGTCGGGAGATGGCGATGCAAACACCGGCAATTACATACATGTGGTGACTACACTACTTGAGGCTCCAAGGACAACCCTGTCGCGGACAAACGTAACTAACACATTACCTAGGTAGTTATTTAGTGCCTAAGTACTCCCTGTTACATGGAGAGAAAAGCCGATAGTTAAGTAGTTCCACCTGAGTGTAACGGTCCTGGGGCCCGACTACCACCGTTGCACCCAAGGGGGTCATTGGGTATGTACCGGTACATACCACTCCCGGAATGTCTGTATTGTATTTCTCCCTTATCGCATTTAAGCTACTGTGTATACTCTTGGGATTTTCAACACTGCATCTCGGGTGGCATGGAGTTGAAATTGGCCTGCTATTGAGCCATTCGCCTGTTTCAATTCAGCATATGTAACTGTAACTCCGGAATCGCAGAGGTATGACAGTCCACATCGCGAATACCGAATGTTCCTGCAGCAGATCTAAATCTGTACTCCGGACTCCCTCCGTGCGGAGACTTCGCCCCGGACGGTAAAATACCGTATGTGACGATACACGCATTGCGACACCGCAAGGGCTTCCAGTCGCAGTCGCGGTGACACTGTCGATTCAAGAATGGATGTTGATCCATCGCTATTTTTCCCTTCCCTTCTCTCTCCTCTCAGTGGAACTGCGTCTGCTACACTCCCATCCAGACACGACTCTGGGAGTGTCACATCACCGCCCCTTATAACCTTCAATTATTTCCTCTTTAGTCTTATCTGCCCATGAGCCGATAATTCGTCTACTCTCTCACCATGTCGGCCCCGTTGGTCAAGGTCCTCCACCGACTCCGGGAACTCTTCCACAACGTCGTCGCTACCCTCGAAAGAATGATCCTCTTCCCCTCCCTCTTCCGCGGCTTCTCACGCCGCCGCCGGAAGCCCTTCCTCGGCGCCCATTGGAAACGCCGCTCCCTGGAGGACTTCGCCGACGAAGTCGAATCCGCCTGCTCGACCCCCTTGACCACTCGCAATATGGCCGATATGTCCGAGAAGATTCGTGCGCAGTTCCGCACGTGCCTCCAGGACAGCCCGTGCTGCATGCTCCCATCCTACGACACGACCCTCCCCGCTGGCACGGAGAAAGGCACATATCTGGCGTTGGATGTGGGAGGCTCCACGTTCCGCGTGTCCTTGATCGAGTTGAATGGGCGAGATGAGGAAGTGCGGATCCTGAAAGTCTCCTCGGCGCAGATCGATAATAGCGTGAAGCTGTTGGAAGGAACACAATTCTTCGATTGGATGGCCGGGCAGATCGAGGTGGTGCTCAGGGAGGTGGGAGTCGACTATGGGCGTAGTGAGGTGCCGTTGGCGATGGGTCTGTCCTGGTCTTTCCCGATCGAGCAGACCTCGCACGGAAGTGGATTGGTGGTTCAGATGGGCAAGGGATTCAAGGCTTCAGACGGCACAGTAGGTCTGGAGCTGGGCGATCTGATTGTCCAGTCATGTCGCAAGCGCAATCTCAACGTAGAGGTCGCCGCCATTGTGAACGACGGGTCAGCGGCTCTTTTGTCCCGCGCCTACGTCGACCCCAAGACTCGCATGTCCCTCATCCTGGGTACCGGCACCAACATGGCCATTCACTTCCCCGTCCACGAGATTGGGATGTCCAAATTTGGCGTCCGTCCCGAGGGCTGGTTCGACTATGCCAAACACGTCATCATAAACAGCGAAATGAGCATGTTCGGTGGAGGCGTGTTGCCCATGACTCGCTGGGATGAGTACCTGAACCGAACCCACCTGCGTCCCGACTACCAACCTCTCGAGTACATGATCACGGGCCGGTACCTGGGCGAGATCGTCCGCCTTATTATCGTCGAAGCCGTCGAGACGGCCCGTCTATTCCACGGAGAGTTGCCGCACTCCATGCGAGAACCCTACTCCCTCGACACCAGCATCGTCGCCTTCATCGAAGAGGACTCTTCGCTCTCTCTTTCCGCCTCTGCAGCCCTTCTCCAAAAGCAGCATACCTTCCCCACTCTCCCATCCGTTGAAGACCTACGCTTCCTCCGCCGCATCTGCCAATCCGTCTCTCACCGTGCAGCCGGCTACCTGGCCACAGCCATTCACAGTATGTGGTGTTTGCGCAACGAGGTTGAATTCCCCACCACGCCCATCACAGAGTCCCCTAACAAGGAATCCCCCGAAATCACCGTCGTCGAGAGCGAGGATTCCTCCAAGAATCTCTCCATCGCTTGCGACGGAACAGTCATCAACAAATACCCTGGATTCCAAGACGTCTGCCAGGCCTACCTGAACAAATTGACCGAGGAGACGCACCCCGGGACCGGGGCCTCAATCCGATTGAATCCTGCGCCTGAGAGCGCGATCCTGGGTGCTGCCGTCGCCGTGGCCGTGGCCGTGGCTGAAAAGTCCGCTCTCAAGTGATTTCTTTCCTGATACGATTGACGCATAAATAATTCGAGTTGGGTGCTCGAACTGTCTTCTTGTGATTTTCTTTGTTCTTCGTCATCGGTCATCGGCGCATGGTGTGTGACGGCCCTTTGGGCTTCGTTTTTCGTCATGAGCATCCCCGGACTTGTGTTGCCGGGTGGGCATCTTCTCTTTTATCTTCACATCATTCTACCAACTAGCATCTGTAAGGAGTTTTTGTCTCGGGTTCGGTGTGCTATGGGTTTGACTCTGGTCGGATGGAGTTTGGTTGGTTTTTATCATTCTGCTTCTCGAATTTCACTCATATTTCTTCTTTGGAATTCAAGCAGACATTTTGATTCGTCCATGCACTTCTTTTATCCATTAAGCTAATGTATTGTGACCTGGCTCTCGTTCCTTTCCCGTGCTGTTCTATCAATGCGTTGACTTGCAACCGGTCCATTGCTTCTACTGATGATTTCTCGAGTTCTACGACAATTAAATCTCTAGGTAGGGTCTTGATCCCTGGGGTTTTCATCCATTGTCTATGCCAGGCGTATATGTTACACACATCCCATTGCTGTCGATTCTCGCCCCCCAACACGGATACGGGAATTACTCCACCTTGGTCTTATCAACACCAATTGTAATATATCCGATCATACCCTTGGTGACATCGTTGCCATCGACCGGAATGACAGAGACAACGGGGTTGTATCCGTTGTCGGTATCGCCCTCAAACACACTATCCACAGCATTGGTAGTGCGGTTGATCTGGGTGTGAGAAACATAAGGTTCCTGCGCCATGATCTTCTGAGACAGAGGCTCATCGAAGTAGATCTGACCAGTGCTAACAGTATCGCCATAGGCCATAGTGCCATTACCACGGACGGTCCAGTCAGTGTGCACCTGGACATGAATATGGATGGCACGCTCGACATAGAAGCCTGAGTCGTCAGTTCGGTTCAAACACCTTGGCTTCAAGTTCCAAGTTGGGGATACTCACCTGGGAAGATAGTCTTCATCTCCATCATGCCGTTCTTGTCAGTTGGCCACATTCCACGAAGCCAGGTGGTGTCATCAGTATGCAAGTCCAGATCACCGGACATGGTGACATTGAGATCCTCCAGCAGTTCGGCAAAGGGAGTGTTAGGCGACAACCCCGTGAACGAAGAGTACGAGCCTGTGGCATTGCAGTGCCAGAAATCAACGAGCACGCCCTCGAGAGGCTCGCAGGTCTCCATGTCCAACACGCCGACGTCCAGCCACAGTGGAATTCCGGGTTGGTCTTCCGTCATGTCTTGACGGAGAGTCTGGGATTGGGGCCAGATGTAGGGCCCCTCTGTGACCTCGGGCGTGAGCACGCAGGTGTCATTTTGTATGGTTTCGTAGTATGGGGCCTCGGCTTGGATTTGGTATGTGGTGTTTGCTGAGCCGGGGAAGCGCTTGGCGATGTTGCGCTTGACTCGCCTGGAGTTGAATGAAGCGACGTTGGAGGCACAGCGAGAGGAGAGCTCGTGGCGTCTGGTCAATTCGCGCTTGCTGGGCTGGTGGTGAGGGCCTGGGTGGGCTGCTGCCAGGGTGACCAGGCCTGCTGCAAGAAGTTTAGAGAGCTGCATGATTGGATTGGAAGAATTGGGGCTTGGGGGGTTGGAATTGGAGGGGTGGGCATTGATTTTATATTCTTCCGGGGAATTCTTAGAGTCTCCATCTGTCCTTTAGACCATGCTTCTTGTCGTGGTCTTTTGCGTAAGCTGTGGGTGATAGAGGCCTTGGCATCATCTAGTTTGAGGCCTTGGATTCATAGTTCCGGTCTGAAGACAGGCATTTCGGTATCATTAAGGGGGTGTGGATAGCCCCCAGAAAGTTGCTGAAGGGATCCACTGAGGGGATACGACTCAATCAGAAGAATCAAGGCGTAACAAGCCTGACCTCATTGGGCGGCAGTCAAGGCCATGGCTTTCTGGAAACATGCGTATTTGTGGAGTATTCATATCGCATTGACGAAGGACCTTCGGGGTTTCACATATTACATGGATGACAATTGGCTGGTGCCTGGTAGAAGTGCGAGGCTAGTGACTGCAGTCGCAGAACTGGGTTAGAGTGAGCAATTCGGAGCCCTATATCCGCTGACTGATCTCGTCGGACCGAAGATGAGCGCCGATCATCTCGTTTCAGTCGTTAGCACCGTTGGTTGCGTGGCTTGCTTGGCAATTTTCTGCAGTCGAGTTTATTTGAAGTTTACTTGAAGGAAATGAGCATAAAAATCAGGTATATCGAAGTCATTCTGCGCATAACATGACATAGTAAATATACAAATCTAACGGCCCGTGTACTGCCGCGCCTAACATCCTACTCAGGAAGAGTGTATGCCTGAGACTTGTTCAAAATAATCTCCGCCAGGGCCATCAAGGTACCACTGGAAAGTAGTTCCAAGACCTGAACGTTGGCATCAGCCTCACGAGCAATCCAGTTCCGGATCTCAATAGCCACCAGCGAATCAAGACCGAGCGAGGAGACCGTAATCGAGGGATCCATATCCTCCAGAGACAGAACAAGTACTTGAGCTAATTTGGCGGCCAGCGCTTCGTAGCACACTTGCAATGCGTCTTCCTTAGAAGACGCCCCTTGTAGAGTTACTTGCAATGGGACGGATGGGTCGTCGCGCTGAGAGTTGCTTCCCAAGCTGCCCTTGGCGGACTCAAACAGGACACTGAACTTCGCGTCTTGAACCCAGAAATTGTTTTCTAGGGACTCAAGTTCCAGACCGGTGACGCACTGTCCTGAGCAGGATTGATCGAGAGCACCGGTCACGGCGGCCGCTACGAGAGCCAGCACTTCCGATTCGTCAATTGTCTGGTTGCCGATATTCTTCAACACCTCCTGTCGTCGTTGGGCGTCGGTATCGGCTAGATAACCGACGTCGCTTACTGCTGCAAGGTCGATCGATGTTCCAGGAAGACCAATAGATTGGCGATACTCCATGAATCCGTCCAGGAACACGTTGGCCGCAGAGTAAGCTGCCTGTCCTCGGTTTCCGACAATGCCAGCAACAGATGAAAGTGCAATGAAGAAGTCCAGAGGAGAATTGATCAAAGTGTTATGCAGATTCCAGGTTCCTTCAACCTTGCTGGAAGCCACGGCTGTGAAATCTTCAAGCGACATGTTTTCGAAGAGCATATCCTGAAAGAGGTCAGATTTTGGGATTTCTTATGAAAAGAAGCAGTGTGGGAGTGATGATGAACTTACACGAAGAACCATTGCACCCTGGACAACACCTCGCACAGGGGGAAGATCTTTCATCTCCTGGTTAATCAGATTCTCGACCGATTGCTGGCTGCTGACATCACAAGCCTTGACGATAATCTTCACTCCCAAGGGAGCCAAGTTATCAATCAAAGCTTGCACCTTGTCATTGATCGCGGCTCGACGAGACACGAGAACAATGTTCTTCGCGCCCTTCAAGGCCATCCACTTGGCCATGCTTCGACCCAGGCCACCAGTGCCACCAATCAGAATGTACGACGCATCTGAGCGAAGCAAAGTCGCACTAGTCTTAGGAGCCACAGCCTAGAAAAGACAGTTTCATTAGTTCTGTGCATCGCTTCGCATACATGAGAACTTGCTTACCTGGACTTGGTCACCCTCACGGGGAACAACAACGATTTTGCCCTTGCTCTTACCCGTCTGCAGGGTGCGGAACGCCTTCTCAATGTCGGAGATAGGGTAAACTGAAATGGGCAAGATGGGATGAACGTGACCCTCAGTGAGCAATCGAGAGACATCTGCCAAAAGGCGCTTCATGAGCTGTGGCTTGAACTTGGCGACCTTGGTCATGTCAACCGATGAGAAAGTAACATTGTATTCAAAAGGTTGCATGTCAAGACGAGTGTTCTTGGTGATATCGGCCTTTCCAATTTCAATGAAGCGACCGAATGGAGCCAGAGTCTCCCAAGTCTCACGCAGGAGATCTCCTGCCAATGAATTGACCACAACGTCCACACCTGCCTCGCCAGTTGCTCTGCGGATACCGCGAGCAAATGAAGCATCACGACTGTAGAAAATACGGTCTTCTGGTATTCCGTACTGGGTCATGAGGAATTGCTTCTTTTCGACACTGCCGACCGTGACAAAAATGTCCGCACCGATCATTTGAGCCACCATGATAGCAGCCTGGCCGACACCACCAGCACCAGCATGGATCAAAACACGCTCGCCGGGTTGAAGCTGACCAAGGTCAAACAGTGAGTAGTATGCTGTGCTGAACACGACAGGAACGGTGGCAGCAACCTCGAATGTCATATCTGCAGGAATCTCGGTGGCACTGGTGGCAGCGCAGCGAGCATATGTCGAGAAACTGCCTTCTGGGAAGGCCATGACTCTTTGTCCAACCTTGATGTCTGTCACATTTGAGCCCACACTGGAGACAATACCACTGCACTCGATTCCAATATAAGGCTGGGCAAGCTGGCCCATGGTGACCACAATATCCTTGAAATTGAGACCGGTTGCCTTGACTTCAAGCTCGATCTGGTTCTCGCCCAAGGGTGGTGGACTGTCATCAACAAAGTAAAGAGAGTCCAGAGCGCCCAAATGGCCGATCTCAAGCTTGAAACGCCGCCCAGGCTGAACAAATGGCTGGGTGGAGATGACAACCTCATTTGTCTCGTTGTGAACAAAGCTATTAGCAGCTTTGTCCTCAACCAGACGTTGAACAGACAGCTCTGAGCCTTTGGCCTTGAATTCAAAGTCTTTTGATGGCTCGGCTCCATCAGACGGCCATAAGGCGTCAATTGCTGCCTGAATTGGCGTCTCAGGGGCACCGAGGTCTGCGGCAGCGATTCCAACAGTAGCAATCTTAGCCAGAGTCTCCGAGCGCAGAGTACGTGCCAAACCAACACTCATTTGGCCATCAGGAGAGTCAGTTCGATAGACCCAGAGCACAGTTTGAGCATTGAGCAAGGCCTTCTTGAGACTGTCGAAGACATCCTCAGTGATGTTGCGAAGCGAACTATCACCAGTTTGTAGCAGAAGAAAATGCTTGTGATTGAAGTCAGTCTCGCTGAATGAGTTCACAGAAGGCTGCCAGCTCGTCGTCTTCGACAGCGCCTGACTCAGGCGATCGGCGATGCCATCGGGTTCACCAAAGTGGGAAATAATGATATCACGCTTGGATTTGATGGCTTCCACACTTGCATGCTCGTGGCCATTGCTTTCCGCCTTGTCGTGCGCGGCTGCATCGCCGTTTGTTTGAGAGGTGCCATTCACTTGCGCTGGCTCAGAGGGCTCCTGATCATCTGCCTCGCTTGGACTATTGACTTTATCCAAAGAATGCCAGTCAAGCTTGTAGCAAATCTTGCGGACATCCCCACGGCGAGGGTCAGCGTCTCTGAGGGGTGTCATAATGAGTCCCTCCATGTAGATCAAGGGCTCGGCAGATCCTTCCTGCGTAGCGAAAAGATCAAACTTGGTGGGCTCGGGTGAAGGCAAGCTAGGGCTGCCGTTGCAGTAGGCTTTGGCGAATTCACCGGCCTTCGTTGGAACATTGATATTAACTGTGACGCGCTTGATCATGGTTGGCATGTAAAGCGTGTCCAAATCCATGCGGCCCAGACCCTGGCCAAGAATTGGCCATACTAGATGAAGTAGTCCATCGAGGAATGAGGGGTGCACGGTGAGTGAAGGCTCGAAGTTCTTCGGCATGACACTAGCTGTGTCTCTGACATATAGATCGGAGAGTGAGTGATGCGGGCTTGCATAGCAGTTCTCGAGAGGCTGGAAGATGGGCCCGTATCCGGCTCCTAGGTCACTCAGAACCTGGTACATGTGCTGGACCTCTGTGCGATTTGTAGCAGCGGCTTGGATCTTGGCGATTTGAGCTTTGGTGTAATTGAGCTGAGTTTCGAAGGGACTTGCGATTGAAGCCGCCTGTTGCTTTGGGTCTGAACGAACTCGTATTTGACCAGTACAGTGCTCTGTCCATCCACGCTTTGTAGTCCACGAACAGACGCGGAACTCATCCCAGACATCGGATGATCCACGCGTGCCTTCAGTGTAAGGTCGAAGCGTGATTGTGGTTTCCGCATCCGTGTCGTCGGTGAGCACCAGGGCTGCGCCTACAATGACTTCACGCAACTCAAATTGCGAGATTTGGAGGTCAAGTTGCTCTGCACGTCTCCGCGCAGCCTCGATTGCCATTACCAACTATAAAAAAGGTCAGCGATCCAAATATTGACAGGATTATCGTCGGAGAGTACTCACATAACCCGCGAGGGGATAAACCGCCATTCCCTGCATCTTATGGTCGCGAAGATATGGAATCTCATCCAATCGAACGATGTTTCGCCATGTAGGCTCCAGATCATTCGAGTAATTCGCGAGGACTCCCAGAACATCGTTCCTAGCACAGTCTCTGAAGAGGTGCTTCCGGGCCATTCTACCATCATGCCAATAGCGGGTACCGTGCTGCCAAGGGTAACGAGGCAGATTGCTCAAGAAATAGCGGTTTACCGCGCCAGTCTTGGGGAAATTGATTTCTGTCATGTTCAAAGATGCTCCACGCGTGTAAGCAGCGGCAGCAGTCGACAAAATTGCTTCGGCCGCCTCAACATTGCGAAGGATGGTAGGAGTGTATCCAATTTTGGAGACCGTGGGACCCAGACTCTTCAGTGTATCCAAGATAGGGCCCTTCATTGCAGAGTGCGGACCGAGTTCCACAAACAGGTTTGGTCTTGTCTCATCATCTGACACGATCTTGCTCAGCGCATCAGGGAACAATACTGGGGAGGTCAGATTGGCAACCCAGTATGCAGGGCCCAGCTCAGCCGGCTCTGCAAGACGACCAAACACCGATGAATAGAAGGCAGATGTTCCCGTGGAGGAGGGCAGGATGGACTGGATTGCCTCAAGATATGCCTCTGCAACATTCTTCATGTGATCAGAGTGGTAGGCAACATCGATCTTCAACTTTCGGTTGAAGAGTTGATTTTCTTGTAGAATCTGTTCCAGTTCATCGATTGCCGTCTCGTCTCCCGAGACTGTCACACTGGAAGGGCTATTGACACAGGCGACAGTAGCGTATGCAGACAGAGTCTTCAGCATAGGTTGAACAGCCTCACGGCTAGCTCCCACTGCAATCATGGTACCCTTCAGGGCTGGGAACCTGGCCTTGAGCAAAGAGGTCATTTGGCCTCGACGGTATGCTAAAGCCATAGCTCCTTCCAAATCATAAATACCTGCAGCATATGCCGCACTGATCTCACCAGAGCTGTGACCAACAACGGAGGATGGGTGAATGTCCCAGGATGCCAGGAGATCCACAAGCGCGATTTGAAGTGCTGTACAAGCAGGCTGGCTCAGATGAGGAGAGTTGATGTCAGAAGTGGCATTGTCTTTCTTCAGCTCCTCAATAAGTGAGAAATCAGCACCGAGGTCTCTCAAGCACTTGTCGGCTCGTGTGATGGCCGACTTGAAGATTGGGTAGTCTTCCATGAGTGGCATACCCATCTGTGCCCATTGAGCGCCTTGTCCTGTGAAGACAAACGAGTAGATTGGGGCTCCGAGGACGCGCAGAGGGTTGATCTTGAGCTGAGCAAGACGAATACCGAGCTCATCGAGAGAACTGGCGGGGATGCCGACACGATAAGACAGTTGCGACATCTTGTTTCCAACAGTATAGGCGAAGTTGGCAAAGAGAGACTTCTCGAATACTTCAGGGTGTTGTTCAAAGTAAATACCGAAATCCTTGATCCTATTTCGCAAGGACTCCTTATCATTGGCGGAAATCAAGAACAGCTTGACTTTCGGATCAACTTCGACATCCTCGACGGCCGAATCGGGCGCCTTGGAGCTAAGGGGCGCCTTTGCGAGAACCACATGTGCATTGGTTCCACCGAACCCATAGTTGGAAACACTCGCGTAGTTCTTGCGGGCAGGCCAGGGTCGAGTTGTCGTTAAAACCTTCATATTCCACTCATTAAGTGGAATGTTGGGATTTGGCTTCTTAAACTCAGCATTTGGAAGCATAAGCTCTTTTTCGAGCATCATGGCAGCCTTGATAATAGCAATGATACCACTGGCACCTTCCAAATGGCCAATATTAGATTTGACTGATCCAATATACAGCGGATTTCTTGGAGTTCGGCCTCCTCCGAGAGCTGCATGTACCGCGGCAGCTTCGATGGGGTCACCAGCCTTGGTTCCGGTACCGTGCATTTCGGCGAAGCCGCAGTCTTCGGGGTTGAGATTGGCGTCTCTGTAGACTCGTCGAATAAGCTCCTCCTGGGCTTGTCCATTGGGCAAAGTGATGCCCTTTGTGCGACCATCCTGGTTGACGCCTGAGTTGGCAATCACAGCTCGGACAGGATCCTTGTCACGCAGGGCGGCATCGAGAGGTTTGAGGATGACGACGCCAGCGCCTTCACCTCGCGCAAACCCGGAGTTTGCTCTTTCATCAAAGGAGAATGTTTTGCCATCGTCATTAAGCAGCCTGTAGGATTCGACGTCAGATACGAGTACGAAACAATCAGTAGGATATGGAGGGTACTGACTGTGACATGGACGTTGAGACAAAAAGATCGGGCACAAGATTGAGGTGGCAACCAACGACAAGAGCTTCCTCTGCCTCTCCATTTCGCATACTTTGAACTGCGTAGTGAAGTGCAACAAGAGAGGAAGAGCAAGCTGTGTCCACTGTGATACTTGGTCCCCGGAGATCGAAGAAGTAGGAGAGGCGGTTGGATTGGAGGGAAGGCGCACAGCCAGTAGCTTGATACATAGGAATTGTATCCATATCACGAACATTGTTTAGTTCATAGTCGGAAAAGTTGCTTCCGGCGAAGACACCAATCTTTCGACGAGCAAGTCTCTCCTTGGGAATGCCAGCACTCTCCAAGGCTTCGTACGAACATTCTAACAACATGCGCTGCTGGGGGTCCATGGAAGTAGCTTCCTGGACAGAAAGATTGAAGAAGGGCGCATCGAAGCGGGCAAGATCCTCGTCTAGGAAGTAGCCTCCCTTCGGGTTGAAGCATCCAACCTTGGACGGGTTAGGGTGGTGGAATGCGTCAACAGAGAATCGGTCCTTCGGGATTGGTGACCATCCACTTCGGGCTCGAGTACATAGTTCCCATAGGTCTGAGGGAGATGTGACTTGGCCTGGCAGTCGGCAGGCATACCCAATGATGGCAATAGGCTGGGGGGTATCGTGTTCCTGGCGAGGCGCCGCTGAATCCGCGCCGCTCGTGTTGGTCATAACGAATAGTGTGGGTATAAGAGAAGGGAAGGGGAGTCTTAGGAACTTCTAGGAGGGTCGCAGAGATATCGGGGAAAGCAACAGGCTATGGAGGGTTATATAGCGTTGCAACTGACTTAACTCCCTCGGTCCTTCTTCTGTCGATTTTTGGGGAAACACAATTCCCTGGAGCTGTCTTTTCTTCGGGAAATCCAGGTCTAGACGAGAACCAGAAGGGATCATCACCCTCTGCTCCCCTCCAGTGGCACGATAAGGGTACTTGACCGGCATTGGGTGATCGGGGGTTATTCGTGACTTTGACTGAAATGTTGTACTGTCCCACATCTTGTTGACACCAAATTAGGGATCTCTTTCACATGTCCCACACGTGGAAGCAAGAGGGCATTCGATCCAGATGTTACGAGTGCTCATGAATTGAGTTGAATCTAAGTTTGGTGTCTTGGACTTGAGAGATGCTGATCTTCGGTGGAAATCCCGACACTTCTCGTTTTTGGTGTTCGGACTTTTGTTTCATATGCCGTATTTCATTACACCCCTTGTACAGCCCGAGCGGTAATTTATTCCCCCAGACCATATAATTTTCCCTATTTCTTATACCCTTGCCCTCTTCTTGCCTTTTCTCGCTCCTTTTTTGACGATTCAACGATCCGTTGCTTTGGGTTTCTATCAACTAACTCTCCACTATGAAGTTCCTTTGTCTTCACGGTGCCATCGGCAACGTCGACGTAAGTGTTCGGAGATATCTAGATCCCCAGACCCAATACTGACTTTCTTCTCGCAGAATATTAGCATCCAGCTTGGTAATTACCCTTTGAATTTGACCCGTTGAGAGAAGCAGTCACTCATCAATTCTTGTACGGCAGCTCCCTTGGTGAAAGAATTGAGCGCGGATGGCTCCGCCGATTTCCACTACATCAACGGCCCGGTCTCTGTAAAGCCTCCGGATGGTACGTTGCGCCTGATTCATTGTATGGGAGATCAAGGATTCACAGCCCAATCTAGGCTTTGCAGAGTATTTTGGCGTGGGACCTCATTACCGGTGGTTAGAAGACGGTGGAGCAGCGGAGGAATCTATGATCTCTCGCGTACGAAAGGCTCCGCATGGCTCAAGCCCCGAAGACGTTATGAGAGCATTGGGCAAGGACTGGGATGGCCACTGGATCAATCATCAACAAGTCATGGATTACCTCTATGATACGCTGGAGAAGAACCCCGATATCGACGGTATCATAGGGTATAGCGAGGGTGCTGTCATGGCTGCCAGTCTCATCATGGACGAAGAAAGGAAAGCTCAAGAGACCGGACGCCCCCGTCGGATCAAATGCGCGGTTTTCATCACTGGGTGGCCCCCTCTGTCCCCTGAAGAAAACATGGTTCTGGCGGACGAGAGCGACTATATCCTGGATGTTCCTACCCTCCATGTTGTCGGTGCAAATGGTAAGTTTGATATATATCTCCCTTGTATCAACATTTACTTACCAGTGAAACACAGATCCTTATCGATATGGCGCACTAGCTTTGTTCAACGTTTGTGATCCCGATACCGCAGCTATGTTTGATACCGGGCGAGGTCACACCATCCCGCGGTCCGGCCAGGTTATATTGGAGCTCGGAAACGCCGTGCGGGACCTGGTGGACAAAGCGTACGAAGCCTAAATCCTAAAAGGGTGGGAATCAACAAGCCCTGAGGCCGTCGTCACTGCAGTGCGACGACACAAGGTTCGTTGCGCAATACACAAACCCGGAGCCGGGGGGTTCCAGATTGTCCAACAGCTACATGCTGGAGATAGAATTGACCTTTCCATACATAGTACATTATTGAATTGTTTTCTAGCGTTGCCTCTGTTCTTCATGGAGTGAAGCTCACCTAGGATCCATTATATCGCCCGATAGACATAGCACACCACCCGCCAATCGGAGCACAAGTGATGTTCATCCAAGTGATATCGTCGGATAAAAAGCAGTGCATAGCTACCACTGTCCTATCGCTGCTGTACGACTGTTCTGGAAATTCTGGCTCGGCGCATAGATCTCCAGGGCGAACTCCGGACCGGAGTTCTCAATCGACGCCCCAAAGATCGGCCGAGCTGATAGGCTTGGGCAGTGCACCACCTGGAAGCTATAATTATGGATTTCGGATCTGAATCTTGGGGTTCTGACTGTAAGGTTGTATGCTTTTAGAGTCCTGTATGTACCCTTCCCATACCTAGACTACACCGAGCACGGTAGTGATCCTTAGATAGTCATCCAGAACATTCCCTGCGCAATTTAATATGGAAACTTTACCTATCGCGCAATAGAAGAGGAGTCTTTGGCTCAAACGGGACGGTGGTACATGGGTGGTTTCGGGGGGTTAAAAAAGCAACGCTCGACAGAGTCGATCCTTTCCTCCCTTCAAGCAGCGCGGGAATTACATTCTCTAACAGACCAACATCAAACAACCCTTCCCATCAAGTGGCACTCGCTGGCTGGCAAATCAACACCGACCCTCGGATCTTTTTCAGCATCTAAGCCGTCTGGGCAAGATGTATGACGTGATAGCGAAGATCATTTGGCTACTAGCTGTCATTTCAAACCTGTTACTGGGATCTCAGGCACAGCTAGTGTCAGAGAATGAATGTGCGACCAGTGTCCACGCGATCATTGCCAGGGGTCAAGGAGGGGGCGATGATCTTAACGTGATGAGTACCCTTTCAGACTTGATATTACAACAGATCCCCGGATCGACAACCCTCGGCCTACCTTACGATCACCGGAATGTTTTGACCGATGATGCCAAGCGGGACACGGTCCACGATGCGGCCGTGTTGATGCAGGAGTTCGTACAGGAATACGCCGCGTCCTGTCCCGAGGCTAAGATTGTGGTCGTGGGATATTCAATGGTGAGTGCTGAACTCAACTCATGATAATTTCGCATGACACCGTAGCATGCCAGCTGCTAAGGTTCCGTATCATCTAGGGCGCAGTTGCCATGATGGATGCTCTGTGCGGAACCAGTGAGGTTGGGTTCATCTTCGTCCCTCCTCTTCCACGGAGTTACAGCAAAACGAGTACATGACCCCGGGGTCAGGTGTCAAGCTCTGGCGCTGATGAAACATCTAGTTATCGCGGCGATCGCATACGGGGATGAGACTTACAATCCCGGGATGCCCTGGAATGTGGGGAATTGTACACTCGGTATTGGGGTGAGTTCTTGTGGAAAATCACTTCAAGCTCGCTGTGGAATAACTCAAATGTTCTCAAAGGTCACTCCTCGGATGAACTCGGCCTTATGCGGTCCTTTCGGCGATTCGATTCATAGCTATTGCGACTACGGTGATAATCAATGCTGCTCGCCCTATCCTGAGGATGGCAACGCAGCACACCACAACTACGTCAAGAAATACAACCAAAATGTGGTTGATTTCATCAAGCAACGTCTGGGTACAGCGGTACAGTAATATTACACAAGTAATTAGGGTGACAAATTGGAGTTCGAAATTATAGAAAGTCGCAGACGACTGGATTCCACATGGTGCTCCCTAGAAACCTGGATATTAGCGTATACCATCGCACCATGCATATTCGGTAACCAACTTGGCATGATCATCAAAACTTGATCGTTTTGAGCTCGACCTCGGGAGTAAACCGTTGCAGGTGGATGTCAATGCTCAGTAATTAGGTTGATGTGGAGACATCCAGGGCCCGGTGGAGAGCAGATCACCGATCAAGGCCCGTTCTACCTGCGTTATGTTAGTTTTACTAGGACTATGTTTTTCCAAAAAAAATTGAGTAAATCGAACCAGTAAAGATTCAAATGGATTGACAGTGTATTATTCCCTCCCATTTTGACGTCCTCACTTTTCACACCAACCTCGGAAGTATCAAATCCCTGGCGCGAGAAAAGTCCCCAACTGACCAAAGTACTCTCCGGGCCTAGTGATGCAACACATTTCTGGGGTCTGGACAGGCCCAGCCGCTTGTCCGGTGTCGAAAATTCCTCCAGCGTCGGAAATGCATTGTACAGCTTGAGACTGCTGCTCGAATCAATGGAAATATCGTCCATAGAATCCCTGCCAAGGTGTAGCCCTAAAATTAGGGGCTGGAAATATGGGTCTTGAGCTCCAGCCCTGGAGGGCTGGCCGAGGCTGAATAAAATACTGGTTATGCCGTTGATGTCTCAGAGATGTTGATCAATGATCACCAGGGCGAGTACTCCGTACGATATGTCCAATTGGTATTATTGAAGGGGGCCGAAAGTATATTGCTATCCGCGGACCACAGATGCTGCATTGGAGTCTCATAGGTTGACCCCTGCATCCTGATCTATTTCAGATGTAGCTTTCCCTGGTCTTGCGAGATCAAATAATTAGACCATGTGGATGACTTGAGGCCGATTGGTTTGACTCAGTACATATTCAAGAAGGAACGCATATGCCAGGTTTTTGAGCTTAATCAAAATAGACTATATCCCCGTTTGGTGAAACGGCCGCTATTCGACTCAATTTTGAGGTATCCTGAATCGAAGCCCCATTTTGGGTATTTGGGGTACATGGTGTCCTCAATGTTGAAGCATATGACACATCATATGTGCTATGGATGATATATCTGTCGCCCTGGACGTGCTCCGTACTCCATAGGAGGTTGAGGTATGTGAGATGCTTCCCATGGTGCCCAGGTGATATTAAGGAGTTCAATATGTGCCCAGAATGGTACTACCTAGGTATGTAGGTATACGGAGCGCACCGTACCTACCTAGTAGTATTAAGGAGTTACCTAGGTACTGTACTTCCAAGGGTCAACGACCTCGGGATCAATATAGCCCAGTTAGTCGGGTAACTTCCAAGGCTCACCATCGTATTTTCCCTTTCCATTTCGCATGGTAGGAACAAAGTCGGATCCGGGTTCGTTGTCTTCCAGGTTTTTCGTACCGCGACCTCATCGCCATATCGGTCGAAGATTTGCGTATTTCTAGAGATGACTAGGTAGCAATTCTTCCAAGGTTGTCTCCCTGGGACTTACCTACCTAGGTAACGACCTCGGGGATGTCTGGGCACGAGGCTTTTCTTCCCTTCTCCCGATTCGGATGTGTCAATCGAGAGTAAATATATTACAATAGCTAGATCATGGCTCAAGGTGGATATTGGGAATTTCCAGCAACCTCGGGCTCCAGCGCTGTATATATCTGACCTCGGGACGACCTCGGGAGGCGGAACACGCATAATGTTACCAACGTACACTTACCCGTATCTAGTAGGCCCATATAACTGCACTTTCTTACCGGAGGTACTGAATAGGCAACATCCATGGGTGTAAATACGAACTTTGGAAGTGCCCGCAGTGGTTCATCTGCAGTGGCATGATATCCAAAACATTCTGAAAGCGCTCCCGGTCACTCATATGTTTTTTTTGGAAAAACAGCGCGTAGATGTATAAGCGTCGATCCCGGGAAGTCATCATGTCTAGCCCATCACCTTTGCCCGTGTATCTCAAACAAATGCGGCCAATCTTGGAATATCGACCTCGCCGTTGACCGAAGACGGGAGCATCAATATACGGGATCAGCAGCTAATCCCGTTTCGGCGCCCCAACTCCTTTTTTTCTTCAACACCTCCCCCAATCCTCGTCCTCTCCATGTTCTCACCAGCTACCCGTCAAATCCCAGGAGTAATCTCCACCCGTGTCACTCAATTAGTCCGACCGACCCACCGCCAGTACTCGACTCGCCCGCCACGCACCCCTGCCCCTCAAAGCCGCTCTAACTTCCCCATCATCCCCATCGTCATCCTCATAGCCATCAGCTCCGGCTCCTACGCTCTCCTCGTGAAGTCCCGCACCGGCCAACCCACCACCCGCTCCAACTAAACCGTACGCAAACCCCGCCACCTCACCCAACACTATCTAACAACACCCGCAGACCAAAATGACCACCCCCCGCTTCTCCTCCAACGACGTAACCGTCGTCTTCTTCCTCGGCGGCCCAGGCAGCGGCAAAGGAACTCAATCCGCCAACCTCGTCAAATCCTACGGCTTCGTCCACCTCTCCGCCGGCGATCTCCTGCGCGCCGAACAAGAGCGCGCCGGCAGCCAATACGGCGATATGATCCGCGAATACATCCGTGAAGGCAAGATCGTGCCTATGGAAGTGACCGTTGCGCTTCTGTCGAATGCGATGGCCGACTCGCTTGCGTCCTCGCCTCCCCCCGCTGGAACCAAGGCGCGATTCCTCATCGACGGTTTCCCCCGCAAGTTGGACCAGGCCCACTTCTTCGAGGATACTGTCTGTCCGTCTGAGCTGGTTCTGTTCCTCGATTGCCCGGAGGATGTGATGGAGTCGCGGTTGTTGAAGCGTGGTGAGACTAGTGGTCGTGCGGATGATAATGCGGAGTCTATTCGCAAGCGCTTCAGGACTTTTGTTGAGACTTCTATGCCTGTTGTTGAGTACTTCCGGGGTAAGGATCGGGTTGTTGAGGTTAAGGCTGATATTCCTGTTGAGGAGGTCTTTGCTAAGGTTAAGGCTGGTATTGAGGCTCGTAACATTCACCCTCGTTAGGGCTGTATAGTGAGAGATACATATGTTTGGATTGTTCATGAGCTCAAGTTGCACATAGATTATAGAGAAGCTAGCATTTCCAAGGCTGACTACGTGTTCACTTACGCCCCGTGGTAGTATGCAATTTCGCATTTGTACGCTGTCCTCCAGGGCTAGTCGAGACCCCTCCACGGGTCTACAATTCAGACCTCTACCTAGAGGCCTACTAAATAGAGGCCTTCAGAACAGTCGATCCTAGCGATGATAGTTTGAAGTGCCCAGGTAACCGCTTTCAGATACTCAAACCCAGGGCCAGTCTAAAGAAGTATGATATTCTTTATAGGGTTAAAAAAATAGAACAAAAGAAAAGTCATCCATCCGGAAAACATAAACAAGACTAAGATTGACATGACATGACTCGTGGGGTCTCAAACAACCGACTGGGGGCCAGAGGATCCAACCCTACAAAATGGTTAAAAAAAAATGCATGAGGAAAAGAAGCAAGAATTCCCCTCTATTAATCCAAAGAATTTTTGAGTGAGCTTTTCTCATAAAACAAGCGCATTTACTCGGCAGCCTCGACCTCCCGAGCCTGGGTCCGTCGACGGTCACCGTTGGCGTTGCGGTTCTTGTTGGCCTCCTGGTCAATGGCAGCCTGGGCACCCTCACGGGCGAAGCGCTCACGCTCGGAGCGGATGACGCTCAGAACGCTCTCGAGGGACCGGCGCCAGACCATCAGACGACCCTGGACCTCGGACCATTGCTTCTCGCCGAAGACGCGGTAGGTGGCGCGGTGAACGAGGAACTCGGACTTGAGCTGGGACAGCTTGCCCTCAACGAGACCGGCACGGATGGTGTCGATCACCCACATCTCAACGTCGGAGGCGGGGACGCGCAGGGCAGAGGCGATGGCGGCGTAGGGGAGCGAGCGCGAGGGAGTGGCAGAGGCCAGCGAGGTGAGGGTGAGGAGACGGATCTTGCTCTGCAGGGCATCGGCGGACTCGGCGAGAACACCACCGGAGATGGAGGAGAGAGGGGTGGCAGCCACGAAGGTCTCGTAGGCCTCAAGGGTGTCCGAGGTGAAGATCTCGAGCAGCTCGAAGAGAGTGCTGTCGCTGGTGCGGAGGGCCTGGACGGCGTCGGAGGCAGTCAGGGAAGTGAAGTCGAAGACGGTGGGGCGGCGCAGAGCGGTGGCGAGAGCGCGAACGGCGAGGTCGCGGGATTCAGGCTTGCTGACGTCCGCGGCGTCGATGGTGGCCAGAGCTTGGATGACGTGGGACTGGGCGAGATCCTCGTCACCGGCAGCGGTGGCAGCTTCGGCGATGGCGACGTGCAGCTTGCGGGCGTCGTCGCTCTCGAGGCCCCAGGATGCGAGCCATGTGGGGAGCTGGGAGGCCAGCTGGGGCTTGAGGGCCTCGAAGGCAATGCCGGAGCCAGACTGACGGATCACGGCAACGATGGCCAGGAGAACGTGGTAACGGCTGGAGTCGGTGGAGGAGAGAGTGTTGAAAATGGTGGTGAGGATAGAGATGGCGAGTGTAGGGCCGAACTGGGGGGAGGTGGTGATCGGCTTGGCGAGGTAAGTGCAGATGCGAGGAAGGAAAACATCGGCATCAGAGGACTGGTGAACAAGGTGAACCAGCAGGTTGTAGGCGGATGTGATCTCTGCAATGTGACAGTCTGGGTTAGTTTTTATGCACCGAAGCGATCCCACCAAATATTCCCGATTAGATCCCATTGTCACGACTCACCCTTCTCGGGGGCACTGCTCAGAGCAGTAGCGGACGAGACCAGCTTCTTCAGGACTTCATCGCGCTGCTTCAGGTCGGCTTCGCCCTCAGACTGTTCCTGCTGGCGGAGAGGCTCGAGGAGCGGGGCGATCTCGGATTGGAGGCTGCCCTCTTTGCGGAGGGCGTCGATGTACTGGGCGAACTCGTCGGCGAGCTCGGAGAAGGAACCCTCGATGAGCAGGGTGTTGGAGGGGGCGGGCATGATGGCGGTGGTGTGGTGAAAGGAGAGGAAGAGAGACCGTGAAGTTCTTGGTGGTGGAGTCTATCGATAAGTTGAGAAATTTCAGTGTGTGCCAAAAAAAAGTCTTGGCGAAGAGAACACCAACATCTCGACTCGATTGTTTTCCCTTTGACCTTCAATTCTGCGAACCCTCCAGTTTCTTTCTACATGGAACGGCTACTGGATGAAAGGCTCACCATAGTTGGTTGCATTACTTTTTAATGGAATAAGGGCGCGGAGTCAACCAGCGCAGATATCACAACTCCAACCCAACTCAAGAAAGGACAGGCGCCACGTTCATAGACATGTGGAACAAAACATCAGCGCAAAACGTTCATCATATGGGGAATCGAACGTGCTGGTAAAAGAATAAAAAACAGGGCAGATGGCATCGCGATGCGAGAAACAACAAAACAAGGTAAGGAGGACGCTATGCGACCCAACACAGAGGGCTCAGCCCAAACACTATTCTTGGGTTCCTTTACAGGACCATGCGAGCAGCCACGAACATGAGGCCGGCCATGAGACCAGTGGAGTACTGGGTCACGTCGCCAAACGCAGCAGCGGCGTTGGCGGCGGTGGAGCTCGAGGCAGCCACGGAGGAGGTTGCGGAGGCGGAAGAGTCAGTAGAGGTGGACACGGCCAGAGTTGTAGAAGCGCTGGCGGACGCAGATGAAGAGGTGGTGCTGCTCTCGCTGGCGTTCTTGGTACCGCAGTTCATGGCCTTCTTGCAAGCGCGCTGACCCTCGGCATCATCGGGGTGCGATCTGATGCACTGGCCGTAGGCATCCTGGCACACGTAGAAGGGAACGGTCTGGATGTACTCCGACACGTCGGGGGTGGAGTCGTCGCTGCAGACACAGCTGAACTTCAAAGTAGCCTGGCTCAATTGTTAGTCATTTGCGCGCGGGCACACTGAGGAAGCCATGACTTACGGGATCACATGAGTTGAGCTTGGTGCCCTTGCAAATCTCGGGGCAGGTGTTGCGCTGAGCAGAACACCAGGCGCCTGTTTATGTCAGTCCAGCTTCGACGGCATTCAGATGTTTGGGAACTTACTCAGGTCACCCTTCTCAACCTGCGCGATGTCCCAACCAGCGGGGAAGGTGTAAGAGTATGTTGAGTTCGCGCCAAGGGCAGCGGTGGCAAGAGCCGAGATAGCGACGATGGAGGAACGCATGATTAGAGAATTAGAGTACTGTAGTGGAGAGTACGTGTAGAAGATGTGGAAGAGGGAAAAAGGGACAAAGGAATGGGCGGTTTCTTATTTCAGTTTATTTTGCCTTTCTAATCCAACTGGGGTAAGTACGAGCTGCATCCAGGGTAACACCGGCTTTGGTCAATTTCCAAGGTTTTTGTTTTTTTCCTTCGCATACCGAGGTGGATATTTGTTTTTTAGTGCCTCCTTGACTACTTCCTACTAGTGGCGAGGGTGAGCAATTATTCCTGCACCAGATCGTGCACGCTTCACTCCTTAATTTCAATTCCTTTGGACGGTGGCGTGGGCTTGATTTGTTTCTTGCTTTTTTTTTTCGGTTGGGTATTTCCAGCAGATAAACAAGGTCCAATCAAGAAGAAACCTGGTTGTTCTGCAAAGATACCTGCCAAGGTGGTTAAGGGTCCTTGGCTGCGTGCCACTAATCCTATCCCGGTAATCCTGCCCTTGCTGCGCTTCGCTCCGCGCAAATCACAGGGCCCCAGATGGGTTCCTATGGAGATAGTCCGTCGCTTACATTTGGTGTGTTTACAGACTTCCGCCGCACTCCGTACCCCTTCGCATTCTGCTCCCTTTCTGCTCCACATGCCGAAGACTGTCTGTGCTCATTGGACTCGGTATTCAAGACATTGAACACATGGGAGTGAGAACGGTGGAAGCTTCTTGTCTTTTTAGCTTCTTAGCATGGCAGCCCAGCCTCCTTCTTACCCCATTGCCTGATGCAGAGGAACTGATGTTCAGTCGGTTCCACATTCGAGCATGGACCGTGCTAGCCCCGTGATCTTCTCTTCACGCCTTGCCTGATTCGGCTATCCACTCTGCCGAGGTTGATTGTATACTGATAGCGATGCCGATGCCATCTACGAGTACTCACTTCTAGCCCACCCTCAATCGAAAACATGGCCGATCCAGAACCTGCCATCGCGCATCTTCGCTCTAACCCATGGGCAAACAATCTCATCTCCTCTCCAGACTACAAGGCAATCCAGACCGACTCTCGGCGCCTGAAGCCTACCACGGGCGAAGACGGCTACTTCGCACAAACGCTCAACACTCCCACGACAATTCCCCATTGCCTCACTCTCCAGCGGAACACCATCCCAGTAGCCCCAGCCGAGACCCCGACCTGGCTCCCTGCAACCAAGCAGGATGCCACAAAGCCCCCCACTCCCACTCCGAATCCCGCGGATATTGTGATGATCTTCGATCTCGGCAGCCCTGGTCTCTCGGGACACCCGTCCACTGTCCACGGCGGGATTGTGGCGACGTTGATCGACGAGGCCATGTCGCTGGCCGTAGCAGCGCATACGAATGCCCCTAATACGGGCGCTGACGATAATCCACGGGGAAAGATCTTTACCGCCCAGCTGGATGTGCGGTATAAGAAAAGAGTGGTCACGCCTGCTTTATTGGTCATCAAGGCGAGGGTTGTTGGGAGGGTTGGCAGGAAGTTTTGGGTTAGAGCCCAGGCTTTGCAGGAGGATGAAGACAACGGGGGGCATCTGGAGTGGGCGAAACGGAAGGTCGTGAAGGCTGATGCCATGGCCTTCTGGATTGTCACCTCTGACTCCAAGCTATGATATACCTATCTATGGGCTCTGTACATTTCAACAACACCCCACATCGGTCAGTCTACACCAGGTCTACTGCACAGTGATCTATGCGATCAAGGGCTATTGGCGCGACACCACTACCATATCTCCGTATATAGTCATACCGCACAAATATCTCTAGAATTGAATTGGGGTGCTCCGAGCTACAGCTAGGTCAGGGCTATCGGCACTCTCGTCTGTTCAGCAGTCTCCCTCACGCATATCGACGATCGATTGATTGACAAAAGTTCTGGCGTTACTGATCTCACCCGGCAATCTCCCGAGGCCCTGAAGCCCCACTGCCCAAGTGTCCCGGGCTGCTTAGGTGTAATGCTTAGCATGACCCCTGCAGTAATCCACATCAAGATTCCTGCTAGGGAGGTGGAAAAGATTAGTGACTGAAAGTCCCGAAATCTAACCTTACTTGTAACCAAGGAGTTTTCAATCCGACTTGATTCGCCAATCGTTTCATAGTTGCTTCAGGTGCTTGATTTTTCACCACACTGATACGCTAGGGCAACTTCTAGCTCCGAGGTATGAAACGCCTCTAATGCACTGACCAGGATGTGGTTTTGACATGGATCTTACGCAGTAAATGAATGGCTATCAACTCATCTCCCCGAGATTTGATCATTTCGTGCACATTGCGTTGCAGACTAAGGGCCGAAGTAATCACAGTGATATCCCGAGGTCCACTTAGGTAGGCGCCGAGTTGAAGTAAGCTTCCCGCGTCATAACCCTTGGATGCAAGGGTATCATGTTGTGCCGTATTCCTGTATGACATCTGGCTGTAGAATAGTGCATGTGAAAACCTCGACACAACCTTGGAGAGCTTTAATGAATTGTTACAACACAGTATTGCCTTCTTTTCAGACCAGGAAACAATGATATCGTCTATGTTGAAATCTTAGAAATATGAACATCTTCCACAGCGCGAGCCAGTCAAACTAATACCCGGTTCATCGCCTGAGTCTATAGTTTCCCCATCTTCCTCGTTCCGACATTTCGACTCGCACTGAGTGCCAATCCAACCTGCGTACTCAACGCAACAATCTCTCCGTTCTCATCGAGAACCGTCACCTCCAAATCCGTCCGCCCATCCTTCACAACCTTCGTAACAACACGACTATAAAGCCACTCCACCCCCTCGACCGGAAGACGTTTCTTCATATCCACATTCAGCGTAACAGTCGGATACCAATTCTTAGCCTTCAACTTATCAACAGGGCCACCACTCTCCTTAGCCGCCGCCTCCGCAGACATGGTATCAAACCCATCCAGCGCGGAAGGAAACATATCAATCAAATAAGCAACAGCAGCATCCGTCCAGCGCCCATTCACATCCCCACCCGGCCGAAACCGCGCCCACTGATCAATCGACAACCCCCCACCCTGTTCCTGCAACGACTTCCCACCCCCAGGCCCAAACAACTCCAGCTGCGCGCCCGCCTTCCGGAACTCAGGGAACGGAGGATTCAACTTCACCCAAGAGCCGTCAGACCCTGTGCTGCCCAGCGCCGAGAGATCGACGGATCCGTCTGCGCGTGATCCAGACGCTGGCGCAGGCTGCGGCTTCCATCCTGTCTTGGCGCTTATGCCTACTTCGGCATCTGCTGGGCTGACGGTGATGTAGCCTACGACCATGGTTTCGAGTGTGCCGGGCTTCTTCTCGGATGGTTGCAGGAGCTTGATGTGGATTGTGCTTGTGCGGGCGCCGATTTTGACATCTTCCACTTCAAAGGTTGCGGGGCCTGAGGCTGTGCGCCGGAGGAAGGAGAGTTGGATTGAAATTGGGGTCGCTGGGCTCTTGTATTGCTTTGAGTGGGCGTGCGCGAAATGCGCCAGGGCCAGGTTGTAGATTACGGCTGTTGTGTAGCCGCCGTGGGGGACTGGATTTGGTTGTTAGCTTTATTGGGGATGTTGTCTTTGCCGTTGCTATACCGGTTCCAATGCACCATTCTGGTCGGAGGTGGGCGCTGTATTTGTTTGCGCCTTGTGGGGTGACCTTGATAGCCTGTTCGAAAGAGGAATTGGGAGTCATTGTGAGGGTGTTATTTACAGATGGATGTAGCTGGGAGACCTCCAGGGCTCAGGAGAATGGTGTAAACGGCGGACCTGTGAATTACTGTATCCGGTTAGTTTTGCCCTTTCCGGTTTAGCGCCACAATACACTGTCCCGAGGTCTAGTAGCCTCCCGAGGTCCCTTCGATGCCCTCCAACATAAAAGACCCGATACCGCTCCATCCGACGACTACTTGTTTCGATATGCCATGACCTTGTGTATATTATCCAGGCTCTAATAACTTGTGCGGGAATGACTCCGAGCCCAGCAAAAGCGAGGATCATAAATGAAGAAAATCAAGCTCTGCGTTGCTCCTGTCGTTTAATGGTCAACAAATTATACCAAAAAGGAAGGCAGCTAGTCAAAAGTACCGAAAAAGCTATCGAAAATAATAGAATGGCAACTGTTCCTACAAACAATAAGGTAGATACGATATGGGCGAATTAGTGTTGTAAAGTAGAACCTTCAAACAGGTCAGTGTTGCTAGCCTTCTGTTTTCACTATTCTCACCTCATTTAGAATGAGCAAAAGAAGCACACTATCAACTTCCAGCTGTAGCGTCCGCTGTGGCAGATCTGAAATGTGATTAACGAGGAAATTGATTTTAGCATAGTAAGTAACTTGCGGTATTTTGGGTCTGCTGCCAACAGTGCCAGCAAAATTGAAGCGATTGATCCCAGAAACACGAAACCACCTATCACAGTTTGACTAGAGACCTCGGGATGATTGCTTCCTTGCTCAGCTTTTGCAAGCTCATAGCGTCGATCGACAGGAGCCAGAAGGCAAGACTCACGTGGTGTGACGGGCGAACAAGCTCTTGAAATTCAACAACTTTGGCCCACGCCACGACATTTGATCGAGGCATATGCAGCCTTGGGACCCAAGGAGCGGGAGACGATGGTAACGACCAGGATGGCGGAGGTTGTTGGACGCCGAGTCTACCGTGAACAAGCCGAAAGGAAATCAGGCCCAAGTCGCGGCTAATATTCGAGAAAAATATGGCAAAGGCCGCCGGCATTCCAATACCCCTGCTCAGACTTTGCTCCGATCAAATGGTCTTTCTGATTACCTGGCTTTCGGCAGTGGCACCGATGAGCCACAAAGCAATGAGACTGCTCGGCGGGATCTTCAAAAGCGGGCTGCTCCTTCTGAGTATTGGATGGCCAGTATGGAGCAAAATGGCCTCAGTCCGTTTGCCCCAAGTGGATATAAGGTACGTTCTATATTTGACTTCCAGCTGTTGCTCTTTTCATTTCTATTTGCTGTTATTAAGTGATAGAGTTCTAACCAGTTTACAGGTCTGGCGAAATGTTCGCGATTACGGTGCTGTAGGGGATGGAGTCACAGACGACACAGAGGCTATCAATAAAGCCATCTCTGACGGAGGCCGCTGTGGTGCTAACTGTGGCTCGAGTACAATCTATCCTGCCACAGTATGGTTCCCAGCCGGTACTTATCTTGTCAGCTCTCCGATCATTCAATACTATAATACGGAGTTTTTAGGTGACGTGAGTACTACTTTCCATGATCCAACTATGTCCCCTCTAATATCCTATATAGCCATTGAACGTACCAACAATTCTAGCAGCTTCTAGCTTCGTCGGATTGGGTGTCATAACCTCGGACGTGTATACAAGTGATGGAGGTGAATGGTACATCAACCAGAACAACTTCCTGCGCAGCGTCAGGAATTTCAAGATTGACATTCGCCCAACGGACCCTTCGGCTTATATTTGTGGTATTCACTGGCAGGTGGCCCAAGGAACCTCCCTGGAGAACATTGAGTTCTACATGTTGTATAATTCCGATGTTCCCACGAACACGCAGCAGGGAATTTATATGGAGAACGGATCGGGGGGCTTCTTGGCGGATCTGACCTTTGTAGGAGGCAACTTTGGGTAAGCCGGTCCTCCTAAGTCTTATAGGTTTGAAATCGGTTGCTTACCATTTAACAGTGCCTATTTCGGAAATCAGCAGTTTACTTCCAGCCAGCTCGTGTTTGTGCAGTGTAATACAGCCGTTCAGGTTCACTGGGATTGGGCATGGACTATGCAGGACTATGTCATTGAATCTTGCACGAATGGGTTGACAATTGTTGGAGGAGTAGGTGCCCACCGCCGTCTTGAAATCAACTGCCACTAACGCTGAACAGGCTGGCGGGGCCCTGAGTACCGGACAAGGAGTCGGCTCGCTCGTCCTTGCTGATGCTATTATTGCGAACACGCCAAATGGTATCATTACCTCTCTCTACGCAGAAAATTCCACATCTCTCCTCCTGCAGAATGTGGGATTCTTCAATGTCAAAACTGCTATCACGGACTCTGAAAAGAACCAAATCCTCTTGGCTGGTGGAGACGAGGTACTCAAGGATTCTTGGGGCTTCGGCATGATCAGCGATGCGACAGGTAAAGGATCCTTCGTTTCTGGTCAAGATGTTCCTGCCATGAACCGTACAGATGCTATCACGGGGACTCAATCCTACGTGAAGTCCAATCTGTTTACCCGTCGGCGACCTCAATATGAGAGTCTTCAGCTAGCGGACATTGTCAATGTGAAAAGGTTTGGAGCGAAGGGTGATGGAAGCACCGACGATACGGCAGTTCTCAACTATGCCTTTTCTTACGCTGCTAATCTGTCTGCGATCGTATATATTCCTTTTGGGGTGTACAAGATTCACAATACGCTGAATATTCCTGTCGGCTCGCGCATTATCGGGCAGGCTTGGTCTCAAATCATGGCCACAGGCGATAAGTTTGGAGACGTCGATAATCCTCGTGTGGCCGTTAAGGTGGGAGTCGCTGGTGATGTAGGCATTGTCGAGATTCAGAACATGCTTTTCACTGTTTCCGGTCCTACTGCGGGTGCCATTCTCGTTGAGTGGAACGTGGAGCAGTCTCTGAAAGGATCTGCTGCTATGTGGGATTCACACATTCGAATTGGCGGCGCCATTGGTTCAAAGCTGCAGAAGGCACAGTGTCCAAAGGGTACTGGCAAGGTCAATCCTGACTGTATTGCAGCATCTCTTTTACTCCATCTCACGCCTTCTTCGACCGCGTATATGGAGAATATTTGGGTCTGGGTCGCAGATCATGACCTAGATGTCAGCACCCAGGATCAAATCGATATCTTCGCAGCTCGTGGCATTCTGATTGAGAACCAACTGTCATGGCTATACGGTACCGCGTCGGAGCATTGCACCCTTTATCAGTACCAGCTTTCAGGTGCAAAGAACATCTTAATGGCAATGATCCAAACAGAGTCACCTTACTACCAGCCTGTTCCCTTGGCACCCAACCCTTTCACACCAGGATTCTTCCCCAACGATCCTTTGTTTGAAGACTGCGAGTCAAATTCAATTTCCTGTGCCTTATCCTGGGCAGTGCGCATCATTGATTCTTCCTCTATCTGGATTCTTGGAAGTGGTCTCTATAGCTGGTACTCAGGCTACTCACAGGACTGTCTTGAGACCAACAGCTGTCAGCAACGAGGTCTCGAAGTTGAAGAAAGCAATGACCTTTGGATTTACAACCTCTGTACCAGGGCTATAGTGGAAATGGTCACCCCATTCCAGGGAGTTCCTACGTACGCGAAGGACAACATGAATGGACTCCTTTCATCGATTCTAGTCTGGCTGGGCGGTGCAAAGCAGACTGCGGGTAAAAGACAGTTTCCCGGCTGGTCTATATACACTTCGTCTACCCTCGATGAGCTTGACCTTCCTCTGGGCTGCCAAACAGCTCTCTCAGAAAAAGTCAAATGTGACCCATACGTCAGACAGATGATGCCACGCTCTTATCATGGGTCGCTAGGCAACGATACGCTCACTGAGTTGGTCTGCGATGATAGTTGTGGAGCAAGCTTACGGCAATGGGTCTCGTCAGTGCAGCAGACTTGTACCGGTTACAATATCAGCGGTGCTCCTCCAGAGTTGTTCGGAGGTCGAATGTGGGCTGGCTACAATGAGACATGCAGCAAGGATGAGGACACGGGAAAATACTGCAACGGTACATGAGCCCCATATCTTCCATCTTCAGTTACAAAAGCTAACATTCCTTTCCACAACAAGATGTCATTGATGCCTTCACCTTGGTCGATTCCACTGAAGATATGCCCGATAACGAGATCTGCTCCTACTGCTATACCTCACGTCTGCAAATGATGCAGCAAACCCCCTATTCTATGTACGATGACTACTATCAAGGGGTTCTTGAGACGATCAACAAGCGCTGTGGCCTCTCTGGGCCAACCGACATTCTTGAAATATCCTACAATCAACAGGAAGGTGATTCCACCTGTGTATTCGACGAAACCTACACAACGGCAAAAGGAGACACCTGCAGCTCCATTGCGGAGGCCAAAAGCATTTCCTCTGCAGCACTATACATGGGTAACCAAAAGCAAATTTTAGACTGCTCAACCCTTACTGAAGGCTTGAAGCTCTGTCTCCCCCTCTCCTGTGAAAGTACATACTCGATCGAATCGACAGACAACTGTACAATGATTGAATACGCCTTTGGGCTTTCGTCTGGAGATCTCCGCCGTTATAACCCCTGGATTTCATACGACTGTGATAACTTGCAGGTAGCGAGTCAAATCTACGGAACAAATATTTGTCTATCGCCGCAAGGTGGTACATACACGAACGCGACAGCTGGGACTGGCTCGACAACGCCTTCAATATCAAATGGCTACGTTCCCATATATTTGGCTCCGCCTGCCAATGCCTCTTTGGCTCAAGACACGACCCCCAATTGTGGAAGGTGGCACGAGGCCGCTGCGGGTGAAACCTGCGTCGGTATTTGTGGACAGGAAGGTATCACACATGATTTATTTGTGACGGTCAATCCGTCACTGGATTCCACGCATTGCTCGGATAGTTTGCAGACTGGAAAGACATATTGTGCTGGTCCACTGTATACTTGGAATGACACCGAGCCTGTGACTGAGACTACCACTGGTTTGGCGGCTTCAGCAACTCTGTCTGTATAGGCTGCAGATCTGCTTTGGGCGATCATGGATAATGGAAGGGGTGGTTTGAAAGTTGTGGAGGGAAGGATATGAGGCAGTGACGTCGGATTTGCGTGTAAAGTAGCATTTCCCGTTTATTCTCTCCGTCGTTTTTGAAGTTTATTGAATCAATCTGGTATCTTGATCATTATGTGCAGAAGCGTAGCTTCTGCTGTCGTCCTCCAGGTTTCTTTTCCAGTCTCCATCTATATAGATCAATAAAAGACGTGGACTGCATCTCCTCGATTGGCACACTGGAGGACTTAACGGACGCTACTGAAGAACCATCCCAAGCGGACAATCTTAGTGACTACTAGGTATCGCCAGGGCGAAGGCTATCATTTCAAAGGACTGGAACCTTGGAATTTGTCACTCTATCGAGAATGGGAAGCTCAATACACATCCTCATTCGCCGGGATCATACACTGAGTCAACGATAGAGAATCGCCAGTCTGCATCATGGGCCATAGACTCCATATAAGCAGCAACGAACATTTCATCCACCCCTTAAATCGTTCATCCACTTCCGGCCAAGCTTCAACAAGCTTCACAAAGTGATCCCGGTGTTTCTCAGAGTCTGCCTCCTCCACAGACGGCGCATTCAATAACGACTGGAAAGATTCCTCATCCACCATAATAAACATCCGATAGCTAGGGAAACTATCTCGCATATCCCATTCTTCAACCCAAGACTCAAAATGGGAACGGACTGTGTCGAGGGATGCACCATCAAATTGGGGGTCTTCGATGATGCGCGGTTGGTACGCGCCCCACATTTCATCGAACAGGGCTATGTCTGCCTGCTTTGGTCTTTTTCTCTGCACATCTGGGAACTGCTGGTAAAATCTTTCTTTGATGTATGTGGTGATTAGATCCACTATGCGTGAAAATTCAGCATCGGATTGTGGAGTGTAGGTGGTCCGGTAGATGGTAAAGCCCCAGGTTGGTTCTGTGCGCTCGATGTGGGCGTAGAGAGAGCGTAAGTACGGTGGTAGCCATGAGTAATGTAACCCCATGTTGACCTCGGGAGGAGACTGCAGTTGAGATATAGGAGGTGTAAATGGGAAGTTGAAATGGGGGATCCTTTTTTTTTTGGATGTATTTTATAGGTATTAGGGGATTCTTGCTGCGCCCTTCGCCTCTTGAGAGCTACTGAGTATTGAAAATTTCAGCACTCCAAAAGCCCTGTATTTTTATTTAGGACTAAGGGAGTCATCAAATACCACCAGGACCCTTCGGGAAAGGCTTCTCGGGGACATAGCGTTGTGGAGTGGAAGGGCGACTTCTCTGCCAGTAGTATTACTCCATGGATACGAGAAAGTGAGTCACGTGATACGGCTCGATCCATGGATATCTCAACCTTGGGACAAACCTTGGAAGCCGTGCAACATTCACTGGGAGTGAGATCCTTAAATGCTCCTCAACCTTGGAATGGACCAAACTCAGCTAGTCCTTAAGAGTGTTCAGCCTGGAGGATAAGATCTGAGTCTGCAAAGAGGGTGATTATTGGAAATGGTATCTTGGAATTTCAGGCTTCAATGCAGTTATATGTCTCATGCAATGTATCTACTGTACTCCGTACGGAGGACCATGTTGAAATTGAATAAAAAGGCACCGTGAGAAATGCATACTGGCATCAAGTCATAGTTCCAACAAGAAGTCTCCGGTTCTTTTCGACATGTCTTCGTCTTCGCATTCAAATCTTCAACATTTCATGAAATCATAGAAAATGATCTATCACTGCCGCAGGGGCAATGCTGTTGCTGTTTTGTCCTGGGAAGCAGCCAGTTGTTGTAGACAAGAGAGTACACCTGAACAGGGTTAGCCGATGCAAGGTTAGAGGTGTCATGGGAACTTACCCGTCACTCCCTGTGTCAAAGTAGCTTTGGCCTCTGTGCTGCGTGAACCAAGTGTAACTGTTATGACATGCTCGACAGCCTTGGCCGTCTGGAGCTTGTTGGCCCAACGGAAGACAGGTTCATCTTCACGGTTATCGCCAACAATCAGCAGGAAATCGGGTTTGATGACCTCCTCTTCGTTCTCGGCATGTGTCGAGAACCATTTCCACACCAATTCGGCAGCGGATGCCTTGTTGGTATGGGTGGTTTCCACCACCAATGCGCCTTCGACCGGAATAGCGTGCACACCTTGGTCAGCACAAGCATCATTGATGTTGCCAGCACACTCAGCAGCAAGTCGTGCTGCAATGTGGCGGTCTTCAGCAGATCCGTGGTGGAAAACCAGAGAACAATGACGCTCTTCAATCCAGCTACCCTCGATACGAGCATTGAAGTAGGCCAGGATATGGGAAACAGATGACTTCCATGCTTTGACGTGAACTTTGTCTGCAAGATGGGTCCATGAATCACATTGTGGTTCGCGAGCAAAACATCCGTTCTCGGCTATCAGTCCCAGGTTGGGGACCTGTCGGAATAGTCGTTCCATTTCTTCAGGCATGCGGGAACTCATTACGTAGACAACATTGGCCGGATCGTCAGTCAGTTCCGTCAGAGTCGTGATTGCACGTTGGGGCGTGGTCAGAATGATGCTACGAGGCGAGCCCCATGAGGCAAGCGTACCCTCATAATCGAGGATCATGAGTCGTCGCTTTGACTTGCGGTAGCGATCGGTCAGTCGGGAAACAGACAGTCTGGGTACTGCCATGATCTCCCGCGATGATTGTTCGTTCCAAACCCGGGTCAGAGTTTCACTGAATGACTTAACCCAATTGGCTGTTGAATTCTGCAACACTGCGCGAAGCATCTGCTCCCAGACCTCCTTTCTCTCCTTCTCATCACGCGTCAACGCGGTATGAATAGCTTCGGCGCATTGGCGGTAGTCCCAGGGATTGACCAGAAGGGCATGGTCTCCAAAGACAGATGCACTGCCGGTGAACTCACTGAGGATCAAAGAGCCATAAGCCTTGTCGCCGTAGCTACCATCCTGGCAATAAACAAACTCGTGGCTTGTTAGGTTCATACCTTCGCGCAAGCTCGTAATCATGAGGGCGTCTGCCACAGTGATAAGGGCAAGGTACTGCGAAAAGGCCAAGTCTTGCTTGAGGAAGACTAAAGGCTGGTGGGCGAGAGTGGAGTGAGTGGAGTTGATACGCATGGCGATGTCAGAGAGTGTGGCTTCAAGTTCGGGTTGTTCTGTGGTGCTTGTTGCAACCTGAATCAAAACGACCTTATCTGCCCACTCCGGATTGCTGTTTAGGAACAGCTCATAGCTCAGAAGCTTCTGGCGAATGCCCCTGACTGAATCAATTTTGTCGCGCGAGACAATAAGGCGTTTTGCTCGGTAGCGCTCTGAGATCGTGTCGACCCATCGCTCCACATCCGTCAACTGGCGACGTTTATCCCATGAGGTTGGGTCGATACCGATCGGGAACGTGCCAACGTTCACAAACCGATCTTCCAGTTGAATTCCTTCAGGTGTTGCCTCAACACAGAGAATTCGACTGCACGTCTGCAGGAAATGGCGACAGTATTCGTCAGTCTGGAAGCCGATCAAGTTGGCGCCCAGAATTCCCTCGAGAAGTTCTTTGCGGGGTGCCAAGCACTTGAACACCTCGGATGACGGGAACGCAATGTGCAAAAAGAATCCAATCTGCGCGTCGGGTATCAACTTGCGCAGCATCGCTGGGACAAGAAGGAGATGATAATCCTGGACCCATATCGAATCGCCTCGTTTCCAATGTTTAGCGATGCGATCCGCAAATTCCTGGTTGAGTTTAACATAGTAGATCCATGAGTGATCCTCGTATGCTTTGCTCTTGGGGTTATCAGGAATCTGATAATGAAATACTGGCCAAAGAATGGTCTTGCAGAAATGCGTATAGTGGCCGTCGAAGTCGCCGTCATTTACAAACACCGTCAATGACTCGAACTCATCCTCCAACTTCTCTGAGATGTCTCGACGAGTCCACTTCGCAAGAGCATCAGTTGGCATGCCCAGGGTGCCTACCCACATCATTTCTTCCAAGACCCCCGCGTCCGTCGCAGAACGGACCGCATTGCGCAGGCCACCATTTCCTTGCTCCGCAGTCTCGATGGTCCATTCGGCCTTGGAAAATGAAACCTTGCGATTCGCTACACTGCCTTTTCTCAGGCCGGTGTAGGGCGCAGCAGGCTGGGCAGGGGGAACCCGCTGCGGCACGGATTCCTTGGCGGGATGGGGATCTTGGTGCTTGAGGATAGAAGGATCCGGCGACAGAGTTGTTTGGGGCTTCGGTTGATTCAGTGAAGTTGTGGCTCCCCATGCGGGTGAGTGGCCCTCACTCTCAGTCAGCAGTCGGTTGTCATCGACAGAAGGTGGGAATGGATATCCGGTTTTCTCTTGCTCCGCCTGAGCTACGTTGGACGCAAAAATGCGCTCATGGTCTGTGGTGGCCCCGGGAGTAAGACCAGTTGATTTTCCGGGTTTTGACTGCCCGAACAGGCTGGCAGCAGCTTGAGGAGCTGGGACAATGGGGGTGATCCCTTCTACAGTCGGGTTTGCAGATGGGGGGCCTGCCGGGGTGTGGCCGGCGCGTGAATTATGGACATGGAAGTTCACTGTATAAGGAAGAAATCTGGTGTGCTAGTTCAGCAGGGGCTCGAGGGCTAAAATCCAGCAGGGACATACAAAGACGCAATGAATACCGTCATTGTGATCGACAGAGCCCAGTCTCAGGGTAGACGGATAGGCAAAAGTCCAAACACAAATAGAGAGAGTTTGGGGCCCAAGATTTGGTAACCAAATAGGACTGTGACTTGAGTGGCAGCTGAGGGCTGGAATTGAAGCAAGCTGAAGGGGAAAAAGGTCAGTTACACGATTTCAGGTGGTTTCTCATGACTACGTCATGTGAAAGCGCAAAGTGGGCTGAAGAAGCAAGTTTCGCCCAATGGCTCTCCCAGAGTACCCAATATGACACGGGAAGATCTGGATATTTAGCTTCGTCTGACAAGGCATTTTGCATTGGAATATTTTTTTGGAATCAGGTTAGAATGGAGCCATCTTCAATCATGGTCTCGACGCAGTACCGGATCTTACGGTTTTTACCCCACACCGGCGGGTATTCACCGCATATCTAAGTTCAAATACGGTAATTATGTGACAGAACTATGACCCTGGGCCTGTGATTGGCGGAAACTCTAAGACTCGAGATCACATGACATGGCTCATGTTTCCGGCCGAATTCGTAGTCGCCATGATATAGCTCATCTACTAATGCCATGACATTGCGCCTCACGTCTGCTCCGGTATCAGGCGTCAAGAAACGAAAGTCCGCTGCACCGAAACCCCGAGCCTCGCCCTTTGCCGGCCATGCGCGCCGCAAACCCACCTCGAGTGCCACCAGCTTGAAGTCCGTGGATTTTGGGCAGGACGATCCGCTGCCAGATGTAGGTGGGTCGCACTACATATCGGAGACATCACCGGTGCAGAACGTACTTCAGGCCATTCAATACATCCGCGATGGCATGTTCGAAGAGCTCCCGGCACGAGCGGGAATGAACAGTACGCGAATTGCGGAACTCCTCAATCTTCGTCGGTCGTTACCCCCGCTGGCTTCGGTCGCCCATGTCCATACCTTGTTGGAGGCTCCCACGCAGGTGGAAAGGGAGATCGTCGAGTTGGTCAAAACTGGTCAGATTCGGCGACTCATCATCCCGGGTCGCGGTAACGATGCAGCGGGGCTCGGCGATTGCTTGGTGCTGGCAGAGGACTGGGAAAAACTAGTGCAGGAAAGCCCTGCTCTGGAGGAACCAGTGAAACGTGAGTACATGAGAGCGCTCGGGGTAGGATCGTTGCTGATTTGCTTGCAGAGAAATTCCTCGACATCCTCAAGCGGATGGGGACCTCCTCGGCGATATCGCAGGGGGTCTTTACCACCGATGAGTACAGAGCTTTGCTGCGTGCTGGATTCATAGTTTCTTCGTCGTCTTTCACGCAAGGCTCCCTCAGCGTCGCCTCGCTCCCCAATTTACCTACAATGGCAGCTTCATCAGCAAGTCGGGGTGGATCGAATCGCTCGCCCTCCAACCCTGAGCGTAGTGTACAATCAGATGCTCAGGCTCGTGCTGCGACTCTCTTCTTGTCTCTTCCAAACACGGGGTCTTATCTTCGCTTGCTGGGATCAGGTCGCGCTCATCTTCTGGCGCTGCTCAAGCGATCCGCCTCTGGCGAAGCGCCTGTGGGATTACTAAAAGACCGGTGGGATGGGGCCGTTGAAACCGAGAAAAGCTTTCATTTAGCCAAGCGAGCTCGCGGGGAGTTTGCAGGAGTGCTCCCTGGAAAAACCAAAAAGTGGAAAGACTTGAATGGAATGCATTTCCGGTGGGTGCTTGAAGAAGCCTTGGGAGCGGGGCTTGTTGAGATGTTTGAGACTGGCAGCGTGGGACCTGGAATCCGCTGTCTATAGTGTCCTTGTCTCTGGGGCTCTCTATGCTAACTTTGAGGGCATTTCTGACGCTCGATCACAAGAAATCCAACAAGATTCCGAATATAACCCGAATTAAGTAGTAGATGCATGAATTTTCCCGCCCATCGTTAGAATCTGATTGAAAATCCGTTAGCGCGACATATTGTAGGTATGTCTGTGGTACGAAGTACAGTAGAGAAGCGCAAGTAAAATGCAGTGTCTAAGTGGACTATTCCCAGGTTGGAATGTCACCCCAAACAAGCTTTGTCGATCCGCAAACATGAACCTCACACTTCACAATGCCGTTCATTAGGCTAGACCCCCATCCATTCAAGGATCTCCCCCCGGTAGATTCCCAACCGGATACCAAAACGCTTAATTCATTGATACACTCGATCCTACGAGATGAAGCCGAGCCCCTTTTAAAGAATCTCCAAACAGGCCTCCAAAAGGACTCCAAACTCCGCCCCTCCCCACCCTCCACCGCACAGGTCAAATTGTCCCAAGGATGACACCAACAAGAATTTTGGGTCTGCCGCCAAAGTGACCACCAAGACTCAGCTATTGACGGGACCGGGTCGTGGGGCGAATTCGAGAACGGCCTTCGACACGACCATGCCGAGCATGAAATGGAGTACACGCCCAGCGTGACGAAAGTAAAGCAACTATTAAATTGGAATCAAGACCAAAGTTGGGATCCTGAAATGCGCATTGAGGTCTCTGATACTAGGTATCAGGATTTCATGGTCGAGCGTATGGATATAAACTCCCTTGCAATTGGAATATCTAGCTGACACATCTTCGCTTGAAAGTTAATCTGATAGTTCATACGTTTCATCCACAGGCCCTGATTCGTCCGCGGGCTTTTATCTCCTGGACTGTATCGGCAGCCATGGGCAAGATTGTGGAAGATAAATTGGAGCCCAGGGGCTTCATCACCATCCAGGTCCCATTCCGTCTATCAAGTCCCGCCGAAGAGCCAGGGTATGAGCAGCTCAGTACAGAGATTCGACAGTCTGTGCCGCCGCGTACGATCTTCGCTCACTATGCGAGTATCGAGCTTGTGGAGCTACTTCCTCCGTCGGAATCTTCTGACCGGGTCATCAGGTGGACGATGGCGACGACATCGGAAGCTGGGGGCAAGATTCCCCAGTGGGTTCAGCGAAATTGGACGCTGGGTGGAGTTCCCAAAGCTGTTGTTGCTGATGTAGGTTTGTTTATCGGATGGATTATGAAACAGAGGGAACGAAGGGAGACTCAATTGCAGGAGTAAAGATCTCGATATTTGCACAGTACGTTTTGTCTACAGCCTGGTACTAGGTATTTGGCACATTTTGACAATTCCAGGTCGCCCCAAATACAATATCTATCGATACAGTCGTAGAACAAAGATATCTAAGCCTTGGTGACAGCCCAAGCCTGCAATGTAGCGCACAATCCCACAACGGAAGCAGTGTCGTTGATGCCATTCTTAGCATACCACACCGTGCTAGCCCAGAGGAGAACATTGATAAGGCCAGCAATGGCTTTGGTCGATGCGTCCTGCAGTAGACTAGGGTTGCGCGACCATTGCCAGTGAAGCAAGGCTATGAACGTTAGGAAAAAATCCAAAAAAGAATCAGAATACACTCACCAGCCACCAGCATGAATCCACTCCCCTGATCAGAATTCGATTAGCGTCCAAAGTACTCAGTTCGCATCGAGATTCAAAGGTTACGTCTCGGACTGATTACGCACCTGATACCAACCCACTGTTCCACAGGCCCATGGCTTGGATCCTGCAATTGCCTTGAATCTGGGGTCGGAGGTCCACTGTTTGCCCGAGAGCTAAGGAGAGATCAGCAATTGGTAATGGGTTGGCAATGTGTGTAGTACCGTGTGGCCAATGGAAAGGAACACGAATGAGCCGGCGGCAATCTGCAAAAGAGAAGGCATTGTTGAATGAAGTCTAGAAAGGTGGGAAATGGCCCGACGTTGCAGAAGTTATGATTTAAAGCCTCGGTACATGGGCCGTGCGAGGGTGGGGAAGTCCGAGGTTTGGTTCGTGTGAATATTTACGCTTATCATGTCGATCTTCAGTTGAGAGGGTATATATTATCACTATAAGAGAACATTCATAAGAGACAACTCCAAAGCCAGCGTAGCCCCATGCACATGCACTTGGATCCATGGAGACATCGAAGAGACGACAAAAGACAGGGTCGATTGCTCATTGCTGAGATTGGATTCTCCCGCCTGAGACCAATTTTGAATTTTGGTGCGCCAAACTCCTTCGGCCAGTCCAATAGAAAGAGAAAAAAAAAAAACGTGGCGCAGCTCGCCTCATGTATAGAAAGTAGGCTAGAACGAAAAGGTTGTCCCTGGGATGGGGCAAGGAAAGTGGGAGAGAGTAAGGGAAAAAGGAGAGGTACCGACGCCGGCAAACTGTCGGGTGATCATGAAGGGCATCAGTCTGATGCCCAGAGTAGAATCGGACATTCAAAACGTATCGACAAAGTGGAGAAAGGGGGCGTTCCTGCCTCGCAAGGCTGATAGATCCGCCATATCGTACACACAGCCCAATCTTGGAACAGATTATCGCCCTGAGTTGGTGAGGTTCACTTCGACCGGAGCCGGGGGCGCGGATGAGTTGGTTGATGCGATGTGCGCCCGTAAAGCGGCAACTTCAGAGCGAAGACCCGTCATCTCTTCGTGCATGGTTCGCACATGTGCCCAAAGTTTGTCGATCTGGTTTGCGTCGTTTGAATTGGCATCAGGCGCGCCTGCCTCGGGACCTTTGAAGGCGGAGAGACTGTGAGTGCTGGAGTGGCTGTGCGAAGGCGTATGCTTGGTTGCTGCCTGTATGCCGAATCGGGCATCAGGGGAGGTCATACCAGGCGGCAGAGGCAGTTGAGGGACGCCTGGCTGAGGGAGTGGCAGGCCGAGGGTCGGAGGGGCGTGATTAGTCGATGAATTGGCCCGCCCAAATGAAGCCTGCGGATGTGGCAGAGACTGTCCCATGCTGGGGGAGTGTGCGCGATGTGGCGGTGCATTATCATGTTGCGACGACAAAGCATTCGGAGACAGAGGTTTCGGACTGTCACTGATGTTATTGGATGGGAATGCGGATGTTCCAGACGTAATTCCTGCGGGCGGGAAAGTCATGTTGCCAGGCTGCGAAGATGATGCCGATGGAGTTCCCCCATGGTTGGCGGGAGGTGGGAAGAGGTGGCTAGGACGACCAGCCGCTATCGGTGGATAGGTGCTAGACTGACGTGAGGTGATAGAATCGGATCGAGCGACCGGGTCGGATTCATGCTTGCGAATGCTCGGCATGAGTCGTCGCTCGTCCTCCTCATCCATACGCTCGGGCTCTGCGGTGTACATCAGGCCATCCATGTCATCTGGTCCTCCAGCCCCGCCGTCACCGTACTCCTCATCCGCAGCAAAGCTGCCCATGCTAGAGCGTCGGCCCGCGCAGCCTGCTTGTCCCTTGTTGTGTCGAGCAAGCGCATCACCGCGGGCAAAGCGACGTCCACATCTCGGGCAAATGTGCGGTCGCTCCCCCGTGTGAAGCTTTGTGTGACGCTTCAAATCATGCAGTCTTCGGAAGCGCGACTGGCAGGTTTGGCACACGAAAGGCTTCTCCTGACTATGAGTGAGCAGATGGCTCTTGAGATTATGTTGGCGCGTGAATTCGGTCGCACAGTAGGGACAACGGTGTTTTTTGGCGGATGGGGAGCGAGGGCTTCCCCGATTGTAGCCTGTATTAGGTAGGCTCAACCCACGACGCGGGTCGTTCATGGTCGGCATCGGATACGAGAATGCTTTGCCGTCATGGTCGATCTCTGAATCATCGCGAGGCCGTCGATCCCCATCTTGAGAAGTCGATTCCTCAATGGGACCGGGGCTTGCGACAGTCGAGGTGTGCATCAATGAGCCGTGATGATCGTTTGATCCGTAAGGGTCTGACGGTGATCCGTTCGCGTGGTCGATTTGCATTTGCTCGGGGGATGCGTGGACCGAGGATTCGTGAATTGTGGCACCCGGTGACTTTTCGCTTGCACCTAATGCCTCGCGGGCTACCTGCGAACTGTTTTGTTCCGCATCCTTTTCCTGCTCCGGACGATCCGCCGGAACTGAAATCGGGCTCGTCATCAGAGGTTGTTGATCGCTGGATCGCGAGACGTGTAGGCCAGCACTGGCAATGGAGCTCAGGCTGTCGGGCTTGGGCTGAGGCTTGAATAGAGATAAAGGGTCGGGACTGGGATTAGAGGTTGCAGATCGCGGATTGGAAACGGCGATGGGTTCATTCGACATCAACGTCGCCATGGAGAAGGAAGGTTTCGCGCCAGCCTCGAAGGGTGGACGAGTATAGGCGACAGCTACTTTGGCCATGTTAGAGAGAAATGGGGATCAGAGGGGAAAATTCGACTGACGTTCATCCAGGGTTTTTGTCACAGATGTCAAGCAGGCCAGGTTTGGGGGGAGGAGAGAGCGAGGGCCAGGGCGTGTGGGGCGTTTCTCACCCCGAGTGTGGCGCAAGCTGACGAGTGGTTTCAGCTTTCGAACTTGTCCAGGCAAAAAACGATCCACCCGACTGATCCCAAGAATGGCTTGGGCCTCGCGTTAGAACGAGTGAGAATCGATCTGCAGTTGAGAACAGGAGGCAGAAGCTGAAAGGTGGATGGAATCAGTAATACACATCGCAGATCGAGAGAAACCTGACAAGGGGGACTTGTAGTGGGGACTGACAGAGTCGAGGCTCCGGGAAAAATGAACCCTGAGGCAGCCAGGTACCGGGTACTTCCCTTGACTACAGTGTGGCTCATATAATGGCTAGTACCTGGTACCCGATTAAGATTGAGGCTGTGTACAAGTTCCAGTGGGGGCACGAGGTTGCGGCTCCCTCTTCATTTCTCAGCGCTACGCTTCTACTGTTCAGTACTGTACTACTAGTAGTAAGTGGAATTGATTGAAAGGAGATGCTCGTATATACAACAATGAGGTCATGTCTCAAACCGGTTCCCAATTGTGATGTCACAGTCTTCGAGGAGTACTCGTACATATAGTATAGTAGACAGTAGTACTACTGTCGACTCCCAGTTGAGAGATTACGTTGCGCCATGGCTCTCTGATGGGGCCCTGGCGGCTAGAGGATCTACGCGGAGCCCCATCTTCACGAAATCTGTTCCCGATGGGTTCCGTACCTACGGAGTACTACGATGCATGTCCATTGCAGATATAGCCCTGGAGGAATTGCACACTGGTACACTCCATTCTCAACTCATGTTAGTACCTAGTACGACTCTGTTCTAACCCCAACCCCTCCCACCGCCACAGCATTGCCACCACATCCACGCGAAACAAGGGACCCCGTGGATATTCTCAATCCAATCCCCTTACTTGCTCCACTTCCAAAAATAATTGTGGCTGATTGCAGGCGGTTTCTTACTCCGTACAAATCAATCCATTGGATAGAAGTACTGTATCTTCCTTCTCATACAGTAAAAAGACAGGCCCCGCTGCTCCGATTCCTTGCAATTGGCCTGAAGCACCGCCCCCGTTACTCTCTTCGAAAATTTCACACCATGTTTTCCTCAAGTGACTGGCTACTCTTTCGCAAAATTGCGCCACTTCTATTCCAACCTCAGAAGGGTGGTGATTTAGGAATTCTCTTATAGGATAGGTGGCAATATGTAGACCTCGGGAGCATCAATGGAATGCATAACCATACCAATTGCCCCCAGGTACTGAACTTTTATGTGACTTTCCCTCTACTTGCCCGAGCGCGTTCCATCGTGGTTTCTTTTCTTTTGCGATGTCTCTTGTCGACTATCATCGCATGATCCCTACGGAGTACTGTAGTATCAACGCAAGCCTAGGCCCTAGGGCCCTTTCAACGCGTGGACAGACAGGTCTACAGGTCCACATTCCGATATCCACAGGGCCCACCATCCTTTTACTTGACTGAGAAATCTTTCCTTCGTGTGTTCTGGATGCTGATTGTGCTTGGTGTATTGGAAGGATATCCCGAGTCTAGCTAGACATGTCTACAGAGTACTGGAGGGAGTTTTGACCAGGAGCAAAATTAAATAATACCTTGGTAGTCATAGGCCACTTGGCTTTCATAGGATCAAGAGACATAGTATCTATGGATCCTGGTATCATTTGTAAGATGGAGTGAGTGAGCCCGAAGCAACACAGAACGTTTCAAAGACGGCATGCCCAGGTGGTGGGTATCATTCCAACCTTGGAAGGTTCAAGTTCCAATCGGGCTCCTGGTTTTCTCGACTTGTATTTACAGATACATACAACGATAGCTGGATATATTGTTCAAGGATTTCCAACCTTGAAGGGTTGACGGACTTCTCTTGAAAGCTCCAGCCGGGAACTTTGTCCATTTTCGGGATCACAAATTTGTCGGATCGGACCCGGTGCTCGAGGGTGAGAGAGAAAGAAATGAAATACCTAAGACTACAAGCGATTGTGTGAGGGGGAAGTACTGGGTATGCCCATCAAGGTACCTGTCAAATCTGGGAAGATGGTAAGTACATCTGACCTGGCATGGACTTATCAACTGGTCGAAGACCTCTTTCATTATAATGACTTCGATTAGAATACATCTAAGACTTGATTGATATATCATGTGTTATCAATGCCTCCAGGGGATTTGCAGCTCTCATACCTAGGTGTATACCCGTGGACAGCTCTATGCGCATGGGAAGAACGGCATCCTGGTTAGATGTGCAATATGGGTCTCTCAAAGAATACCTAGTTTTTACGTATACGGAGTACGCACAATCAAACCATACACCTGGGCAGATGGCTAGAGTAAAGGACTAGGCTTTGGATGTAGACAAGCTATTGGCCTACCTCGCCTTCGGGCATCAACGCAGTCTGAGATACTAGTTACCGTTGATTAAAGGGGCTAGATTCCACAGTCGTTCATGCCGAAATAAACTTTGCTGCACATCTGCACTTGCTACGGCTCCCTATGCGGCTAAGCTTTGCAGGCCTAAGGGACGACGGAAATCAGCCCTATATGAGCCAAATCCGTGCAGTTTTGGTAGGCTATAGTGTGTTCTTGCTATGGGATTTAAACTTTATGAAAGGAGTGGCACGGAGTATGTGGAACCGAACAGGTCAGTGTCTATTTTCCGACATTCCCTTTCGACACCATTGTCCACGGGTATGATCTGTTCTGCACAAAAGCCCCACCAGGGCACTCCCCCTTGCGTCTTGTGCCAAATAGATTCAGGCCTCACTCAATGCAGTTTGCATTGTGTCACCACGGAGTACTCTTCCTCTGATAGTCAGCTCTGATAGTTATGAAGCCCCTAGCATTCCCCTTTAGATCGCCCAACTCTAGGTATCTCGCTTGGATTACTTGGATAATCGAATGTTTTTGTCTCAGTTGCAACCAGCTCAAACTCAAGACTTGCGATTTTCCTTCATTGGAGCTATAGCTACAGAGTGCTATAACGATCATTCGATCTTCCATATTGAGCAACTGTACCAAAATGTCAGCCCCTGAGAAGTCCAATTCCCGACTTCGCATTCCGCTACATCAGCTAGTGCTCTCCCAAAACACAATCACAGACGACATCCTTCATCACCAATGGGAAGGCAGTGGCACAGAAGAAGATCCATATCTGGTTGAATGGCTCGTTGAAGATCCCAGAGATCCCCATCAGATGCAAGACTGGCTTAAAATGACGATCACCTTACTACAAGGAGTCTCTTTCTTTTCCATCACATTCGCTTCCTCTGCGCTTTCAGCAGCCAATCCCCAAATTCGGAAGGAATTTGGGACCAGCGCTGAGTTGATCGTTGCAGACACCTCACTTTTTGTTCTTGCTTTCGCAATCGGACCGGCAATATGGGCCCCCTTGTCTGAGATATTCGGTCGTCAGATTATCTATTTTATCACTTATGGCTTGACTACAGTGCTGGCCGGAGCAACAATTGCGAGCCCAAACATCGCCACACTGCTTGTTCTCCGTTTCCTCACGAGTGCGTTCGGCTCTTCGGCAATTTCCAATACTGGCGCTGTGATTTCGGATATGTATGTGGCCCGGGACAGAGGGATAGCTACGATCGCCTATGTTGGAGCTCCGCTTTTTGGTCCCAGCCTTGGGCCGATCACTTGTGACTTCCTCGCTGTGTCTCAAGGCTGGAGATGGGTCCAGGGCCTTATTACAATTTTCAGCGGAGTGGTATTCCTAGCAGGCAGTACCTGCATTCCGGAAACCTTTGCGCCAGTTCTGTTGCGGAAAAGAGCCGCGAAGCTTACCAAAATCACCGGAGCTGTGCACAAGAGTCGGCTTGATGTGAGTGATGCTCATCGAACACCTCGTCAGATCTTCGCCAAAACCATGGTCCGGCCATGGGTCTTGCTCTTCTTCGTACCCATCGTTCTGCTACTGTCTATCTACATGGCAATCAGTAAGTTCTTGTGTCTCGAGACTCCAACAGAAGGCTAACGCAAGAATTCAGTTTATGGAACCATGTACATGCAGTTCGCCGCTTTCCCAATTGTCTTTGAAGATAACCTCAAATGGCCACAGAGCATCTCTGGCCTTTCATTCGTTGGAATGCTGACTGGGCAACTTCTTGGCTGTGTCTACTCAAGCTTCGATGACATCCGCTATAAGAAAGTAGCTGATAGCGACCCATACGGCCGACCACCTCCAGAAGCTCGATTGATCCCAGGTATGGTTGGCTCGATTACCCTTCCAGTCGGACTATTTTGGTTTGCTTGGACCAACTTCCCGCATATACATTGGATTGTATGTGAGATCGGAACAGTTCTCTTTGGATTCTCGCACGTTTCTATCTTTTTGAGCATTTTGAACTACCTGGTGGATGGCTATACTATTTACGCTGCATCCGCTCTCGCGGGGAACGCTGTTATGCGAGCGGTATTTGGCGCAGTATTGTATGATATGACGTTCATCCTTTTGGAAATAAAGTTACTGATCAACACCTCGGGCAGTCCTCTATTTACGACTCCAATGTACAAAAGTCTTGGAGTACATTGGGCGTCCTCAATCTCTGCTTTTCTTGCCGCTGCGTGTCTCCCATTCCCCTGGATCTTTTACAAATATGGACCTTCAATCCGTCGACGATGCCGATATGCTGCTGAATCCTCGCGTCAGCTGGATGCCATTGCCGATCGAAAGCGAGAACAAGCCGAGTTGAAGGCCAATGCCGAAATGAGGCTGGGAAGTGAAGCCGTTTCTGTGTCTAGCTCAAATGAGCAATCTGATAACAAGGAATCTACGGAACATTGACCACAGGCAGTGGTATCACTTTCAAGGCTCTACTACTAGGTAGCTTTATTTTGTCGACGCCTACCTGAGTTCCACTTCAAATAGCCCTGGTCGGTATCCAATTTCGGGCTTCTAGAGCTAAGTGAACAGCCGTCTAACTTTCAGCCCTGGAGATACGCCATAATTTCGGGCGAGAGGACGTTTACAACAGCTACTCCGTTCTTCAAGATCAATTGGCAAATTATATGGGGAACAGCCATGTTCAACAAAATACCACGACGAAGGCTTTTTGGAATAAGCACTAAACGGTGCCAACCAAACCCGAAAGCAGTTATCCCACGAAATAATATTCAACCACTTAGAACAAATATTGATATCACGCGAGTCATTGGCTCCGTGTCTTGAAGTTCACCATGTTCTGTAGAAAGACTACAGAGTCCTGAACACCCGAGCTTCTCAAACCGACCAAAATATCAGTACGGACTCGCCAAGACAATAAGCCTGCCCAGGTGGCTTCTGACGCGCGAGGTACCGCCTATCACGGGTGTGATCAGTCCTATAATTCCCGCAGGTGCACTGTCCCTCTCTCGTTGCATGACTGAAAATAATCTGACCTGGTACCCAGTCATTCCAAACCCCCCATGCTCCAGCGGTTCTGCAATGCGTGTGGTTGGTCGGACGATCGGCGGGTTAGCGCCGGTTGGGGTGACAGGAGGTGCATCGTGAGGAGCAGAACTGGCCATTCCTCGATCTGACTGGCCCACTGCTCCACTGTGACAAGCTTGGCTGATCACTCCCGCCGTCCAGTCACACCCTTTCCCCTCAACGCCTCGAGGTGCAGTGCACTTGAACGGCCTCGACGGTTCGGGCATCTCCCAATCATGGCCCTGGTCGCTGTCGCAAATCACCCCGGGCGCTTACTCGAACCCGGCTCGAGTGATGAGAGCCAAAAGCCTGCATTTTGCGTTCCCGCCTCTGGGACCGAACATTATTGATATCCAAAGGTGCCCGGATTTTTCTATTCCTTTGCTGCATTTTTTTGTCTGTCCAAGGTCACCTTCTCCTCAATATACCCGTGTACGCAGGCTTCGCACACGGCATTGGTGATCTATTACACAACTTGCCACACCTCGATCATTGTCCTACCTTGTTGATTTTCGTGGGAAATCAGCTCAGCTCAGAGTTGCCTTTTCCAACGAAGTCCTGTGGGCTAAAATTCAAGAGCTGGCTCTCTTGAACTAATTGCACGAGTCTGTTACCGGGAACTATCGCTTCAATGTTGGACCACAACGACAGCCGCAATTACTCTCCTCAGACCTACGAACCCGTTGTTCCGGAGGATCTCACCCGTTCCTCCTATCACAGTGCAATGGGTCCCCCACCACAGCACACCGTGCAGGAGCGCAGCTCATCGGAGACAAGCAATGCGTCATTAAAGAGCCCACGTACCGCCAGATTCGCCGAAGCTACATCAATTCACTCACCGATTGAACAAGCTCAACGATCACCTTTCGCTGACCCTCCCAAGTCTCAATCCAAAGGAGATGTTGGCGATGTTGGCTTCGGCTATGTGGGGGCGAACAGCCACCATGCAGACGATCAGGTCCCGATGTCACCCTTCAGACCGGACCTGAAGGTGCCCCAGACGGCGAAGTCGTTGAACCCGCTCAGCCCGACATTCCGTGAGGAATATATGCTCGAGAAGCAAGAGAAAAAAGCAGAAGTCGAAAACGCTCGAGACATTGTGAGAAATCCTCCGTGACCCTGATACATGCAGTACTAACTATTCCCAGAGAATCAAACTTCGTGTCCGTATCGCCAAGGTCTTCCTGCGCTTTGTCAACTTTGGCTGCAGTCTGATTGTTCTCTCTCTTCTGGCTGTCACATTGACCGTCTTCAATGCAACCAAAAACCTGCCTACTCGCAACAGCCTTCCCGCCTGGGCGGAGGGAACCAACCCATGGGCCCAGTACCTCCTTCTATCTATGGCCTGTGTCTCCCTCGCGGCCTGCCTACTTGTCTTCTGGGCCTACCGAAAGGGTGGCCACAGACGTGCCGAAAAAGCCGCAGTCTACTACACCGGGTTCTCCATTGCCTTCTTTGCCTTCAATCTCATTATGTGGATTGTCGGCGCAGCAGTCTACCAACACTCAAAATCCAGCGGGAACAACAAAGACATGTGGGGATGGTCTTGCGCCCAGAACACTCGCGAGCAAATCTACCACAACAGCGTTGACTACGCCCTCCTCTGTCGCCTCCAAGACTGGGGGCTCGTCTGCGCCATCATTGAAGTCGTCATTGAAGTCCTCGTCATCGCAATCTACGTCGTAGTCTTCTACCGCGTGTGGAGCAAGCGCAAGCTCATGAAATCAATGGACACTCGCGACAACGCTCGCTCAGACCTCTACCTTGCTCAGCTGCGTCTTCAGTCTGCCCCCAACACCCCAGGCTTCGCAGGCTTCAGCTCCTACCCACCCAAGTCCCCCTTCCACGCCACCACTTCGGTAGACCCCTACTCAGCCGCCGAGAAGGGCCAGTCTGTCCCAACGCAGTATGCGTCACCGCGTTCTCCTACCCGTCCTACCCCATCGTTCCAGCTCCAACCTCCACCCATCAAAGTTCAACAGCCAACTCCGAAGTCTGCACAGGAGGAGTTCACACCTTACTCGCATTCTCCATCACCGCCACCTCCTACTCAGCGCGTGAGTCCGCCTGTACACGCCATCAGTCCTCCTGGTGAGCAAACTTACGATGCTGTGCCAATTCCCGGTGCTTACGGGAGCCCCATGGGGCCTACCTTCCCAGCTCCTGTACACCGGTGAAAATGACAGGATGTTTCGTGCTTGATGATTGACCTTTGGAGATCATTTCCACTTGAACAACGTTTCATGAAAAGAGAAATCACAAATCTCGAAAAGAAACAAAAATCCGGAAAAAAATTTGAAAATGCTAAAAACCGAGATTCTGGCCATTGTGTTCAATGGCCTGCATCAGAATTGGATGAAAATCCCGTTCTCCTTTTTTTTTTTTTTACCTCCCTCATATGGAGTTTAATGTACACACACCTGGGCGTTTGGGATGAGACACAGATACCTATTTGGGCTTTGGTGCATGTTCATGTATTTACTTTCCTTGATTTCTTGGTCCTAGCCCAATGAACACAACGTTATATACCACGCTCAACTATTTACCCACGTATCCTCGCCGCTACCTAGTAGATAGACTTAAGCCGCCACCTGAGCACTGACCAGCTACGACGTTGTACGGAGAGTGCTACTCAAAGCTAACGGAGTGTATAGAATCAAAATTTGACGTGAGAATATTTGAATTCATGAGAAAACCTTGGAAAAAGGGTGCCAACCCGCAAAGACCCTAGAACACCATTCACTGCGAACAGGAGAAAGCAAACCCCAACCTTGGAACGCCGCAAGGATCTGCCAAGTCACAAATGCCCTGTCCATCACTCGTGACCAACATGCATACCGTAGTTTTCTACTCCGTAGCATTAAGAACTGTACATGCAACTAAATCGACTGTTCACATCCCACCCTCTTCAAGGATGGCGTGCACATCCCTGGAGACAAAGATCTCTTCGAGGGTGGCTGCATCAGCACCAACCTTGCTGAGATCACTCTCAAGGACAAGACCCTGTTCATTGGCGAGATGGAGCAAGCAAATAAATCCAAATGACGTACTGATATCCCGTAATGTTTCAGCGGGATAGACAGCCTTGAGATTGTTCATGATTTGCGTGAACTTCAGTCGACCAGAGTCCTTGCTGTCGACAGGCTGCTGTGGACTTTCGGCCTTCGGTGTCGCAGGGACGGGGGTTTCCGCTCCACTTTCGGGCTCTGGTTCTGATGGGGGTTCGCTGGAAACAGCACCAGGCTGCGAAGCCGAGGCAAAGTCAACAGCATCAACCAATCGCTCGCCCATACCCTTCCACATCTCTGTCTTGAGGCGACGAACATCCACCTTCTTCGCCACACGCGCATATGCCACGTAGTCGGGTCTTGCGCGGCGGCCACCTTGTGTGACCAGTTGTGATCCATAACCGCCCTTGCTTGGCGTGGCGCCAACCATGTTCAAGAGCGCACTCAGTCCAGTCTGACCGCCTGGTTCGCCGGATGAAGCGCCTGCGCCACCATCTGGCGCTGGGGACAACATCTCCCGAGCATCCGCAAATGGCAGGTTGTCGTCTTCATCGTCGAGGTCCATGCCGTTGGGGAAGGCGAGGCCATCATCATCGGCGAAGAAGTTGGCATCATAAGCACCAGCAGCACCTTCCTCGCCAGCGTTCTCTTCTGGCTTGCGGTTGGCCCAAAATGCCTCATCCATGTCACCGTTGCCAGCTGTCAAATCTGGCCGGCGACGTTTGCCTAGGACCTTCCTTGATCCGAGTCTAGCCTTGGGCTTGAGGAAGAGAGTGAGGAGGTTGCGAGAGTTAAAGTGCTTGTCGTCGGGGAGCAGGTTGCGACCCTTTGTTTTCCATTGTGTCTTTGGCATTGAAACGGCCGAGTTGGAGCTCGCCGGGGTGTAGATCAATTCTGCAACGGCAGGGTCTAGAGGTGCCGCGAAATCAATTTCGAAGGGCTCTTTCTCTTTGCGCTGTTTGGGGGCGGCAGTAGTGGCTGTTGCGTGGTCTTTGATTCTCCGGATCTTCCAGTGTTCTGGACCAGCCCAATTCTTCTGTAGCGCATTGTCGAAGTAGCTGAGGATGTTCTCGTGGTCCTGATTATTCGGCTGGTGTGACATCGAGATGGCATATGGATCTTCATCGTCCTCCTCGCCTTCTCCCTCGTTGTCCCCGGCGTGGGCAACACGATGGACGTTCAGCATGGGCTCTAGGGCTGCTTCCCGGGCCCATACCTCACCACCTTCACCAAACCCAGCGTCACCACTGAGGTCAAAGCCGCCCAGGGTACCGTCATCATCATCGAATCCGACCGCATTGTCGTCATCGAGCATGATGCCGGATGGGTCATCATGTGCTCTCCCTTCTTCATCCATCTTGTCCTGTCGCCAGTCCTCCGGCGCCTTCAGGAGAGGGATATCTAGCGATCCACTTGGATCACCTAGGTCGAGGTTCTTCAGCGAGGGACAGATATCTTGTTCGCCCAGACGGTCCAAATCTGGGAAGAATTGACTTGCAAGCGAGCCGAGGTCAATTTCCTTGTTGTCTTCGAATGTCTCGCTTGCCTGTTGGGACGTGGGTTTCGATTGGTCTTCGGTTTCTTGGTCGGGCTCCGTAGATTCTTGACGGTCATCTTCGGCTGTCTTAGCACTGTCATCCACAGCGTCGTCGCTGCTATCAAACACAATTCTTCCATGGCTATCAATAGCGAGGTGGTTCAATAGCAAACCCTTTGCGCCTCCTTCGTCGAAGTCTGCGGACGCCTTCTTAAAAAGTGGATCCACGGCAAACTCGAGCTCGAACTTCTTCAGTTGTAGGGATGAAAACGAGGGTGCGAGAGTGGCCTCGTGGGAGCGAGTCTAGAGTCAACACTGTCAGCAGAGATCTAGATCACTAAACTCCGTTGGCCATACCTTCTTGCGCGTCTTGCGAGGCTGACCATCTTCACCCTCTTCGTCGTCTTCCCCATCTTCGGCCTCCTCTTCGCCACGTCCTCTTTTGTCGCGGCTATCGGCCAGACCGCTCAGAAGTTTGCCCGTCTCTGTTGCGACACTGTCCACTCGACTGGTGTAGATCTTCACGCAACCATCAAGGGTGCAACTGGCCTTTTGGAAATTCACACCGTCGCCCTCCTTCAGCAAGGACATATCGTGGAAGTAATCGATGAGCGCAAAATTCCAGGAGTTGTTCGCATTGATCTTGTTATCAGTCGCCATCTTCATCCACTCTTCAAAATTGGCCAAAATGGGCACGCGCTTCATCGGCGTCACGGCACGGCCATTCACATCACTGACTCGGCCCCGATGGCTCGAGCCTCGAGGGGTTGCCGGACTGTCGCTTCCTTCACGATCGTATGTAGTAAACCGACGGGGCGGCAGAGGTGTTTTGACTGCGGCCTTGATTTGGCTCATTTGGCGATCATGAAGCGCTTGACGAGCCTCCATGCGCGCTGCCTTCTCCCCTTCATCATCGTTGAGCGGTATTCTGTTCCGGTTAGTCGCCCGTCCGCGGAACGTCTCAAATAACGTACTTGACTGGAGAGTTCTTGTGAGGGGTCGAATTGCCGTTGGAGCGGCGGTGCACCTTGTTTGCGACGCGGGGCATGGTTGCGACTGCCCCCGATAGGGGATGACGATAACGGCGTATGGAAGGTTTGATGGAGAGGGGCGATGAAGCAAAACAAATGGGGAAGTCAACAAACATACGGTTCCCGATACGACCCAATGACGCAGATGAGGTTATGTAATGATATGTGGTCTTGTGGCCTGATAAATAAGGCATAGACACCAAGCCTCTCACGTGCCACCTGCAGCCACATCCACGGATATCTGTTTCTTGTACTTCGTACTTCGTGTGGACCTCGGGAGTATTCAACTGCATGGGTTCAACGGCTTCAGTGGTATGCACACTACCTTCCATGCTTTTTTAGAGATGACCCATGTCTTAGATCCTAGTCTCCTCGACTATTCGCATCATACAAGTAGCCAACTCACCCCAGAGCCAAATTGGGCTTGAAAGTTGCATTTCAGAGGCGTTGCATTGGGCTATCACAACTGCAAGGTTGGCACGAGATCAGTCTCAAAGCCTGACCTATGTATGTAGCTTGATAGGATCACATTACTTTATGCTAGCCCCGCCCTTAATCATTGAAAACACTCTACGTTTGGCACTGATCATAGTATCTTGCCTAGGTGGAAACGAGGCAGAAAGGGCAGGCGGTAGCTAGCTTCCTCAACCCAAGGGATGAACACACGGTTGCCTTCACCTTTTGTCTAAGACTCTTATATCTCTCCGTACTTCACGCTCCGGACATTGTTCTTGTGCCGCCCCTCTATTGCTTAGCGGATCTTGCAGCGATCGGCACGCATTGGCCTCTCCCGAGGTCACTGCACCGGCTGACATCACCGCCCTCACCGCACTAGCGTCTTGACATCTGGTGCTGGTGCTGGTGCTTTCAATGCTGGTGCTTGCTAAATGCTGATATATAACCTGTTCGTTCAGCCCGCCATGCCACTGGGTCTCTCGTCGCAATGATCCAGCTGCCGAAATTCCTGCAGCCTGCCGGCCGCCGGCAGCCCCGATATTCAATTCGACCGTTCTACACCTCGTTGATCGTGCTCTCCGTTCTCGCCACTGCGAGCTGGCTCCTGAGTACTACGGGGGATGACCATGTTCAATTCACGCAGATGGGGCCCGCCGGAGGCATCGGCTTATTCAAGCGAGGAAGCGAACCGGAGGTATCATTTTCCCACCCCTGTGAGATGTGCAAAGACTAATCTATGCCCTGTCCTACCCTGATATAGTGTCGCTTAGTTCGCAAGGCCCATGACAAGTGTGCATACGTCCGCGCGAACTGCCCCGACCACGAGGATGGGTTGATTTCATACCTTCAGTTTTACTACTGTGGACTGGCCGACGCGAAACCGGTAGCGTTCATAATCTTGATCGTCTGGTTGTCGCTACTCTTCAGTACAATTGGGATTGCAGCCAGCGATTTCTTGTGTATTGATCTGAGTACGTTGGCCAGCATACTGGGGATGAGTGAAAGCCTTACAGGCGTCACTTTTCTTGCCTTTGGCAATGGAAGTCCAGATGTTTTCTCTACATTCGCTGCCATGCGCTCAAACAGTGGAAGCCTAGCGATTGGTGAGCTGATCGGGGCCGCTACTTTCATCACCTCCGTGGTTGCGGGCTCCATGGCCTTGGTTCGGCCATTCAAGGTTGCGCGCAGAAGCTTTGTTAGAGACGTGGGCTTCTTCATCGTGGCTGTTGTCTTCAGCATGTTCATGCTGGCAGATGGAAAACTCCATGCGTGGGAATCAGCTACCATGGTAGGCTTCTATGCTTTCTATGTCATGACGGTGGTGACCTGGCATTGGTACCTCGTTCGACGACGCCGAAGGGCTGAAAGAGATCTCGCGGCTCGGGCTCATTTCCATATTCCCGAAAACCAAGAGTTGGAGATTGAAGACACAGTCGAGGAGGACGACCCTGGTGTAGCATCGGAGTCTCGAAGCCTGCTTCGCGGCGCATCAACTGAAGACTTCGATCTTCTAGAACGCATTGAGGCCGCACCTGTTTGGAAAGAAGAAGACGACAACGAGGATGACGAGACTCGAAACCGATACCTGGCCGAGATCCGTGATAACATGCACCTTCATCGGCCCATGCGATCGAGACGTAATACCATGAACCCTATCAGACCAAGTCTGGTCGGTGCATTGGAGTTCCAGTCCGTGCTTCATTCGCTGCAGAAATCAAGAAGTTCACACCACAACCCATCAATAAGCTTGAACAGCTATTCTGATGATGGCGAGCCTGAGTTCGATAGACGCTCGATAGCGTCACATCCTCGCGCCAGTCGGCCGACTGGTACCAACGACAGACTTTCGCCTTCGAGCGCAGCAGGTTCTTCCCGAGTGCGAGCTGTATCGGCTAACGATGCCGAGGGCTTGAAACTAGACGCCAGTGTCTTAGAGCCTCGACCAACCCAAGGCCCCCTTCTTACTGTAAGCAAGCCCTCTTTTGAGGATACCCCAGGACAAGACGCCATGCAGGCGCGCCAGCTTCCCCGCCTTGATACTACCGGTGCCCTGGCTGTGTCTCAATCACCTTCGGCCCCCCAGTCGCCAAGTGCGAGCCCCGTCGTCGCAAATCCTCAGACTCCAGATCGGCTTGCCCCATCCGACGCTTTTATATCCCCCAATTACCAATCCCTAGGAGCACAGGAACGTTCACCGATGTCAGTCTCACCCCGAGGTACTGCAAGCCGTCGGCATTCTGGATATGGCCTGGAAAGCCCCTCGATTCCTTTCCCATCATACACAGATATACCCTCCCTCGCATCCTCGCGAGCACCCAGCATTCGACTCCCATTTCCTGCCAGTCCGTTGGAAAGGCTCCACGTCCAGGACGACTATGATAGCTTTGCTCATGTAGGCTCTCCTCTCTGGCATCTTCTGAGGAACAGGTGGCCTGACTCAATCCCCTCCCCCAAACAGATTGGCTGCACACTTTTCCCAACTTTGGCCGGCTGGAAGTCCAAAAGCGTCTGGGAGCGTTTCCTCGGTATCATCGCGGCCCCCAGCGTGCTGCTTCTTACTATAACAGTTCCAGTCATTGAGCCACAGCCACCGGAGCCCATGGAAGCGGACCCAATCCCCGCTGTTGTCATACAAGACGTCGGTGATGGACAAAACCCTCCCCCTCTCGTCAGACTTCCAGCCGATAGCCCAGTGATTTTGGCTCATGAAAACGAGACCGGCAGCCATATCTCTCCTAACCTGCTACCCGCAGCACACCTTCACCGCAAATCCTCATATGAGCCCACCGGACGTCCCCGCTGGGATTCCGAACTACCGCCTGTGCCTGTCTCTGATTCAACAGATCCCACGGTCTCCAAAGACTGGAATCGCTGGCTAGTCACAATTCAACTTTTCACGGGTCCTTTCTTCGCCGTGCTGATCGCCTGGACAACACTAGATGAGGACCTCAATCTTCGGAACCTCATTCTACCCACCTTGTTCTCCCTCCTCTTCTCATCCATCTGCCTTACTTTCCTTATGATCAGCACCCGTCGGCATCAAACCCGCCGATCAAGTGCGGAGTTCTCCCTGCTTCACGATCCCCAACCTCACACCCCATCTCTCCCACCTCAATGGCGACCCTTCCTCTCCCTTCTCGGCTTCCTCGTCGCAATCTCATGGATCGCCACGATCGCCACGGAAGTCGTCTCCCTCCTCAAAACCCTAGGCGTCATTCTAAACATCTCCGATTCCTTACTGGGATTGACCGTGTTCGCAGTCGGCAACTCTCTCGGTGACCTCGTTGCCGACATCACCGTTGCTCGCCTAGGTTTCCCCGTCATGGCCCTAAGCGCTTGCTTCGGTGGTCCAATGCTCAATATCTTACTAGGCATTGGACTGGGTGGTCTTTACATGACCCTCAACGGCAACCAGCACCAAGATCAGGCCGTGCAGACCCGAGACTCTGTTGGCGCGGTTCAGGTTCCTTATGAGATTGCTATCTCTAAAGTGCTTGTTATCAGTGGCGCCACACTTCTAGCTATTCTTGTGGGTCTATTGGTTGTTGTTCCATTAAACAACTGGAAAATGGACCGCAGGATTGGTTGGGGTCTTGTTGGCGTGTGGTGTGTCAGTACTCTGGGCAATGTGATTGCCGAGGTTGTCACTTGAGGTTCTTGAATTCGAAAATAAATTGAAGGGATGCTTTGTACAGATCTCCAGAGCCTGGTGTTTGGGTCTATGTTGGCGTTTTTTTCGAGGGGTTTAAATTGCTGTCTTTATTGTATAGTTCGTCGCATGCTAAGACGTTATACAGTCTCTTTGCATTTGGAGGTATCAGAAGACTCATGATATACGAATGCATTGTTTCACTCTATCTCAAGTTTAACCAACACTCAAGTTCATAACAGATGTAGTCTACGCTTCGATTTGATAGCCCTTGTCTGCTGGAGTACTGGGATGGCTCATAAAATCCATAGACCCATCCAAGCAGACTCACAACAGCATGATCAATGTAATAAACAAAAAGGGATGAGTATTGGAAGACAAGGCACAGAAACAACTAACTAAAGAGACCGCACAATTATCGATTATCAATTGACCTCAATCATCCACGTCGTCTCGTTTTTTTCATCTCGCATCTGTACAATATGTACTCTCAACGTAAACCAAAAACAACGACGTCTCCCCCCTCAACTCATAGCACGCGGCCGGCAGAAGAGCTCGTGCTACGGTCGTTGACCTGGGTCTTCTTCAGAGTCATGCCTTGTTGAATGGATGCGAGAAGGGCACCGCGACCGCCGGCACCACCTGCAGGTGCTGGTGGAGGGGGAATGCCAGCAGGGGGTGGTGGAGGTGGAGCAGATGGGGCTCCGCCTGGAGGCGGGGGCGGCGGGGGGATAGATGGAGCGCCCGCTCCTGGAGGAGGAGGGGGAGGGGGAGGGGGCGGCACTGCGGATGGTGGAGGAGGGGTTGCACCATCACTCGGGATAGCAGGAAGTGGGGGCAGAGCTGCTGGGGGAGGTGGTGGGGGCGCAATGGGGCTATCTTGCACTGGAGTGGCAGACTTGGAGGCAGACTTGTCCTCGTCCATGGCGCTCAGAGGGCGGGGCGGAGCCATGGTGCCAAACAGAATACTAGCAAGCTGCTTTGCGCTTCCGCCACCTGGGCGATCATCGTCGTCGTCATCCGACGAATCGGCGTCGGACCCAGCGGCGGACCAGTCGTCATCCGCTTCGGGACGAGCACGAGTCTTGCGTTCCAGGGGAGCAGCACCAGTAAAGCTGGGCTTAATGGGTTCCTGTTGCGTCAAGCGGTGGAAGGGGTTTGTGGACTGGGCTGAAGCTGGAGGCGAGGCCACTTGCTCAGACGAATGGCCCATAGTCTTGAAGTAAGGGTTCTTAGACTCGGCATCAGGGGTAGCAGCGGGCATGGCACGGCTGCTCTCAGGTGAGCTAGCTTCGCTGGGCACCCTTTCAGGCTCAGGCACAGCTATAGTAGGCACCGGAGGCGGCGTAGGCAGAACTTGGCTTTGTGTAGGAGTGCTGTGCTGAGGTGTGACATCGGCAGGACCTTCGTCATCCGACGAGCTTTCATCGTCAAGACCCTCGAGCTCACGCTGGAGCTGTCGCTCACGCTCCTGAGCTGCTTCGAGCTCTGCGCGCTGAGCGGCGAGACTAGCCTCCTGTTCCTTAGACTGTCGGCTTGCCTCCTCCCTACGACGCTTTTCTTCCTGCTTCTTGATCTTGCCTTGACGGACCTGCTCCTCAAGGGCTTGAAGGCGAGCTGCTTGTGCTTCCTTCTCCTTCTGGAACTCTAGTTCGCGCTGGTTCGCCTCGGTCCTGCAGATGGATTAGCCGTAGTTAACTCATGATGTGGCTCGAAACTTACTGAAGACGCTGTGTTTCAACCTCTTGCGCCTCTTGCTCTTCCTTGATGGCCTGCTCGCGAGCAGCTTGTTCCAGCTTAGCAGAATCGTCCGCCTTCTTAGCATCAGCCTGGCCGGCGCTATCTGTTCGGGCTCGGCGCGTTGGTGGCGCTGGTGGAGGCTTCTTGCCTGCTGGCTTAGGAGCTGCAGCACTGGGGCCACCTCGCTCTTCAGCCAACCGACGCTGTCTCTCCTCCTCACGCTTGGCATCTTCTTCTTCGGCGCGGCGAACACGATCTTCTCGTTCTTTCCGCTCGCGCTCCTGTCGCTGCATCAAAGTCTCACTCGAGTCGTTGGGTTTCAGACCAGCAGCGGCCATGCGTTCAGCAATGCGCTTCTGAGCACGCTCTCGGGCAGCGGCCACACGGTCGTCGTGTGTGTTTCCAGGAAGGGAGCCCGACGAATCCACAGAAGCAGGCATGGGAGGGCGGGCCGCCGGGGATTCGGCCGCTGGAGATCCACGGGAATGCACTTCGGGGGAAGGTCGTGCGCGCCTATACTTTGTTAGCGGGTGATCATTTGGTAAATTGGCAATGGCGACATACTCCTCCTTGCGGATGCTTGCAGTCCGAGCATTACGGCTAAGGTCATAGATGAAATCACGGATGACGTCCTCGACACCCAATGCATCTTCCCAGCGACGCTTTTCATGCTCACGGGTGGAGTTGTGACCTTGGTCTCGGAGACTGTCCTCCAGACTGCGAGCGAAATCACGAACACTCTCCTCGACGTCACGCGTCATGGTGTCGTTGCGTTCGCGCTCGCTCTTGACGTTAGTGCTCTCGGACTCTAAGCGACGAGCGGCTTGGCCATCGTCGTCCTCTGATGCGGGGGCGGGTCGGCCAGCGAGCTCTGCAGCGCGGGCTTGCATACGAGCACGAGCACGAGCCTTGATACGGTCCGATTCGGTCACGGTGCCACCAGGTCCAGTACCAACGATGTTGGAAGCACCGCCGGGGTGTGCCTTGGCATCCTTGAGGCGGAACAGTTCAAGCTTCGCATCAGCGATATCACGCTCAAGGCGACGCACGTCAGAGGCAACCTGAGGAACTTGATCCTCGAAAGACTGCAATTGACGGCGAAGAGCCCTCCGGTCCGCTCCGCTGTCCACTTGACGGAATGCAGCGTTGGGGTGAGTATCAAGATCGTCCTGGACGCGGCGAATTCGTTCCATGAGACTCTCTGCCTCGCGGCGGTCTTGGCGATCCATGGAGTCATCATCCTCGGCCCGGTTTTCATCCTGGAAATCGGCGGCATCCAGCATGATCTTGGTCTCACGGATCTTCTTGTGAAGCTGGTCCACAGAATACTCTTCGTCTGACGCACCAGAGGCAGCGGGGGATGGGGTGCGAGCTTCGTTTCCAACACGGCGGCGCGCACTTGAGCGATAACCTCCAGCAGAGTCATTGTTCTTGAACATAGTCGCGTCCTTGCGGTTGGCACCTGATGAACCACCTGCGCCGCCCCGGAAGGAATGGTCCTTCAGGTAACTAACACCAGTCTTCTGAGGCTGCAGGAACGCACCAGTGGCCTTGCGTGTCTCTGCATCCTGGGAAAGGAGCGATTTGACTGTACCGATCGAGTCGTTCAAGTGGCGTGTCGAGGGAGGAACAAGCTCAGGTGGCAGACGGTTTGGAACGGGGTACCCATTCAGGGCACGATAGATCATATGCATAGCCACGGCAAACTCATCCATGTTCAAACGGCCACGATTGTGAGGATCAGCCAATGTCCAGATTCGTTCCAAATCCAATCGGTTCAAACCACTCTGGCCCATGATTTCAATGGCAGTCTCGCCACTAACAAAGCCCTTGCGAAGACCATCCCAAGCACGGAAGAGATCATCGTAAATTTTCTTCTCCTCCTTGGTAATGGCCCAAGCAACAGTGGCGTTTCCAGACAGACCAGCGGCACTGAAGCCGCCCTCGCGACCCGGCTGCGGCATAAGCTGCTGCTTCATGGCGTCGATGTTAGGCAGGCCCTGGGCCGGGGTGTTGATAAAGCCCCACTGACCGGGCATACCAGTAGGCTGGGCAGTTAAGCCAGTTGGCTGCACACCCAAGCCCTGGACTCCACCAGTGTGGCCAGGGCTCAGGCTAGAGCCGAACCCGGTGGGCATAGGCGGCATTGGAGGCCGAGGACCAGTGTATCCAGTTGCCTGTGGGTTGCTCATGAATCCTGTCTGTTGGGGCTGAAGGAATTGGGACTGGTTCTGTCCTGGGAAGCCTGTCGCCTGGGGTTGCTGGATAGCGGGCGGCTGGATGCCCGTCTGCTGGGGGAAGAATCCGGTAGGCTGTGCTGTCAACTGAGACAGGAGCTGTGCGTTATTAGGTTGCTGGGGAACAGGCTGCTGAACAACCGGAGGAGTGGCGCTGTTTTCCATGAGAGGGGCATCAAAGTTGGGTACGTTGGTCCTCTGTTGGGGCGCCTGTGGCTGTGTGTCGGGAACATCGAAGGAGATAATGTCGACCATGCTGGAAACCTCGTTCTTGATTGTCTCGGGCAAAGATGACGGAAGCTCGCGGCCGGTGATCCGGAGGTTGCAAAGATACATCGCCAATGCGAATTCGGGGAAGAACAGCTGTCCGGACTTGGTTGAATCACTCAGCACCCAGATCTTGGAAAGGTCAGCTCCCCCGAGCTTCGAGCGCATGAGAAGATCTCGTGCTTTGTCGCCTAATTTGGGTTTAGTATACGGATGGCATTTAGGGCGGATATCACGCAGGCTCACCATCCATTGTTTTGCTGTCGCCTACAGCAGACTTGAAGAGCTGTTCGAACCTCGCCTGATCCTGCGCAGTGATAAAGGAAAGACGAATGCTTGGGATCTTTGATCCTGTCTTCGGGGGCACCTGGGGAGGCGCACCAGAGCCAGCATCTTGGAAGGAGTTCGCGATATCGGTGGAGGTCTTGAATCGGGTTGGGATCTGAGGCACGGGTGGTGCCTGCTGCGCCTGGTTCTGGGGTGGGTATCCAGTATATTGCGGTTGGAAGCTCTGCGCTTGTTGTTGTTGAGGCTGCTGGGGGGCGGCGCCGGGGAATCCGGTATATTGCTGTTGGAGTTGTCCCGCGGGGAATCCGGTGGCTTGAGGCTGAAGCTGCGAGTTATTGAACGGCGAGGGCTGACCAGCAAAGCCAGTCGCCTGCGGAACAAGACCAGTCGGCTGTGGAGCAAATCCAGTGGGCTGAGGTTGTTGGATTGATGGCTGCTGGCCTTGGGGGAATTGCGAGTAGGGGGGTTGTTGCTGCTGCTGCATGAATGGTGCCTGGCCGGGACGGCCAGTGGCACCACCCCCGAGGAAATTATTCGACGAGGAGTACATCACAAATTCACGCTCGCATTAGCAAATCAAATGCAAAAGCCTGAGAAATTGGCGAGCAAAGACAAATGCAAAGTGGTCAGTGAGTTGGGGTCTCAGGAGGATGCGAATGACGCCGATGGACGCGGCCCCGGGTCCACGCTAGCCTCAACTGGTGCTTAGTAACACCGTTCCGGCCCCGGGCCTCTGCAGGTATCCGTGGCTGTTAGGAACTATGGAGCAGTCGAACTACGAATAAGGTGAGATCTGAGATGGCAGCATGGTTATTGGTTTAATGTTATCAATTCCCAGGTGGGAACTCCGACGGCGGGAAATCCGCCAAAGCCAGTTCTGGGGAGTTATGGCTGCGCAAGAGAAATAGGCTATCCATAATATCAAAACGAAAACGAAGACAAAACGCAAAGCATAACTTCATTACTGCTCCGTACACCAAAGGTCTAGACCCACGTTTAGACTCAAGAAAGATGTAGGAAATGGCTAAAAATCGATGGCCGTTTACTCGGTGTGTTGTTGATTGGCGGCGTTGGCCATCTTGCGAAGCTCGTACTCCTTGGTGAACTCGCGAGACAGAGTTCCAAGGTCCTTGATGAGAGCCTCGGAGGCGTTGATGACTGCCTGTCGTGGAGTAATTTCGCCATCAGTCTGAACCCGCAGCTGGAACTCGGGGGTGAGGGGGTGAGGGACCTAAAGTTGTTTATTTGAGCATCTTTCTCTGAAGCATGGTGTAGGTGTACTTACCCGGTAGGCGGCAAAGATGACGTGAGCAGTCTTCAAAAGACGGGTGCGGAGCATGTTACCCAGGGTGTGATCTTCCTTGTGGAAAGTGAAGATACATGCTGAGGGAAGGCCTGAAGGTTGTTTGTCAATGGAAAAGCGCACAGCTTGACATGTGTAACATTGTACTCACGAGTGTCAACTTCGACGTCGATCTTGTTCTCGCCGGGGCCGAGCAGGATCGCCTCGTAGCTGTTTGCGAGATCGTGGTTAGCTGAGGAAGATAGGGTTCTTGGGACTCAAAACATAGCGTGTGAAACAACAGGCAAGAAGCAAGAGGCCAGTGGTCCAACTGACATATCTGGAACATTGTCCGGGACCAAAGAACGTGCATGGCGAGGAGCAGGGCCCGAGCCCCGCCGACCCGCACGATCACGAGCAATGGCCTCGCTGGCAGTCATGAAGCCGGTAGGCATCATGACCGATGGTGAAGCAGGGAAAGAGGTGGTATTAAAAGGGAGAGCCACAAAATAAGACGAAACAAATGCTTGACAGCCAAGCGAAAGGAAGATGTTGGGCAGAGGAAATCATAGCCCTGGAGGTGATATCACAGATGAAAACCAGCAGGTCGAGACAGCATCAAGAAGGAACGATGCATACTGAATCGTTCCTGTCTGATTCGATGCAATCCAAAAATGGCAGGAAGGACACACTGGAACCTCAAAAGATCCCGTGATCATTTCCGTTCACGTAGATCTCAGTTCTGAGTAGACCATCAAGATCCATCGCTTCCTCCAGCCAGCTCATTGAGGCAGCTCATTGAGGCACATCGTGAACTTTGGAACCCCATCCAGCTAGTGACATGGAACCCTCAAATGGTTGAGGCAGAGATTGGGCGAAAAGAGACAACACAACGCATATTCAAAGCATTGGTAGATGACAAAAACACGCATTTTCACATACCGATCTGGTGCGTTCATCGTGTAAACGTGATGTTGAACGTGTGTTGGTGTTGAGTGCAAGAAACCTTGAATTCACGTGGGAGCACGTGGAGAAAGAGAGAGATTACGAGACTAGATCCGGATGGCCTGGCCCTGGGTCTCTTAAATGAGTCAGACTCTGAGTGCAGCGAGTCAGCGCAGGCTTCCAGGGTCGTCGGCCTTAGGACACGACCCACGACAGTGACCTCTAGTATCGGCTCTAGGGGAGCTCTGAGATCTTGAAAAGATCAAAGGATCGGTATGTGAAGGTTCAATCAGGCACCTCACCTTAAATAATTAATGAGTATTGATACCAATTCTGCCCGTTGTCTTCTTCGATGAAAAGCGCTCCGCGATGCCTCGCCGATGCAGATCTGATATCAGTCATGTGATATTCTTATCGCCACGTGATGCTTGGCTTAACTCAATTGGGACATCGGCCCTCGATGTGTGATCCACGGTTCACCCCGGAACCTCCAGCCTATCGAGTTCAATAGACCCGTGGGCCTCGGGAGCTACCCATGGATAGCTTCTATGTACATAACAGCACTACAACCCCTGGAGCTCCATGCCCTGACACCCTCGGGGACACTTCCAGCCCTGGAGGTCTTGCACCCTTCTATATACCGCACGAGTATATGTTGAGCTCACAAACAGCTCAATCTCAGAGCTTGAAAATAAATTTGGAACCTTGGAAGCATCCGTGATGTACTACTTTGACCAAGTATCCGTAACTAGATAGTAATACTAGGGTCTTCGTGATTCCCACCTGGCACCTGGCAGAAGAGCCAACCTTGGAAAAAGCCGACTACTCTGCACCTAGGCATAGATGGATATAAACCTTGGAAGAGCCTACGCCCAAGCTCGAACTTTGAAAGAGACTCGAGATGAATAGAAGCATACGAAACGTGGGAGAAAAGAGCCGATGTAACGGCCCCAAGGACCGAAAATGATATTATGGCCGAGTAGCGCTCAGGCAAGATGCAACTCAACGAAATAAGGTTAAAAAAAAAGATGAGGGAAAAACAAACGCCTCTTCCCGCGCCGATGCCATAACGAAAATGAGAGATCCAAAACGCGTGCATAAGAAAAACAAAACCAAAACCCAAAGGAGGCATATGTATTCATACTTGTCAATGTCGAAGACAAAGATCCCATCCAGATGCATGAATGCAAATATCGAGGATGACAAGTGGGGGCGTCTAAGACAAGCCCGGTGATGATATGTGCGTGAGATTTCGTGCAAATATTAGAGTGAGAAGGCAAGAAAGGACAAAAGGAGAAGGACTATACAGCGTGACGCTAAGATGTGGAATGGAATACAGGACTCGAGGTAAGGTTGGTGATCTCAGTGCACGGCACTGAGCAGATCACCGAGTGGACCATTACCCCGCTTCATCTTCCAGTTTGACTTCTTCTTGTCACGCTTCTTCATCATGTCGGCCCAGGCTTCATCGTCATCTTCGTCGTCAGATCCGGCCTTGTGTCCCGGTCCGGAACCTTGACGGCTGTCCTGGGAGACAGGACGAACGGTCACGGTGGCGAGGTGTGATTTCGGCAGGTTATGCGGTTGCGAATTCAGGACAGAGGGAGGAAGATTCTCATCGCCCCATTTGTTTCCAGAGCCCGCAGAGTGGCTGGTGTCGGGGGGCAACACGGACACCGGACGGTAGCGGGGCGCCATTCCGGCATTGCTACGCTCGGAGGGCGCAATGGAGGCCGCATAAGCGGTCTGGGGGCGGAAACCGTTGCCAGAGAGGTTTGGCATTGGCGAGCCAGTGCGGCGGGTGGAGATGTTAGGGTCGAGCATGCTCATCGTGCGCTGATCGGGGTGTGATGAAGTTGGAACATTCAGCATAGAACCGACAGGCATAGACATAGGGCGTATATTCGAGTTGCCACTGATGGAAGGAGGTCCTCCTGAGGGTGAGCCCATCGGGGGCATTTGACCACCGGGCATCATCATGGGGGGCATTGGCATACCCTGCATCATGGCCTGGCCTTGCCCATTTTGCATTTGCATCATTTGTTGCATCCACTGCATCTGCATCTGCATCATGTTTGTCATCTGCTGTGACAGCTGGATCGATGCTTGCTCTCCTGGGGTCACAGGAGGGACTGGGCCAGGCATCTGTGACATCTGAGGCATCATCGAGTGAGGCCGAGGAACGTTATGCATAGCTTGGGTGTTCGGGCTTCCCCTGCGCATTGCGCGTTGGCGCTCTTCATTCGCTATGACACCAACCAATCCGCCTGGGGTAGGAGGGGCTGGGGACGGAGGCCCTCCATGTACCGAGCCGGAACCACCTCCAAATGCGAGTGATTCGCGGTTGGGGTTGTTCACTAACCCGGCACCAAAGTAAGGATCTTGTGGCAGGTTCCTTGCAAAGGCAGGCAAACTGCCACGGTTTGCGCCATTTTCGGCACCCGAAAGAGAGCTAGACGATGATATATACGGGGGCTGCATAGAAGCCCGAAGGTTGGGGTTGGAGCTGACGTTGTTGAGGCGAGTGGGAGGGCGGTTCTGTCCAGGGAATCCGTGCGCTGCTAGAATGCCAAGAGGCACATCGTCGTCCTCTTCCTCACTGCTCTTGCCACTGTTAGACTTGTCACCCATGACAGACAAACGACTCGGTAGCAAGTTAGGCGTGCTGTTACTGGCACCAGTCATAGCCGGGCGCATCGAGTGCAGGGGCGCCTGCTGGCCGGTGATCTTCATCATCTGCTGACGGTACACCGAGAGATGAGCCTCCTGCTTTCGCCGTTGTCTTTCAGTCTCGCGCTGCTTTTCCACCTCATCTTCTTCGTCCTCGAACTCATCATTTTCAGACTCCGCGTCGCTCTTGGACGCATTGCTGTTAGACCGTCGAAGTTCTTGTTGTTGGCGATAGTGCTCGAACTGAGACGGTGTCATAACCTTGTTACCCGGCGAAGTCGACTTGGGCAGCCTCTCCGCGTATCTAGCCGCCAACCGCGCATTGGCTGCAATACCGGGATCCGGTCGTTCGGCGGGAGGCGGCGAGCGACGGTACTGGAACATATTATCAGGCTCTGGGTTGGTGTTCCCAGACTGAACGGGTGCTTTACCCTTGTCCATGTATGAGCCACCTGCGGTTGCGCCCTCAGCCCAAGGCGACGTATCCTTGCTCCACATGAGCGACTGGCGAACCATTTTGGCATCTTCATCGTCGAAAGGTAAGGCGTCACCCGAGGGCGAGTATATCCCGCTCCGACGCAATCCTCCGCGATCAGACTTCTCCCTCAAAGGTCGTTCCAGGGAGCGGTGCGACGTTGTAGCAGCTTCCGAGAGGTGGTTCGGACCCGGCGAGGGTCTTCGGAAGCCGATTGTATCGAGGGAAGGATCGCGATTGTGCAGCAGACCTTCCTCAGATGGACGACGACCCCAGGAGTAGGGAGGAGACTCGACGGCAGTCGATCGATCGGTATTAATTGGAGCAGGCACCCCGGTCCTGCTCCCCTGGAACTCAGGCACAGCATGGGAGGCTGGCGGGGACGAATACTTCAAGTCGTCAGAGTGACCTCTTGGAGGAGAAGCAGGAACCACAAGACTTACCTTATTCGGCTGCGGGGACCTATCACGCTCGGAAGAGCCACCCAGGTTCTCAAACATCTTATTGAAGTCATCCTGAGACTCCATGGCAAAATTGGTATCAGGCAGCTTGGGTGGAGTAGCTGTGCTGTCGGTACTGCCCGTCATCGGGCGGTTTTTCGAAGCGTCCGGGGTCTGCTGGCGAGGAACGGCCGGCGAGGACTTTCCAAAACGTCCACCAAAAGAGAATGTCCGACCTGCGGCTTGCCGCAGGGCACTGGAGAGCGGTGGTGGAGCGGGCACATCCTGGATTCTCGAATGCGGGGACTGGTTCTCTTCGGGCACCTCTGTGGAGGATGGAATAGTCGACGAGGAACTAAGCCGGGTTGACGTCGAACTTTCGTAGTTGCCGCTTTCATGGTTGCCCGTCAGCCGTCTCCTGAGAGAATCCATGGTTGAGGGACGTTCATACCGCTTGTCCAGGGGTCGCTCAGCAAATATGTTGTCGTCTTCCAGCGCCGAGGGCACCGCATTGCCTTCGCTGTGATGCTTAGAGAGGGCAGCGCCGTCGGTCATGGATCGATGGGGGCCCGGGCGCTCGAAGACTCGGAAGGAGGACTGAGGGGCTTCGACGTCTTCCAGCACGTTGCCGGACGACTTTCGCCGAGCGAAGCTCTTAGGTAGTTTGATGGGCATCGCTGTTGAAGGAGCCAAGCACTTCACTGGAGAGAAATTATGGACCCCTTTGGAAAGCGCGAGTCAGCTCTCATTAAGGTTTGGATGGTTCTGGGATGATCTGGCCGCACGCCTGACGTGTCGACTGCACCGGGCGGGATAAGCGACTAGTCCAAATAGACAGGTAGCGAATAATGCTTCTCGGTAACCCGATAGTTGATCAGGGGGGAGGGGAAGAAGACTGGAAGAATTGAACCGAGTCAGTGAGGGAAGCAACACGGATGGTCTAGCGGCCGATCAGAGACCGGCAGGAATCCACAGAGTGGGTTGTCCTGCGTCTGCGCGATCGATGGCACCTCACAACAGATTTGGAGAATAATTCCCAAAATTCCTTGCAGGCACGACAGAATGGGTCACGGTGTTGATTTTCCACCCCCTGGAAACAGCAGAAAAGGACAGAAAAAACGATTGAACCCACATGTGAAACCAGCGTGAAAAAAGGATCGGCTTGTTTCGGTTTGGGCTCCGCTGGGATTTCAAAGAAACAGTTTAAAAATGGATACCCTGCGGGGAGTGGAGAGTGTCGGAGGGACCCTGTCTGCCAAGGGAAGGTTGAGGATTGTACAGAAGATCAAAGAGACAAGAATGACAGACACCGGAAAGGAATGGAAGAAAAGGCAAAATTTCCACGCTATGGGATGGTCTGAGGTCTAGTGTATTTGATACCTGGAGTACGGAGTACACCCAAATACCCATTTAGCTGAACAGGTCCCATTCCTCATATGTAGCTGCGCCCTAGCAGCATATGATCTCATCAGTTTGGCTTCTAATCTAGACTGTGAAGAATGTGAAACCTCTTACTATACATAGTAAGTGGCTCTGGATGTACGGGCTAAAAATAACACCGGAACTACAATGTGGGAGAACAGAGGGAAACGGTGGAAGATTAGAAAGGGGGATATAATTTGTAAAATAGTAAAATACCAGGAATGAAAAGGAAAAAAACAAAAAGGTCTAGAGCCACAAAGCATGCAGTTATTGAAATTGAAAATGTGGCTATTTACCTATTACCCAGTGCGTCCGAGAATGCTGATCACGTGGGTGTCGGACCTCGGGTCCACGGTTCCAATATCTTGAATTGATAGCATTATACTTCTTCACTCCAGATTCCCCTCTCACATTGCCACTTCTAGATCGTATCTTACATGGAATGCACTCAATTTCATTCCGGCCTACACCCAGTCCGTCGCCCAAGCTTATTTGGCAAAGTGCAGATCGTAGTTCAGCCACTTGCGGGCCGTGACGCCCGCCACGTCGAGACCAGGGGTGCCATAAGTCAGCGGCGCATAGAAGACAAAGCCCCAGATGGTAGCGCCCAGGATGACGAGGGTGGCGATCCACCCAGCGATGAGGGACTTGCAGCCCATGCGCTCACGGGCGGTAACGAAACGGCCCAGGCGGCTGACGGACTGGGCCTTGGACTTGCCGGTGGGGTCATCGACGGGCGGGAGGGCAGTGCGGGGGTCGAGGGGCTGCAGGTTGAAAATGAACTCAATCAGAGCTCCGCAGACCATCGTAGATGCCAGGTGAGAGGGCAGGTAGTGGTGCAGGAAGCGCTGACGGCCCATCAGCCAGAAGGGGAAGAAGTGCGCGGCCCAGCACAGGAACAAGAATCCGGTGCTGTTGTACAGACGCGAGCGGGTGCCAGGGCCCCAGACTAGAAGGAAATGTTAGGTGTCTGATCGGAAAGGGTTCAGATGCAGGGTGGCACTTACTTTCTTCCAATGCATCAACGCCACGACGAAGCGAGAGCTGATCGGCACCGACGATACCGGCGAACACGGCCAGAATACTGCTAGCAATCCACCAGCCAATGGGGTTACCCAGGAAGTAGATCTGCTCGCGAGTATCATTCTTGGTCCAGAAGCTCACACCACGGAGCAGGAACGGCCATTGGAAGGGCTCGGTAGCGTAGGGGTGGCTGCTCGTCAGAGCGTTGTTGTGGTGGAACATGGCTCCTTGGAGCTCAAAGTACTTGCGCAGGAAAGGCAGTGTCTTAACCTTGCGCTCTTCCTTGACCAAACGAGGGCTGTCCTCGGGCAAGTTCTCAATGTTCTCGACATACCACGCATTGCTGGACTGGAGGATGTTCTTGTTACCGTTGATCTCAGCCTGCTTGTAGCCCCACTCGGGGAGCGGAGTGGTGTGTGTCCACAGAGCCACTCGGGTGGGAACGTGAATCAGCTTGAACAAACTAGCCAGAGTTCGGAACTCTTGGTTGGCCTTGCCAGACTCGATCTTGAGCTCGAACAAGGTGTCGTTGTGGCGCTCGCCATCAGCCAGCTCCTGAGACACGGTGGTGAACTCTTGGTTAGTGGGGAAGAAGGGAGAGGCAACATCGTGAGTCAAGAGATAGCTCTCGGTTCCAAGGTGACGAAGCTGGATGATATCGCCATTCCGCACACTCTGGGGCGTGGAGGGGTCGGCGAGAGGCACGCCAGGCACGATCTGCCACTGGTTGTTGGTGTCATTGTGAGGGTAGCCAGTAACCTGCTGGCCCTGGCTGGAAATACGGCCATCATCATAACGCAGAGGGTACTTGTCCCAGTGGCTGTGCAAGAACACCTTGGTGTCCTTGTGGCGCATGGTGATGGTGTCGAAGTACTGGATACCAACAGACTGTGCGCTCATCTGGTTGTCACTCAGAGTCTCCTGGAATTCAGGAGTCATGAAGTCGTCACCGGGGCCAGATCGAGTCAAAATGGCAAAGTGTACCTGGAACCAAAACAGGTAGAAAAGGAGAGGAACGATGACGAGTCCAACAGCGCGGGCAACAAAGTGCTTACCCCAGCTGATCATGCTGAGCGCTCCCTGTTCGCGCTTGATGTCAAGGAGGTTCCACAAGTCAATCATAACGGCGGCGCCAATGGTCACGAAAGTGAAGACACCAACGTATTTGGTGGAAAGAACGCAGCTCAGACAGAAGCCGGTCAACAGCAGCCACTTCCACCACTTCCGTCCGAACGGCTCGTGACGCAGCTTGTAGAACCGAACGTAGCACAGAACACTGAGCGCCATGGAGAGTACGAGTGTAGCATCCAAGAGGATCAGTCGGTCCTCACCCACGTGAGCATTGTCGAAGACCATCAGACCCGCAGAGAGAACACAGGCAGGCAGAGAGTAGCCGGACTCCCACATGATGAGGAACACCACAGGGATTGTCAGGGTACCCAAAGTGGCCGGGAGCGCGCGCAGAGCGAGGTAAGGCACATTGTTCTCGATGTAGGAGTCGCCAATGTTTTCAAAAAGGAAACTTCCATCGAAGCCAATCAGCCAGCCCACGAGAGCAAACAGCAGTTTTCCAAAGGGAGGGTGGACATCGAAGAAATAGGTACGTTGGAGGTAGTAGGAAGCGAACTAGCAATCGTGCGTGTCAGCCAGGAATCCCCTTTCCAAAATTTCCGCGACTGTCCCAGAGCCGTTGAACCTCCTACCTTTCCAAAGTGAACTTCGTCAAAAACAACCTCATTAGGGTAGTCAATGCGATAGAATCGCGTCGCGAACGCCAGAACGGTAAGGATGACTATGGCCAGCCAATAGTCCCATTCCGACTTTTTGACCGGTGCGACGGGAATAAAAGAACCGTCATCGGAAGGCAATGCGGTGTAAGCCTCCTTCTTTCCGCCTCTTTTCCGCAAAGAGGGCGAAGGAGAAGACATATCGAGATGCGAATGAACGATAGTGAGCGACCGAGAGACTACCTATAGCTAAATAGACTAGGCTGCGTCAGCACCCGAATCAAGGCAGGAGAGGGGAACAAAGAGAATCCTTACCAGAATCACCAATAGAGCATGGCACCAAACGAGGCCAAGAAATTTGAGGGAAAGGAAAGGAGATGTGGAGGGGGCAGGCGTTGCGTGTCTTCTTTCGGGGCGGTGGCCAAAGCGGATCTACGTATACAAATCCACCCAAAGGGAGCTCGGGAGTATATTCTGAAACAACAACCTCCTTGTTTGAGGTGAAATTTGGCCGTTCGAAAATTGAGTGTGCTGTGGGTATATGATTTTATCGAGACTGGTAAGCACTGTTCGAAGGATTACATGTGATGTGAGATGGATTGTTTGTCTAAGGTTTCGTCGCATACCTGCCCGGGTGCTTCAGGCCCGTCGAGGATATATAACAGTCCTAAGGTCACCTTGGCAAATATCGGGAGTGACCTTGAAAGAAAGCCTGGAAGTCGGCTTATTGAATTCTATAATTTTGATGCAGTTCGAGAGCCAATACTACCATAGCTAGGTAAGCATTAGAGATTGATCTTCTATCCATAATGTAAACAGTTCGAGGTTGTATCTAAATTAAACATTATGCCCAGGTCCTGGTCGAGCACGCCCTGATCTCGGACATCAGTGTCTTTCTTCGGGCTCAATCTCTCGAATCACAAGCCACAAAGCCTTGCGGAAAGACTCCTGGTCATCAGTATTGGTCTCCGTATCACCAGAGCCATCCCGCCCCCTTCTTTCCCTTCGCTCCTTCCTTTCGTACTCCTTTGGGTCATTCCTCTTCTTTAAAGCGGCATTGAACCTCGTCAACTTAGACCTAGAAGACCAAGGCAAGACCTCAATCTCCAAATCTGCAATCCAAGGCTGCAGAGTCCTGATCCTACGCTGGATCTCTAACTCCACTTGGCGCTCATCGGCAGCTCCGACAACTGGTTCATTCTGCAGCTGCAGCAGAAGAGGGGCCTGTCTATTGATCTTCCCTTGAGGATCCAGAATTGGGATCTTGGCAAGATGAGCCAGCGCATCCAGCTTGGCAACCTCGACTTTCAAACCGCGAGGGCCAAAGATATCCCTATTAGCCGTTTTGAGGGATGAGTCGGTGCGGCTTTTGGACATGCCCTGGCTGCCTAGATTGGCGAGTCCGCTGACAGCACTTCCAATCCAATGAAGTGGGAAGAGAATAGGCACTGAGTTGAGGATCCCGCCTGTTGCGTCCAAAACTTGCAGGGGTGGGCTGCTGGCTATGTCTTTGTTCAACTGGTCGAGGAAGCTGAGGAAGGATTCTTTGGGGAGCTTGTGCGATTGGAGAACTGGTGGATAGGCGCGAATGAAAGGGGAATCAGAGGAGCTGGCGATAGCCGGGATGGCAATTGGTCTTCGAGGCGAAGAGGGTCCCGGAGGACGTCCTGGAACGGATGGGCCAGGCTGTATTGAGGGCTCGATTGAGCGCGCTGACCCTGCAGCCGTGTACGCTGGAGGATGGTCTGCCTCTTCCTGGGAGGACCCCAAGGCCTCAAAGGGGTTCTGTTTCTTTTCGTCTGCCATAATGTGAGAGTGTGGGCTTTGTGCCGTCTTACATGGGGGCCAAAGGGCTTTTAAATCCTGGGTGGGGTGAGCTCAGCCTCAAATACTCGCGATGGTGACTTTTTTGGGTCAGATAAGCCTCGACTTAGCCACAGTCTAGATAGACATAAAGTATGCCCGGAGTGACGTTTCTCAGCCCTAGTGCTCAGGTGGGTTATAAGATGAATGTCTGCAGTGGCGCCAAGACGTCCTTATCGGGTATCCTTTGCGATATGTCGTCATCAAAATTTTTACTTTGAATGGCTTCATTGGTTTAATGGAAACATATCGACTCCCAAAATGCTCCCAACATATATGCAAGAAAACAACGATGAGCCAAACCAGATCTTGCGGCTCATGGGTATCAAACATGGCTTTACTCGTCATCCGTAATGTCCAAAAGCTCCAACTCCGTCGAGACCAGCGACTGGAACTCTGCGCGAGGCATTCCGGTGGCCTTGGCCAGGCGGAACAGACTCTTGATACTGGTACCAATGTGCTGCTTCACACCAACTTCGTATGTCGATTGGCTCTCTGCCTCCTTTTCCAGTCTGGCCACTGAGCTGCCAGAAGAGATTGAGCCCGGTCGAGGATGATTCAAAGCCTGCGCAGCACTTTCCGGGACTTGGCCCGCAGAGTATCCGTTAGTCCGGGCCTCCTCTGTCGAATCTCCATTGACCTGTCGGCGCAGCAAGTTTGCCAGCATATCCCCATTGAGAGAGGACGGACCGACCTCCGGTTGTTCCTCGCCGGGATCATGATTGTCCATGGCAGGCTGGACGTCACCATACTGTGAGAAGTACGACTGCTCAGACAGGCCCGAGGGACCCAGCTTCGAGGAGCCGGCAGGCTGCGCCGGGGTCTTGGACCCGGGTGTAGCATCGTACTGAGCCCAGTAGTCATCATCATCATCATCGTCCTCCATGCCGTTGTCTTGGACTTTGTCATCTAAGACACTGGCCCCGGACTGATCCTTGGCCTGGAAGTTGGCCTCGCCAATAGAGATCGCCCAGGTGTTGTCATCATCCGCTGGGCCTTCGCGCGGCAGAAGCTCGGCGACCCGCCAGCCACGACCGCCTCCCTCCTCGTCCGTCGGGCACCAGAGGTAGACTACTGTAATGCTATAATCATGCAGAGGCACCTGGGCCTTGAGTGTCTCGTCATCCACCCGCTTGTATGTCACGGGGAGCTCATCGGGGAGCTCGATCTCGCCTGAAACGGGGTGGGGTTCGAATGTGGCACCGTCGATGATCGCCCGCAGGCGCTCCGCTTTATCGGTATCCCAGCAGAGTAGTTGTAGCCATGATTCGGTGGCGGATGTGGAGAGTGAGCTGAGGACACCGACTCTTTGGCGTAGAATGGGGGAGAGGAGTGGGAGCAGAGCTGGGGGTGCACGTGGCGAGACGAAGGCGAGAGGCAGGCACGCAAGGAGGGGAGGGAGCAGTTGACGAGTCTCCGGGGGGTTGATGAGTTCGACCATGATTAGTTTGGAGAAAATGCGGAGAGAGGAGAGGTGTTTTGTTTCTGCGGGCTCTCCATTCGACCGAACGTGGGGCACCCAAACACCCAAGCTTCCATGGGTCCGTCTAGGGCTTAATCTGCTAATTTCCACTCTGCAGGTAGTTGGCTGCTATTCGCTACATTATCCCCTGTATGACTTTCGTTTGGTCTCTTTTCTTCCAACCTTGGAAGGTTGCAGGGGTTTGTAGCTCTCTTGTCAGCACTCCGATTGGCCATCTCAGACCAAGCTCGATTCTCAGTCAGAGCGGAGTACCACTCCGTACGGGGTAATGTAATACACCTGGTCACTACATATCGTCGGGCCGACACACTTCGGAGTAGAATTCAATTTCCGACCGGATAGAAACCATTGCGGTACTATTGGATTGGGCGGCATGGTCGACAAAAGCAAAGGGTGTAAGGAACGGGCTACCATAAGACTAGATCGATATCATAGAATGAGTGGATACCATTTCTCAATATATTGCCTTTCAGAATGCATAAGCTTCACCCAGAAAGGCCTACTTGGTGCGGAGGACATGCCCACTACGGCGTGCTCCGCGCCTACGGAGAAGTGATGAACCTACTGCACGGAGTACCTTGGAAAGAGCTTGCTCCTTTCGGTCTACTGGCATACCGCTCAGACTTACTATGTGAAGTAGACTTCTCATAGTTCTATGCAGTCTACTCCATAAGGAACAAGGCTTAGCTGGCGGCTAAAATGCTTGGTTTTTGCTATATCTGGTACTCCATACGGAGAACTGCACATACACAGCGAGGAATGTGATCATCGAGATATTGGGGATGCTCAAGGGTTGATTGCAAGCGCGCATGTGACAAAACTTGGTGAACACCATCTCATGGAGGCATACGGAGTACTCCGTATGGAGCCTGATCCAAAGCCAAATCTTCACGCGCTCACTGGACACAAAGTATGCTGTATCACCCGAGAAATTGGGGGCAGCAATGCTTGTACTTTTACTGAATTCGCCCAAAGAAAAGAAAAGGCGGTGTTTGTACGGAGTACTTCGAACAGAGACGGATTTCGGGAACTCGGGATCTCGGAACCTCGGGACTCCACTGTGCCTAAAGTAGGCATTGGTTCAACCCCGTTACTTATCTCGCATCGTTTCCCCTCTGACTCAGTTCAGCATGCGATTCTGATCCTGAACATGGACGACCTGGCAAAGGGCCAATTCTTGTCGACGGCCTCGCCACAGGCTCCGTCTACTATTGTGTCTACCCAACAAAACAGATTAGGAAGCGGCGAGTTTCCGTCCGAGCACACTCTAGAAAACGAGGCAAGCGAGTCTCTAGGCGAGAGAGCCGTGCTTGAGAAACAGATACGATGGAAAATCGATCTGCGCCTATGTAGCATCGCAGGCCTGCTGTGCAGTCTCAACCTGCTCGATTCAGGAATTCTGTCCTCTGCATCGGTGACAACCATGCTTGAGGACCTGGAATTGAACCACGGCAACCGATATTCCGTGTCTATTTTCATTTTCACAATCGCCAATGTCGCATTCCAGCTACCATGTACACTGGCAGTGCGGTTTGTTGGACCTCGCATATGGTTCGCTATGATCACCTTTCTCTTCGGGCTGTTGACGATGTGTACCGCTTTCATCCACACCTGGGGCCAGATGATCGCGTTGCGGGTGCTACTTGGAATCGCCATGTCGGGCATCTACCCGGGCCTAACCTACCTGATCAGCACCTGGTATACGCGACGGGAGCAGCAGCTCCGATACGCGTACGTGCAGTCCGGTGAAGTCTTGGTCTTTGCTACAGGGAACATTGTCAATTTCGGATTGAATCACCTAGACGGGAAGGCTGGTCTGGCTGGATGGCGCTGGATGTACCTGGTTCAAGGCCTCATCACCTGTGTCTTGGGCGCCGTCACCTACTGGTGGATGGTCGACTTTCCTGAGAATGCACAAAACAGCTTTTGCTTTTTGACGGCAAAGGAAGCGCAATTCGCGTCGTGCCGGATCCAAGATGATCGTGGAGATCTTATGCCCGAGCCGTTCTCGTGGGGCAAGTTGTTGTCTGCCTTTAAGGATCTGAAGATCTACGGATTTGCATGCATGTTCTTCTTGCTGAATTCCATCACGACCGCTTTGGCATATTTCCTGCCAATCATTTTACAATCTGGGATGGGCTTCAGTTCGAATGAATCCATCTTGCTCGCCACGCCCGTAAGTTAATCCCGCACATCACATCCCTCATTTTCTGACTTGAGCAGCCTTACTATTACGCCGTGATTCCCGTTGTCATCAGCTCATTTGTTGGAGATCACTATGGCGTTCGAGGTCCACTCATTACGTTCAATGCCCTCACGCTGATCGCTGGGTTTTTGATGTTCGGTCTTCCGGCATCCTCACATGTAGCTGTGCGGTATACTGGGACGTTCCTTGCAACCGGTGCCTATGTTTCGAACTGGGCGGCCCTCAATGCTTTCCAAGCTAACAATATCGTTGGCCAGTGGAAGCGGGTGGCAACTGCAGCGACTATCACTGCTATGAATGGCTTGGGTGGGGTAGCAGGTAGCTACATTGTGCGTCAACAAGAAGCACCACAATATTTAACCGCAGTTTGGGTATCGATTGGGTAGGTCAATCTGTGATTCTTGTGTCACCGCACTGGATTTGGTACTCACCGTTTTCAGCTCTCATATCCTGCTTATTGGTATACTGGGTGTATTCACGATCTACTTCTATATCGCCAATCGACAGCAAGCAAGTGGCGCAAAAATACTTGAGGGTTTGGTATGTATCTTTTGTCCAACCTGGAATTTGATGGCAACTAATCTATGGGGTGCAGCCTGGCTTTCGATACACGTTCTGATCTTGGACCCGACAAATTGTTGGCTCCCAGTACACCCGTCTTGCTTGAAACTTTATCCTCAATTCTTCATCAAAAGAAGCATTAGCCATGCTGATGAAAAGGACTATATGGTTATGATGCCGAGCGATATATGCCTAGTGCACTTCATATATACCACCTTGGCAATACCCAGACGCTATGACTCTTAATGATTGATATCACCACTTGCATCTCATTTTAGAAACATCAAATACACAACTATTGACCTTTCTCTCAGATGCTGTTCTTCAGTATTACAACCATGGGCCAATCATAGAAACAGGCGAAGAATTATGGAATTAATGCGATTAAGTAAATTATACAGTACTCTTGATAGAACACTGCTTCCCGTCGCTCATACAAGTTTCAATGGTTGTGTCATTAAGGATAGACAACCTTTGATCCTCCAAGTCCGCCAACGAGCAAGGGGAAGACGGAGAGCCATTCCAAGGCTCCTCTCTGATCAAATGAACTTCCTTATGACGCTCATTTCGCTCAGTGCTTTTGGTATTTGCACTCGTATCCCTGAGGTACCAAGTCCGGTGCTCCTCTCGCGGCGTGCGAGAGAACGAGGCATGGAGACGCCGAGGTATCAACCTGGTGAATAAAGGCCAAATGCTCACGAGACAAGCCGCAACAATGATGATGCCGCTCTCGAGGATTACCAGAATGCCTAGTTCGACGGAGAATCCCACTTTGCACAGTGTCAGTGGTCGTAGCATTGTAGAATGCACAAGGTATTTCTTACATTTAGGCTCATCCATAGCCACTGTTCCCAAGCTGAAAAAAATCACCATGGTCAGGATGCTGGCCACAGTTCCTCTATTGTCTATTAGCATCACTTTCGGATGGCCGTGGTAAACGGAATCAGGTAACTTACACTCCACCTAACAGGAAAACGCCTGTCAGTGCCAACTTCTGCCCTCTGGGCGCATGCAGTTTCCAAACTGTCGGAATAGGCAGGATGATAATCAAGATCCCTGTGATACAGTTGATCGGCGATAGGATTCGGTAGACCTGCAGTCTCCAAACGCATTTGCCACCGGGGATTGTCCTATCCCAGATATACTCCAAAGGCCGGCATTGGAAGAAGAATCCGAAGAGGGCGGCTAGGCCATATGCAAGCACCAATAATCCTACCACGTAGGCTGCGATTCGGAATTTGCGAATCGTGAAGATGCGTGCGTAGAATATCAGCAGAGCTATTTTGGCAGGTACCACGCTGAGGGGGTAGTCTAGGATTTGGAGGGCGAAGATGCACTAACTTATCCGTTAGCTTGGAGTGAAATTAATATTCGATGCTCAAAACGTACCTTTTTCAAGGATTCAAAAGTTCCAGAGGTCTGAGACAAGCTCGTTATATGGTATCCGACCCCGACACCTTTGGCCACTGTATATGGTATGAGCTTTTGTCTTTGAATTGTACCTAGGTAGATCATGGATGTGATGACCTCGGGAAACGTCGCACGTACGGTAGATGTATATCGAGCATTTCCCTAGACTTGCCACCTAATAATGTCACATCAGCACCTTTCCACGACATCCACGCGTTTGATATGACATACCAAGGCAAGGAGAATGAGATAGTCATCGATGCCAACCTTGACCTTCTGCATGAACCGAGTATAGAACCTTGCAGCGACAAATAATATCTGTATGACTGCAATGCTTATAGCAGCTCCCACCAGGATATTAGCACCATAGGGCTCTTTGTCCCCCGAGATCCAATTTATGCCCATGGTGACGGGAAAGAAGATCTGCCCATCCTCATCGGTAGAAGAGCCTTGAGAAATTGCAATGAAAGGTCAAAGAGACCGCGAACTGGGCATTATATGAGCCAAGCTCAATCGAATCCGCCCCCCTCCCCCTCCAGCGAAGCGGCGGACATATTCTAGGAGATCCCAAGCGATAAGCCCTTTAGCCGACTCCCGGAAAGAGACCTAGGAGAGCCGGTACAAAGAGACAAGCCGTGGACCCCGAGACAAAGAAACAGGTCCACTTTGATTGGGTGGTCAAACGCCAGATGGAAGTCTATCACATTAAAGTTGGGCTATCCGTGGAACATGATCGACGGACTCGGTGGCGGCGATCAAGCCCCAGAGCCCCAGGTGTTCGCTATTCCCCGAGCTCTACGGGGACTGACATCACCATCGCAAAAGTAAGGTTTCTTTGAGAGCATCGTATACTCGGACATCTTCGGCGGACTCCGTCTCGATAATCCGGTTCGCTATATCTCCTAGAAGACAGATGCAGTGTGCTCTAGGCCCTACCTAACGGAATAGTCCGAATGGAAGAGCACGATGACGGTCAGACTTCGCAGACACCAGGGCAGGACGACGGGGAACATGACTCGTAGGATTGAGATAGTGGACGCATGATTTCTAAGAAATTACGATAGAGAAGTATACGTGCTAAACTCGGAATAGTGCGTGGTGACCCTTACCCTGGATCGAGATACTCGCGGATCTCATGCCCAGGTGTTTCCGAGGCATCGTACACGCGCTGCGGCTATCCTAATCTACAAGAAATTTATAGAATTTGATGCGAAGGGCATTCACCACCACCTAGGTAGTTAAATGCCGAGGCAAACGGCAATAGGTGGTCGCCTGCATGGTTTCCACGTTCGATTGATCTTGGTTCAGCGGAGTAAACTTCCATACTTTCGGACCTTGAAGCTAAATTGGCCATCTGCTATCGGTGACTTCGGATCAATCGCGTAAATATCTTTCATATGAATACATTCCTCATTTTGTTGGCCGCGACACTGGAGATAGGCCCATGTAATCTTGGGGGTCGATGGAGGCCAGACCATACAATTAAGTTCACATTGTTTAGTTGGGACAAGGTCCACGGGCCTTCACAAAAAGGGCGAGGCAATCTTAGATCACGAGGTTATTCCGTTCACATTTGCCCTACACTAGGCCACAATGAACATTCCAAGGTTGCCTTACCGACCGGGCGTCACCTACCGCGATACTGATGAACCACAATGACATTGACGATGAGGTACATACACATGCACAAATTATGTGACTAAAGGGAAAGGGGTATATGGCAAACAAGACGGTACGCCTTCCAGAGAAAAAAAGGTAGACGGGGAAGTCGGCCGGAAGAAAACTACATCGACAAATCATTGGAACAGGATCGGGGAGTGGGAGATTCAAGCCACTCGGTCCTTATCCTTTTGTTCCAGCTTCCCAACCAACCTCTTCATACCAGTCCACTCGTCTGCGGGAACCTCTTCGGGCAGACCGCAGAGACCCTTGCCAACCTCATAGACCGTAACAACGCCATTGAGTCCACCAGTCGCCAAGCGTCGGCCCTCGCGCTCATCCCATGCAACCTTATTAAGGCTGCGCGACATAATATTGCCATGTGTGTTGTCGGCAACTTCCCGTGCAATGGGGACCTCGGTATCCGACGCGAGATCCCAGACTTCGACATTACCAGCACCGTCGACGAGAGAGAATACACCCGGTTTGGTTGGGTGCCAGCGCGCATCGTAGACCACATCATCACGCGTGATATCGAGGATTGGCGAAATGACTTGAGGAGCTGAGATGGATGTGGCTGATGCGGTGGTCGCTGGGGGCCGCACACGCCAGAGCTTGACACTCCAGTCCAGACTGGAGCTCAGCATGAGGTCTCCTAGATCGACGGGACCACGGCCAGGGTGGAATGCGGTAGACATGATCGGTGCCGTGTGGCCCTTGTAGGCTAGACGATGATCTGTGCCACCCTTGGCTCCTGCTCGGTCGTACCGATGGCAGGGGTAAATGACACCTTCTTCAGTACCGACGACGAAGAAGGTAGGGTCGGTGTGAGGGAATGACATTGTGGTCGGAGCAAGATCCTCCGTTTTGGAGGGAGGTGGTGTAGTCAGCTCCACGCGATCCTGCGGGTGAGAAAGCATGTCCATAGTCCAGCCACAGACCACACCATCTGTAGAGGCAGTCATGATGTTGTGTGCATTCTGCGTACCAACAATCGAGATGCTATAGACAGGATGGGCGTGTCCGGTGCCCGTCAGAGGGGTCTTTTGTACAGGGGAGCCTCCGCCAGCGCGAGAGGATCGTGTATCCCACACGAGTACTTGTCCCGAATAGGAACCTCCGACAACTAGGTTTGGGTGATAGGGAGAGAATTTGGCAGTGAGGATATCAGAGGTGGAGTGGAACACATATTCCGGACGAGATTGCAAATGCTGGTTCCAGATCTGGACCAGGCCATCAGGTTCATGAGGTGCTGATGTATTTTTAGTGTATGATGCCAGCAATAATTCAGGGAACTAAGATGGGTGTTAGCATGGATCCCAGAAATGAATCGGACCGGACCGCTCACTTTTGGAGAGAAGCTCAGGTCACTGATTATGCGGTTCTTGCTCCATCTTTCATCCCAGAAATGGGCCACTTCTTGCATGCCTCTCTTCTTCTTGCCGCTCTCCTCGTCTTCTTGCAAGTTCCCATCAGTCCCACCTAGCTCATAGTCTGCCAAAACATCATAGTCCTCATCCAAAGCCCTTTCGATAACCTTGGAAGACCGCTCCACAAAGTCCAGGAAATCGTCAGAGGATGTGACTGCTTTCAGCTCGTCGTCATCCAGTGTGCGCAGAGGGTACCGTAGCTTGGCTTGCGCGGTTGAGTTGTCGTTATCGTCTTCATGGTTGGCAGCACGTAGTTCCTCTTCAATTTCCTTGCGAAGCTTCTGCAGGATCTCCTCATCTCGTTCCTTTTCACGTCGACTGAATCGCTTGCTGGATCGTGTGGTACCAGGGGCATCCTCGCTGTCCGAAGCAACAGATCCCTCGGGTGTCTCAGTTTGTACGTCCAGTCCATCCGTTTGCACTGCCTTGCTGTATGTGACGACTTCTGGCTTAGGCTTGGAGGCGGGTTCAAGCTCAGGGGGCGGCGGGGCTTCGGTTGAGGTGTAGGTGTAAGGCTCCTCGCCCATAGTCTGAACGGCAATGGACTGGGATTGTGGTCGCGAGGGGGACGTGTATGCGTCGGCATTTTCTCCACTCAATTGGCTTGCGCTCAAAACGGAGGTTGGTCGGCTTCCTCGCCGCGACTGACCATCGGCACCTTGGCTGAGTGAGGCCGACGCTGGACGGTCGACCAAGCGTGCGATCAGGTCATCAAGCTCGTGTCGATTGCCTGAGTGACTTGGCACTGGCGAAACAATCTGATCGTGTTGTTAGAATCGAGCTCTATCGCCGATTAATGCACTGTTGTTTACCTCTGAGGCATCCCCGACGCTAGTCCGAGAAGTGAACTCCTTTTGACGAAGCTCTCGCTGTTTTTTTAGTTCGGCGAGTTTTGCCCGTTTGGCAAGAATCTCATCCTTTCGCTGCTGCATCGACATCTTGATCTTGAACCGAGGAGACGCAAGCTGTCGCGCTTCTAGTATCGCCCACCTGGGCACTATTTATCGGGATGACTAAGAGCTCTCCGTCCTGATGGCCTGAGGTGTCCTTTTCTCGGAAGTTGGGGAGCGGCCCGGAAAAACTCGCGCGCGCAGAACATGAACTGAACCTCGCCATTACCATCTCGGAGACTCATTGCCATTGACGGTTGACACCTGTTAAACGGACCCTCCTTATCCCGCCATTTGATCTCTACTCTAATTCCTCTCTTTCACAAACCTTTCACAATGGCTTCTCAGGGTGTTAATGTGAGTCTCGGCCTAAGGGTCACCGTCTCTCCCGACGACCGCTAACCAGGTCTACCCACCCCTAGGTCTTCCGTTACTCGGCTCTCGTTGCCGGTCTCGTCTACGGTGTCTACCACCAGTCCTCTCTCAACTCCGTCACCAAGCGCGCAGAGATCGAGCACGAGTACACTCGCAAGGAGCGTCTCATCGAGCAGGCCAAGGCCGAGTACAAGAAGAAGACCCAGCCCCAGCAGGAGACCAAGACACAATCTAGCGGACGTACGTTTACCCCCCAGGATCATGCGACTCGAATGATTGCGAAGATACCCGGACCAGCCGCATCACCCCCAGGACTCTTGCATTTCTAACCGGCTCTCTAGTCATCACGAATTTCGAGGACCCTAAGTTCGACCTCGAGGCTTTCCTGAAGGCCAACGAATAAATTGACCGAGCCTGTTGAGGAGGAATCTTACGCAATGATCTATTTGCGGGAATCGCACCTCCCCCAGGGTATAAGACGCGATTTGTTCGACTCCACACCATTTTTCTGTACGATTGTTTGGGTTTAATATGCCCCCGAGCCGTGGCATTGCGAGCGAAAGATGGAATGATTATTGTTTCTCATTTTTAGACGTTTTATCTGGGTCCTGTACATACCCTGGGCTGTCGTGCGCCTGTACACTACAGTTGGACCAAAGCAAGAGCAAAAGATCGTGTTATGCATTCCGGCGTTATGGATGTCCCTTGTATGTGCCGGTTTATTCCAGCTCCTGGCTTTGCCTGCCCTTGCATTCCCGCATCCAGGGCGGGAGATGTAGCCGCGTAGCCTGAGGGAGGGGATCGGGTCTATCGACATGTGTTTCGTAGTATTTCCATAGCGCTTCAACTTGCGCGAGACCCGAGCATTCCCATCGCCTCGCGGATGCCGTTGTTGGGTTGGGTTGCCGCGGGGCGTACCATGATAGGCTTCGGGTGCAGCAACTTCGTGTCCAGGTCCCATTTCCAACCGCAGTTTGTGAAGTTTGCTATAATATTTGGGTCCTCTTGCTCCACTAATTGTTGATCTAGGCCGAGGTAGCCTGCAGCAACGGGCAACCGAATTGTTTCGTAAGACCTGCTCACTGAGATCAAGGTCTTGTCTTGGAAGAAACCTAACCAATAACCCTGTTAGCTTCCACAACGCCCAGCTCAATAAGTGTAGAGGACGTACTTTCATATCTTTTTATTAAAGGCTGTAGCCTTTCTGGCCATGGTGATCCCCGAAGAATTTGGTAGACCTGGCCATGTTCAGTCTGCCATACTGCTCGCAAGAGGGTCATGCAGTTCTGGAGAGCGATATCTTGTTGTGTGAGGCTTTTGGGCATTCGTTTCGTCAGGGCGCGAGCTTCGGGTCTATTGGAGAATGTCAGTATTTTAGCTGTCGTATTGATAAGCTACCAAGGAGTGACTGACACTTGGTCAGTGAGGAGATGAACAAAGAAGAAGCTCGAGTAGAACAAGCTCAGTAGCTGTATATCGCCTCTGATCACTTCTTTCTTCCCACCGGTCTCTGTCATAAGACATGCCTCTTGCTCATATTCCGTCAAGGCCTCAAACAGCTGTGAAGGTGGGGAATTGGAGGCCACCAGCATTGAGAGCTGCTCCATCGTCAGCGGAGGTAGCTCCATGATGTCTTTGAAGGTCAGAATCAGTTGAAGATATTGCTTCCAAAGGGATGTATTGATGCGGTAAGAAAACAAAATAATCTGGACCGGGCGTCAACAAAGAAAAGAGCACTGGGATAAGGGAGGAATGATTCGCAGTATTGCGGGGAGCAGTCGGAGGTGGCGCCTCTCGCCGGTGCCAAGACCTTCAGAAGTGACCACCTTGCGCAGCTCTCGCTCTTTCACTCTCAACTCACGGCGCTCACCATTGGCATCTCGGCCCAATTAGTTTCTTGATTTCATGTTTCTTTCTTGATTTCTGATCTTGGACTTTGCTCCCTTTGGCCATTATGGCCCCGTCTTCCCTTGATGTTCTGCTCAAAGGCAGCTCCGGCCGGAACACGCGCGGTCTATTGCGGGTGATCATTCTCGTTACCATTGCCGCCGCTGCAGTGTCCAGCCGACTGTTCAGTGTTATTCGTACGTTTGAATTGACACTTTTGGGAATTGGCATGCTAACTATTTTCCAGGCTTTGAAAGCATTATCCACGAATGTACGATTGCCTTACCCTGAATCAGATGCGGCAGCACTCGACCATCGAACATATGCATGAGATATTAACACCTCCCTTCTAGTCGATCCGTGGTTCAACTTCCGTGCAACAAAATACTTGGTCGAAAATGGCTTCTACAGCTTCTGGGACTGGTTTGATGACCGTACGTCCCCTCCTGATTGCGCGTCCTCGGAGCGGTTGTATATTGTGCATAATGCTGATGAGGTTTCGACTATATAGGAACATGGCATCCTCTGGGTCGTGTCACTGGTGGCACATTGTACCCTGGTCTTATGGTGACCAGTGGAATTATCTACCACATCCTTCGTCTCCTTACGATTCCCGTCGACATTCGCAACGTCTGTGTGCTGCTCGCCCCCGGCTTCTCCGGGCTAACAGCCCTGGCCATGTATCTCCTGACCTCTGAGATGTCTACCTCCCCTTCGGCAGGTCTTTTGGCCGCTGCCTTCATGGGAATCACCCCCGGTTACATCTCCCGTTCCGTCGCAGGAAGTTACGATAACGAGGCCATCGCCATTTTCCTTTTGGTGTTCACATTCTACCTTTGGATCAAGGCTGTTAAGAATGGTTCTATCATGTGGGGAGCTTTGACTGCGCTGTTCTATGGATACATGGTCTCAGCTTGGGGTGGATATGTTTTCATTACCAACCTGATTCCTCTCCATGTCTTCGTGCTTCTTTGCATGGGCCGATACAGCACCCGTGTCTACATCAGCTACACGACATGGTACGCTCTGGGTACACTGGGTAGCATGCAGATTCCTTTCGTTGGGTTCTTGCCCATCCGTAACAGTGACCACATGTCCGCCCTTGGTGTCTTTGGGCTGATCCAGCTGGTGGCATTTGCGGAGTTTATCCGCAGCTACTTGCCCGGCAAGCAGTTCCAGAAGCTTTTGACTTCTATGATTCTTCTTACCGTCGGTCTCGGACTCGGTGGCCTCGTCCTGTTGTCTGTCTCCGGAGTGATTGCCCCCTGGAGTGGTCGTTTCTACTCCCTGTGGGACACTGGTTACGCCAAGGTTCACATCCCTATTATCGCTTCCGTCTCTGAGCACCAGCCTACTGCCTGGCCCGCCTTCTTCTTTGACTTGAACTTCCTGATCTGGCTCTTCCCCGCAGGTGTGTTCATGTGCTTCCAAAAGCTCAAGGATGAGCACGTTTTCGTGGTTATCTACTCCGTTCTGGCTAGTTACTTCGCGGGTGTTATGGTTCGTCTGATGTTGACCTTGACCCCAATTGTTTGTGTTGCCGCTGCTCTGGCCTTGTCGGCAATTCTTGACAATTTCTTGGTTGCATCGACCCCCTCCCCCACCACCGAAAGCAAGGCCAAGGCAAGCACAGAGGACAAATCACTTCGCTCCACTCGGGAACCCGTGATTGGTATCTACTCATACCTATCCAAGGCTGTTGTCACTGGATCGATCACCCTTTACTTGCTTCTCTTCGTTGCACACTGCACCTGGGTTACTTCCAACGCGTACTCGTCGCCATCCGTTGTCCTGGCCAGCAAGCTTCCCGATGGAAGTCAGTTCATCATTGACGATTACCGTGAGGCCTACTACTGGCTCCGCCAGAACACCCCTGACAACGCTAAGATCATGTCCTGGTGGGATTACGGATACCAGATTGGTGGCATGGCTGATCGCCCCACTCTGGTCGATAACAACACCTGGAACAACACTCACATTGCCACTGTCGGTAAGGCTATGAGCTCCCGTGAGGAAGTCAGCTACCCGATCCTCCGCCAACATGATGTCGACTATGTCTTGGTCGTGTTTGGTGGACTCCTGGGTTACTCCGGTGATGACCTGAACAAGTTCCTTTGGATGGTTCGTATTGCTGAGGGTATCTGGCCCGATGAGGTGAAGGAGCGTGACTACTTCACTGCTCGTGGCGAGTACCGTGTTGACGAGGAGGCCACTCCTGCCATGAAGAACAGCTTGATGTAAGCATTCCCACTCCGCATCTCGAGCCCATTCTAACCCATTGAACAGGTACAAGATGTCTTACCACAACTACCAGAGCCTCTTCCCAGCAGGCCAAGCCATGGACCGTGTCCGTGGCACAAAGCTGCCCAAGGAAAGCCCCCAGCTCAACACTTTGGAGGAGGCCTTCACCAGTGAGAACTGGATCGTTCGTCTCTACAAGGTCAAGGACCTTGACAACCTCGGCCGTGATCACAGCCATGCTGTTGCCTTTGACAAGGGTCTTAAGCGCAAGCGTGCTACCAAACACAAGGGTCCTCGTGTTCTGCGAACCGAGTAGGCCTTTGTCTTCTAGACTCGCTTTGCATTTTTCTTGTACTTTTGGTCTTCATGATTTCTCCATGGGGTGCCAGTGTTTGTATTCTGCGCTGAATCACCATCAAATATACTATAGGCACCGTTGCCTTGATTCATATCCAAAAATTGCCATGCTAAGGTCTGCTCTGGACCCTTCAATCACTAGCTCTTCCGACAAGGATCACTTGCTCGTAATGCTCCTAGAGTCGTAAGTTCCCTCATAAGTTGCCTCCTTCAAATCACGCGCCGAGTGAGAACCTTGAATGTCCACCGGATTGATAATTTCATCTTTCATTCTTCTACCTACAAGCTTCCCAAATTTGAAGCCTTGCAATTCCAAGGTTTCTTTGAAAGCTAATCCACCACCGGAGACTGCTGCTGCTTTGAACAGAGTTTCTAGTTTTTGAATACTTTGGCTCCAATATAAGACATTTCCGTAAAATTTACATACCAATGTTAGAAGGTCATACTGTGACGCTCCAAAAGTTTGACCCCCCTTGCTCACCGTGATCACTCTGCCACAAGTTCTGCCGATCTAAAACCTCATGAGCATTGGATATTTAGTGCAACACTCATTTGACTCAATACTGGACTAGTATCCTTGCTCTCACGTGTGGTGGCATAGTCCAGTAACACCTGTATAGCACGAGCGTGCTTCTATGCACCAACCGTTTTAGGGCTAGTCTATATCGGGAAGGCGGAGTATCCCGTGATCTTGCTTCGGTTCCCGCGGGACCTCGGGAGCGCAGCCGGGATGACGTAAAGGAACGGCGCGGTTTTTTGTCTTCTGAATGTTGACACTGCTCATCCCACACAACCATGGCTTTGCGGCAGAGCGTATCGTGTCTCAATGGCCCAGTAGGGTCTCTGACAAGGGCTGCACTGTTACCATCCAGTCAACATGCCCGGCGTCAGCTACCATTGCAAGCTAGCCTTCGCCAGCAACCAAACACCCAAATAAGTGCCCGGTACGCCTCCACGAAGTCCTCGAGCCAGCCAAGCGGACCTGTTCTCGCCGGTGCACCCGATATCACAAACTACTACACAATCTTTGCCAAAACGCTACCTAGCGGCCCTCCACCAGGGTCCCCTTTCACCATCTCCACCGCAGATCTCAAGCGCGAATTCCTGCAGCTGCAAAGCCTGGTACACCCGGACAAATATCCCAACGGGACCGAAAAGCAACATGCAGAGGGTCTCTCTGCTCGAATCAATGAAGCTTACCGTACCTTGCTTGACCCGCTCCAGCGCGCGCAGTACGTTCTTCGCGAATGGCATGGAATCGACGTGACGGCGGAAGATGCGGCGACCAAGCATGCGCTCGACCCTGAGACTTTGATGGAGGTCATGGAGGTGCAGGAGACTATTGAGGAGGTTGGGGCGACCGCTGAAGGGGAGGGACAAATTAATGCGTTGAAGAAGGAGAATGAAAGTCGAGTGTTGGAGTGTGTGGAGTCCTTAGGCAAAGCCTTTGAGAGTGGAAACCTTGAGGCTGCACGGAAGGAGTGTATTCGGCTTCGCTTTTGGTACAGTGTTGGCGAAGGGCTGCGGGAGTGGGAGCCTGGGAACACAGAGATTCGATTGATGCATACCAGCTGATCGATTGCGTGTCTGTACTATTACATATTGAACCGAGATATCCAAAAAGACTCTACTCTGTTGATCAAGTCATATTGGCGATGTTTTCTGCATGCAACAAACATCGGCGGTAGGGGATGGCGGGTATGAGGTACGGAGTACGGAGTATAGACCTCAATGTGGGCATGTACACCATAAGAGCCCGAAGATAAATAACCAGTCAGAGAGAAGTGTTGGACTGTGTACCTGAAATCAGTCGCAATCCCAATGCCCTTGGCAATTCAGATACACGATGTCCTCAAAACCGACCTACAGTATAGTCCACCGTATAGACCACCGGCCCAGGGTTGGGACAGCTGTTGACCGCCACATTCAAAACTCCACAAATTCAAAAAATGAAGCTCCAAAAATCCCAGCACACAGAAACGTTATGGAGCCCGAGAGCAAATCACCCAGTGAGGCCGCAGATTGGGTTGTTGACAGGCTGGGATTGGGCACAAATGACTATCAGCCGACGTCCCCACGCGTCCACTGGTGTATAGCTGCATGGAAGTTGATTTATCTCGGCGATAGCGGATGCGAGAATCCCTCACATGTGGCTATCTTTGAATAGAAGGTGAGAGTGCAATAGGAACTACAAGGGCTGGGATGGCTGGGATATCAGAGTCCTGTCTGAGCTACCGCCTATCTTGTGTTAGTGTAGGTCGACGGGGCGTCAATCCGTTCCCCATAGGAGATGCACACGTAGCGGTGATACCCTTCAAATGGTTTATTTAACGGCGAGCTTTCGCTGAGAGTGTTTTCCCACTCTCTCGTAGCAACCATGGCCGCCGTTCGCGACTACAGCAGGTATCGTATCCCGCCATCCTGAACCAGAGCGCCGCTGATAGCTACAGTATCATCCATTCACCGTCATTTACCTTTCTCGTCGGTCCAAAGCATACCAAGCTGACCATCCAGTCGGGTCTTGCCCAGCATGTCTCCAAGCCCCTGCATAATTTAATGAACGGTCACACGAGAGAATCAAAACACCGTATCGCCGTTCTGGAGGATGAAGATGTCGAGACGTTTGTTGCGTTCTGCGAATATGCATACACCGGCGACTACAGTGTCCCTCAAACCGAAGAAGAGGAAGAAGAACATAAGTCTGGGTTCGCAGAGAATGCATTCAGCCCCAACACTTGGAGGGACCCGTACCGTACTGGCTCGGTTGCCTCCACCATACCTCCGCCTGCTCCCTCGCCGCCTCCAGAGCACCGTCGCGGCCGTAGTTCAGTTGCAGGATCTGCATACCAGGAGTCGCAGCCCGATACACTTGTACCAGGATGTGCTACCCCTGTGCCGGAGCCTGCATCCGAGCCCGCGGGGGTGAATGATGGGGAAGCTCAATCTCCAGAGCAAGAGCCGGTGGCGGTACCCGAGCATGAAGATGAGATTGCCGTGTTCGAGGAAGCCGAGGCGGCACCAGAGGCATCGCCGGGGCCCGAGGCCCATCCCGAGGAGTTTCCTGAAGTGACAGAGGAGCCTGTGCAGTGGGAGTCAGAGAATGCCCCCAGCGCGCCGAAGAAGTTAAAGAAAGGGAAGAAGGGCAAGAAAGGGCGAAAGCAAACAAGTTATGAGTCTGAAATGCCTGCAGTCGAAGCTCCCCCATGCGAGCCAGTCAATCTGACACCGCCATCCACACCTTCTCCGGTAGAAAGGGTTGCTGCAGAGCCCGAGCCAGAAGTAGAAGCGGAGTGGCCTGCAGAGCCAGCGCCAGCGCCAGAGCCAGAGCCAGAGGAACAAGCAGAGCCCGAGCCCGAGCCCGAGCCAGAGACGGAAGACTGGCAGCCCGAGCCTTCGCCAAAGACAGCAACAGCGGAAGATCCATGGGCCCAAGACCGAGCCAACCGCCAAAGACCAATGCTTGACATGTCTTTCGCCCAACAGCAAGGCGCCATTTCACCTTGTGAGCCCGGCGTCAGCCTATGGGACGAATTCACCTCCCTCCAGTACAATGACGAAAGCGACCCCGAGCCGCCCACGTTCCCAACACTCCCCTACCTCACCTTCCACGCGAAGGTCTACGTCTTCGCCACTCGCTACCTGATCCCGGCCCTAGCGCAGCTCTGTCTCCGCAAGCTCCACGCCGACCTCCTCACGCTCCCGGAAGAGCCCGTCGCGCAGGCCCAGATCATTCTCGACCTGGTGCACTATGCCTACACGAAAACGGCCCGGCTGGAGCCCATCTCACCGACGTCCGCAACGCAGCTCCGCGAGAACGAGCTCCGCAGATTGGTGGTCCACTATGCTGCGTGCAAGGTCAAGGAATTGGCACGGTATCGGGCTGACTCTGGGTCGGCCACACCAGGGCTTCGGCCTGCGGATAAAGTGGGGGGTGAAACGCCAAAGAGTCTCCGCTCCCTGCTCGACATGACGACGGAGTTGGCGTCGGATCTGGTTTATCGCATGATGTGAGACGAAGGTGTGTGATTGGGTGTGTTGGAGGAGTGCCCAGAAATTTGCTGCAGAAGTTTGTTTTCCTGCATTGCTACCCTCTGAGTTCTTGCATAAGTTGAATTTGTCATTTCCGAGGCGCATAATCTTGTTGAGTGTTTCCTGAGTCCGGCTGAGCGTTCTTCCCTAGTTTCTGCAATGATAATCTTCATCTTCATCCCCGGACTGTCTGTACACCATACTAGTGCCCATATACCCCATACCCATAGCACTAGCTATGGGACTAGCGTAGGCTCGAGCTCAGAGTGTCGAGTGGGGATGTTCAAGGTGACATTGATTCGAAATTGTGATCGGGCCCCATCTTTGAGATGTTTCAGCGGATTAATTGAAGAGCATCACAATCAAGTCTGGGCATCTTGGCAACGAGCCGAGGGGTAAATCACATCATTGTGAGAGGGCCAATGTCGAGTGCCCAAGCCCCGATAAAACTAGAGAAATGATACAGATCGACCAAGTGCACAGGTAACTTGGCAGAGACCCAGTGTCAATAGTCCTGAATTGGCGGAGGCTGTGAAAAAGGGAAAAGATAAGGGCTCAGGGGAAGTGCCAAGAAATCCATCCCTTCTGGACTTCCCAAAAATCGAAGTCGTCTTCTATTCTGAACTTCTTCGCCACCATTGCGTGGATACGTTGCATAAACCCTAGGATTCGATTGACAAACCAGCTTCCACGCAATGGTGTAACCTGGCGATCTACGTCAATCCGCTGCTTGCGCCCTCACAGCCACCAAATCGAAGCTTGGCAGCGGACCGTCAATGATGCGCTGTCGATCATAACGTCTTGGCGTTTGGCGTATTAGACTTTCCTCTGTCTCCTATCGGGAGCTCTCGGGCTGGTTCACCATTGCTTGGAAGACCAAGTCGGCCCGAATGACGGCGCGATGCCGTTGAACCAGGGAATGGCGTCCACGACATGCGATGAGGTACATGGACATGAGATCTCGATCATATCTCACATTCCCAACCGGTCCTGTGTATCGCCATAGCAGATCACATCCAGTGCGGCACAGCCAGAGGGTTACGCATCGCTCCAACCCTCGGTCTTGGCGAAATGTCCACGTACTTGAGTTCAGGCATCGCAGTTTTCTGAATGCCACATCCGCCTAGAATCACAGTGGATCACCGTTCTCCCGCGGATCCCTCCCCCCCTGGTGCTTGACCCCTGATGCAGTCTTCCATCGTCCCCGACACCCTGGGCCGATCTATTCTTGTGGATTTTGCCGAAATATGGGTCTCTGATAACGCTCAGGGCCCTGGTAGGTCCAATCGAAAGCGCTCGTCAGGTCCATATCCTGAGTCTGCCTTCTTTCAAGTGCGGTGGTCTTGGAACTTTCTTGGCTGGTTGATCTTCAAGCATGCTACGCATTGGCGAATTTGAAACTCTGATGTTATTGCTACCCATCTGAACTATATTAACATCTCCTGTCTTCTCCTTCTGGATCTTCTCCTATTCATTCTACAGCTTCATTCTAGCTTTGACTACTCCAATTCGTTCAGACCGACAGGTCCATTCAATAATACTGTCATTCTGTACATTTTTGCCCTAGGGCGTCCACCCATTGCATTCGATCATGTCCAACCCTATCCTACTAGAGGCCTATCCCAATGGCTATCAGACACCACCTCCCAACTCCTCTCATTCCGAAACTCCCTTCATGGACTCGAAAAAGTCCGAAAAGCATGTCCCCTTGGACTTCCGTCAGCGCCTCCGTCACTTCACCTGGGCATGGTACACTCTCACCATGAGTGCAGGAGGTCTGGCTCTCCTGATAGCCAACCAACCCAACTCTTTCAAAGGCTTACTAGAGATTGGCCTTGCCGTCTACCTGATCAACATCCTTCTCTTCGCACTAGTATGCTCTCTGATGGCTGCTCGATTCATCATCCATGGTGGAATGATGGACTCGCTGGCCCACGACCGTGAGGGCTTGTTCTTCCCAACCTTCTGGCTATCAGTCGCAACCATCATCACCGGTCTCGAGAAATACTTCGGCGACAACCCTGAGACAGCCTTCTCCACCACCCTCGAAGTTTTATTCTGGATCTACTGTGCCTGTACCTTCACCGTCGCCGTGGTCCAATACTCCTTCGTCTTCTCCGCCCACACATACCGTCTCCAGACCATGATGCCCTCGTGGATTCTCCCCGCCTTCCCCGTCATGCTCAGCGGTACAATTGCCTCCGTCATCGCCGAACGTCAACCAGACCGCTCCGCCATCCCCATCGTCACAGCCGGCATCACCTTCCAAGGTCTTGGCTTCTGCATCTCCTTCATGATGTACTCCCACTACATCGGCCGTCTGATGGAATCAGGCCTTCCCAACCGTGAACACCGTCCCGGAATGTTCATCTGTGTTGGCCCGCCCGCTTTCACGGCTCTTGCTCTCGTCGGTATGGCGCGTGGTCTGCCCTCCACATTCTCTGTTATGGACAGTGAAGACAGTGTGGCTGATGGACGTATGTTGGAAGTTCTCGCTCTTGCCGCTGGTGCCTTCCTATGGGCTTTGAGTTTGTGGTTCTTCTGCATTGCGGCAATTGCTGTCATCCGCTCACCACCAACATCTTTCCACCTTAGCTGGTGGGCTATGGTTTTCCCCAACACTGGTTTCACTCTCGCCACTATCACTCTTGGTAATGCGTTCTCCAGTACCGCTATCAAAGGTTTTGGGACGGCTATGTCTATTTGCATCCTCTGCATGTTCCTCTTTGTCTTCGTCAATCATATCCTGGCTGTCTATCGCCAGGATATCATGTATCCTGGAAAGGATGAGGACGTTTCTGACTAAGTCCCTTTCCTTTTTTATCTTGATTGCATTGCCTTGTTAGGCTTATACTACGCTTCCCATCTTTCCTTCTTGCACATTATGTTCTGATTCTTCTGGGTTTCTTTCCTGCATATTCTTTCCTCCATTTTTTACCCCTGTGGTCTCTGGGTTTTGACTTGGGTTTTGACTGAAAAGCGTTCAAGCATTTTTCCCTTCTTGTTGATACTCTGACTGCGATTGGCACTTTCACTCATCCTCATTTTCTTTCTTCGCATCGCTGGCGTTTGGTTTGCCAACATCTTTGTGCCAATTTCGGTTTTAGAGATCCATAGACTTAGACTCGAAACATTATCCATCAGTTATATTTTTATCACCAGTTCTTATTGAAAAATAGATGAGAAGTTAGAAACTTGGAAACCCCATATATTGCTAGACAGACCTTACCTAGGTATGATCCAGGCCCACAAAATGTTACTTGTCTTGGGGAACGCCTTGCATGAGATCGACCGTTATTTATGCGGTTTGCTTTATGAATGCAAGTCTTGTGCTACAGGAAATGACAGGGGGCAACTAAGTACCTCTGGAAGAAATAGATTTGGTTCATGTGAAAAGCGCTCGATAAATCCCGAAAATGAGGTTGCTCGGGAATAACTAGTAGCCCGATTTCCAGCTACCCATACAATGGCAATGAGCAATGGACACTTTGAAATCGAACCCATATTGGCAGACAGTCTTCCAAAAATGTTGGAAATATCCAGTTCCAACTCTGGTAGCACTGAGCTTGATGAGTTCAGGCGCATGTATCATAGACATCGGGAGTACGGAGTACCACGACCTAGTTAGTAGCCATTCCGGTGTTGTAATTCCGATCTCTGCTAGCTCATTCAATGACTCTCGAGGGTTCTCCAGACCACGACATCCGTAGAAGGCCGATTACCCGGACGCCTGATAGCCTGGGCTGATGTCAATTCATGTTTGCTCCATCCCTCAAATGCGATCATCATATCAGGCATCAGGAATCCCTTGAGGAACTTAATAAGGTTTCTAGTCTTTTTTCGCCGAAGCTCAATAGCATGCCGTATTGGAGAACAACATGAATAAAAGCTCTTCGCCTCCAGGAAATCACAGTGGTAACCATCAATCAACAAGCGAGCATAGATGGAAGTCCGAATTTGGTTCTTGATGCCGTAGATTTGATATTCACATTTGTGCTCAACTGAGGTTGTAGGATGAGCGGGATCATCGCGAAGAATCCATTCTGGCATACGTTGGTCATCAACGTAATTGGCTTTTCGAAATGAACAGATGAATTTGACCAAGCGATTTATATCTTTGACCGGGAGACTGAAGCAAGGACAAATATCGATGACATGATTTGCCACGCGTGGGCACCAGATCTGTCTGAAAATTGCACACGGCGCTTTGTATCGATTTTTTCGCTTTGAACGTGGATGCAGACTTGCGCAAGCATCACAGCGTCTCCAGCGGTTTAACTTGAGGCGACTGAGCAGTCTTTTCCGCTCCCGTCTCTCGAGTCTGCATTCGAGTATTGATGACGGGTCGCGCTTTGGGAGTTTGAGAGGATATGCGGATCTGGTGAGAGACTTCAGATGCGCATAGCTATGTCTATTGATCAGGGCAAGGCAGATTTGATCTACCATACTGAGTCATTCGGATATCATATCCATTAGCTCTGGTGGAAGATTCTCAAACGCGAATGGCTTTTTGTGCCGTCCCGGCCAGATGTTGAGAGGATTCATGGCGAGCAAGAACCAAGTGTTATACATATGATGGCATTGGGAGTTCCAGGTTGTTGCCCAGGTGGCCTCTGAGTTTCTATCGAGCCCTGGAGATGCCTAAGATTTCTTTAGCTTCCAAGCTTCCAAGGTTTTCCGATTCATCAGGGCAGTGTCACACTCACATAATGGAGCTTCCAAACTTGGAGTTGTTGGAAGTTTAGACTCCAGGCTATATTGGACGCTGGAAAAACAACATAAGGGATGACCCCCTCGATAATTTGGATGCCGTTGTCGGTTTTCTATAGAGTCCTAGTCTATGCAGTGAATCATGATGTTGCACCACCTGGGCATGTACAGGCTGTTGGGTACCTCCTGCCTCTCCCGGACACAATGGGTAGTAAAGCCCTCGGGCTCTTATGCAGACTGAGTTGGTTGGATTTGAGAAGGTAATTGGGGTATTCCAATGTATTCGAAGGGACTATCAGTCGCGTTATGGAGATAGAGATTACTGGGGGCACGGGCAAACAGTGACACGAGGGTTGGTGCGCAGGATAGAAAGATACACATGGGCAGCAAGTATTCAAGAGCAAAGACAGGCGATAACTGAGATGTATTCCGCACATAGATCGGATTTAGGGCTGTCGGAGTGGGTCTCGACTCTCGAGTACGGAGTATTTGGTCGGTATGCGACACGCGAACGGCGCGTATACAAGCGACCAACGAACATATCTATAAATATTCTTGATGCCTTGGTGTCTATTTTATTCCTTTTGTTCTCGATTCCAACCTTTCATCTCACTAAGTTGTTAGGTTACATACTTCAAGAGACTAAGAGCAAAAAATGCAAGATGCAAGACAGGTACGGCACGAAATGAATGGAGTATCATTGAGGGGGGGTGGAAGAGGATTCACGATACGGGAACATAACGAGAGCAAGAGCTTCGAAATGGGAATACATACAGTGGACCTAGGGAGACAAGTAAAGTTAAAGCAACGGCGATATATACAACTACGACTACGACTACACTACGAACAAGAAGAAAGGAATTTAAAACTACAACTACAACTACAACTACAACTACAACTACAACTACAACTACAAATGCTACAAGAGTTACAAGACTACTACTACGATACAAGCTCAGTGGGTAGATGGCAAAAATATTCAAGCTGGTCTTAGCTTCATCCCGTAGGATTACTAGGCCCCAACACCACGTCGAGGTGCCAGCTTTGCTGGGGTGATAAGGCGGCAAGATATATTGCAAGAAGTATCGCACAAAACGAAATGGCCCCAAGCCAGGACATGGAGACCATGCCCCGACAAGAGATAGATGGGCCAGTGGCCACGGCTAGAAGGAGAAATGGCAGAGGGGAGATGAGAGGGGAGATCGAGAAGAGAAGATGACTGAGATGAAAGCGGACAGGGAAGCTAAGCTAGAGGGCTACAAGGGGTAGGGCAGAAAAAAGAGAAAGAAGAGAGATGTAGGAGGAAGAAAAAAAGTGAAGAGGACAGGGGCCTCGACGGGTTTATATACCTGTGAGCAGGTGACGTGAGCCAATTGCCTGGGAACGCGACAACAATTAGTTCACGATGACCTCTGTTTACCTCGTAGTTGCTGAATTGGGACGTCGTGTACAGGCAAAATACCCAAACTGGAGGGCCTGAGGCGTTGAGAAGGGCCATGACGACACGCCTGGGACGGTTGATTTGGGTGAAACGTCTGAAATGGCGCTGGATACTGCTCAAAAGGGAGTGGAATCGATCATATGGGGTACTTCATAGCCCTAAACCCACGAATATAGCCGTTGAGAGGTAGGGTAGGCGTGAGGTGACGCGGCGGACTTCAAGAGTTGTTGTCAAGCAGTGGACCATGTGAAACTGGATAATGCGGCATGGAGGGCGTACTTGTACAGTAGAAGTAGCATAAGGGCGAGAAATAAGTCCTTTTCAGGGAGGTTAGCGGGTTGTATAGATGGAAAGAGGCCGGGGTGATCAGTTCCAAGGTTGCCTCTGCGGGCAAAACACGTCTGGAATCAAGGAAATACGCCGGTCTTGCTTCAGAACTGTCCTCTTTGAGAAACAAGAAGTGAAATATCCAAGGATATATTGGGAACAAACGTGAATTCTCGTGGTCCAGAAGCGCACCAGCATAGAACATCTTGAACGACCAGAACGACATCTCGGGTCCACGGGTATGGTAAAGGCCAACGAGCCTCTCGCCGACCATGTCTAGGTACCTAAGCAGTATGAGAAATATATTGTCGAGGTGGAGTAACCCATGTCTACTGTACTGCTACTAGGATTCGCAACTGGATGAAAATGATAAGATCGAGAGAATGCATTCATTTGAAAACTCGCCATGACGGGCAAAACGTAACAGAATGCAAATTTTGTGGATTGGGTATCACGATGTTGACAGAAAAAGTAATGTACAACATGCCTGGTGGCGCAGGTGGAGCTCGGTCGCTATATATGAGCGACGGATCAGGGTCGAGCACGGTGCCGTAGCCATGCTTATGAAGCGCACTGGGCAAACGGCCAGGAGCCTGCTGACGGCATCTGATCTGTCTACGTGAGCCTAGACCATGTATGCCCTCAGTGGAGGAGGAAGTGGCCAAGACACTTCCGAGATGTTTGGCGAGAACCCCTTTGCAGAAACGGGGTGGGGGATGGAGGAGCAGCTTAAGCGACCTTTCGGCCGACATTGCCAATTCCACGGCCGACGACACTGACGATAACATCGCCGTGCTCGTTTTCGCCCGCGGCATCCCGAATGCCCCAGCCAGGAGCACCGAACTTGGACAAGTCGCGGGCAAGCTGGATCACACTGGGGTCCGCAATCACCTCGCGGCCGACCTGCAGACGACCCACGTCTTCAGAGCCCATGGTCATGAGAGTAAACATGGTAGCAGCGGCAGCCGGGGCGACGCAACCTCCCTTGGCGACATTCTCCAAAAGTTGGTATGCGCACTGCTTTCCAATATCCTCGGGGGCGGTGCCACCGGATGGCGGGGAGGCAACATCAGCCGAGAACAGACAGCCTGTGGACGACTCTGCTACCAAAGAGAGACCAAATCCAAGACCAATCTTCCTCTTTGCTTGAGGGTTGGTCTTATCGGGAGCTGGAACCAACGGTGCGTTTGCGACGTCGGAGAAGATATAAGTATCCGGGCTGAGAGGGTTGAGAATACCACGGGCAGTCTCAATCATGCGAGCGTTGTTGGAGCCCGACACACCGACGGAGTATACCACACCGCGAATACGCTTGATGCGACCAGCGTTCATCAAGTGCAGAGTCTTCGGCAGGCGGACCTGGTGACCGAACACGAGCTGCACTTCACCACCACCTCCCCTACCAGTTGGGCCGGGGTTTGATCGCTTGAGAATACGGAGCTCAATGTTGTTGAAGATACCAAATTGGTTGTACAGAGGGAGGATGGCGGTTCGGACGCTGTCGACGGACATATCACCGGTCGGGGTGGAGGAGGTGATCACGCCGGGTCCGGAGAAGAAGACTTTCATGGGTGCCTTGGCGAATGGCGCCATCAAACAGAGGGGAATGAGGTAGTAGCTGAGGCCGCGGTTGCAGTTCGAGGGAAGCTCATAGTTGATCATGCCGCCGGAGGCTCCAGTGCCGGAGGTGCTGCCTGTGATCAAACCCGGTTTGTATACCAGGATTGTACCTGTGTAAGAGATCTCCACCTGAGATCCATTGGTAACTGCGTCCAAGAGACGAATGAAAGAAATTTCATGAGGTGCAAGACCTGGGTTCGTGGGCGACGATGACCGAATTTGCGAGATATGAATGGTGCGTCCGGTGAGGGTTGACAATACCAGACGGTATACCAGGTTGTGATGGCCTGTAAACCGTAGAGGGGGTTGTGAGGTAGCCATGGTGTCTTGCGCAACTTGCTCTGGATCTTGCCCTCTGGTCTCGGCTTGATGAAAAAGAAAAATTGGCGCGATAAGGTTGTTCCGGTCCCGATTCTTAAGTCCGGGTTGCAGCTGATATCTCCGGGCATCAGATCATCGCTCGGATTTCTAAGGGTCCATTTAACCTCACGCAACGACTCACCACTTTTTTTTCAGTAAAATACCAGAACCACTCGGTCGCTGAATCACCAGAACCCTCGCGATGCTTCCTCCAGCACTCAATATTCCAAAATGGTCAGTGGTCAGCTCACAATATATTTCGAATCCCACCATGATTCACCGCGGGGACCATGACACATCCTGCATACAAAGTATCTGGACAGCCAACTAACTGATACAGGCTGGAAGAGAACTCTCACCTCCTACAGCCACCAGTCAACAACTATTGTGTTTACCATCCTTCAACGCCGGCAACAGCCGGGTATACAGTAATGATAGTGGGAGGGCCAAATGCGCGAACGGATTTCCACATCAACAGTACTCCTGAGTTCTTCTACCAGTACCGAGGCTCAATGCTGTTGAAGACAGTCGATACCACAACCATACCTCCGACTTTCCAGGACATCCCTATTCAGGAGGGCTCGATCTTCCTGTTACCCGCCAACACACCACATTGCCCCGTGCGGTTCAAGGACACGGTTGGCGTGGTGATGGAGCAGCCCCGAGCGGCAGGTGCGGTGGATTCTATGCGGTGGTATTGCCGAAACTGCAAGGAGATTGTGTGGGAGAAGGAATTTGTCTGCGTTGACTTGGGAACGCAGGTGAAGGCCGTCGTTGAGGAATTCGCGGCTGACGAGGAGAAGCGCAAGTGTAAGGGCTGTGGTGAGGTCGCAGCTTCACGATATGCAGATGGTGAAATAGTGCAGCCGCCAAATGTGCTGGCATAGCAGTTGATAGAACTGGGATTGTAAAATATCTTGACATTGGGTGATGACTATGAGTGACGAATCGAACATCGGGCATGAAATTAGGTCCAGGCACAATTTCACAAGCAAAAGGTTTGATGTATACTAGGTATACTGCTCCTTGGCCATTGAGTAGAAGAATGCCCATCAGCCTTGGAACAATCAGTGCTGCAGTCGATCCAGCTGCTATTGGGCACTTTCCTTTTTGGGAAGAAATCAGAAAACCGTGGGCTTTTCTAGGTGTACGTTCAACCTTGGAAGCTTAGATGCGAATGTGAAATTCTTCCCACAGGAAAATATATGTCAGATTGATGAATACGGACTGTATACATGTTGTGATTACCGAGGAACCTATTTATTACAGTGTGCAGTGTACAAGAACCACCTCCGAGCCGAAAGAGAAACACCCCCAACCCACTTATGCGTCGCCATGATCGTATATCCACAATTTACTCATCAAGAGGGCAATCAATACTTTCGTGGCCATCTCGCTCACAGAGAGCACACCACTTAGACTCGTCAATGACACCGGACGACTTGCCCGCAATAGGGGCCATAGAAGAGCCAAGTCCACCGATTCCCTTCAGCCCTTCCATGACCACGTCCTTTCCAGTCTTTTGTGGTTCATCGTGATCCCTAGGGTGGAGCGGCTCTGTCTTTTCAATGGGCTCCTCGTGCTCATCGACAGGCTCCTCTGTGGGCTTGTGCTCGGCATTCTGGCCAGAACCGAACATGCTAGTACAGTTCAAGATATCGTGGCCACCTGTTTCGCAAATCTCGCACCACAGAGCGTCGTCGTCAGAGGACCGCTCGTATTCGTGCATGGTTTCCAGGCGGGATTGAGAGGTGTTGGAGATGCCGCGGTTGTGACGGGGCTCCGAGGGCGCATCGTGCCAGTCTGGAGGAACAACTGTGCGATCTGAGAGACGGTGAGGATTGTTGTTAGAATGATTGGAGATGTTGCCCGCAGAGTGAGTGGGCTTGTGTTGCTTGGGTGAAAGAGTGACGGTAGAGCTGCGGTTTCGGCCGGATTGGAGGTGCATTTCTTGTAATTCACGCTCAAGCTCTTCAATCCGGGTGTCTTTGTGATCCGCTGTCTCTTCGAAATCGCGGACGCGCTGCTCCAGCTGAGCGAGCTGCTCCGAGTGGTCCTCAGAGTCATGGTGATCTGACTCCGACGCAGGGTTCCCTCGACTTAGAGAATGAATAATGGCTTTAAGCCCTCGGATTTCATCATCCTTCTGATCCAGGTCGCTGCTGTTCCGAGGCCCATCCGAAGTGGCATGGGCATCTTTGAGCGCAGCGGCCGAAGAATCACGCTCCTTCTTCAATTCCAGTTTCGTGCGCTCGACTTCGCCACGCAGGAACTCGACTTCGGCTCTTGCCTCGGCTTCTCCGCGCCGGGCGTCTTCAAGCCCCTCCTCCAATTCGGAGACTAGCTCTTCAAGTTGCTTAAGCTGCTGCGCGACGATCTCGACATCCTCGCCACGGTCTTGGAATTCCTTGTTCTGCTGCATCAGCTCATCGAGTCGCTGCTCGTAGACGCGCTCGGTCTCAGAGGCGGCGATCTCCAATGTATCGAGAGTGCTCCGGAAGTCTGCGCGGTGACCATCGAACTCGGCCGTGAGCTGGGTGATTCGCTCGTTGCGTTCCCGTAACTGGGTACGCAAGGACACGCCCTCCGATCCCTCCATTTCCTCCAATGTCTTCTGGAATTCATTCAATGTCCCCGTCTGCTCATCTAGCTGCCTGTCGCGATCGAGCAGTTGCTTTTCAAGATTCTTAATTTGATCCTTGAGCTCCTGGTTTCCCGATGAGCTCGGCCGACGGAAATCGGAGGGTCGGCCATATGAAGAGTCATCATCGGCGGTGCTGATCCGGGACGACGGTCTGTCAGAAAGTCGAGAAGGGGCCTTGACTGGGCTTCGTTGGGCACTGGTCAATCCACTCCGCGATGCTGCGGATGGTGTGCGCAAGCCACTGAGGCTCAACTTTGGCGGGGGCACGCGCGGCGATTCAGGTCGAGGGAGCGAGGGTCGTCGAACGCGGGGACGAGGTGTTGTTAGAGCCGGTCCAACTGATTTGCTGAAATTGACGGGCCCTCCCCGCCCCGGGGTTGTTGGGTTCGAGATGTTCGAGGTCGATCGTCGGGTGACATACTTGCTGTTGTTCATAGGCACAAAGATGCCCGAACCGGGTATCGAGGTGGTGAAGTACTTTCGACCCTCCACATCACCACTGTTCTTTCCCCTCGGCGCGTGCTCGGAGCTCAATTCGACGCCTGCAAATCGACCTGGCTTCCCCGCCACTGATCCCAAGAATTTGATCGTCCCATACATGCCACCAGGGACATTCACCACATCCCCGACCTGCACATCGTCAAAAGGCGCCATTGGGACGAATGTAAATGTAGATATGAGCGTCAAAGGGCGAAATGGCGAAATGGGTATTTAAATGAAAGCTTCGGCGAATATGAATAGCCCCTGGAAGGATCAAAGGGCGAAATGAGGGTCTAATGCAAGGACGAGAAGTAGCCAACTCCCATGACGAACAGGCAAAGTGAGACACAGATGGAGATCTCGATTCAAGGAGATCTCGCAGAGAGTGGGATGTCACGTCGAGATCGGGAGGGAAAGGGGGACAACAAATAAATGTGAGCTCCACCCGTGCGTAATCGACCACTCGACTTCATCTCCGCATATTGCCCTTCACACGGAGACTGTCATACACGCCTTGCCGTTTGCTTCTCGGTATCGCTTCGGTGTTCGATTGCGCTCATCTCGACTCCGTACAGCGGCTCTCACAGCCGACTACGCATCCTGCAGATCGCTGTATCCGCATCCGCATTCACATCCACCTCCTCCACGTTCGCACTGCATCGTTCATCATGGCGCAATATTTCTTCGATCTCTTATACAACTTCACGGATTGCATGTGTTGCTTTCCTAGCTCTCCACAGCTTAAGATCAACAATCGGAGTTTCAAGCTCATGCGGCTGCTTGGCGAGGTAAGGCCTCAACCCCAATGCCAGCTGGCCCGACTGACACCACCCAGGGCGGATTTTCCTACGTCTACCTCGTCCAGGATAAAGCCACTTCCGAATTGTTTGCGCTGAAAAAGATTCGCTGTCCATTCGGCCAGGAATCCGTATCGCAAGCTCTGAAGGAAGTGGAGGCCTACAACCTATTCAACTCCCAATCGAACATCATCCACTCGATCGACCACTGCGTCTCCACAGAATCCGGCTCCAAGTTCCGATCGGACGGCGGCGATCCAGGGTCCAAAACTGTCTACATCTTGCTCCCATACTACCAGCGCGGCAACCTGCAAGATGCCATCAATGCCAACCTGGTCAACCACACCAAATTCCCCGAGAAGCGGCTGATGGCGTTGATACTTGGTGTCGCGGACGCACTTCGCGCGATGCACCAGTACCGCGTGAAGAGTGGAGCTTCATCTACCCGCAAGGCTAAGGGTGTGAGGAGAGAAGGGGAGGAGGCAGATGCCGAACGGACGATGCAGATGAAGCCAAAACGGCGGGCGAGTCATCGCGCTGACGACGAGGATGAGGAGAATGAACCTCTCATGGACGATGAGGTTACTCGCAGTCAGGAGGGTGTGGAAGATGGGGACCTGCGTCCCTATGCGCACCGAGATGTGAAGCCTGGTAAGCTACCAGATAATATAGAAGATGCATGTACTGTGTACGAGCTAACGTGTGACAGGAAACATCATGATCGCAGACAATGGTCAAACCCCTATTTTGATGGATCTCGGCTCATTGGCGCCCAGCCCTATCGCTATTACCTCTCGCTCGCTCGCGCTGGCAGTCCAAGATACCGCGGCTGAACACTCAACGATGCCATACCGTGCACCTGAGCTCTTCGACGTGAAGACCGGCTCTATCATCGACACTAAGGTCGATGTCTGGTCGCTAGGTTGTACCTTGTACGCCTGTTTGGTCGGAAAGAGTCCCTTCGAGGCACGTAGCGAAGAGACAGGCGGTAGTTTGAGTATGTGTGTTCTCGGTGGTGATTGGCGCTTCCCCGATGAGAAGTCCGGCGCTTCAAAGGGGAAGGCCAAGTCCGGCGAAGGCGAGGCATCCAAGAATGATGACCCGGCGATCAGCGAGGCTGTCAAGGATGTGGTTCGCAAGTGTCTCACCGTCGAACCTTCCGAACGACCCGACATTGATGAGCTGATCGATCTCATGAAGGGCGTGATTGCGCAAATGCCCGAGGACGACGTCGCAGGTCCCTCTCACTAGTTACATTCATCGGCAGGCTCCGTATTGTGTTTTGTATAGTAAAATGGCGAAGGCAACCCATATCGATCAATTCCTCAGCGCCATATCGATTCTTCTATTTAATCAAGTCTGATTACTTTGACTCGATTACTTTTGTATATCAGACCAGTTGGCCAGTTGACGTTCCTCACCTCTTGGATGACTTCATCATTACGGCAGCCCGTGGATTTACCTACGGGCTCCAGATGTCCAGGCCTCTAGAGCTACATGTATAACCTGAACATCTTCAATGCGACAGACGTCGATCTTCACGATGAATCAAGCATTCAATGACGAAACCCTCGGGGCAGATATAACACGTCTCTTTTCGGAACGGATTCGGGGCAAGAACTGTACATACTCATCGTCCGCTTCCTAGAGCCGGCAACTAACCCTGGCAGTCATTTTAGCGGGTCTCAAGAGAGGTGACCTAGCCGCCGCCACTGCTGATGCCCTCGCTGCAGCGCAAGCCTCCACCATCATATGCACCGGCCACTGCCAACCCGAGCTTCAGCCAGTCATTGACCACATCAATCGCAAGTTCAAGAATGCCAATATGATCTTTGTCACCGCGGACTCGAGCAGTCTGGCCTCGATGCGCGAAGCCGGCCATGTAATCAAGAGAATAGGCCTTCCCATAGATGGATTCATAGGCTTCCCATCCGTCATGGCTGTGCCATGGGAGATGACGGCGGATGGGCACGAGTCGCACTTTCAGAAGAACTATCTGTCCTATTTCTTGCTCGTGAATGTGATTCTCGATCTCATGGTGCCGAAGTCCAGAATTGTCCTGGTCACGTCTAGTATGCGAGTCGAAGCGCCGGCACCGACGTGGAGGGATATTCGGTTTTCGGTGAGCTGAAAGAATTTTTTCTTAGCCTTGCTGACCAGTGCAGAATGGAGAAGATTATCACTGTCTCGATGGATATGCACAATCCATGCAGGCGATCATTCTATTCATCAAGTCTCTCGCGAAGAAGTATGAAAGCCGCTCGATCACTGCTTTTTCAGCCAACCCGGGAAGTAAGTATTACTCTGTATCAGTCAACAGTGCTGACTTTGATAGATACCAAGACCAATGTGCGGACGTATGTTACGACAGAGCAGATAGAGACATGGCTGCAGCGGAAGGCGATAAGTAAGCCCCTTGATTGCACCAGTTGACTCGCCAATCCTAACTCGGGAAACCTCCTATCAGAGGGCGAAGAGATCCCGGTGCTTCTTCAGCAGTCACCCAAATCACTTGCACAGGGAAGCGCGACTGTCCTGCGGGGACTACTCGATCCAGACCTCGAAGGTGAGTTGGCGATGATAAGGACTTCCAATGATATTGCCAAAAAAGTGAGCTGATATGTGATACAGAACACTCTGGGTCATTTCTGGATCACTGTCAGACCCTTGCATTGCCCCATCTTGACTTCCCAGCGGGTGAAGATAGTGCTGCGGCGTTGTGGGAGCGTAGCCAAGGGTTTGTCAAGGAGTTTCTCTGAAAGACCGAATGAGGAAGGGAATCTATTGGCATTAGTGGGATTTGGAGTAACTCCAAAGAACTAATAGGCCCGGGTCAGTAGACGGGTAACCTGCGAAGATAAGACAGCGGAATCAACGCCGCCAGCTTCTCCGCATGTCCGCATTGACCTCTATTTACTTCGGCATCGATTTCATGTCTTTGGTATGAGTCTGTAGTTAGGCGTAGAAAGAGCTGATCTGGTCTTATGCCCAAGTCTATGCCAGTTCTACTAGCAGACTCGTCACTACATAGTATCCAATAGTCACCTCAAATTGTCCAGACTCAGATATCAGAGTCAACAAGATAAATTGCGGGGAAACAGCCAAGCCGGCAGTGGAGCTTATCTTGCTCGTACTGGTCGTTTTAGTTCATTCTTGCCTTCAGGCCGATTGGTGTCTCCTCACTGTGCCGGGACAATGACTTCATATAAACCCATCTGGCCTCCAACTAATCGGACTGGACCCTCCCTACATTCCTGGGAACCGTGCAGCTTATTATCCGTCGCCCTTCCCAGCCAGTGTGGCACTTGTATAAAGGCACTTTCTTGAATATAAACGGCAAATATTCTGACTGATGGCGCCCATCATCAATAGCGCAGCCACTCCTGGGACTGTGACTCTGGTCGACGTAGACCATGTCTTGGAGACACGGCATTTGGCCCGTGGGGACCGCGATATCGTCCTGGTTCCTACGCCCTCAAATGACCCAGATGATCCTCTCAATTGGAGCCCGAGGAGGAAACTTATGTCTACAATTTGCGTGAGCGTGTAAGTGCCCTCTTCAAATTTGAAATCCAGCATGGCTTATTGCGATCAGAATCCACTGACTGGCTCAGCTATACATTGTTTTCTGGAATTGCTTGCTCAGTTGTTTATTCTGTTCTTACCCCACTCCATGAGGCCACCGGACTGCCAGTGAGCACATTGAATGAGGGCACGGGGTACATGTTCCTACTGGCTGGCTGGGGGTTGCTGTTCTGGCAGCCATTTGCGATGCAATATGGCAAGCGGCCAACCTATATTTTGTCATTGATTGGGATCTTGGTAAGAACAGCCAAACTGTGTCTCAATTGGCTCTAAACTAACTATCCATAGGGGGTGACCATGTGGGGGTAAGAATAGCCCAGCAATGAGACCTGAGTGAAGGGATACTAATACCAAAGAAAGGCCATATGCAGGCACAAATGGACAATGGATCGCAAGAAACATCGTGTCTGGATTCTTCACGGCGCCAGTTGAAGCTCTTCCCGAGATATCTGTCACCGACGTGGTGAGTGGGCCCTAATCCTGGACGAGCCTCATGCTAACGTGCACAAGTACTTCACACACGAACGAGGGACATACATGGGCCTGTACGCCTGCTTTTTGGCAGGAAGCAACTATCTAGCACCGGTGATTTGTGGCTTCATTGCCGAATATCAAGGTTGGCGATGGGTTTTCTACTGGCCTAGCATCTTCGTTGGTTGTGCCGCCATCTTTTTATTCTTCTGTTGTGAAGAAACCAACTACGCACGCGAACATGTCGACCCGCCGGTGACTGCAGTTGTCGAGTCATCGGCCACGAGCGAGCATAGCGGCGAAAACGAGAAATCGGTCCCAGCTGATACTGAGGCTGCGGAAGTTGGTACGGTTTATACGAAGAAGTCCTACGCGAAGAAGTTGTCACTTTTGGGACCTCGTCAGAAACAAAATACAGTGTTTCGAAGATTTTGGCAGATCTTATATTATCTTTCCTGGCCTGTCATTTTCTATGCTGGGTATGTTCTTTCTCGCGGGCTGCTCTGCTTCAACTAATACCGGCCAGTTTCTCTTACGGATCCTACTTGGTCTTCTTCAACATTCTCAATGGCACTGCGTCAATTATTCTTGGTGGAACGCCTTACGACTTCAAGTGAGTATCCCCCGAAACAAAATTATTCAGACTGACTCGTCAAGGTCGTCCATGGTGGGTCTCAGCTACCTCGCGTGCTGCCTCGGTGTTATTCTAGGATCGATCTTCACTGGCCGCTTTAGTGACTGGCTAACAGTCAAACTTGCCCGGCGGAACAATGGAGTCATGGAAGCTGAACACCGTCTTTGGCCATTCCTCGCATGTCTCTTCCTTGTGCCTGCTTCTCTCCTCTTGTGGGGAGTTGGAGCCGCCCACGAAGTTCACTGGTTTGGACTGATTGTTGCCATGTGCATGCTCGCTTTCACCAATACCTGTGGAATCACACTGAGTGTCAATTACTTCATCGACAGCTACCGAGAGCTGAGTGGGGTTGCCATGGCCAGCGTCATCCTGGTGCGAAATACCATGTCTTTCGCCATTGGGTATGGGATCACGCCCTGGATTGACAACATGGGTTACCAGAACTGCTTTATATCTGCTGCATTCATTGGCATGGCATGCGCATCCGTTTTCCTGTTCATGATCAAGTTTGGCAAAACTTTCCGGGAACGTTCTCGCGAGAAGTACTGGAAGCTCGTGCAAGAAAACTGGGAGAAGGGAATGGGCCATTAATTGCTGATCCACAAGAAGCTCATATTCAATATACAATTATAATCACTCTTTAAGATGAATATCCCCCTCCTCGTCGTAAACAATCTCTCTCATCTTCACAGATCTGAGATGATCAACTCCCTTTGAGAGCTCACAATCATGATAGAATAACCACCATTTGCCCCCAAACTCCGCAATGGAATGATGCGTCGTCCACCCAAGAACAGGATCCAGTATTCTCCCCCGATACGTGAACGGACCCAAAGGCGAAGTGCCCGTCGCATAAGCCAGGAAATGCGTATCACCCGTCGAATACGAGAAATAGTACGTGCCCCGATACTTGTGCATCCACGCAGCTTCAAAGAACCTCCTTTCATGATCATCTGCCAGCAGTGGCTCGCCAGTTTCCGGAGCCAACAATTTGATCTCTTGGACCGGCGAAGCAAGACTCAACATATCTTCACTTAGCAGCGCCACACGAGGACCGAGGGCTCGTACGCCCTCCCCAGAAGGCTCGTGGGGACCAGAAAGCGATTCATCAAAAGCGAGCTGTCTCTCATTTCCATCCATGTCGATCTCGGTTCGTCCCTCTCCTTCAACCCAGCATTGTAGCTGCCCGCCCCAGATGCCGCCCGTATACAGGTAAGCTTCATTTCCGGCATCTGTGTTGACAAAGACAGCGGGGTCAATACTGTAAGAGCCCGGAATGAAGTTCTCTTCTGGAGAGAATGGTCCCTCGGGCTTATCTGATACAGCAACACCGATGCGGAAGATATTCTCTTTGTCTCGGGCTGGGAAGAACAGGTAGAATTTTCCATTCTTTGTCGCTGCATCTGGTGCCCAGAGTTGCTTGGAGACCCAGGGGACATCGCTGTCGCGGAGAGCGATGCCGTGGTCGGTTACGGGACCTCCTGGTGTGTCCATTGAGAGAACGTGGTAGTCTGCCATGTCGTACTGGTCGCCATTGTCGTTGAATGCGATTGTTGTCTCGCGATCGTGAGATGGATAGATGTATAACTTGTCGTTGAAGACGTGGGCCGAGGGGTCCGCCGTGTATATGTGGGAGACGAGAGGCTGAGGCATGATTTCGTATGTTTTTCTCTTCCTTTTTAATTGAGTATTTTAGCTGGAGCCTCGGATTGTATTTATGTTCTTGTGTTCTATTTAGCCTATGGTACCTACAGACTTGAGCGGCTAAAGTAGCTCGGCGTCAGCTCCGTATTAGCCTGATCTGGAGAAGCAATGGCAATGAAACTGTTCTTTGTCTATGATTTCTTTTATGATTTTATATTTATCATGAAACTCGATCATTTTTGGCTCCAGCGGTGTCCCTCGTCCCTCGAGGCCCGGTCCAAGGCCTCATCCCACTCCTCCTGCATCACCTGCAGTGTCTCAGTCATTTCATAATCCATTTCCATCTCTGGGTCAATCTCGTCTACATGGAGATCCTCCCAGGCCTCGTATACGGGTGACTCGCACCCGCTGAGGCCGATAAACTGCCCGATTCGTCGGCGCTTTGTATCGAGATCCATTAAAACCTCGAACTGCGATCCAATCCAGGGCCGGATGAGGATGGGGTAATCACCGGTTTCCTTGACAGGAGGCCAAACTTGGTGGAAGTGGCGGCATAGTGCGTCACATTGTTCATGGGTGAGTAGGTTATAGGCGAGCATTGTTGCTGGGAAGTCAGGGTGGGTTTCACCTGTTACACAGTTCACCAGGGGGGTTAGACGGGACTCGAGGTGTCGTAGCAGGGGGATGAAGTCTGGGTGGAATTTTGTAGATGGAGTAAAGGTTGGAGCTCGGCCTGATTGAGTGTACTCTGACAGATTCTGAGTGGAAATGGACAGAGTTCGCTCGGCAATAGAACTTGAGAGACTTTGGGTTGGGGAGATGGGGCTTGTTGGGCTGAGGGGGTTGGTGTTCTTCTGCATTGTGAAGAGTAATTGCAACTGTATAGTATTGAGATGGTGATATTGAGTTGGTATTCGTAAAGATGGAAGCTTGATGATAGAGTATCGAGGAGAAGGGGACAGGCTTATATATCCGAAAAGTATGCAATTGTTAGAACAAAAGACCGTCGACACTAACATGAAACCTTTGTTTCTTGACACCAGACAATGCTCTGTAACCATTGTTGCTATGTTTCGAAAATAACCAGTCATTGTCTAAAGCTCAAAGAAAATGTGATCAAAGCGACATATTATTCACTTCCCCAGCCAAGTCAGGTTCCTCGAAGGCCGGGGGAAGACCCACATACTTGTTGATCCAGTTCAAGACGGTACGGTGCCACAAGAGGGAGTTCTCAGGGTTAAGGACCCAGTGGTTCTCATCTGGGAACGTCAAGAACGCACTGTCGATGCCTCGGAGCTGAAGCACGTTGAACGCAGCCAGACCCTCTGCAATAGTAAGGCGGTAGTCCAACTCATTGTGGATGATCAGATGAGGCGTCCTCCAGTGTTCAGTGAATCGTGATGGATCCCACTTCGCCCAGTTCTCGGGGACCTTCCAGATAGGACCCTTCAGATCATGAAGAGGGAAGTACTGCTCTTCACTGGCAAGTTGACCGGTCATGCTGAATACACCATCATGAGTGACCAGTGCCTTGAACTTTCGTCCAAGCAGGTTGCCCTGGATCCAGTTCATCATATAGCCACCATAAGAGGCACCAAGTGCCACCGCGCGCGTAACATCCACGTAGTTGAGGTGCTGCTCGATGTAGTCAAAGCCTCGAACGAGATCTTCGTAGGGCTTACCGCCCCATTCTCCTTTGATTGCGTCCGTGAAGGGCTGGCCGTAGCCGGTACTTCCCGTTGGGTTGGGTGTGATCACGACGTAGCCCTGCTCAGCGAATACAGCGGGGTTCCAGCGAGTACTCCACTGATCATTCCACGCGCCCTGGGGACCACCGTGGATCATGTAGGCAAGCGGGTACTTCTCGCCCGGCTTGAAATTAGACGGCTTCACAACCCAAGCGTGGACCGGGTGGTCCTCAGCTCCCTTGAACCAGATCTCGTCGACCTGCGACGAAGAGAGGCCAAAGGCACTGCCACCGCGACCGTTGGATGAGACCATCTGGACGTCATCCGGATGGGAAGGATCAATGATGGTCCATAGGCTGTTGTCGACGAGGCTGCTGCTGGACACGAAGAGCTTGGGAGAGTTGGCCGCTGCGGGAACGGCGTCATTGACGTATCCCGAGCGAGTCAGTCTCTTCAAAGAATCAGGCTTGACCTTCTCAGGGTTCTCCAGAGGAAGCTGGTATAGAACACCACGACCTGCTTCTTCCACATGGAGCAAGAGTGACTTATCATCGTGTGCGAATGCCACCGATGAGGGGCTAAGATCCCAGAGACCATCTCCGTTGTCCGACTCGAAAATCTCGATCATGTTTCCATCCCATGGGTTAGGGACGTACAGAATACGGTTCTTATCAGACTCGTAGCCGTCCTCGCGCATAGCCAGCAGCGCGATGGAGCTACCGTCGGAGTTCAGGACTGGAGATGACATCGCTCCCTGAAGACCTGTAACTTTACAGATCTTCGCATCCGGCTCACTCATACTCGTCCAAGAGAACATTGGAGCATAGTAGCACGAGCAAGAGGTATGGGTTGCGGGATTAAGGGCAGGGTCTTTGGCAATGAACACAATTGCCGACGGGCTGATGTCAAAATCACCACTACCACCAAATGGAGGGATGGGCGACTCGACACCAGCCAGTCCCGAGACCTGGATCAGGTTCGTCAGCCCGGAGAGGGAGTATTTCCCCGCACGCCTGCGAGCTGGAGAAAGAGGCGCCTGCTCCAGCAATCCATACCAGATGGCGTTCTTCTGGGGCTCAACATACGAGTCCCAGTGGCGGACAAACAGTGATGTATAGAGTTTACCAGTAGTGTATGGTTTCTTTGCATCGTGGGGGTTGTACAGCGACCCGTCCGTGTTGGCCTTGCCCGTCACAGCGAAGCCAACCTTTCCAGGCTCGATGGTAGTGACCTTAAGGTCCGAGACTGGACCGGGAACAGTTCCAGCGGTGTATGTGTTATCGGCCTGGCGAGAATCACCAATGATGAAACTGGTGTTTCCATTGCCTTTGGTCTTCAGCCAGACAAGCTGGTCGCTGTCCTCTACCCATTGCGGATTGCTGGCGCCCGGGTCATTGGTGATCAGGGCTGAGCGGCCGGATTCAATTTCAATGACACGAATCTCATTGGTCTTGGAGTGTGACTCAAACGAGTAGGAGGTCTGGGTGTAAACGGCGAGGGTGCCGGCTGCATTGGGGATGGCCGAGGACCGCCTGGGGGCGCCGAGCAAGATCCTAAAGGGTGTTTGTTAGTTGGACTGCGAAGCATCGATTGTCAAGCTATTTGAGGGAACAAAGATGCCACGTACTCGGGCGTGAACTTCATGGAGCGAATGGCCATGGCAGATGAGATCGTCAGATAAGATAAAGAGCTCCAAGGAGCTGTTGTAAGGGTCCAGTTGAGCTAAGTTGAAAGATCGTCAGGAACTCAACGGGGTAGATACAATATGAGTATTCAGAGAGGGGGGTTGAGATGTAAAGAGAGGAGTTGGAGAAGGGGCTGGGCGTGTTCTCTCATGCGGGGGACCCTGATGGGGCTAGTAATCAGCTCACATGAGGTCACTCGGGCATGCAGGGCGGTTTCTTGGCATCGACAGTACGAAGCCCTGATAATACAGATGGAATTATGGAACATTGGAATATATTGCGTGTCCAGAAACTGAAGTATTATTACAAATTGGAAGGCATTCACTCTTCTTCCTCACTCTCATCCTCCTCCATACCCTCTGCTGCGTTCACACTGAAGGTGGGGGCCTGATCAACACCAACATAACTGTCGCTCATCAAGTAGAGCGTCAATTCGTGCTCGCCAGGCGTAGGAACAACGTACTCCAGGCGGAGCTCCAGCTTGCGACCGATGGTGACACGCTTGATAGCCAACAGACTCTTAGTCTTCTCATCGCCAACAACCAACCACCAGTTCTCCATCTTCTGGTTGGGGTAGAAGGGCGCGTGGACTGTGGTGTCGGGCTCTTCATCCTCCTCGAGTTCTCGCTCAATCTTGACCTTGAGATACGAGGGGTCGCCAGAGGTGATGTTCTTGGGGTCCTCAACCTCGAAGTCAAGCTCAATGTTCGGGTACTTGTCATTGGTGAAGGACGCGACCTGCTTCAATTGGGTCGCGTCAAGACCAAGGCGCTTGACCAAGGCAGCATGATTCTTGTTCTCCGAAGGGTCCATAGCTTCCATGAACTCGAAGATATCGTTAATCCTGCACGAAGAGTGGTTAGTATTGATCGGCAGATGCAAAGGATGGAATGCTACATACTTGAATTCATTGGCCACCTTGATGACCTCAGGGGAGAAGTGAGGGATCTGCTTCAGAGGGCTGTCCCGATCCCACATGGATTGAACCACCATCTGGGATAGCTCCATTGCGTTCATTGCGTTGAGATGACCCTCGGAGGATAGAACGTCAACACAGGCGCTGAGAAGGTTGAGGACCTTTCCAACAATGTCTTCCTGGTCCTTGGCAAGATCAAGAGGGAGTTGCATGCGAGAGAAGTGGGCTTGGAGAAGAACGAACGCCTTGAAATGGGGCGAGTCGTACGAAACCTCGGCCATCTTAACCGGACAGCGATCGTACACCCGGCGGAGGATGTGACTCTCGTGACGGCGGATCTGGATAGACTCGAATTCGGTCGCTGACGTGACGATTTCAAGGATTCCCTTGAGCTTAGTTCGCGACGAAAGCGACAGAAGGAAGGTCTGCATCGTGATGAAAGAGATGTTGTAGTAGGCACCGATCATGGCCGGGTTCAGAGGCGAGACGCTGTCGTCTTCCTCGTCGAGGTCAATGATCTTCGCTTCGGACAACTCCTTCAATGTGTTCTCTACCAGCTCAGACAGGAATGTGCTGAGACCCTCGTGGCTGATGTCACTCAGACCGTAGAAACTGGGGTTGGCCAGAAGACGACGGTAGAAATAGGTGTAGGTCATCCAATCGACAGCATCCTGAGTCGATGTAAGAGTCCTCGTGCTGGCTTCGGTCACAAAGGCATCGTGCAGGTAAACCTGCAGGTGACTCTCCACCGGTAGAGCTTCGTTCAAGAACTTCTTGTAGTAGTCACGCTTGACTGCGGGTACCATGAGTACACCACGGCCGACCTTGTCTTGACCAGGGCGGGAGGCCTTGCCGAACATCTGCAAGATATCGCTGATGGGGTAATCGATGTAGCGATGCTCACGGCCGTCAAAGAACTGGGTGTTCATAACAATGACCAGGTGGGCTGTGATATCCAATTCCCAACAAACATCTCTGGAGGCCAGCATGACCTGAATCGCACCAAGGCGGAAGAGATAAGTGACGATGCGCTTATCGCTGGCGTTGAGAGCTTCGTGGTAATAGCCAATACCGTGAGAAAGCGACTGGGCAAGAGTCTGCTCGTGAATGCGCCCGAGGAGGGGTGCAAGTTGTTCGACGTCGGCATTCAAGAAACGATCATCGTCGTTGTCGATGGCACATGCCGAAAGCAGATCCATGGCAGTGGCGCGAACTTGCTTACGGCTTGGCACGAAGACAAGAGCGGGCTTGTCAGGCGATAGCTGGAGGATGGACTGGTATGCGGGCCGAGCCATTGCGAGCATCAAGGAGGGGAAATGAGGGATGGTGAAGGATTGGAGGTGTAGCTCCAATGGCACAGGGCGAGCGTGTGGGCTAAAGTTGAAGATAGTGTGCTTGTTGGCGCCAATCCACTCTCCAATGTCACGAGCGTTGGAAAGAGGCACACTAAGACCAATGATGCGCATCTCATTTTCGGTCTGGAGAGCAACGTAGTGCATGCGGGATACAACAACTTCGTAGATGTATCCGGCGAAGCCGCCCAGAAGATGCAACTCATCCGCAATGAAAAGCTGCACTGTTTGAATATTCTTACGTCGCTGCCACTGGCGGGACAAGACATCCCATTGGGTGGGGGTTGCAAGAATAAGATCAGCCTGCTCCAGGAGCTTGAGATCGGCGGTGGTTTCGCCTGTGAGCTTGAGGATTGTCTTGCCGCCATCCAGCCCAGCGAAACGCTCCTTCCAATCAGCGAGCCTGAGGTCTACCAGTTCCTGGAAGGGAGCGATGTAGACCGCACGGCCGCCCTCCCTGGTTGCCCAGTGCCGAAGCAAAGCCAACTCAGCACAAACGGTCTTGCCACTGCCTGTAGGAGCACCGATGAAGATATTGTCATCGCTGTCGAAGACTGACTTGAAGACCTGGGACTGGATCTTGTTGAAGTGTTGCCAGTCGGGGTACAGTGCCTGGTAATCTTCGCGCTTCAATGCTTTGACTGGTGCGCGCTGCATATCCAGCAAAGGGGTGTGGGGAGGGAAGCGCTCGGGAAGAATCAGCTTCTGGAAAGAGACTGCAATCTTCGTTTCAGAGTGCATCCATCTGTCGGATACCAGTGAGATGAAGTAGTTGGGGGGCATCGGCTCGGTGACGGGAACAGTGAACTCAACGAGATGCTCGTTCATCTCAGACTTGGCAAATTCACTGCGAAGCAAGAATCGGTCATGGAACAGAATTTCCTCGCCGTCACAGTCTTCGACCAAGATCCAGAAGTCTTGAGCACCGCCGTGCACATTGTCATCCCAGACAAAGTTTGGCGAAATTGTCAGCTCAACCCGCAGCATCGACCGTGTGATGGGTTGCACTTGAGCTTGAACATCGAGTCTAGGGAACTTGGATACCAGATCACACACAACACGACCAGCCTTGGGCATTCCAAGAAGCTCGCCCATGCGGGGGGGATCCAAATCAAAGTAGCTGTTCCAGGGAACATCGATTCGCTCGGCCTTCTGCAGCACATCTCTTGGGCAGTGTGAGAATTGACGAAGGGGAGACATGGTAGGCCACATGCGCTTCTCTGCCATTTTGCAGAGATCGAGTGCGGTTTTGGCAACGGAGGACCAGCCCTTCTTCAAGCAAATTTCGAAAAGCGCTCGGATGATACGACCAGCCGACTGAGTAACGTAGACCATATCAGCCATCAGAGCAAGACCGTCGAGCTTGAGTCTCGAGATGTAGGCTTGCAGAAGGACGTTGATCTTCGCGTGAGGCTCATCGATAGTTTCCTTGACAGGCACGGGAACACGGCCAAGGAGCTTCCCGAGCTCCAGCTTCTCATCCTGGCGGACTGGGATGTACTTGAACTCGTCACTGAGAGCAAAGATGCGGAACAGCTCGATGGTTGTGATGGAGGGTTGAAGGTGTTGGGAGTAGGTCAACATCGAGTTGTGACCAATGTAGTAGTGTGAGGAAATGCGGCCAAGCTCGGTCGATTGGAGACGTCCAGTCTTTTTCTCATACTTGACGAGGCCGGCCTTTTCAAGAACAGCAGCAGCAGAATGGATCAGGTCAACGCGCTTTTGTTCCAAAGCCTCGTCATCCTGGTAGTCCGCTCCGACACTGTATAAGCCAGGCGACCGGAGCATACGCACATAGAGGTACGTGTAGCCTAGCCACTCCACGCCATCATCGCGAGTACGGACATTGCCAAGAACAATTTCAGCATTCAAATTATCTGCCAACTTGCTCATCAGTTGGGATTCGATGGGCAATTGCTGATTGAGCAACGAGAGATAATATTGAATTTCGGCTTGAGACGTGATGATAATACCCTCACCAAACGTATCATATTGGGGTCGACCAGCACGTCCCAGCATTTGCAGAACGTCCTGAGGGCTCAGCTCGACCCAAGCGCCCTTCTCGGGCGAATAGACTTGTGTACCCTTGATAATGACGGTGTGGGCGGGAAGGTTAACACCCCAAGCCAGAGTCGATGTACACACAAGTACCTGGATGCTGCCATCTGCGAACAGTGCTTGGACGGAGTCACGATCAGCCAGACTAAGACCAGCATGATGAACTCCAAATCCGTAGGGCATAACATCCTTCAGACCGGCATCATCCACAGAATCGGCTTCTTCCGCAAGAATGGCACGGCTAGCAGCGTCACTGCGCAAGATCTGACCAATCGTTTCATTTTCAAGAGCCTTGTCCCTGATGTACTTGGCCGTTTTCACGGTCTCTTTGCGCGAATGCACGAAGATAAGCATCTGGTTTCGGCGCTGGCCGACTTGCTCCATCACTTTGGTGTAGCAAATGTCGTTCATCGTCTTCAGCTGCTTGATTGCCTTCTTGTCGGTGACACCAATGAACTCCTGCTTGAGAGGACAAGGGCGATAAGTGCCATCGAAATGGAACATACCCTTGACAGGATCGGCGCGCAAAAAGCTTCCAACATCTTTATAGTTGGGAAGCGTTGCACTCAGACCAACGATTCTGACCGGCTCGCCGGTCTGCTCTGATCTGCGGATGGTTCGGCTGACGATGCTCTCAATGACGGGACCACGGTCATCGTGAAGAAGATGGATCTCGTCGATAACGACGAGGCGGACGAGCTTCGTGTAGCTGGTCTCGGAGGCCTTTCTTGTGATAACGTCGTACTTCTCGGGTGTCGTGACAATAACCTGTGTATCGGCAATTTGCTGTTTGGTGAGCTGGCGATCACCAGTAAGTTCAGCCACGCGGATACCATAAGGCTCGAGGCGCTTTCCAAGATTGCCAACTTGTTCCTGGACCAAAGCTTTCAATGGAGAAATATAAACGATTTTGAAGTCATCCAACATGATCTCGCCGGTCTCGGGGTTGCGGTTTTTACCGATTTCCCGAAGAAGTGTAAGCATGGCAACGTTGGTCTTTCCAGATCCCGTTGGGGCACAAACGAGCATATTGCCGTCATCGTGGAAGGCCGAAGGATAACACTTCGACTGGATTCGGTTCAATTCCTTGGCAGTTCCGAATCCAACACGCGCCCATTCTGGCAGTTCGGTAGCGGGAATGAGCTTCTCACCAGCTTCCTTCTTGGCCTTAGGTGGCGGTACGTGGATCTCTTCGTATCCCTTGAATGTGCGTTTGCTAGAGCCTTGTGGTAACTTGACGTTGGGGTTGGTCATGAGATGGTTGCCCTGGTGGAAGACGAGGTTCTCCAGGTTGATGGTTCTCTTCGGTTGAAGGGGGCCGGTCTGTGCTGCAGGCTTCCCGTCCTCGGTTGCACCTGAAGGAACATCGACGTCCATCAAGTCAAACTTCATTTTCTTTTCGGGGCGCTCTGCAAGGTCGTCGCCGGTCTCTTTTCCACGAATCTCATCCAGAATTGCGCGGTGGCCAGCTTCAACCATCTCAATCTCGACTAGATTGCGGGCATCGGCCTCCTCTGCAACCCTTCGCCAGCGGGTCACCCACACGGCCTTATCGCGGTTAGTGACCAGTTTCGCAACCAGGTCAGGATGATCGTAGTCGAAGAGTTCCATCAAATCGTTCTCAACATCGCGCAAGGGCTTCGGTGTTCCATCCTCCTCCTTGCCGCCGAGAATTGCAAGAGCCTCATCGGTCTTCTCTTGTTGGGTATGGGCATCAGAATATAGGGAGCCTATTTGGCGCTGCAGCCAGTAGGCGTCAATTTCGCGGGCCGAAACTCTCAGGCCGGTCTTGTCTGCAACTTGATCGTTTCCACCAAGACCTCCATCAAGAACCATTTCGTCCCCATCCTCGTCTTTGGGGGCGGGAGCGTCGTCGGATTGTGGTTTGTCTTCATCAGCTTCGTCGTCGTCGTCGCTGAGGTCGTCGTCATCGCGGACTTCGTCGACAGTGCCCATACGATCGTCGTCGTCTTCCTCGTCGAATACAACAGCGACACCTTGACGCTGATCGAGTTCGCCGTTGGTATCGTCGAGGTCGTCGTTCATTTCTTCGTCCTCATCCTGGGCATCGTAGTCCGTAATCTTTTTGCCTAGGTTGACAAGCTCGTTGAATTCCTTTGGGTTCATTGAACTTCCCAAAAGATCGTCGATCTCCTTCTTTTTATCAAAGTCCTTCATTTCTTCGTCTTTGAGGAGCTCCAACACCGCGTCTGCGGCACTTCGAACGACTTCGTGGGGGACATCGCCCAAAGCGCCTCCGGTGATTGTGAGAATGAGATCGTATGTAGCTCGTGTAGCGGGTGTCCGAGGACGGTATTTGAGGCCTTCGACGAAAGCATCGGCTGCTGATAGAATACCCTGTCCCCGCAGTTGTGCTGGTTGTCCGCGTGTGCGCTTTTTCTGTTCGCGTTGCAACACGTCCTCGCCCTCGCCGATACTGCCCCGCTCGAGGCCAGAAGGAGCTGTCTTCTTCGATTTGGGAGCTGTATCACGCGCCACTTGTGCACCCATCTCCCGGATACCAATGCGACCCGCCAGAGACTCCGGGTCTCCCGTTGGCTCGTCATGCGTGCGACTGATGAAACGACGGTCCGCCTGGAGAACCAGGTTGGACATCGCCGAGTACTTGTACTGTGAAATATTTTGGTCCGCCATTTTGGTGGTGGTTGTATGGCTGTGAAAAAAAAAGGATGAAAAAGAATGAGTTGCGACAAGACTGTTCCTGCGGAGGTCAAGACTCAGGCCGCGCCGAGACACGAAATCGGCAATTGATCAGGTTCAAATGGTCTCACAAACCTGGCTCATCCTCCTATCGTGAACGTCAAGAGAAACAAAGATATTGGCCAACGCTAGTGCAGATGGAGTGAAGCCAAGGAGAGCAGCTCGGGAAGATTTCGGTGGCGAAGGCGGAAGGAGGGGAGCTTTAGTGGTTCTGCCGGTTCAATCGTGAGAGCGCGTCGCAACTATGCGCCTTCGGGGACTGCCTTCGCAGCTCACACTTGGTCCAGCAACCAATCTTTCCTCATCGATTCGGCCATCTCATAGCTGTGGCATACATCGGACTCTCTGCCATCATGCGCTCCGAACCTCAATACCTCGAGTGTCCTCAAAGGTCCACATACGGGGCGCCAAGACCAAAACGACAGTCAAACTAAAGGACCTACCTCAAGGTGTTTTGAAATTAGAACCTTATGATGGTGGTATGGACAATGCACCGCGGTACCCAACGGTGGTGCAGGGGCATCGAAACAACATGCAGACGTTCCAAAATTGCGTCGTGCTAACACGCGTGGGGGGCTTTTACGAGGTTCGAAAGAGCATCCATCTGTGCCGATACGAAAGAGATACCTGGCTAACACTCCTTTTTGCAGCTATATTTTGAACAAGCAGAGGAGCTGGCACCCTTACTTGGCCTCAAACTTGCGACCAAAAAGACCAATGGTGGGCCGGTGTCTATGGCTGGCTTCCCCTACTTCCAACTGGATCGTTTTCTCAAAATGCTTGTCCAAGATCTCAGTAAGTATGTGGCTATCAGTGAAGAATTCGCTGTCAAATCGGAGGACAAAACAGGCTCCGGGGGCCTTTTGTTTGATCGGAAGGTAGCGAGGATAATCACCCCTGGCACGCTGATAGATGAAAAGTTCATCGACCCTTCTCAGCACAACTTCCTCCTGGCGATCTATTTAGATATTCCCGCGCTAGAAGCTCAGTTGAAATTGCATGCCGAGCGGGATGGAGAATCATCTAAGCAACATGTGCTGTCTTCAGTGCCCCAGCAAGTAGGGTTATCTTGGTTAGATCTTTCAACGGGTGATTTCTATACTCAGTTGACGACGACCCAAATGCTACCGTCTGCGATTGCTCGCATCGGAGCTCGCGAGATACTGGTGGATCGCAATGTGCAGGATATCATTGGTCACGAACTGCAAATGCTGGTTGGACACGATCACCGTCTTGTCACCTTCTTTCAATTTCCAAAAGAATTTGATCCAGTATCTAAATGGGGACCAATGCTTGAAGCCCCCGTTCCCGAACATTCGCGCGCGTCGTTCACACCGGAAGAAGTCGCAGCTGGATTCAGCCTGCTCGAGTACACCCGTGTACAATTACAAGGAACCAACATCAAGCTCCAGCCTCCTCTTCGGAAACATCCAGAAGAGTCAATGAGCATTGATCGCAACAGCCTGAGTGGCCTCGAAATTTTGGAAACCTCGAGAGATGGGTTTGGGAAAGGAAGTCTCCTCCATGCTGTCCGAAGGACGTCAACCAAAAGTGGAGCAAGGCTTTTGCGAGATCGACTTAGTATGTTGGACTGTTTTGAACCCAGAAGTCATTTACTTTACTAACATCTCGAACGTAGCTTCGCCCTCAACGTCATTACAGGTCATCAACGATCGACTGGAACTCGTCGCAATCTTCATCGAACATACAGAGCTTCGAGATAGTGTCATTCAGCTGCTCAAGCGCAGCTATGACTCTCAACGCTTGGTTCAAAAGTTTGCTTTCGGTAAAGGCGACCCTGACGATCTGATATGTCTCTCTAGGGCGATCGAAGCGTCGAAAGAGGTCAAACAAGTCCTTTCAAATCATAGCAGACTGGTGTCTTCGACTAATACACCTGACTCTGATCAAAGTATCTCTTCTATGATCGCACGTTTGTATCTTGATGGCCCCTCTGCCCTGGCAGATAATATAACTTCGGCAATCGATGAACAGGGTTTATTGCAAAAGCAGCGAATTGATGATAGTACTGCTGCGGAGGCTGCCAGTTTGGCACAAAAGGTCACACTAGATGAAGGCACATCAAGTGATCTCGAAGCACTTCCCAAAAAGGTCCGGGCAAAGAAAGCCGACCAAGCTGCTGCGGCTGACATTGATTCTGGCCCCCTTGATACTTGGATCATGAGACGTGAGGCAAGTCGAAGCTTGAGTGATTTCCACGCCAAATTGGAAGACCTCGGTGAACAAAAGATATCTCTTACCCAGCGCCTTCGTGAGTCAGTGGATTCAACAGCCCTCAGCCTGAAATGGACTCCTGGGCTGGGTCATATCTGCCATGTCAAGGGAGCAAAAATTTCACAGCAAGCTTTAGAGGATCTGGGGGTCACTCGGAATGTTTCCTCGACAAAATCTACGCGTTCATTCTACCTACCGGCCTGGACGGAACTCGGGGCCAAAATGGACCACGTGAAAATTCAGATTCGTCAAGAAGAGCAGGCAATCTTTGAGCGTCTTCGTCGTGAAGTGATTCTCAACTTGGTCAAGATCCGCCGAAACGCAGCGGTCATGGATGAGCTAGACGTTGCTTGTTCGTTTGCCGTTCTAGCGCAAGAACAACAGATGGTGCGCCCCATAGTCAACGATGGCACTCAGCACAAAATCGTTGCCGGAAGACATCCTACCGTCAAGTTGGGGCTCGAAGAGCAAGGACGCTCATTTGTGAGCAACGATTGCTTCCTTGGTGACTCCCAGCGAATCTGGCTCATCACTGGGCCAAACATGGCGGGCAAAAGCACTTTCTTACGACAGAATGCCTTGATCACCATCCTCGCGCAGGTGGGATCATTCGTTCCTGCAGCTTATGCCGAGATCGGTATCGTTGATCAAATATTCAGTCGCATCGGCGCGGCTGACGACCTCTTCCGTGACCAATCAACCTTCATGGTAGAAATGCTAGAAACTGCCACCATCCTAAAACAGGCTACACACAAATCTTTCGTGATCATGGATGAAGTGGGCCGAGGCACAACGCCGGAGGATGGCACTGCCATTAGCTTTGCTTGCCTTCACCATTTACACTATTACAATCAGTCTCGTGTCCTTTTTGCGACTCATTTCCATGGGCTAGCAGACATGACGCAGAACTTTGAGAAGCTGGAAAGATACTGTACTGACGTCAAGGATCTGCCTTCGGGTGCCTTCTCCTTTGTTCATAAACTACGCAAAGGTGTCAATCGCCAGTCTCATGCTCTGAAGGTCGCTCAGCTGGCTGGATTGCCCAAGGAAACCCTGGAGCTAGCCCAGCAAGTTCGGGAACAGATTCAAAGCGAGATGGATCCTCGAGTTCCCAGCGAAGAAACACCCTAGCTGGTGGTGTTCAGGCATCTTCCGAGGGGAGATTCATCAATACATCATTCGGATGGCAGTTCAAGCGATTGCTCTGGCAGATTTCTTCCACGCATCGTGGTCACGTCATTTCCCTCGCCTCTGGCTCCAAGGTCCTCCTTGTCGATCTTCGCAGTCTCCAAGATGCATTTCACTCACCCTTATTTGCCACGCATTCAAAGAACTCCACTATGGGGCCAGTCAGATTGAAAAGTGTATCAGGTTTGTCCTAACCTCTGATTTGTATGATATATGTACAACATTTCGGCATTTCCAATATCAAGATGCCGCGCAAGCGTGGCAATTTGCCCACATGTTTTGCCATTCCAAAAATGCTTTACAGATAGGCATTTGTTGTTCATAGCTTAGCTGGCCACAACCTGGGCTGATTCTCAACCCGACCAAGCTGCCCTTTCTTACCAAGATCAACCACAACACCTTCCCCAAAAGCGACCTCTTGACAATCCTCTTCACCGATCCCGTTGACAAATTGCACAACAACAAAATCGACCCGTCTCTTGCCCAAAACAACCATGGGCGCATGCCAAGTCCCTACCCCATACGTCACGGCCTGGCCGCCGCGCGCAACGAATGCCTTGACGTTCTTCAAGTCGGGAGGATCCTGAATGGACACTGTCTCTCCCTTCTCATTTTTGGCCGTCGCAGTTTGGCCCTTCAACGTAGGTGCCACAACCACCAAAAATAGTGGCTCTTCCTCTCCCTCTCCCACTTTAGAATGCGCCGACAGATCGACCGGGATGAACGTCTGATTGGTGAATGGGTGACGCTCCAAAATGCGAACATCAAATGCCTCCTTCTCTAATTGGCCAGATTGGACACTCCGTAATTTGCGCGGGAAACAGCAAAACATGGTCATGCGTGCTTCGGAGGGCTGCCCGCTTGGACTGCCATTGTATCGGTCGAGGAGCGGGGAGATGGGACTGTACTTCAAAGCGGAGTTTTGATTTGCTAGGACTGGGGTCGGATTGTGCGATGGGAGGGAAGACGGCGCTGTGGCGACATTCAATTCTCGCGGTAGGGGGGAGACCACTGCTGTGCCGAATTGGGCGAAGTTCGCCGGTGTAAGCGGCTCTGGGGTGAGTGTCACTGTGGGGTTGGTGGTGAGGATCGGCGCCATGATAGGCTTTCTTGGGTACCGACAGGTGTGTTGGTCTATGTCTCAGTAGGCCCTCCCTTGACAGTTATCGCAAAGAAGAGATGAGGTTGGACTGCCCAGGTGGTTATAGGAAAACCAATGCGGAGATGTCGGCGGCCTCCGTGATGGTTTGCCGATAAGATAAGCGGCCGGGGCCGAACCGCGGAGCATTTGGGACCGAAGTATAGCTGTCCAGGACTTAATAACAACATTGTCTCTTATTCTTTGTTAGTTGTCTATGAATTATGAGAAACTATGATCTCCCGTATACTGCCTGGTACTCAGTTCTCGGAGCCAAGGCTGAGATAAAATGTTGGACGCAAGCGCCATGCGCTAATTCCGATGGGAATTAAGATTGGTCCTTGCAACACACCCGATTGGCAGCAGAACATTGGGAATCTTTTGGAGTGACTCCGAGAACCGGGCCTGGGAGCTAGAGAGACGGGAAGGTCGATGCCCAACGAGGCTGCAGATACAAATCCTTCGGTGCGGGGAATCCAATCTATCATCTACTTCCGAACACACATGGATTGGATGCCAGCGCTACAAAGCTCGGGCTGGAGATGAAGGGGCGTTGAGTACACTAGGTATGCATGGTTTCTACTCGGCAAGCCCGGATAGATCTAATCCCGGAACCTGAAACAGTAATATAAAAGGACAGCGAGGTGTGTTGGTTCGCACGCTAGCCGACAAGGCAACCCCGTTGATCACAGTATAAGTCGTGCATGTTTGCTTCCTATGAGGCTCTAGGGACCGCGAAAAAATATCTTGGGCAGATATTGACATGCACATGCTTAACCTTGGACCTATGATACAACTTGCCCCTCCCACATTGATGACCCGCATTGAATGATGGCGCTACTGTCGACTGTCCGTGTTTTCTATTGGATCCGATGTGCCGGGTACACTCCCTGATCGTGGGAGGTTATAGCGCTCAAAATGCACGATCTTGACTCCAAGTCGCCGGTGGTGGGTCAACGCCGTTCTCATTAGATGTTTCGAGAAGATCGCAGATATAAAGTGGTGATGAGGCCTTTGAGTTGGCCTGGGGCTTTTCATCAATGATACCGCGCTGGCACGCATTCTCTCGAGCAGTATATTGCATATTGCCTTCTTGATTCATACAACCCGCCATAATGAGCTCTGCGCCCAACCAAAGCTCACAGCAAGTTAACGGATTCTCTTCGCCCGCCAATGGCGGCGGTGCCAGTTCAAGCTACTCAAACACTTCGATTATAAGGTATGTGGAGTACTCTCTTTGAGCTGTCATAGAGTGCATCTCTACCTATCGCTTTAACAAATTGTTGTATGCAACCTTGAAGCTAACATCCAAAGTTTCCCCAATTCATCCAGTGAAGATACCAAGCACTACTTGGACCATATGGGCAGCTGGATAAATCATAGCGACGTCAATTCTGCACTCAGTTCACCATCCGGAAACGAGCTCAGTGAATTTGACAAAGCGCCGGCGCCCTCTAAGTGATGAGGTCCGGATGAGTCCGAGGGAGGGACATGCAGCACATGGTGAGTTGGTTCACCAATGCATAGGAGCTCTGAAGTAAACGAGTCATTCAAGTCCGACCGCACCCCAGATGTGTACAGATACGACTATGACGTTTGGATATTGGGAAAAGAGGCTCGGCTATTCCCATTCGAGGATAATTATCATGTCTCGCAGACCAACATGTGATAGGAAGATTGCGGAGGCAATGTCGTGCTGCAGGGAATTGGCAAATGGCGTATCGCAACGTTTCCTGCAGTCCCGGATGGAAGAATTGGATTATTTTAACCGACACGTAGTGTGCTTTCCCCTCTTTTCCCTTTGGCGTACGTCTCTAGTACTTGTAGATCTTTGTATAGCGCGCGTGCCATTTGGAACAAAATCTTTGGCCGGAAAGGGGAATTTGACAAAGCGAACGGCTTAACCTTGGAAGTCGTGTGCACGCCTGGGCAGGTGAGTGTAGCTTAGCACAAATCGGCCCCTTCAAGCTGGCCCCCGGGGGGAAGTTCCACGGGTGGATACCAAGGTTGGGCTAAGCTTGTACGTAGTCCACTCCACGGGTACTCAATAACGTGAGAGAAGCCAAGAAACAAGAGTTAGCTTTCCACTTCAAGGTTCATCTTGTAGGGCTGACCTCATTGCTTTGCAGTGTTGGACCTCGGCATGCAAGTAAACGCATTTTCCATTCCAGCCTTCGAAAACACATGTTCATTAACACTTTGCAAGGCTCCTCATTCCATACCGAATGTTCTCACGGAGTCTCCGTTTCATCAAACTGGCATGTTGATTAACATCCAATACGAGTCGTCCCAGAGAAGTAATTGCCAAAATGACACCCATGGCACTGAAGCATCCAGGCTTCCAGGCTGGAATCACGATAGTCCCTCGTGGTGAATGTCTGATGTTTCCATGCCCAGGTGATTTCATTTAATCTCACCTGTGATACCCTACTTGCATTGCACCGCTGGCAGAAAGATTTGAGGCGTCAAGTTGATGAAATCAAAGTGTATATCCTCGAAGGAAGAGGGGACTCTAATTTTGAATGGTAGGCTTGGAGATTCCTTTTGTGGCAGAATATAGATGCTGCAAAACACCTAGGTAGTGTCGTCAGTATCTGCCTGAAGTACTGCGCGTGGCCTTGACTCTTGTGCCTGAAGTATTTCTTAAAATCTACGGGCCTCGGGAGAATGACCTCGGGAGTGGCTTACCTAGTATCAGAAACTGCTAATGCCAGAGGAAACTATCTTTGAGTAGTTCGGTGCCCAGGTGAGCTTCTCCTTATACTAGGTACTTCTAGTGTCCAGGTATGGAGGATTATTTCACTAGGTATAAAACCACCATACCAGTGTCTCCTTAAATGCGATGGCAGCTTAGAAAAGAGAACTTCACCCTGAAGAGGAATTCAAATATATGTAGCATTCTGGGTAGGTGGGGCCATTGTACATCTGTACCTAGTAAAAGTCCTTGTGTTCTTGTTCATGGGGTGGAAGCCCTCAAACCTTGGAAGCTTAGAAGGCAGAGTCTCCAACCACCTAGCAAGTTTCAAGTACCAGTATATTATGTCAAATCACATATCCACAGGGAAACATTTTCGGCTTTTCTATTTTAGATAATTCCTGTTTTCTAAGGTAGCTCCGCGGTCTCAAGTGGGATAGAAAAGAAAAGATCCTTAACATTCGCCCGCAGGCTTTGATGGCATATTGGAAACATATTAGCCCAAGTTGTCACGGATGAATTACCTAGGTACGGTGACTTCTTTTTTTCTCAACGTGATTCCAGGGCGTTCCGCCGCTGCGTGCCATTTGACATTCTCTCCCCATGGTTGCAATATATTCTGACAATGACGACCCTTAGTTAAGCAATAAGGATAGTGTGGGTGAAAATTATTGACCATGGTGCAGATACCCGAGGTACTCATGCCATCAAGGGACGTGGAGGTAAGTTTGATCGGTAATTCTCTGAATGGTACCAAACGAAAGAAGATGTTGTGGCGTGCCAGATATTGGGTCACTAATCCCACGTATGCTGCCTGACATTGATCAGTGCAAAGACCCTTCGCTGATACCATCTTAATCAGATTGGTCTCAATTCCACATAAAACTCGTTGCAGGTATTCTTCCCTGCGCTGGTCTATGTCTTCTATGGTGATGATCAGAATGGTTTTCGACTTAGTAGCTTCCATGGGAGAGTTACCTTTGATGTATGCCGGAATTGGTAAGTTCTGAATCTGTAATGGACCAGTGCCTGTGCTTAGGGCGATTTTGGTAATCCTCGTGAAGGCAGCTTCGACCCCGAAGAGGGCACAGACCATGATCCATCGAGGAATATCTGGGGTCCACTCTATCGACGGCTCATTTGCCCTGAGGCCATCGATCCACCTGAGAGCAAATATTTCGATAAGATCAATGCAGTCGAAAAAGTCTGCTGCCAGAGCAACATCAACCAGTTTCTGGAAAGATATTACTCGAGGAACCTTGGGGAATTGTCCATGGATAATCCTCAATATGAGCAGAAGCGTGTCCGGCTCACAGTCAGTAATGGCCACCCGGGCAACTCCATTGGCTGTCAAGGCCCTGCCACTAGACCAGCGCTCTGACAGCAAGGTCTTGAAATAGGAAGAAACCATTTTGAGGTGCTTTGATGAAACCAGAAAACTGGCCTCGGCGGTAGCGGGTTCGCCCTTGTCGTTTTTGAGAAAACGTTCGGGTGTGTAGAGGATAATATCTCCGTCTGGATCAATTTGCAGTGAGGTGCTTGGGTCAAAGTCGAGAGTGGATGAATCCATTTTGGATTTTTTGTTTCCTGGCTTGGCTTTTTGACTTGAGGAGCTGTTGGATCTCTTTTTTGCGGGTGCCATGGTAGAGTATGAAGCCAATAGCGGTGAACTCAAAGTAGGGACCTCGGAAAATGACTCAATCGAGAAAGACGGACTTTCGTGGTCTTGTCAAGTGTTTCTCGGCCTCTAGGGTAATTTTTGTGACAAGGATGTGAGAAGATTGGATGACTAGAATGATCTGCAGTCAGCGAGGTGTCCGGCTCAGGGAAAGCAAATAAGTCAATAGAGTGACACTAATCCACGAGATTCTGTTTGGCTTGCCTTGGCTTGTAATGCAATTGTTGCGGCGAGAAAGTGAGAAGTTTGTGAGATAGTGCAGTTGCAAAGCACAAAGCTTAGAGACTCGGTTTAGACCAAATAAACCTTGCACTATTCGGTGACTGTGGGATGATTGAGAAAAGAAAAGAGAAGATCACAGTATATCAACTCAGTATGAGCAGTAACTGTGGAAGTTGACAATCCCAGAAGAGACGGAGAGATGGAGAAGAGACAAAAAAAAAAAGATTTATGAAAGAGTCCTCGGGAGAGCTACCTGCCCAGGCAGGTAATCTACAGGCAGGTACCCGTGTATGGCCGTCTGTTGACGTGAAGTGGCCCTTTGCTTTTCTGTCCGGGTGCCCACGGTGCCCCGGTCCAGACCTCGGGAGGTCCCCCGCCCGGGGCCACATAGGCATTATATGTCATAATTGTAGTTACCCGTGGACTATGGATTGATCAATTGACAGACGACGATACCCGTGGACCACATGAGTAGAAGTATGCAAGGGAAAACAATCATGGGAACGAAATCGCCAACATGGCCCTCACCAAATGAACACCCCTTATCTTCCTCTTCAAATGTACCTAGATTACCAGTGCATTTGGAGATGAATGATATCAAAAGGAACATTAGAACAAGATCTTTGAAAGGTACTCGAAAGGTACTCCGTACCAGTTTGCACATGGAAGAGCGGACCCTATGGATTAAGCAACATTGGAAGATGAATGCATGAATGTGTGCAAGTGTTGAGTGTTCCACGGCAATGATGGAAACCCAGTGTCATTCATGTATGATAACCGTCGAGCTCTCGATTGAACAGCTTTTCATATTAGATCAGGATACGAAGTATGAGATAATCATCAATGTGGCCGCACTGACCAGGCTGGATTCGTTGTATGGTTGTCTAATGAACGTTTCTTCGGGATTCACTATCAGGAATGAGACAGGGCTGGACCTCGTGTCTTGAACCCCCGCGAGCATGGTTCGACTTGCCAACTAGAAGATACTTTACTCCGGGCAATGTCACACTTATCAGTACCCAAAGCCGCTCTTTGTAGGCGTGAAACCCGTTGGGTTGAGGTTGCGGCCAAATTAGCGATACTTGCCTGTGACATGGTATTTTGGGACACTGCCCCAGGCGTTCACGAGCTTAGCTCCGACCTCACTCTCAAGTTGCTGAAGAAACAACTGTGTGTGTTGTGACTGGTATCCGGGTGTCTTGTCTCAAACAAGAAAGTTGTGCAGAGGCGCTGGTGATCGGCGACCCGTGTTCATGGTTGAGGCCGAGGACAATACGCGCTTCATTCAAGGAGAGATTTCTCCCTTGGCATCGAACTTCGCCTTCTTAGCTCTTCTCTTGATTTCTCTCTTCGAAAGAGGTTTGTTCGGGTCCTCAGCGACCGGCTCCGAACTGATAGAAGCTTTTCTCTTGAGATTGTCTGCCCCGGTATCGGATTGCGCAAGCTCTTCTTGTTTCTTCACTGGGGCCTTAGGTGTGTTTTTGGACTTTTGAGCTGTTTCTGCGGGCTTGGGCTTCTCGCCGCCATGAACGACGTCCACGATGCCTCGCCAGCTGGTCCGCTTCAATTTGGCTAATGCGGTCACCTTTCTCGCCTCTTCGCAAATTGCTTCCTTGCCCCGCTCTTGTGGCAGACCCCAGACACAGGCAAGATTGATCACGTCCCACGGAGCCCGTAAACCTAATGCCCGGCGTGCTTCGCTCGATATGATGATACCTCGGCCCCGTGTCGCGCGGATCAGGGAAGTCGCATTCCCGATGAGGTTTCTCCGCGCGTCAAGCCCACTCCCGGTGACTCCAGTTCCATAGCAAATCTCAATTCGCACTCCACGTGAAATGGCAGCGGACAGCATTTTAAATTTGAAGTGGTATGGGAGTCGCACCGAAAGATCGAGGGAAATCACGTCGCATTCCAGATTGGTGCACGCATTCAGAAGCAACTTCTCATTTGTGGGACGGAGGGCGACAATATCATAAGCTTGGCTCAGCGCAGCTAGGCGCTGATTTTGCGCGGGATCGGCCAAGGTCAGGTTTAACCTGGTCAGCAGTTGAAGGGATTTCGGCGCATTTGACGGAAGAGGAGGTGGAGCGATGGATGGCGGAAGCTTGCCATTGATTGTCTGAGACAACGCAACGGTGGTGTAACCAACTTTAAGAAGTCAGGTTAGCTCATCATGTGCTCGAGCGCGCGCATCTTGTGTTGAAGGCGAGAATGAATGACTTACGTTCGGCAAGGAAATTCAAGGTGTGGGGCGCCTCCGGGTCATCGGGGCTGTAAGGGACATTTAGATCGAAGAACATGGTATATTAAAGAGAAAGGGTTCCCCGACAAGTGATTGTCTTCAACGGATTTCCTGGGTCCCGAACTGTCCCAAACAGGCAACTCAGAAAATCTTGAGGGGAAACTATTTATCCGAAGTCTCTAACTGCATTTGATCGGCTCCCCACAACCCTTGTCCCGTGACCGTAGGCGGAACGGATCTCATTCTATCATCACCACAGTATTCCCCCTCCACTCCATTGCTCCAGGGTCCCTTGTGAGCACTGTATCTGGGCTGTGTCGCTGGCCTGTTACTGTCTCCTACGAGAATACCCCTCCCGGCCCCTCGATCCGTCACACGGCACCCCTCGTGACCCCGCTGCATATCTCTCAATTGTGGGCGCACTCGCAAGCCGCCTGTCAGCTTCAAGATGGCGCGTGTTTATGCTGATGTCAACGAGCATATGCCTCGGTCCTACTGGGACTATGATAGTGTAAACATCTCATGGGGTGTCCTTGAAAATTACGAAATCGTGCGCAAGATAGGTGAGCAGATCATATTCGCCCAGATCTCCACTTCGGCTGCACTTGCAGGACAATGAGTGGGCTTTAGGACCGGATTTACTGACTTTTTCTATTTCGCAGGCCGAGGAAAGTACTCCGAGGTTTTCGAGGGCATCAATGTCGTCAACTACCAAAAGTGTGTTATCAAGGTTCTCAAGCCTGTCAAGAAGAAGAAGATCAAGCGTGAGATCAAGATTCTTCAGAATCTCGCTGGTGGTCCCAACGTTGTCGCCTTGTTGGATGTTGTTCGCGACAATCAGAGCAAGACTCCCAGCCTGGTCTTCGAGGCCATCAACAACACCGATTTCCGGACCCTATACCCCCGCTTTTCCGACTACGATGTTCGCTTCTACGTTTTCGAGCTACTCAAGGCACTTGACTTCTGTCACAGCAAGGGCATCATGCACCGTGATGTGAAGCCGCACAACGTCATGATTGATCACGAGAAGCGCAAGGTACGCAAATTAAAGTGTGTTGGGGAATTCTGAAGCTGACTCTTTTTCCTCCTAGCTTCGTCTGATTGATTGGGGTTTGGCCGAATTCTACCACAAGGGCACGGAATACAATGTCCGTGTCGCTTCTCGCTATTTCAAGGGTCCCGAGCTGCTGGTGGATTTCCAGGAATACGACTACTCCCTGGACATGTGGTCCCTTGGTGCCATGTTCGCCTCGATGATTTTCCGCAAGGAGCCTTTCTTCCACGGTAACAGCAACTCCGACCAGCTGGTCAAGATTGCCAAGGTCCTTGGTACCGAAGAGCTTTTCGAGTACTTGGACAAGTACGACATTGAGCTGGATCCCCAATACGACGACATTCTCTCACGCTTCCCCCGCAAACCCTGGCACTCGTTCGTCAACGCTGAGAACCAGCGATTCGTCAGTGATGAGGCGATCGACTTCCTTGACAAGCTTCTGCGATACGACCATGCCGTATGTCCCTCCTCGGTCCCCGCTAGCAGGCCCAAATTGACTAACCTACCTTCCCAGGAACGTTTGACTGCCCAGGAAGCCATGGCCCATGCATACTTCGACCCTGTTCGTGCGGACGCTCAGGCCCTCAGCCACAACAATGTGACCCTGCCTTGAATCTCTCTCTGCATGTCTTGATGATCATGGCTTTAATCTACCTATTGCGATGCCCGGGTTTCCAAATTCCCCGCAAATTGTCAAGATCGCGGTGGGCATCACGACAATTTCCCTTTGCATTTGAACCCTGCCAACATGAACGGTACGACAATCGACAGTATGAACCGAGCCTGGTCTTCGTAATCGCCCTTTTTTTCCTCATGAGTCCCCCGAAGCATGGGCTGCGGCAAACAAGCCAAATTTGAATGAAGACGACTTTGATGACAAGAGATCATGATATCTAATCCGGGTTTCCGACCCTCTTATCGCCTAGGTCGTTTGGCGTGTCAGTGAGCGTGATAAATCAGCGACTTAGATGGGGAATCTCTGCTCTTTGATCTCTTCTATTTGTATAGCGTTGGGTTCCCAATTGATTTCTTGATAGTTGATTTGGTGTTTCAGGTCTGCTGTGTTCTTAGGGTTTCCGAAGACTACGCATTGCATCTTAACGCTTTCTGCCTTACGAATTAAACGGATGAAACAAAAAAAAAATTATAATCTTGTTCTCCCTAACAGACCTAGGTAATCTTGAACGTAGGCCATATGCTGTATACCTAATAAAACCTTGGGGGTCTTTCAAGGTTAAACATAGCCGTGCCCATGGAGGCGTGGATTCATGGATCTTAACTTGGAACGGGTGCGAGGCTCAATGGCAACCTTGGAAGGTTCGTATTCGCTATGCTCACGGTAGGGACACTGGGATCTACGGGTATATATAAACACCCATCAAGAAGATCACCGAGATTGTTTGATCTGAAAGCCGAACCAGACTCAATATCTCGACATTCAAAGTGTATATAATCAAGCACTGCAATAACAATCTCACTAATAGCCAGCACATACACCAAATGAAAAGAAAATCGTTGACTCTGCGGCTTGTATTCATATAGTTCGTCGATTTAGACTGTCAGATCACCCGCTGGCTCCAGCGTATCACGTGAAGGTTATCGCAACGTCCTGAGCGAAGGGCAATATCGAAATCTAAACACATGAAATTATTGATATTCAGTAAAACACATCTGCAGTCGACGTGAGAGATTCAATGCAAGGTGACTAGAATCCGCGCCTGAATTGACTCCACCGAGCCTCCCACCGAGTCCCGCGCTCTCATTCGTTCATCCAGCGTGGGAAATTTAATTGCCCGCATTTCGCACAACCACCCCTCCTTTGTATCCCCTCATCCCTCAAGATACTTATCAGGCGGTTCGTGGCGCGATCGGCGCCTTGGAGATTGACTCCCAACTATCGTGCATTCACAAGGATGGCTCAAAACTCTGCCTCCCAAAACCCTAGTGAGTAATGACTCATGACTACCATGTCCACCATGCTAATGACTTGACAGCGGGTGAGCCTACGGCTCCCCTGACCAGCGCACCCCCGCAGGTCGACGACCAGACTCGCAGCAAGATTGCTGATGCCGCCGCAAAGGACCCAACGGGTCAACACCAGGGAGACGGCGCTCCCAAGGTGAAGACCGAGAAGGAGTGTATGTGATCGCCCACATGGAGACCATTTCAACTGTGCACAATAGGACACCAGCTGATTTTCTTGGAACACTAGTGGAGAAGGAGCGCAAGAAGGCTGAAAAGCAGAAGAAGTTCGAGGAGAAGCAGGCGGCCAAGGCCCAAGCTGCTGCCGCGAAGGCCGCCGCTCCCAAGGCCGAGAAGAAGGCCAAGGTCGAGAAGGAGAAGACCACCGATGCATACGACCCTATCGCTATTGAGGCCGGCCGTCTTGACTGGTGGGAAGAGCGCGATCTCTTCAAGCCAGAGTTCGGTCCCGATGGCAAGGTCAAGCCGGAAGGCTCCTTTGTCATTCCCATCCCCCCTCCCAATGTCACCGGATCTCTTCACATGGGCCATGCCCTCACCAACGCTCTTCAAGATACCATGATTCGTTGGCAAAGAATGAAGGGTAAGACTACCTTGTGGCTTCCTGGAATGGACCACGCCGGTATCTCGACCCAGAGTGTTGTGGAGAAGATGCTGTGGAAGAAGGAGCAGAAGACCCGCCATGACATCGGCCGTGAGGCCATGGTTAACTTGATTTGGGACTGGAAGGACGAGTACCACAAGAACATCAAGAACGCCCTGCGCAGACTCGGTGGTTCCTTCGACTGGAGCCGTGAGGCCTTCACCATGGACCCTAACCTGTCCGCCGCTGTTACCGAGACTTTCGTTCGTCTCCACGAGGAGGGTATTATCTACCGTGCCAACCGCCTGGTCAACTGGTGTGTGGCTTTGAACACCTCTCTTTCCAACCTTGAGGTCGATAACAAAGAGATTGAGGGCCGCACTCTGCTTGATGTGCCTGGATACGACAAGAAGGTCGAATTCGGTGTCCTTACTCACTTCTGCTACGAGATGGATGGCACTAAGGAGCGCATTGAGATCGCTACTACCCGTCCCGAGACCATGGTTGGTGATACCGGTATCGCCGTCCACCCCGATGACAAGCGCTACCAGCACCTGATTGGCAAGAACGCCCGTCACCCCTTCCTGGACCGCCTGCTTCCCATCGTTGCTGACTCCGAGGTTGACCCTGAATTCGGTACTGGTGCCGTCAAGATCACCCCTGCTCACGATTTCAACGATTTCAACCGTGGTAAGGCCCACAACCTTAAGTTCATCTCCGTTATGAACGACGATGGTACCTTCAACAAGAACGGTGGTCCATTCGCCGGTATGAAGCGTTTCGATGCCCGTTACAAGGTCATTGATGCTCTCAAGGAGGCTGGTCTCTATGTCAAATGGGAGCACAACCCCATGAAGGTGCCTCGCTGCTCCAAGTCCAACGATGTCATCGAGCCTATCATGAAGCCTCAATGGTGGATGGCCATGGAGACCCTGGTTGGCCCCGCCATCGAGGCTGTTGAGAAGGGCGACATCATCATTCGCCCCGAGAGCGCCGAGAAGAACTACTTCCGCTGGATGCGGAACCTCAACGATTGGTGCTTGTCCCGTCAGCTCTGGTGGGGCCACCAAGCTCCCGCGTACTTCGTGGAGATCGAAGGCGAGGAGAACGATGATAGCGACGGCAACCTGTGGGTTACCGGCCGCACCGAAGAGGATGCTCGCAAGAAGGCCGAGGAGAAGTTCCCCGGCAAGAAGTTCAACCTCATCCGGGATCCCGATGTCCTTGACACCTGGTTCTCCTCCGGTTTGTGGCCCTTCTCTACTCTGGGCTGGCCCCGCAAGACACAGGACTTCGAGAACCTGTACCCCACGTCCGTCCTCGAGACCGGTTGGGATATTCTCTTCTTCTGGGTTGCCCGTATGATCATGCTGGGCATCAAGATGACCGGCCAGATTCCTTTCCGTGAAGTCTACTGCCACTCCCTTATCAGAGATTCTGATGGTCGTAAGATGTCTAAGTCTCTCGGCAACGTTATTGACCCTCTCGATGTCATGGAGGGTATCCAACTGCAGGCTCTTCACGACAAGCTGCAGCTCGGTAACATCGTCGAAAAGGAGATCGCCGCTGCTACCAAATACCAGAAGAAGGCATTCCCCAAGGGAATCCCCGAGTGCGGTGCCGATGCTCTCCGCTTTGCTCTTGTCTCTTACACCACTGGTGGTATGTTGATGCGATTAATCGACTTATTTTTACTTGCTAACGTTCTATTCCAGGTGGTGACATTGCTTTCGATATCCAGGTCATTCACGGATACCGTAAGTTCTGTAACAAGATCTACCAGGCCACCAAGTTCGTCCTTGGAAAGCTTGGCGACGACTTCAAGCCCCAGGCTGGCGTCAAGAAGACTGGCCATGAGTCCCTCTCCGAGCGCTGGATTCTGCACAAGCTCAACCAGGCCGCCAAGGAGATGAACGAGGCCCTCGAGCAGCGTGAATTCTCCAACACTGCTCAGATCTCCTACCAATACTGGTACTCTCAGCTGTGCGATGTGTTCCTCGAGAACTCCAAGTACCTCCTTGCGGATGAGGCTTCCGCCGAGACCAAAGAGTCTGCCAAGCAGACCCTCTACACTGCCCTTGACGGTGCCCTGACCATGATCCACCCCATCATGCCATTCGTCACCGAGCACCTCTGGCAGCGCCTGCCCCGCCGCGCTGGCGATGAGACCATCTCGATCATGAAGGCCAAGTACCCCGAGTACATCGCCGAATTTGACGACGCAGCTGCCGCCAATGCCTACGAGCTCATTCTCAACACCTCCAAGGCCATCCGTTCCATCCTGTCACAGTACGATGTCAAGACCCAGGGCGACATCATCATCCAGACCTACGACGCTACCAGCCAAGCCACTATCTCCGAGGAGATGACCACCATCAAGTCCCTGGGTGGTAAGACCCTGGGTGAGCTGTCCCACCTCGGTCCCGAGAACAAGAACCCTCCCTCCGGCTGCGTTGTCGCTGCCGTTGGTGCCGAGGCCGCTGTCTACCTTCGTGTCTCTAAGGAAGTTGCCCTTGAGCAAGAGGAGAAGGCCAAGGCCAGCCTTGAGAAGGCCCGCGAGAGCGTGCGCCGCTCCCAGGGTATCATGGCCGGCCCCGGCTGGGCCGATAAGGTCAAGCCCGAGGTGCGCGAGCAGGAGGAGAAGCGTCTCCGTGATTCCGAGAGCGAGGCTGCTCGTCTTGAAGAGCAGGTCAAGGAGTTTGAGAAGCTCCGCCTGGAGTAAATCATTCGTACTAGATTAAACAAAATATAACTATTGATTTCCTTCTCTTCATCCCGAGATTATACCCCATCGCAGTAAACTGGCTAGAGAGACATGGAGATGCATGCTGTGAGAGGTGTAGCAATGCATCGCCTGGCATCCATATGATGGGAATGATATCAAAGCATGACCAGCGAGTCTACGATGCGAGCTTGGATGTATGAGTGATGGATATTGCAAGGTCCTACGAAGACAAAAACAAACTTAAATCCAAGCATCTGGAGTCACAAAATATGAGGCAACCATACTCTAGGAAGAGACAAAAAATTAGTTTCGCTGGGAATCGAACCCAGAACCTTTCCGGAACTATCGCTTGTAAAGCAATTGTTAACGGAAAATCATAACCGCTAGACCACGAAACTGTTTGATGGAGACCGAGGCTGTTGTTGGGATCAAGATCCTGAAGATCTATTACTTCTGTCGCAAAGAATCCCTTTGTTTGTCACGAGGCTAGGATGGAACTGAATTGATATGGAAAGCCTCAGATCAATCTCTAAGAGTACTCCCAGGGCCGTACACTATACTCCGTACAGCGAAGAGAAGTTGGGGTGAATTTGTAGATATTTCAATCACGTGGTCTGTGTCTTATCGATAAGCGCGCCAAGCCATCAATCCAAAACTTTTTCGCTCTCGTGAGAATCTACCCCAAGTATTTCTGTCGTTCAGGTTCTACAATATGCTGAGAGAAGTGTAAGCTATGCCTGTTCCTTCAGATTGAAGTACTCAATTAACCCTCCATTTTCCAGGAAAGCAAAGAACCCGCGCACTGCGCGTATCCTGAAATCTCGGGAGCCGCAACTCATCGAAGGCCCTAAGAAGACGCTGATTTTCCACGGCGCAAAATGCCCTCAGCCCTTGGATACCGTCCTCAAGACCTTCCACGCCTTGACGAAGCCCCACAACATCCTTTTCCACAAGAAGAACGAGAACCTGCACCCATATGAGAACGCGGAGAGCCTTGAGTTCTTGGCCAACAAGAACGAGTGTGGTCTTGTAGCATTCGGAAGTCACAACAAGAAGCGCCCCAACTGTGTCACCCTCGCCCGTGTTTTCAACTCAGAGCTGCTCGATCTCGTCGAGCTCCTCCTGCTCCCCCCGAGGGACGGCGAGGTCATTCCCCCCATCAACGAACTTGTCATGGATGTTGGTCTCGGCCTACGACCCATGATGCTCTTCACCGGTAGCCCCTGGGATGACCCCACATCGACCGCGCACATCATTCTTAAGAGCACGCTTCTTGATATGTTCAAGGGTGAAGAGACCACCCAGATTGACGTTGAGGGTCTCCAGTACGTCCTGATGGTTGGTGCCGAGGAGCCCCAGGATGGTCTCTCGCCAGTCATCCACATGCGCTGGTACAGAGTTGTCACCAAGCGCAGTGGACACAAGCTGCCCCGCGTGGAGTTGCAGGAGGTTGGTCCCAAGTTCGACTTCAAGGTCGGCCGCACACGCCAGGCCGCTCCCGAGGTGCAGAAGGAGGCCATGAAGCAAGGCAAGCGTCCCAATGAGGAGGCTCGCACCAAGAAGAACGTCATCACCGATTCTATGGGTGACAAGATTGGTCGCGTTCACCTCGGCAAGCAGGATCTTTCTGACTTGCAGACCCGTAAGATGAAGGGTCTCAAGCGCCGGGCAGGTATGGAGTCTGATGACGAGGAGCCTACCATGGAGGACATGATGGAGGATGATGTGATTTCTGATTCTGATGAAGTGGAGGAGCTGGAGGAGCTTGAGGAGAAGAAGTCAAGCAACAAGAAGGCACGGAAGAACTAAGATATTTGCATGATTTCTATTAGGCGTTTGGGCCGGACGGGATTTCGTTTTCTGCGCCTGTATGAGTTGTCTTACCGGTACATGAAAAGTTATTTGAACTCTTTAATCGAGCCATCTACATAAGCAGCTATCATATCACAGTATTGAACATGGAACACATCGTGGAACCATAAAGACTTCAGGGCATATACTTCGAACAGAGCCCTCGAGAGCGCAAATGATATATCCACGTGACCGTGACGTCGGCTTCTCACATGCCGAGGCCCTTCGCATTGCGGAAACCGATAAAAGTGCCGTCCCCTCACTCCTCTTATTCCGAGTCTTCTAGCTTCTGTTCTGCTCTCCAGGATCACTTTCGTCGTTACATTCAACACTTCCGGTGCATTCTCGCTATAATCACCCCCGACCCAAGTCAAACCTCATACCGAGGTTCAGCATGGATGCCCTGCTGGTAAGCTCCTCAGGCCCACCGTACAAACACGCCTAACAAGCATAGTCCCAACTCGATGCGCTCGTCCTCAAGCCCGAACTAGCCCCCCTCCTCTCCTTAGTCAAGGGCGCACGAAATGGAATCGTCTACGGATCGAAAGTGCGCTTTCCACATGCGCTGGTGTACGTTGGCCGACAATATAAGCAAGAAACCGAGGCTAACCGACAATCTCGAATTTCAGAATGATATTCCTATTCAGATCCGGAACGTAGGTGATCTCACACCCCGAACCGCCGAACAAAACTGATCGCAGTATAGGATACGCGAAAAGACCAAGCTCGTTTTCAAAGCTACACGCCAGCATGCGCGCAATCTCTCAACATTCGCAATCATCTGGAAAGCATCCATGATCCTCCTCCGGAATGTCCCTGGTGGAACCGGGAAGGAGGGTCGATACGATAGTTTCTTTGCAGGCCTGCTGGGCGGGTACGCAGTCTTCGGACGACAGCCGGGCAGTATCAGCCAACAGGTATGTTCCCGGTTGAGAATGGCAGTGTATTGGGAGGATTGCGGCTAATATCCATTAGATTGTCATTTATGTTTTCGCGCGTGTGATGCTCGCTCTCGCCAAATTGGCCATCCAACCGAATATGCACCCGCTTTCCTCCCTCATCACACCCGAGGCGCGCGAGAAAATGACGAATAATGCATACCCCGTCTTTGCCAGTATGACTTGGGCAATGGTTATGTATATCTGGCGGTGGTACCCCGAGACTCTGGCGTCGAGTTTGCGGAGTAGTATGGTTTACATGTATGCTTCGCTGGCGTGGACTGAAGATGATCTCGCTGACCTTGATTTAGTTATGGCGACTCGGATAATTGGGATTCCTTGCGTACGCTCTTGTTGCATAACAAATGAGGCGGTTCTTCTTTGGGTTTCGGCGTATAGAGCGGGATGTTCGGTGTTTTCAAGATTTAACATGCATCATTCCAGGCCCAGCTCATTGGTTTTTCATTTGCCCTGTATGATGAGGCATGGGACTTCTTCGTATCTACTTTTTATTACAACATATAGGGGTGTATATATAACTTTGAGAATACCTACTCCGCACTTGGTATCGGGGTCGCCGGGCCAAATACCCGAAATGTTCACATTCAACGGCCAAGCAACTCACAAATATCGTGAGCCACATCCCGGGAGTTTTTCTCATAAGAATACATAAGTTGAATTACAAAGCAAGGGGGATATCGAAAAGAGCAGTAACGCCAAAAACGACCTCTAATCAGTCTCAATGAGAACCTTCAAGTCCCCATCCATCCAATCAACAGTATCAGCCGAAAGCAGCGCAATAGTCCAATCCTTTTGGTTCACTACTGGAATCAAGCCGTCCGGTAGCCAAACTTTCACCTTCCAGGACGCAGTGACAGCAGACTCACGGGCTTCTTGTGCGGCGGCGTTCCCTTCCTGGTTGAACAACCCGGGAATCTGGCCTGGATACCGACGAAGAATAGCCTGCTTGAGAGTTTCTATATTAGGGTATTGACCGGCCGGTAGGTCGAATCTGGGGAGAATGCGTTTTCCGCCTTGAATGATGTTGACGCGGAGGGAAGTTTGGTGTTGGGATTGAGATTGAGGGTTTTCGGGCGGTGTGAATGGCATATGATGGAAGTGATTCTCTGGCTGGGGTTGGCCATGGCGGGCCGCGATGTTCTCGCGGATAACGCGGGAGACATCACGGGTAATGCTGCTAGCGCTGTGGGGGTTGTCAGTGTGTTGTTGTGGAAAAGGGAAAGTGGAACATACAATTCATCGCGCGCTGGGGATTGACGGCCTCCGCCAATCCGCCACATGAGAGATGATGTCGCATCGTCGTGAATGATGCGGTTGATATTTTCATCCTCACAGGCAGGAGGACACTCGTAGCCATCGTTGTGAACCACATGGTAATGGCTATCAACCGCAGCAACTAGACCTCGCCAATCGGGCTGCTGGAGACCGGAAAGAGACCATAGATTATCGAGTTCGAAGCTTTGGTTGTATGCTTCGTAGTGACGGGCGATCTCTTCCCAGTCCACTGTGTATCCGTCCAGAAGGAGATTCGTAAGACTCAAGTTGATAGATTGGGTCGGGTCGATTGGTTGTTGGAGGGGATGTGAAGGCATCGATTGCGACATCTCCTCACGATGTGTCTGTTCTTGCATAAGAGACTGATCAGGCGAAAAGCGAGAGCTGTTTAAATTCGGGAATTCCTCTGTTTTGCGGCGTTTTCGATCTTCAGTACCGCCGCCTTTGCGAGTCTCAATGGCGTATTGACGTTGTCTCTCGTTTGTGACCATTCTTCGAAGCAATGGGATGACCAACGAGATGATCTTCTGCTGGTCGCGGGGCCAAATGTATTCTCTGGGGCCAACTCCCTCGTTGGCGACATTTTCTCCAAAAAAGCGCTCACCGTTACCTTCGGCTTCAAGGAACTGACGGACACAATTCCAGAGGCGGAGTTTGACCATTTCTATGTCTCCCTTGCCTCGTTGACCAACGCAGTCACGTCTTTCCGGGTGGTCATCGTCCAACATGTAGTTCTTTGCAGCTGCCTGAAGATGCAAGAAATTCTCTGGTGATATCTCCAGCGAGGAGAACATCTTCGAGATTGGAGGCCGGGTGTACTTCTTATTGCTAGATGGCTGGCGGAACAATGCAGCAGCCGAATGAACACCAACAGCACGAGCATCAGACAGCGATTGAGGTTGCTCGGCACGGATGTCCATACCCTCGGCGGTATATCCATGCGGGGTTTGCTGAGACTGCGCTTGGTGCTGAGCAGAAGCCAGACCAGCACCCGCCAATGCGGGGTCGAGGTTATCATCATTACGCTTGCGCTTCTTTGTTGCCGTGCGTGTGAGGCCAGGAGATTGGTGATCGGTGTGACTGGGTGTTCTCATCTGCCTCGCGTTTCCCATAGGGTTTGCGAAGTTCGCATTGGAAAAGCCGTCGTCACCAAGATGCATGTCGGCTCCGTATGCTTCAAGCTGATGGTGATGGCCAGCCGCGCCGGCAGCTGTGGCGATTGCTTCCGCTGTAGCCCATTGTGAAACATCTTGGTCTGCTGCCGCAGTTGCTGCTTCGACTAACCCAGCAAGCTGCTTGTCATTCGGTGCGTATCCATTGTTCCCGAGTTGCGCATTCGAGTCAGAGTGAGGAGCTGTGGCAGAAGGACCAGGGAGACCCGAAGAGGACGAGCTGGGAGGATGTTGATTGCTGGGGCTCATAGTGGATGTATGGAATTGTTTTTGATAAGGCGATAAGAGTGGAGGGTAGGTATGGCGCTCGGTGGCTGCAAAGTGCAACGCCGGATGATTTCACACAGATGAAGTGTTCCAGTGTGCTGCTCTGGAGTATCAACTCGAGCTATAGGGTTAATAATTTGGGGTGGTCTTTTGAAGATTCCAAGCTCTTATCAAAGCTAAGGTTTGCGGTTGAGATTCGCGGTGAATGGCAAGGACGCACACACGTTTATGGTGTAGAGGAAGCCAGCAGCGCGTCACACCCGAGAGGGCGAAAAGCACGACTCGCGAGTGGGCGAAACGCAAATTGAGCCGCGAAGCTAAGTTCGAAGCTGCTGGTGTATGGCTGATAAGAGGCGCGACTGGTGTTTGCGTGGTTTGAAGGAACGACAGACAGTGCAAACTCGGGAGTTGGTGTTGGTCACGTGGTATATGAGGAAGGATCCGCTTTGGGACTATCAAAGTGCAGGTATGTGACATTCGATCCACTTTAGTATGACATGCACACAATTGAGAGTTTGTTACTATTATTCGGCACGTCTATTCATTTCAGGACTATACTAAAAGTCTAACATCTAGCTGGCTGTAGGAGTGGAAGCATAAGTATACACGTATGGGAAGTAGAAAGCTCACAGAGAGAAGAGGCAGCAAGGGAAGAGATGTCAAAAAAACCAACTTGAGATATTTCAAGAAAAGGCCTCACAAATGAATGGCAGATGGGTGTCATAGATCATCCTCATAGATGCAGAGTGCAAATAGGTTCCCTTGATCCAGTCAAGTTCAGAACCCGTCACCCTCTTTCCAAGGCCGACCAGCCTCTTGAGCACGGATCTGAGGATCCTTGCCACGCTGATTGGCATTGTACAATGCCTCAGTCGCTTGCTTCTGCTTATTCTGCAGCTGCGCGTGAATGTCAGCACCCTCCTCGGGTTTGGAAAGGTCCAATTCGCCTTTGCCGGCGAATTCATCATCAGCAAACCAGACCCAAGCATCAAACAGCTCCTGAAGTTCGTGCTTCTCAGCTCCGAGTTGTTGATACGCCCTGTACTCCTCGTCACCTCCGAAACAGAACCCATACCCATCACACAGACAAACGCTCTCATCAACACAGAGAACCGCTTCTCCCGTGAAGATATACTGCCACAGGTACTCCCAGATACGTCCAGTGATGTAATCACTCAGATCAGTCGACAGCAGCCAATCCCGATAGAATACATATCGCGCCCTCGGAATCGAGCGGATGCGGTCCCGCGATAGCGCAAATTGCGCACAGCACGGTTGCGCCAGGACAGACGGGATAGGCTGGTCGGGGAAGAGCTCGCCCCACGCCCGCGCAAGCATGATCTCCTCCTGTTTCGACTCGTCCTCTTCCACAGCGCCGGGGTGCATCCATGCTGGACAACCGGGTCCGTACCCGCAGCGGGTATTCATGTAGCCCTCGCGGATGACTCGGTTGAGGTTCAGCCGGCGAAGGAGCTGGGCAGCATCACCTTCGACAAGCTCGTCGTTGTGCCAAGCATTTTGGTGGGAGTGCATAAAGACTGCAACGTCCGGCAGGTTGTCATAATGGTCGACGAGGTAGGTCAGGTAGACCATGACCTCGTGGCCTTTATTCTTGGGTGGATGGAGGGGCGCGGATGGGTCGTCCGCGACGTAGATGGCTGTACCCCAGTCTGGAAGCTGTTCGGCGATCCAATCCGTGTCTTCCTCTTTGGTCCGCGTCACTACCATGACTTTGGAGTACTGGTAGCCCGGGGGCTTGGGTACCCCCGGCACGAAGTGCGGCGGCGGCGCGTAGAGATCATTATTGGTGTGACCGCGCGTAATATTCCAGGTCGTGTCGTTCAGACTAGGGACCAGATCGCCCAGACCAATCACTTGGGGGACCTGATTCCATGGCCTGGAGAGGGCTCGGGCTGTGAAGAAGAGGATGAGGAAAAAGCAGACGCCGAGGAAGATGACCGCTCGCCGTGGGAGAAGCATGGACGGTAGGACAATGGGTATAGTAGTCTGTCACACGATACGTTAGCGACCTCGGAAGATTTCTTGTGAGACTGACATTGCAGGGATTGATCGAGATCTGGGCTGTCAAGGGGAACTCCTTACATATCTCAAAATATCACCCGTGGACCATTGTCTTCCAATGCCAAGGGGTATGTAGAAAATTGCACCCCGGGACTTGTAATTGTCTTAAGAACAGAGTAGCATATCGGCATGTTGAAAAGGCGAGTCGAAACACGGGTGGAGTGTGGCTGCGCACTGTATGACGAAAGTGCAGATCGGACGTTGTTAGACTCGATTTCATGCTATGTACGCCACTACCCCGGACACTGAGAGGCGCTGAGACGTTTGATCGCAATTGATATTCTACATAGTACGGAGTACACGCATCTGATTTCACAGCAATTGCAAGAGTATTTCGTACATCGGGTTTATACTACACACTATTACTCGTAACCCGCGACGATCCCCCTGATTCAGACTTGGCCCACTTTGGACCCCTAACCATATCGGACGAGCAGAGCCCATGAGCAGAGGATAAAATATCCGACATCCTCTACGAGCACTTAGTGTGCTGGTACAGTCCTGTACACTGAGTCAAGGTTCGTAAACCGTGGAATAAGCATCAACATAAACCCTGCTAGTACGGAGAAGTCGTCACACTGGCAATCATCATTGACACCATGCTACGTGTATACATTTCCATTGGGGTATGTAACCTGGAGCATGGAATTCATCCGTATAAAAATCGTAAGAAATCTGGGTATGATCTTTTGCTCGCGAACGCCATGCAACGCTGGGGTAAAAAAGGGCTGACCAGGCCCAAAAAAGTACAAGTGAAAAGCCAAAGAGGTCAAGAGCTGCATCCACTAAGACGCCTCTTCATCTGCGGTCTCCTCGACAGTGACAGCCCGACCTTTTCCTTTAGATGGGGTCTCGGACTGATCATCTGTGGATGCCGGTGCTGTGGAAGATTCTCCACTACCCCAGGTTGTGGGGATGGTGGACCCGACATCCGATGACTCCTTAGGGGCTAAGTCGGTCCATTCTTGAGATGGAGAATCTGCGCGAGTCTCTGGGACAGGCCCAGTAGAACCAAGCTGAGGATTTGACACAATATCGGCGCTGATTGTGGGTTGTTCGGGGGTGACTTGCGCTTCTGCTCCATTCCCGGTCGACTGCTCAGGGACCGAAGGGGTCTGGGCGCCAGCATTATTTACAGCGGATGCAGAAGAGGGTGATTCTGTAATGATGGGGGTAGACTGTACTGGCTGCACTTGCTGTACTGGCTGTGCTGACCCGGTGCTGTTTTCCCTGCGCTGGAGGGGAAGTAAGGTCCAGCCAGGGGGAAGAGTCAATCCCTCGGGAAGACGACTATCACCTGAATTCATGATAGAACCCGGGAGTCCCGCGAACTGATTACGTGGAGTGAATGTCGATGCTCCAGGTCCTGAGGTTGGCGATGGAACATTGGGAGGTGGGCTTGGCTGGGCGCCGGATGTTGGTTGATGGCGCAATCGATCCAACTCCAACTGCAAGTGACGCACCCGATATAGTTGCTCTGTGGCAGCCCGGAGGGTCTGGAGTTCAAGGGTGAGTCTTTCTTCGATCTGGGACAACTGTGCACTTATGTCAGAGGCGGTGGACAATCCCGCGGTTGTGGCCTGTGGGTGTGTGGGCGCAGGGGTTTGCGGACGGCGCCCGAGCCCTAATCCAAATCCAATCTGACCGGCGGGTACGTTTGCCTGCAGGTTCACCGCAGGCTGTGGTGGATTGCCCTGCGGGATTTGGCGGTGCAGATTATTAAAGACATCTCCACGCACGGCTCCGAAGCCAATCCTGAGCGGCCCAAATTGATAGACCCGGGCCCGAGGCTGTCCTTCGGCACCTTGTTGTCCTGCTTGATTGCCGTTTTGCTGGCCAGGTTGATTATGACCGCCAGTAGCCGCTGCGCCCGCTGTTCTAGACGGCGCGAGAACAGGGCGACGGCAGGTGGGACAATTCTGTTGCCTCTCAAGCCAACTACGTAGACATGCGAAATGCAGGATATGACCGCAAGGAAGCTTCTTTGGGCGCAGACGTTCGGGAACCCGCCGGGTTTCGGTGGCAGGAGGGTTCGCTGGGGCTCCATTGGCTCCAGCTGCAGGCTGTGCAGGCTGCGCTGGAGTCATTTCCTCTCGACAGATGATACAAACATCTTCCCGAGAGATCTCCTCGGCAGTTGCATCTGGATATCTCTCATTCATGTCTCTGGTAGCGTTTCGGTAGCGCATGAAATCCATAATACGACGAGCGAACGAGCGGATAGTTACCACGACGTCCCGTAGAATATGGATGGGCAGGCCGTAGAAAGTAAGCAGTATGCCGAAGAAGGTGAGATAAATCACGAGTTTCAGCAGGTCGGTCAGAAGATCCAAGTAGAAAACCCAGCGGCCTTTTTCCTCCCATCCGGGTACGTCAATTTCCATTTCATTCACATCATTCTCATCGGGGAGATCGGCAGGTGGGGAGCTTGCGCCTGCGCGGGCGGATTCTCGGATAGCCTCATCCCGGGCAATGCGAATCTCAGCCCTGCGCTCCTCAACCCTTGCTTTCACTTGTTGGCGAGTGATAGATATCTCTGTCAGGGCGATCACATATCGTAGAAGGGTCGAGGACGACAAGATCGCGAGAATGGCGAACTCAAATCCGAACATCACCATCATGTCCGGGCGTGCCTGTGTAATAACAGTGTGTACGCAGTATCGGAGCATGAAGAAGTCGAATATGACCGTCAGGGCCAGAGAAGCTGCTAGACGAATATGGAACAACTTTGGATTGGCTGGAGGCTGTTGTTCCAAGAACTCGACACGGCCTTCACCAATCCAACCCCAAACTTTACCCACTAAAAGCGATATGAACATGACCAAAAACCAGGCCCCGAGTTCTCCCCGGAATATAGTCATGGCCAAACATGTCTCCGTGACCGCAAACCAAGCGCGCTCATATAATTGCTCCGTCTCGATTGGTCGCAATGGTCCGTAGAGGAGGCGCTGGAGCCAGAAAAGGAGGAATCCGGTGACGAGAAGGCAGAGGTTCGTAAGAATCTGGAATTGGGATTAATTTGGGACGGGCGACTCGGTGCGGCTGGGAAGGACAACTCACCATTAGATTCGCACTACTTTGGGATAGGTAGACGCATGCTGAGTAGAAATTGGACCTCTGGTGAAGCGCTTTGAGAAGAACACCAGTGGCTAGGGCCACTGAGGCCTGCAAGTGGTGTTAGTGAATGTTTCCCCCCGAATCGGCTGTAATACTTACCCCAGCATAAGCGGCCAGTCTCATGGCTATCGACTGGATCGGGCTAGCCGAAGGTCACGGACCGAAAGGAGCACGAGGAAGGCCAGTGTATCAATGTAGCATTTGGCGCAGAAAGCAAGTGGACGTTGAAGAGGTGTAAGTAGCTTGATCTGGACAGCTTTCCATAATAGCCCGTTGACGCCTCTCCGCATCTTACGTCAGCGGCACGTGCCATCCGGGCTGGGGCTCTCCCAAATTCAATTTTCCTTCCTCGGAGCTTGCAAAGTTCACTATGAGCCCATTGCCAGGTTTTGATTATGCGACTTCTCGGGTGTGCGGTGATCAAAAGCCGTATTGTGGAAAACAATCATGGTGACTCCGCAAGCCCCAATTGGACGGGCTCAGTACCTAAATGCATTGGATCCCAAGACTCCAACTCATACTGTAGTTGTATCTAGGTGGAACCGGCCAGCCATATCATGGTGTGGCACTATGTGTATATTGTTATTTTCTTGAAACTAGGCATCCATGGATACTTGGGCACTTGGACAGTACTACATTTCTAGGAGCAGATTTTCAAGGTGAGTAGTAGCTCAGCATTGCGGGGTAAATAATTTGGAAGTGATATATCTGACATCTGGAGATCCGTGATCTCCTTAGAACAAAATCGAAAACAATTCAGCCGGCTCAACACTCAAAAGTTGTCAGGCTAACATGCGTAAAGAAATCATTTGCATAGACATCTAATATCAATATTGGAGGTAGAATTACGCGAAGTAAACACTTGTAACGCCAAGAATTTGGTTCACACCACGAGGCCTTGTGCGGAGTAATTGGCCTATCCAAAATGAAGTTTGCGGTGGTCACATACAGCAACCTTGAACTTGAGCTCGGTGAGAGGTATTGAAAATATAGCCACGGATTCAGGTACCATACCAGTAAACAAGCCGGGAGGCAGAGAAGAGTCGCGGGCAGACAGGGGCACTAGACCCGTGAACAGTTGTGGAGTCCATCCGATCCGATGTTTATCTGATCGTCATGTGACCGTTGTCCGCCTTGATCTGCGCAACTGCGTAACCACCTGGACCTCACTCCTCTTCGATAGTGGATCGTCATTGCTTCGACACATTCCACCAAAGGCAATGAATATTCGATGATGGCACCACCAGCATTGTTTACTGCTTCACGCAGCCAGACACTCACCTACCTCCTAGCGGTGTGCCCGTTCTCCATCGCCTTCCTAGTTTTCATCAATTCATCCATCTCCTTCGTCGTAACAGATCTGATTGGGCTTCAACACGGAGAGGGGGATGCTGTTGGAACCTTGGGGTTTGCAGATGAACTTCTTGCGCTGGTCGCCTGCCCACTCTGGGGTGTTCTCTCAGACCGAATTGGTGTTCGACATGTAAGCTCCTCATTGGTCCACGCAGCAGTCTCATTCCAGCACCCACAATTCAACATCCATACTTGCCTCTTTATCGAAGCGTTATCAATGGTTGACATACTCTCTAGGTTTGTACAGCGGGCTACGCTATCCTAGCGCTTGCGCTAGTCGTATTCGTGCAGGCCACGAACGTGTACCCCCAGCTTCTACTGGGCAGACTGCTTTTCAGTGTCGGTGGATCGGCCGTATCGACCATGGTCACCGCGGTCCTGCCCACTGTCACCGGCAGAGCCGACCCTCAAACAAACCGGGAATCGGTTTCTTCGGACCTGACCATCACGCCAGAGCGAGCCAGGAACGGACAGCATGCCCCTGGAACGAGTGCATCCCCATCTGCCCGGCTATCTGGATTTGTTGGCACCTGCGCTGGCTGTGGCGCACTCGTGGCATTAAGTGTGTTCTTGCCACTTGCGGCGCGGTTTGAGAAGATAGGACTTTCTCCTGCGCAGGCGATCCAACGCAGCTATTATGTAGTAGCTGCTGTAGCCCTGATCATCAGTTTAGTCTGCTTTGTCGGACTGCGCGATCTACCTGGCGAAAGGAGTAAAAGCTGGAGCGCATTGTGGAAATCTGATTCATGCGAAGATGACGAGGACGAGGATTCATTTGTGGACTACCCAAAACTGTCCTATTGGAAGCAACTCTCGACTGCCTTGACATTGGGCTTCCGAAATCGCAGCATTGGATTGGGTTATATTGGAGGCTTCGTGGCGCGCGCTTCGTCGGTCGGGATATCTTTGTTCATCCCCCTCGCTGTCAACCATTACTACCGAACATCCGGCCTATGCCACGAAGAGCGTGAACCTCTACCCGGGTCCGGCCTGGGGGACATCAAGAAAGCTTGTCCGCGTGCATACATTGTCGCATCCATATTGACGGGATCATCACAACTGGTTGCATTAATTGCAGCACCAGCATTCGGCTACCTGACTGACAAGTCGCGTCGATATAACTTCCCACTTTTGTCCGCCGCATTGGTCGGAATTATCGGATACGTTATCTTCGCATGTCTTCCGAGCCCCCAATTCGAAAAACCAGACGGTAGCCTATGGGTGTTCATGGTGATGGCTCTGCTCGGGATTAGCCAGATTGGAGCCATTGTGTGTAGCTTGGCGGTGCTGAGCAACGGAATTCTGCGGGTCAGCATCGATGACGAGGCACTCAGAAAACTACACGAAGAGCGATGCGCCAACGGGGACGAGAACGAGCCCGACGAGGACCAGTCACTTCTGGGCGGGTCCGTCAATCGGAGATTAGAGCATCTGTCCCACCTCAAGGGCTCCATTGCCGGGGTTTACTCCTTGTACGGTGGGGTGGGTATCTTACTGCTGACCAAAGTGGGCGGGCTGCTCTTTGACGTGCTATCATCGAGCACACCATTCTTCATCATGGCTGGCTTCAATGGGGTCTTGCTCACCACGGGGATCATTTGTGGGAGCATGAATCATTTCGGGTTTGAGATAAGTCGATGACTGTTTCACGGTAAACATGTAACCTTGGAACGGGCCAAGTTTGCGTCTTAATTATGGATAGCCTTTCTTTCAGCCTCTACGGAAACGCCCGCTGTATGATTGGCGTCGCAAACCTTGAGAGAGTTTGATGCAATATAATTCCAAGGTTGCTCTACATACATTGAACGCGTCCACGTGAACTAGTGGGTAACAGAATCTTGGAAATTAATATAAATGATGAATGGTTCGTGGTATTAATTAAAAGGTAGCGTCGCAATTTTATGAACTCGGTTAGAAGACTGGCTGCTCGTGGGCGCTAGTAAGGGCCGGTCTGGGGAAGATAACGCCCAAGGATATCTTACAAGGGAAATGAGCCCCCGACCGTCCATCTCGCGCATGAGAACGCGAAGGTGGACTTTATATGTACCTAGTACTCCGTACTATAGCACTCCTACCCGTAGTATGGATAGTTGAGCAGAGTACTCAAGTTTCGTAGATGCAAGACTGAATTTTCCAAATTGCTTTGTTGATCTCATCTCGCTAGTCGCAGCCTAATGAAGAGCACCAAACAACCTTCCACATGCGGCGAGTGACCCAGGGGTCTGTTCGGCCCCTAGGCCCGGATCAGCCTAGCCCTGTAGTAGACTTCCACTAACGGAGTCTGATCAGGGCCTAAAGGGGACTAGCGTGTCTACTCTACTACTCAATGTGCCGAGTACCAAACTCCCCTTTTCGAAACACGAACCCTTTCAAACCCCTGGTGTTCCTGTGCCCAGCCGCTTGGACCAAAGGCCTTGGCGTGTACGGAGTACTGTACGAAATGTACGCTAATGCCAAGTGTGATGGCCATCCAGCGCGCTTAAACCCCGGGTGTCTCGCTCTGACACGTCCTTCTTTCTTTCTTCTCTTCAGGCTCAAGCGGTCCATATACACTCTTTTCGTCAATTGACAGTCTTTCGTTAACTCCAGTCCTTCTTTATCGAGTGTTCTACTCTACCGTGTACTATCACTTTTGTGCGATTCCAACCTGATTATTTTTCAATATCACCACCGGTTATCCACCAAATTTCCAACATGCGTTTCCACTCTGTCGCTGTTTTGACCGGCGCTACCGCTGTCGCTGCTGGCAACACTGCCAACCTTTTGCTGCCCGGCTTCGGTGGCCAGGATCTGCAGGCTGGTATTGTCGAGACCGTGAGTGAAGATATGCGCGCACGGCGCGCATTTTACCATGGGTCAACCGATATACTAATAAAATGTAGAACGGTGATGCGACTACCTACAAGATCACTTGCCCCCAGACTGTCTCTGCTGGTGCCTGCGGTATTGCTGGCGAGGGCCTGACTGCTGTCGCTGCCCCGACCTCCATGCAACTGCAGAACATCAACCTGCAGGGAACGTAAGGGTTCCCATACCACTACTTTGCGCGCATCTGCTCACATTTCCTAGCACTGGAACCCTGTCCTGCAACATTGCTGGCACCACCTACGCCTCTTGCCAGGCTTCTGCTGGCACTGCGACTCCCTCGGGAACCCTCGGCTCTGCTGATATGAACTGGATGCCGGTGACCATCACCGGTCCTTGCTCCACCAGCACCCCGACCCCTACGTCGACTCCCACGCCGACTTCCACTGCTACCCCCACTAGCACGAGCACTGTCACCTCCACCTCTTCCACCATCACGTCCAGCGCGATCTCTACCCCCAAGAAGTCGTCCTCGTTCGTCGCTTCTTCTTCTTCCCACCTGATCACCTCCACCCCTCTGGTGGCAGCTGCTACCACTGGGGCCGTGATCTCCGGCACCGGCGCCCCTGCCGCTTCCTCCACTGCCTTCAACGCTGCCGGCCAGATTGCCAGCAGCTTCTGGACTGTCGGTGGTGCCTTTGCGGCTCTGGCTTGTGCTTTCGCTTAGACGCTTCGGTGTAGAACCGATACTGCTATGCCCTTCACGGGACTCGAATACTTCTACGGATACATCTACCACATGTGTTCATCTAATATTTTTTAATGTTTGATACCTTTCTACACGACAGACTACGATCTAGCGTCTTTTACTACTTGTATCTTCAGCTTTGAATATACCTTTTTGTCCTTTTTCTCAAATCTTCCTAATTAAGGTAAAGCCAGATCTGTTCCCCGGATTTTCGACTGTATTGATTTCCAGCCCTATCACATTCTCCACCCCTGAATATCACGCACAGATGTCTCAGCCCCCGATTTTGAGTGTACCCACCCAGCACGGCCCTCGGCATTGAAATGACCTCCTGACTACACCGTACTCCGTACTTATGTCTGCAAAGACAAGATAATTCTGCAAGGGCATGTCGATCAGTAGATCCGATCGACTTGTCTGCGATTGAGCCGCTGCGATGGTACATGCATATGGTGTGAATACTGCAAGGGCGAGCTTTGGGGTTCATGCTCCGATAACGCCAGAATCATGCCTGACATATGATAGATCAGAACTCTTGAAAGGTAAAATGGCCATGGAGTACAAAGACCACCATAGATCATTGAAGAGATACTCCGGAAGATGTAAGGAGTACTTCACCCCAATAGCACCGGAAATTACTCATTGGGCTTACTTGGTCGGCCATAGTTTGCAAACTATTACCCAACGATGCAGTGAGAATTAACAAAAATGCCAGAAAGCCACCAAAACGAATCAAAGTGACCAGCCCCGAGAAAAGTACACGCAATTGCCGAAAAAGCCGAAGTCGAGGGAATGCCATCCGAATTCGTAAAAAAAAAAAAAAAAAAAAAAACATCAGAGATCCCATGATGCAAGAGGCGGTTGTCGAATACCAGCACCTCTAAATAGATCCCATAGTCTCGGGCGAGACTTCTGCAGATGAAAGTCTATCTTTCAGTAAAACCACGAGTGGTGGTTTGCTCCAAAGATAGTAGACCTTTTGACTAGGCCAATCGATGCTCTCGGGCTGAAGTTGGAGATCAAAGTTGAAGAGCAACTTGCAAAGAATTAGGCGTATCTCGCAAATGGCGAGACTTAGAGTAGTAGATTAGCGAACCGAGTCTGCAACTAGAAGCCAGATAGAAAGGGACGGAGAAAGTACTTCTTTCCAAGACAACCGCGTGGACCTAGACTGAATGGCTGCAAGACGTTTCTCTGATCGTTCTTGAATACTGGGTCATCTAGCCAACGTTCAGGAATGAACTGTTCCGGATAGCTGAAATTGGACTCTGAGTGGTAGGAGGCATAGTGATGGCATGCGACGATTGTCTATCAGCCAGAGTCAGGGTTTCATTTGAATAAAATCTTGCTTAGTAGTATAAGACATACATGCTCAGGAACAAAATGGCCATCCACAAGCGCGCCGCCAGTAGGCACAAGACGTGCCAGACTTGTAGCGAAGGGCGGATACATGCGTAGAGATTCTTTAATCACGGCGGCTAGATATGTCAAGTTCTCCAGAGCACGGAATGTCATATTGCTATCTTGGGTGAAAGCTGATCGAATATCTGCGGTGAGTCTTGCCATCACGCGTGGTGTTGTACATAAGGTACATAAGTAGTAGATGCAGCCGGATAGCAGGGTTGCAGATGTTTCACTACCGGCAACGATGAGGCTGATGAGAGTAAGCGCAGTCTTTAACAGAGCATTCAATTGAAACATCTTCACCAGCATGGAGCAGATACATACATGAAACCATTAGAATGGAGCTCTGCCCTGGTCATGACACGCTCACTGGCATCATACTGACCAACCTTCTCACTCAAACCATTCTGCAACATTGCAGACATGAAGTCAGGACGAGAAACATTAGCCCTTAATCGACGATCGACTTTCTGTGCGGTGAGATCGAAATGATCTTGGCCAGTACGCTTCAATCCACGAGGAAGGAACTTATTCAAAAGCCATTTCAGAGCCGGAAACTGGTTCACAACACCAACAAAAGCAATGGCCTTCATCGAGTCGAATACCATTTCAATCCAAGGGTGCAATGTCTTATCCTTCAAGCAATCAAAGGACTCGCCAAACACTAGATCACCAGTTATGTCGAAAGTGGTAAAGTTCATCCATGCTTTGATGTCAACCACTGACCTTCCTTCTCGAATAGTATTTCTCAATTTGGTGATCAGTGTATCAAAGTAGCCACAAATCAGGCCTTCCTGTTCTCTCAACGCCTTGGTTGAGAAAGCATGCGCAATAAGGCGTCTCTGCCTCGCATGACTGGCATCGTCGACCGCAGAGACCAAATGATCAACACCATTCGCCGGAGGCTCATAATGGCTTCGATCCTTGGGAAAGCAGCTTCCATCTAAGTTTGCGCCGTAGGTATCATGAAATGCCTGTGGAGTATTGAAAGCGAGTTCGTTGGGGCCGATACGCACAATTGGCCCATACCTCCTATGCAGGGCCAAGACATCGAGGTGATTTGTGCCGCGGAGGACGGATATGCTTGACGGGATACGAGAGATAGACCATAGAAACGGACCCGGAAATTGGCGCAAGGGCGAGCAGAAAGCGTGGGCAATACTGTATGTAAGCCAGAAGAATGGCTGCTGATGATCAACACTAGGAAGACGTTGTGTGGCGGACCGACGCGGACGAGGGTGGACAGATGCAACTAACCAGGCATGCAGGAGCTATGCACCAGTGGTCTGAGACCCAAGGCACTGTCTTCATAGTATCAAAGTCCTGTAGGGCCATAGGCTCCCCGGAAGACATGGTTCATTTAGTGTAGCCGATATCTGGGTTCTGGTTGTGTATGACTGGCTGAAGACCGCAGGAGAAAAGCCAAGTGAGGCTTAAAGAGAAATAATGAAGCAAACAAATCCCAAACAATGCATAGTGGCTAGAAGTGAAGGAAATCTGAAAGACCATAGTGTGGTACAACAACATTCAATGACCGTCTATACACAATCGAAAAGCCTCCGCTCAGATTCGGGAACATCATGGTCGAGTTTGGGATTTGACTGACCTACTGGTGAGACGGCTTGCGACCGTAGACGACATGCAGGGTACAATAACTACGAACATTGGGGTTCTTGAGCTCCCGGCGTACCCCAGCAAGAAACACCTGGGTTCGCTCGTTTGACCATCCTAGGACACGAGTGAAGAGAGCCAGCGAATAAGACTCAACTGCCAGCAAAAGAGAGCACAGGTTGTATTTGCCAATCTCTTTGTTCAAAGGATCTGTAGGCCATGTACTCGATGGTACCTTGTGGAACAAGTTAGTAATAGGTCAAGGTGCAGAGAGCCCTGGAGAGGGGATAATACCTTGAAAGTATCATCGTGAACTTCTTCAAAGCCAGCTTCTATCAGCTGTCGTCGATGATGCCTCGCAATATTCATTGGTCGATTGAAGCGTGCACTAGCCTGGTCTAAATGATCAAGGAACTCACACAGTGTTGGTGCAAGCAATATCGAATCATCGTCCGATTTTAGCATAACTTCAAACTCACACAGCTCGATCCAGCCACCAGGACGTAGATGCTGAAAACTTTGGGCCAGCAATCTTGCCCAGTCAGAGATTGAGCCACCCATATCGCGGGAATGAATATAGTCAAATGGTTGAGATCTGCTATACAGCCAATCTGCCTCAGCGTCATCGACTATAAATCGACAGTTCGGTGGAACCCATGCGGGTTGAATGGGACTCAGATCGATCCCTATTACCTGGGCACTGGGAAAGACGTCTGCAAAGTCGATGGCCCAGATCCCGGTTCCTGTGCCTATATCTAGGACTCGTTGGATATTCTTATCCAAGGGGGCGTGAAAGAGCCTGCCACGGAGAACTAGGTTCCGGACATGGTGGAGTAGATCTTGTCGATCTTGTTCGGGTTCGTCGTTTGGAAGTACATATGTGCCTTCACGGTACGAATGATACCGTCTTCCATTTTCGTAAGTGAAGTTCTCTGCCTCGGAAAGTAGTGAGGCTGTGTAGTCTGATGTGAAATCCTCTTCGAACACCGAGGAGCTTTCAGTGGATGATGAATCAACATCGGGAGTCTCACTGTCCAAGTCGTCGATGTCATCTGGCGGAATAGACGGGGGAGACTGGGTTGATGTGTCTGATGCAGAATTGAGCGTTGGTTGAGTATCTTCAAGTAAGCCCGGGGAATTCAAGACATGACTGGTCACGCTGGGGACGTGGGCACTTGGAGATGTTGACAGTAGCAGAGGATTGCTGCTACCGAGTACGTTTTCACGCGAAATGAGGATTGCATCTGGTTCGTGATCTCCAGTCCGAGAGTCCGACATCTTAACCCTCTTTGGATCGGAGATATCATTAGCCTCTTCTCGGATGGGGCTTAGGTGGGATTGCCGTGAGGACTCATTGATGGCGTCGAGAGAGTTGGGATTTGTTTGAACATTCGCCAGAGGCGGAGGTGGCTTTGGAGCACTGAAATCCCAGACAAGCCTCCGAGATGCATCAGACAATCCGATGGCCTCGGAGGTTGAAGGCACTTCGGAAGTTGCTTGGTTGGAAGGAACACATGAAGGCAAGAATTGAAGGTTTGATGCCATGACGCCCACTGCCGCTGAGACCTACGAACGATGTCAAGTGCTGCGTCTCTGTTCTGTCTTTCTGTCTTTCTGGAAAGAGGCTAGGCTACAATTTGACAACCTCGGGATTACCTCGAGATGACAAGCATACTGAGTTTACACATCAGGTACAAAGATGTTTTAAAGGCAAACATCCCTTTGGCAAGGTTTTTCTTTCGGTTTCCAAATAGTAATATCGTGTAACACATAGGGTTGAGCCAAGAGAGCCGGGGTATAGACACAGCAGGATATAGCGACCAATCGAACAACATCCAAGGCTGTCTTCAGGCGTTACCATGTTCCAACTCAATCACGAGTTCTGAACTGCCCAAGACTGGGGTCTCAGTTCGGGGAGAATATCCAGAAAGCAATGGGTAGGGAGCACCCAGATTCCAACAGTAGCATCACGGGTTGGTGACCTCGGGTTCTGATGGGAATGTCTCCCAACACGGTACTATACCCGGCCGTACAAACGGAGGAGAGAGGAGACTGGCTATGCAGGAAGCCGAATTCTAATCCCTGTCGATCTGTACACATTTCTCCGAAGGCACTGGACAAGACGCACAGTAAATACCGTGACCGGCTCAACTAAAGCCTTTGGATGACCTTTCAGCCAGCCCATTGGTTAATCGGTGTCCAACAGCACTACTGTCTAAAGCGTTCCACTACGTCGAAAGACTGAATTGGACCGGAGGGATTGTGACCCCGTGGAAGGTCGGACAGGCGTTTCGCCATACCAGCCCCGGGAGTGAGTGAAGTGTAGACCGGGGAGCCTGCAGTTAGGCCCGGATAGAGTTTTACAAGTCGGAACTGTGCAGATCATTCCATACGATATTTTGCATTGGAGTGGGGTATTATCTTAATTCATCATTCATAGCCGTGCAGCTGGAACTCAGTCAAACATAGTGCTGTCGCGACTGAATCCTCCCTTGCCCATTCCAGGACCGGCACTCCTGTCAGCCCCCACGATTAATCCGTGGGCGATGCAATTAGCCCGCATAACTCGCCAATAAGCTTCTTGGTTGAACTCCCGAATGTTTTCCAAGGCGTTTCGTTGCACCTCGGACCGGAGGTCAATTTTGTTGGAGACGAGGAGTCCTCGCTCAAGATCGATGCGCGCGTCCAGAACCTCATCCTGAATAAGGCCAATGATCTCTTGGACAAATGGCGAGGAAATATCAGTGGGTCGGGCTTCACCGCCAATGACTTCAGGGGCGAATATCTTAGCCATGGAGTCGAGGGTAACAGTGCTGAAAGGAATCATGTATTGTTTCATGGATTTGGTGCGAATAAGCTTGTAGATCTGGGGGAGGAAGCGTTGCAAATGGATATCGAGGAGATAATCAGGTCGGTAGGCCTCCAGGATGTCAAGGCAGGCTCGGAACTTGAAGTTGCAGAAGAAAGCGATGGCGCGACGGATGTGAGGTTCAAGTTCGAGGAAGTTTCTGAAATTCTGGTTGTCAAGCACCTGGCTCTGCAGTTCCTCCCGGTTCATCGATGCAAGGGCACAAAGGCCGCCGTAGACGGCAACGTCATTGGGGGTGATCACTTCATTGAAGCTGTCGCCCAGGTCTGCTGGGATGGTCAAGAAAGTGTTGGCTGCTTCGAGGAACTGGCCTTGATGCATTTGTGAGAGCGCATAAGTAGCTCCGATCTTTGGTTCATTTCGAGCGGCATCATCGGGCTTGGATTGAGAGTTGCGCAGGCGGTGGACGTTGGTCTGGACGGATAGCCAGTCCCCTCGCTCAATGCAGACATTGACCATCTTGAATAGCATAGAAGTGATGTGGTTGGGTGTAGTGCAGACGTCTCTCACGCGCGCGTAGGCCTTGGACGCGGCGGCGAGATCTCCGATTTCGTAGTAATGGTTTCCTAGATCCTCGTTGCCCATCTGGGGATGTCAACGTGAAATGTCTCACTGCGGCCACCGTTGATCACTTACCCGAATGCTCTCTTTGATCAGATTGTTCTTGTATCCCCTCAGCTCAGTATCCAATCGCTCAGTCTGAGCCGTCACAGACCGCTGAGTTTCCTGAACCCACGCGGAGTTGAGAGAAGCTTCAGGGTCGTTTGGTGCTACCTCAGCTAGTGCGCGAACTGCCTTTTCATACCTCACAATATCCCTGCTGGCTTTGGCCTCGGAGATAGCTGCCTTGAGGGCGTCGTTGGCGAGCAATGGAGAACACGTGCCGATGAGGTAGAGACGGTCGTAGCGGGTGCGGCCTGTCGGGGTTAGATTCAAGAAGAAAACAGAGAGAAAGAAAGGAATACCCACCAGTGTAGTTCGCGATGTACGTGTCTAGGTCAAACTTTGGAGCTTCTTTAAAACGGAACGTGTCAGCGTTGCCTGGGCGCGAGCACTTCCATGCGGAGACAACCCCACGGGGATATGGACATACCTTCTACTCGCACCGGAGCTTTCGACCGGGATTTGGCCATCGCAGCTGCAGCCTCTGGTGTTCCACTGGCCCGAGATGCCTCTCCGTCCATTTGAGATGAACCAACGGAATCCGGAAGTGTGTCCATGGTGCCGTATCGGACAGACAGTCGGGGAGGGGTAGCGAGAGGTGAGTTTAGACTCCCGAAAGCTGTGACCAGATCACAGGGATACTTTGAAGAGATCAGAAGTAATGATTTGAACTTGCCAGACGAGTGCGTCCAGTGAACTGAGCACAGAGGTGGGATACCAGTTGTGATGGTCAGTGTCCTGCAGAATCCGACCGCCTGATAGCCTCACCGCCTACTATATACATCACGATAACAGCGCACGGACCAACCGGCTTGACCATGAATTACGTTATCAGAATCCAATCAGGTGACCAGGTGCCCAGGTGGGAAACCAAACACCTGGACACCCATGTGCACCATGTTTGAGGATTTAAGACCATGTCTCCAATGACTGGCAATACTACATCAAGTGCTACAGGCCTTCCAAAGTTATACGTTGCTTAGGCAAAAGCTCGCCCACGAGGAGATACCTAAGGGGCGACTAGGCTGGTTCCGAGGCCGAAGCATGAACTGCCTCGGGACTTGAGTAATCAAGAAATTAACCGTTGACCAAGGGGCTCCAGGTCCCCCCAGAGGATACTCTGATTAACAAATCTGTCATGCCAATGTTCACCTAAACAACCAATTTCGAAAATCAAGCTCGGCTATAGCTGGAGCATATATCAACCGGCCAAATCCGGGGAAGAGGGAAAATCGAAACCCAACTCGTCTTCGACTCGCATATCTATACCCCACAATATTGAACTCCCAAGATGTCTTCAGCTCAAGTTGCACTAGTAATGGGCGCCTCTCGAGGCATTGGCCGTCAAATTGCCATCGACCTAGCTCGAGAAAAATACATTGGTATATCAAACGAACAGCCCACGAGCCCCAGCCCCGAACTAACCAGAACCAGTAATGCTAGCAGCGAAAACAACGTCAGACGAAAACACAACACCATTTCCGCCTGATCCCAACTCATCGCTATCAACAATCAACACTGTAGCGCGCGAGATCCGCGAAGCAGGCGGCCAGGCCGGCACTGTAGCCGTGGACGTTCGAGACGCAGCACAGATCCAGCATGCCGTAGAAGAGACGATCCGGGTTTTCGGCAAGCTAGATGTGCTGATCTACAACTCAGGTGCGATCTGGTGGTCTTCCGTCGAAGATACGCCGCTCAAGCGGTTCAAACTCATGCAGCAGGTCAACCCGGAGGGTCTTTATGCGACTGTTCAGGCTGTGTTGCCTGTCTTCGCAAAGAACGGGTGGAAGGGGAGGATCATAGTTGTCTCTCCGCCGATTTATTCGCGCTTCTTTAGGGGAAAGACGGCTTATGCTATGGGTGAGTTTATTTCGCGTTTGCCAAGTGAACTTTGTGCTGATGTGATGTGTATGTAGGCAAGGTTGGCATGAGTGTCTTGGTGAAAGGTCTCGCCATGGACTTTGTGCGTCAAGGCCGGAATGAAATGGCGGTGACGAGCATTTGGCCGGCATCGGTAGGTGAATTGATTCTGAAGCAGAGGGCGAACCTGACGATACTCGCTAGTCGATTGAGTCTGCAGCAACGGAGCATAACAAAGCATCTGACAAGTCTTATAAGAACGACTTGCGCAAACCAGTATGCATATTGATACGTCATCGCCTTGAAGCTCTACTAACGTGCCGCAGGCAATCTTCTCGGATGCCATTCTGGCTATGCTTAGAGCTCCCCCTCATGAAGTGAATGGGCTGCTGGATACGGACGAGGATTTCCTTCGGGAGAAGTGCGGCGTCTCTGATTTTTCCAAGTATTCTGTTATTCCAGGGTCCACGCCCCGCCGGATCATGCCGAGTCAGTTCCCGGTACTTGAGGTTGCAGAGCAGGATGACGAGGGGCAGCGCATGGATAGCACGAAATTGCGGGCTAAGATCTAGATATCCCGGCACGCAGATCACCCATTCTTCTAGAAAGACTATTTATTTATACCAGAAGCATGCAGGCCCATTTGATTGCATTGTCATGCATAAACGGGATAATTAAAAAGGCTTTCAAAACGAGAGGGAGAAGCAAAAAAGACATTGGCCATAGACAATTACTCCATTACCCATAGACGGAAAACCCAAAATGTACGCTCAATGCTAATGCAACTCCAAAATCCCAGAGGCAACGAGACCGACAAGACATCAGAGTAGGCAGGGCGCTACTCTGAGCTTCCCAGCCCCCCAGCCCCGTAAAAAAAAAAAAAAAAAAAAAAAAAAAGAACAATAAAGAAAAACCCACTCCCCAGCCATTTTCATTTCACCCGTTGCAGCAACGGAGCCCAACTCACTACAGAAGGGTAGCCATGCCGGCCACGACTCCACCGACAACAACGCATAGCCCGTAGACATGGCTCATATCAGCCATCCGTGATCCGGCACCGGTTGAGCCCGTATTGAGCGGTGTTTGTGTCGCAGTAGTTGCCGCAGCCGTGGCGGTCGTATTGGTCGCATTGACCCTCTTGGGGTCTTGAGCTCCGCAGGGGTTCTTTGTGCGGCAATCATATTGACAGTTGGAATCACCACTGCATTTGGAGACACATTGGTTGTTGGCCTCGGTGCAGGTGTAGTAGGGGATCGTTTGAGAGTATTCTGTGGCATTGGGAGTTATGCCATTGCTACATAAGCAGTCGTAGTCAAGTGTGGTCTGTATTGAGCTATTAGCTTGTTTCGAGAGTGTGATTGTGAGGGTTGGCTTACAGCTGAGCAGTTGTTGGATGTTGGCGACCCGGATGCTCCTGATATCTGGAGGCAAAGCAGGGGACACGCAGATGTTTGAGAGTTACACCAAGCCTCTGTGACCTGTTAGCATGGGTCGGATACTGGCCTGTATCATGATTATCACTGACCTCTGGTGGCATAGGGGACCGATGACGGGTCGAATTGGCAGCTAGCCAGTGTGGCAGAAGCGATGATGAATAAAGTTTTGGACAGCATTGTGAAGGTTGAGAGGCTGAAAGTTGATGGGAGGCTATTAGATCAGTTAGCTGTGAGAATTCCAGCAGCTTTGTATATAACATCCAGGCCCCATATCGCCCAGGAGGACAGTGACTGGAATGAAGGGGGGAGGTAGGACAATAATGTCTTAGCACCTACCGAGCTTGATGCCCTGGACTCTTTCTAGAGGTCAGGAATGAAGGATGTCAAGTCTATCGAGATGTGCTATAATGTAAATAGCCAAAACCAATAAAGGGTTGAGCGAGTGTCAAGAGAGAAAACGAGCGTAGCAAGGGAGGAGAGAGTTCATAAAGGAAAAAGCAATGATCACAGGACTATGTATGCTCTATGTATAGAATGTACTAGTTAGTTTGCATGGTGGCACGCACTAGTGCCACTTGTACATCTGCTCTGTTTTCTGCCCTTGATCTGTCGCAATTGATTCCGGTGCCGAGTGCCCAGCCTTGAACGCGAGGTGTGTGGTTCCGCTATAGGGGCAACTCTCTTGAGATCGGTCGATCCGGGGAGATCAGTGGAACTGATGAGATTTTCTTTCATTCATTTTTTGAGCAACGTTTGTCTGACATGCCACCTGTCATTCGATTGCCGACTGGTCTCCGCTGCAATTGGAGCAACATGACTGGGCTTGATACAGATACATGAAAATGTCTCAGACAGCGGAAAGCCGGAGGAACGCCGATCAGCGACGCTTACCGTATGGAGACTAGTGCCCAAGGAAATCAGAGAGAGACTTTACACTATTCCTTCCAGTGGAGGGGCAATAGACTGGAGTTGGTATAGTTGAAGTACAGTACAAAGAAAGGAGAGATAGATGTTCAACGGTCAAATAAGAACCTTGGAAGGGTGGAACATTCGAACCGTGGATCCCTTTTTTGGAACCTTGGAAACTGAAGACAATTAGCTAAGCCAACCTCTCCGCACATGACAACATTCACATCTTGGAATTGCCGTTTTTGCCTGGATAGAAATACCCCGCGTGCTTTTGTCTCACTTTGCCTCTCGACCTTGCCACACCCTGCATTGAACGAACAGGACCCAGCAGCCTTGCCTGAAACCTAATGGATGGAGCCACAACCTGAGGCCGGAGCGGCATCGCCGCACTCCGAATCCAACCCCGAACCTTCCCCCGCACGCGACCCAGAGACCGACACGCAAAGTACGACCTCGACGGCATCACGCCCAGTCTCCGGAGTTGTTCCGCCCTACTGGCGTCGCCACGACCGCAACGTATCCCACGCCTCACACTCCTCCCTCCGAGGCATCACGCTCGAGGACCACACCGCGGATCCCGACTCGGAGACTACACGTGGGCTATGGGCACGCAGTGTCGCAATTGATGACCATGTCGTCGTGCGTGGAATGACGGGTGTCGGCTCGTATGTGGTTTGGAACTGCACCATACAAACGCTGGATGTGAGTGAGATATCGAGTGTCGGGATGCTTCCTTGGAATGCTAATATCATGACAGGGTGGACCGATTGTGATTCGGATGAGGTGAGTTGATGCTGGGCTACTCCGTGACCTCAGGACTGTGGCTAATGATGACTAGATACTCCGAATTTGATGATTTGCGCCAGAGACTCGTTGCCTCTTTCCCACATGCAAGAAATGCGTTGCCCGCACTGCCGCCGAAGAGCGTTCTTTGTATGCCGATGATCCCCTGTCTCAAAGTCCTCGTGGCTAATATCTCCTAGTCAAATTTCGACCCAAGTTCCTGGAGTCAAGGCGTGTGGGTTTGGAGTATTTCCTCAAGTGAGTGTTACCTCATATTCCGTGCAAGCTGATCCTAACCTTATGCTAGCTGTATACTATTGAATCCAGAGTTTTCAGGCTCACCCATTGTGAAAGACTTTTTGTTTGGTCGTATCTGCTAGCATTGGTCCTGTTCTTTTAGCTTGATGGGGTTTGGCGTTCCTTGAACATGACATTGGCATTGTATCACACCACAATGATATGAATGGTTTTGATACCACTTAACGATATGCAGATTCGGTGTCTGTAGATGGCCCCGAAATGTGGCCCGATACGCTTTAGTGAATGGGGTATAAATCGTCTGTGTCATACTGTACACACTGCCCTTGCTTCCCAGGTTATACCAAGGGCAAGAGGATAATCTATTAAGAGCCTGGTTGCAAGAAGTTACAGAAGTGAGGATAAACCAAAGCCACTCGGCCCAAGCCTAAGCTTAAGCAAAAGCCAGGACATCACCTTGGAATGCTCCGACAAGTAGCCCGGTAGTGGGAAGTGTCATTCACCTGCGGCCCACACAGGGCTGACGTGTCAGGGTTGTTGAGGGCCCACGCCCCCGATTTGACGCCCGGAACCCTCCTTAGTCCCTTCTGCCTCCTTCCTCCCCACCCATCCCCTCACATCTGCCCAGAAAATCTTCCTCAAGCTAATATTCGCCATATGCGTCATGGCCATCAAGACCCTGGGCCCAGGGAACCCCGAAGGAAAAACCAGATAAAGCCCTTGATCCAGGTTCAGATCAGGTCGAAACTTATCATGATAAGCCTTCTTTCCACCAATCGGCAACCGCTGAAATGCATGTCCGTAGAGCTCGCGCGTGAAGCTCCGCATCGGGCCCGGCATGCCGACAATATCGTCCCGAGAAAGTGCATGCAACGGCTCGAAGCCGAATCCCAAATATGAGACGCCTGCCCGGTTAAGCAACGCCATTGCCGCGACGAGTAATAGATCGCTAATTCCCTTGCTTGAGCCAGGTGATGCAATGCACGGATCGACGTGGTATCCGTCTGAGCCTAGGCGGCGCAGTGCTGCAAAGCCGTTGACAACATTGTTGCTGTCGCGTGTGTATATGAACGTCATGAGCGAGGGGAGGGCGAATGGGTCGTAGACTGTTATGAAAGCTTGGGGGGATGCGGCCTCGTTTCTGTGGGCGCGCCACGTATCGTAGATGGAGATCAGGGTTGATTGGAGGTGGTGGTCTGTCCCGTGGACGGCTGGAGCGTAGACATGTAATGTGATGCCGCCCTTGGACTTGTTGAGCAGCTGGCGGTTCTGCGTTGTTATACGTTTCCCGCTGGATTCGAGGAGGACTTCGTTGGTTTTGGGGTTTAGGACGCGCTCTGTGCCGAAGCGGATAGTTGTCCAGTTATTCGGTCGGGCATAGTCTTGCAAGAAAGCCTCACTGACGCTCATGAATGCGATCCCCCAGTGATGTCGCTTTCGGTATTTCGTGAATTCGGCGAGGAGCTCCGGGACGGAGGAGGGAGGACAGAGAGGATCGCCGGCAACTATGGCGACGGAGTTCTGGATTTTGAAGGAGATAGCTGCCGTTCGGGATTTGTTCACGAAAAACCGGTAGCTTCGGTCGAGGATGCCCATGTGAGCCACCCGGCCGTATTTCGCGGCGAGGTACTCGATTGCCGTCATTGTGGCGAAGTCATCCAGGCTAAATACATCTGCTTGGTTTCCGTGGTCTTGAGACACGAGTGTGGGTTCTGAATTTGGATGCGGAGATTCGAGTTTTGTTGTTTCGCTAGTAAAGTGTATTGGTTCGTGGCCGTCGAAACTCGTAGTTGGAGTTGAAGTTGAAGTTGAAGTCGATTGGGCTGTTTGGGAGCTGTAATTTGATGAGCTGGCCGACGAAGAAACATGATCATCTTTGACATCGCTGCGCAAGTGATCTATAACTGAAACACATGAAAGATGGCAGCCGTTCATGTGGTCACTGTGTATAGAGGTTGCGTATAGCTGTCCGATCAAGTCATCTCCAATCTCCTCGAGGAGTAACCTCTTGCGAGGCTTTCCAGTCTCAAAGGTCTTTCGTCTCCGTGCAGGCCGGGATGTTGGACTCGAGTCTCCACCTGGCTTGTTCATGGTGAGTTTGAAGCCCAAGCCTGGCAAGTGTGAGTAGAAAAGAAGAGGAAGGCCCAGTGACGGATGGGATCTACTGATGACATTCGGATGTCACTAAATACCGCGTTTGCCTGGAGCCAAATTACGGGCAGTTACAGCACCTCAGGTACATAGGTACGGTTTATAACCCCCTTATCCATGTACAGTATGTTTACGGCCATGGTTGTCAACGGAGGGTAGACGAGGAGGCCAATCATATTGAGGGTCTAGAACAAGCCTCAAGCCATTGGCGGTAGATCTCACACTAACTGTTGCCAAAACGTTGGTGCCTACCACTGTTTCAAGCCCATAAGCTTTGCCCAGGGTCTCTGCCCTACGGGCCCGTTTTCTTGACTCGGAATTTCCCGTTCTGTTCTCGGAATATCGACCTGTTCCATAACTTCTGCCTGGACGCTGTCCGCGGACCCCGTCCTAAATTTGTCCATACCTGTCGTATAATATAATATCTCGCTTAGACATCGGGTTGAAACACTGATTTTAATGTCAGTGCCGAGGCTACTTGCACTCATTCAGCCTTATCCCCCGTGCCGAACTGCAAAGATTTTAGAATTGCTGGTCCCGCTTCGCAACGGAGGTACTAGGTACTAGGTACATATTCTGTGAAGCCATGTACCCCTTGATACTACCTAGGTACCTAACAATTACACCTGGGTACCTGTCCTGTCACTTATAAAATACCCGGAGCTACGTACCTATTCCACAGTTGATTTGAGATTTGAGCGGAGATACAGGCACCAAGTGACTACCAATATCGCTACTACAATAACTCAGAGCTCGAAGAATTAATAATTCATTGAACAACAGACAGCGCCATCATCCATGGATGGAAACCACAACGTCAAAGCCGCTCAGCATAGGAACACAGGGACCGGGTGATGGTGAGTCCACGAACACACATCGAAAGGGTCCCAGGATGCAATCCACAAAAGCAGATCATTGAAAATAAGCTCAAGAGCCAAGAGCAATCCAGGAGAGATATGCTGAGGCTACAATTGGGTACCTCAGTCCATCGATCAACATGGCAAAATCAAGTGCGTAAGTCCTCGGTCACCTCGAGGCTCGTCAGCCGTCGCATTTTGCATCCATGTATGATGTATCCCCATCTTCATTCGACTATTCAGTGATAAAGCCTTCAGTCACTTGTCAGCCGTCGCATCTTGCATCAATGGATGGAATCCTTCTCACCATCATCTTCACTCCACTCTTCAGAGTTACAATTCTCCAGAAGTTTGTCCAGCCTGCGATTGATTGCTCTCATCTTCTCGAGTAGTTTCTCCTGTTTGCTCACAAGCTTTTTGGCACGGCGTAGGACTCGGTCGATATTCAAGAGAGGGGGCACCGGTTCCGGCTTTTCGATTTCCTCGACAAGCTCAGGCAAAGGCTCGCCATTCTTGACCTTGTGTTAGCCATATTCCAGATTCAAAAGAGCCAATAACAATATTTACGATGTATTTGGTCCAATATCGGACCTCAGGAGTATCTGGGTTGATCCAGACCTTGTTGAATGGGAGTCGGTTGAACTTGGATTTCTTGATGCGCGGCTTGCCGTCACTGGGAGCTGAAAGTGAAGACACGTTCAGCAGGCGGGAAAAACAGTTCTCATTTGCCGGGATAAAGACTGCGAGATTAAATGGAGGGAGAGGGGGTTTCTCGCCTTTGATATCGTCCGCATTGGACGCATGGGTAGGACTATCCGCCTTGTTTTGGGTTGTCTGTTCCTCAGATACCGGGCTTTGGACAGCCTCACCTTGGGCAGCTCTGATTGGGGAGAAGCCGCGTGCTGATGACCAGTCTTGACCTGCCTCGTCTTGATGTTCATCGGATAGGGGCATCCTCCTGTAGGCAGCTTCCCAGGCTGCCTTGAATTGGGCGACCCGTTCTAGAAACAATCTGAATCGGCGTTTCCCGGGTCGCTCTCTAATTTCCTGGGCTGCCCGTTTTTGGGCTATCCGTTCTCGAGTCGACCTCCATTGGACTGTCCTGTGGCGGAATACCTTGCGATGGAGTGTCTTGTTCCGGACTTTCATGTCTTGGGCTGCTCGGTTTCGGGATGCCATGCCAGTGATGAATGAGCGAGTACGAGTGCAAGTATGATTTGTGTCGGTTTGTATGGGAAAGAGATCAGAGAGAAACGAGAAAGATCAGAGAGTGAGAGATGCGAGCGCGCAGAAAGAAGGCAACTCCTGACCACTTGAAGCAGGAACCTCTTTGTAAAACGCAATTGTATCCATTTGATTTATTCCATGTCTAGAAATCGCAACGCTTTCGCAAATATCAATCAATTCACGATTTTCATACTTCCACAGTACCAAGGTTTCCATTAGCGCTTGGGCCAACGCTAAATTCATCTGGTTAGCGTCCACGGTGCATGCACAACGCTAATCCAAAAGAGGAAACTGTCATCCCATCCTGTGGACATCACTTCGTCAGAGCCACGCTTATACACTACCTCCGCTTTTGTGTCGTCGCTCGACCATGATCACCTCTCGCCCCGCTACCCTGGCTGATATTCCACAGGTGCGCGATATCAACCACTGGTACATTGTGAACACATGTTCAACTTTCACAACTACCCCACCACCGGTGTCCCACTATGAAGACATACTGCGGGATCTCAACAGACGACTACTTCCATTCTACGTGGTGGTTTCCGATACTCGAAAGTCGGCAGACGGTGCGGATTTGATCCTCGGATATGCTTATTTCTCCCCATTCCGAGGCGATTTGCTGGCCTTTGCGCACACCGTGGAACTGTCAATCTTTATGCGTACTGACCAACGGAGCTTCGGCTACGGAACCATTCTGTTAAAGAAGTTGTTGGGACTAGCTGCTTCAGGTGGCATTCAGCATCGCTGCGAGGAGCGGGTTGGTGATCTTGCCCGTATTGGGGCTGGTAGTATATTCGGAGTCATGAATACCTCACCCGTTCGGAGTATCCTTGCTACCATGGCATTCAATCCAAACAATCCTGCCGATGGAATCAGACTAAGGGATTGGTTTACCAGGTTGGGATTTGTGCAGAAGGGGCGACTGGATGGTGTTGGGAAGAAGATGGGTCATTGGTAAGTTAGCGATTTCTCATTCACCGCCACAACAAGAAGGCCGCATTTACTGACAAAGAGTCAAGGATTGACACTGTGTTCCTGCAATGTACATTCCAATGGCCCCATGCACAGATACAAGATGGTAACTAGGAGAGTTACTCTTGTCTAATGGGCACATGTGCCCAGGTGGGCACCAGATGATCATTGAATGGACTGAATCGTGACGGGGAGTTCATTTTGTTAGAGATATGTATTCAATATGACCAAGAGGAGCGAGGTCCTTGTTTCGGTCAATAGTACATTGATTGTCCCAAGCCAGAAAATATTGCATTCAAGAAGAAGCCCGGAAGGAATAAGAGGTCCTGAAACCAACCTTTGTCGATAGGACAGAGGCGGGAAAAGAAAAAGAGAAGGTCAAGATCAAAGAAACGGTGGTAGCCCTTTTCGGATTCAGATGGGGGGCTTCCAACTTTCCTTCTGCACTGCTCTGATTATTCCATGGACAATGTCGTTGAATTGATTGTAAGTCAGTTGTCCAGGAGATGTGTGATCCTTGCTCTCAACCTGCACATGGATGAACTTGACCAAAACCGGCAATTCTGCTTCTATCTCATGCAACATGATCAGAGTAGCAGAGAGATAGTTGAAGCCGACGGTGAGGCCCTGGCAAGCGAGGACCTGATCGCGCCATGCGTCCACATAATCATCGACACCGGTGAAATTGTGACGACGCGTATTCCAAAGTCGGACGAGGGCTTTGGACATGTAGTGCTCTTTGGCGGTTTTGGGGATATTCAAGCCTTCGATTGCCCTGAAGGTAGAGTCTGCGAACTCAAGCTCCGGTTGTATGTTTTTGAAATGGGTTGTGAACTTCTCATCGACGTTCTGAACGAGCCACTTGCTGACCAGGCGTGACCATTTGGTCCAGGTTTTGTAGCGAGGGTGATCGGGGTCGGGACGAGGGATTGTACGAGAGATCAGATCGGTAAGGCGACGTCCACCGAGAGACACGTGAATGCAGCTCCCCCAGAAGTAAATGTCATTGGCAGCGGAAAGTTTCTTGATACCGGGAATAACGATCTGTTTGAATTCAGGGAGTCGATCGGCCTGGGTTTGAGTCGGCCTATCAGGGACCGTGCTTGAAGCCGTTGGGGTAGACATTGCTCGTGAGGCTGGATCGAGCGAGAGCAGAAGTAGATGGATGCTCCAGGCAAAAGAAGAGATCTGCGAGGGAATGATAGAGACGAGAGAAAGGAAATGATCGGGTTGCTGCCCCCAGAGACCTCAGGCCCCCAATTTAGTTCTCTCGTGCTTTCTCTCTCTCTCCAACTATCAGTTCTCACTGGACCGTCTATCAGAATAAAACCAACACAGCTCCTGTCGATTTATTCGAAGATCTCAATTCAACGAGTCAGTGTGGGGTCACGAGCTCGGATGGTCTTTTCCCCCAACAATAACTGCGTCGTGGTTTTGCTCTTCTCGGGCTCGCTGAACTGTCACCGAATATTGTTTCCCTGCGATGATCCACCATACAAGTTCAATTATCAGGAACCCACCGACTACCACGCAGGTATAGTTCATGTTGGATGCTGCAAGATTGCATGAGTCGCTATTGACCCTCTTCAAAGACAAAATCCACGTACCTGTTACCGGCATCTCATACGGAAATGAGAAGAATATAATGGCGAAAATCAACCAAGCTACGGCCACGGTATTCACCGTCATTCCAATGGCCTGGCCCATGAAGAAAGGACCGCGATGCATCGTTCGACGTCGAAGCAGAACGTTGGTGAGGATTGGTACAAGGTATGCGCAGTTGTTGATCGTGCTATTTGAACATTAGTGACGAGAGACCAGTTGCGCAAGGCGACATACACTGCAGAGCCCATCATCGCATTGAATGCTGTACTTGATCCCAAGTATATACACCCCAAAAGACCCACAATCACGGCTACACATAACTGGGCGTTGAATGGCGAGCCGAGTCGGCGATTGACCCGGGCCCATACCTTTGACAGCGGAAGGCCTTCGTCACGCGCGAAGGCCCAGAAAACTCGCCCCGTGCCTTTCAAGGTTAGATCAATCTGGCAAGACTCGTTGGGTCACTTACTCAGCTGAGAGCCTATAACACATGGGCCCAGAGCTATCCAGACCATGAATACGAGACCGAAGGCCCCTCCTCTAGTCGAGGTTGCCTGCCAGAAAAGCTCAGCCAGTGGAAGTCCGGTGCTGGTATCAGCCAAGGTACTGTAGTCCTGTACGGAGAACATGAGACTGAGAAGGTAAGAAAGTCCTGTGACAAAGGCAATGGAGAGTGTGATGGCTAAAGCCACGATCAGCTTTGGCTCGCCGAAGAACCGTGGATGACTTACCTAGACCCAACGGCGCATTTCTTCCCGGCTGCGAGAAAATGTCAACATATATTCCAGTGAAAACTACCATCCTCACTCACATTTGGCATCTCTTCTGTGATGTGCTAATGCTATAGTCAGCGGCGAGTTTGTCACACTATGGGAAACACGCACCGAAATTCCGTCCAAACCACCAAGTGAGTATAGCGGATTCACCAAACCGGTGATGAAGCATATCACATTGTTCTCCCAACCGGTCTTGTTGATCCATGTGCGAAACACGAATTTGCTGTCGTTATGAACTGGCGCCGATGCAGCGACAACAATCATGGTGATAAACCACGCCAATTGCAGGTAAACCACTATTCCGGCAAGTCAGTCAGGCGGGATAATTCCCAGAAAGCATTACTCACAGGAGAATTTGTTGATCAAAGGGATAAATCTATTCCCAAACATGACGACCCCCGAAGTGAAGATGTTCAGGATCTGATATGCCACAAATATCATCCAAGGTTTGACGACGAGATCGTCATGATAAAGAGCGATCAAGGCGATGACGGTTGTGGCATAAATCAAGTTGGTCGATGCAGTCGTGAATATCCCTGATCAAGGTCAGCCATAACTTGGCACACCCTCAGTGAAATAGCTCACATCCGAATACAGTACACCACCCTGTCGCAAAGCTCAGAAGACTGTTATATCTTTTTGGGGCGATTGCGGCGATCCAGTGGTACATTCCACCCTCAGTGGGATACGCAGATACAAATTCTGCCAAAGATGCGCCAACAAAGCATTGGAGGATGAAAACAAGAATGAAGCCATATATGACTGAGACCTGATCAGTATGGATGCTTGGCTAACGTTCATGATATAGACAGGGTTCTCACGTGCACCAGGTCCACCGGCATTGATAGCAGTAATCAACCCCAACCCAAGACCTGTGATTGTTAAATATTACGAACAGTCCGGCTAATCCATAGAGATCACTCGACACAACCTACCAGTCCATGAGATTGTGCAATTCGCCGCCAGCCCAATCAAGCTCCATACGGAGAAGTGTCGCTTCAGTTCTTGTTTATGCCCTGGGCTATCATTAGAATCCACCGAGGCCATATCACTGCCAAAGGCCGAAGTCCAAAACTAACCCATTTGAGCCAATCGCAACTCATCCTCATTCTGGAACTTGATACCCCCCGCATCGTGGGGGTGTTCCGTGGAGACAGAGGTGATTTCGCCCATAATGCGTGAAAGTTCGATGTTTTCAAAAGCGAGGGGCCGAACGAGCCAGCTGCCCGACATTAAGTACATCGTGCCATCGGCCCCGGGGGCCATCAGTCTGGCATGCAGCTCTTATCGTGTTTCGGACATTCTGGACACATTTCCGTGTCTACCGGCCAGATAGCCGGGGTTGCGGGTGAAGTAACGTATCAGGATGCGGAATGCTTCAACGCTAGGGATGCTGTGCCGCCCCCGCACCGACGATCGTGTGCTTCGACACAAGACAACGTTGTATTGGCGTTGTGCTGTAACGTCCCAAGGTTGTACTTAATGTGATAAGCTCTTAAAGCTGACAATTTCTAGCTTGGCATGCGCATTATTCTTGGGCAGAAGCTAGAATGCCAATTTCATATCATGTCCAATCCCCTCCAGATACGCACGATATATGTTGCATCAGAGGTCGTGACGGAAGATATATTTCCATGGAAGATTCCACCACCTTTGTCCCGCAAAATTGCCCGGCTCTTCGGGCTGCCATACACAAAGAAACTCCACTATCTGCACGTTTCCAAACCTTGGAAGTTACTGATCCAACGAGTCTGACGATGAATCTCAGCATCTAGTCTACTGCAATGGAAGAAAGATATAGCGAGGAAAATTTTTCGAGGCCTTCAAAGTTGAAATGAAAATCGAGCAATGATCTATCAACAGAAGGAGCATCTGCAGAGCCTGATCATACCCAGGCGCTCATTGAATCCCAGCAAAACGCTAGGGCATGGCGAGCGAGAAAGACTTGCGAGGCCTTGGAACAAAGATTGAGCAATTATTTATCAACAGAAGAATCATCTACAGAGCCTGATCATACACACATGCTCACTGAGTCTCAGAAGGATGATATGGCTAGGCGGACGGAAGTTCCCAAGCGCTAGACCGGCGAGGAGACTCAGGGTGCTGCGCCTCCCTGCGGCGAACCATGACGTTAAGCATTGCCATCGCTTGTCGCAATTGAAGAGGATCCCACGGACGCTGAAAACCATAGCGATCGACGAAGCAGGTCCACCCGCCATACGATTCGCAGACCTCCCATTGTGCGTGCGTGAGCATAGGACCTGCGTGGGTTAATCCCTAGACTGATAAGTGGCGCTTCGGAGAAGTCTTACGCGTAAAGTCAAATCGTCGATTGTACTCCATGTTCCTGACGATCAACTGGAAGTCATTTGCACGCGCCTCCATGACACCATGTATTAGGTCCTGCGCCCGGGTGAACATTCCCAGCAGTCCTGGCGATCTTTCGATGAATAGTTGCAGCTGAGACATATTGACGGTCTTCGGGGCTGGAATCAGCTGGTAGATCTGATGGATTTGAGTGGGAGGACAGAGGCAGAGGCAGAGGCAGAGAAAGAGCGTGAGCGGGAGCGAGGAAGAGGAAGAGGAAGAGGAAGAGGAAGAGGAAGAGGAAGAGGAAGAGGAAGAGGAAGAGGAAGAGGAAGAGGAAGAGAAAAAGAAAGAGAGAGAGAGAGAATCCAGGGGAGGGATAAATACGGCGGTTTTCCCATGTAGACATCTGAGGACAGCGCAGATGCAGGTGGTGACCATGAGATGCAAATGTTTTGGACAATAACAGACAACACACGAGTTGCTGCGTTCAAACATCCCGAGGTCAGCTACCTAATGCGATCAACAAGTACTCTGATGTGACGACATTTTAAGCCTTGAGGCATGAATGATTTCGAGTGGTATTTCCCATTATACAGTTATGATCTGAATCTACTGAATCGACCAAGTTGATCTCAAACAGCTCGGTCCATCACCAGAGAGAGTACTGGGGCACTAGCATGGATTCTGATCAAACTGGGCATTCAGGTCTTTGTTGATAATGCCGGCCTCGACAGCCTCTGGTAAAGATATCAGCATCTCTTCCTCCAATTGCAATAGGTTACTCAATAACTTACTTTGGTAGTTCCACTGCTCAACGTTAGGCAAATTCTCATCCGTCTTCCAAGTCCAAAACACCCATCCACCCAAAGCTTCGTACTGTCTCTGCTGTGCCGAAAACCACTTCGAGTACGATGAAGCATGATTGCCAGTCATTGGCAGGAAGTTGTCACCTTGATTATTGAATGCCAGACTCCACTCTCCGACAATCTTGGGATCCACATCAGACTGACGATTATCCCCACAGGCATCTGAGATCATGTCCCCCTTAGATCCGGCATCGCGCACGAGATAAATCTCGTAGTTGTGGTCATCGAAAAGAAGCTTCTTCTTTTGACTGTCATTAAGAGAGCGGGTAGGGTTGCCACCAGAGTCCCATTTATCATCCTTCGGTTCCTGTCAATATTCGACCATAAGATGAGACCGAATCAAACTTACCATGACTGTGATATGTAACGCATCATCATCCGAAACCCCCAGCGATGACTCCTTGGCACGAATCCGGTCAATTGCCGACGGATAGAAGTGTTCTACCATCCAGTTTGTGTTCCCATTCTCGGTGTTTTGTAAAGGCTCGTTGACAAGTTCGAGAGCACCGACGGTCTTGAACGCATCACTGCTTGAGATTTGTTCAACCATCCACTCATAAAACTTGTATGCGCGTTCGGCGTTCCCGTCGTTCTGGTAGAACTCCGGAGAGCTGGCATACTGAGTAACATTAGTTGAAGAAGACCCAGGGAGACGATGATACTGAGACTTACACGTCCAGTAAATGGCTGCTGAGCTTGTTGTGCACCGGGCAAGCCATGGGTATCAATAATGACATACATGCCCGCATCAGCAGCCCATTGGCAGATATTGGTGAGATCCTCGAGAGCATTGTTACGCGGGTAGTATTCGTTATCCGCGATGAGGTCTTCATTCATCCAAAATCCAATCGGGATCTAGGTGTGTCAGAATGGCTTTCGGACCAAAGGTATGCATGTATGCAAGGCTGCAATGCTTACCCGGATGGTATTCAGATCATATGACACCATCTTGGTGATGTCGTCTTTGGTGATCCAGGACTGCCAGTGCTTTTTGAACGCCTTGTTGGCTGCATCTTGACCAATACCTTGCACACAACCCCATTCACTGTTATACTCTCCACAGCCCATATCGTTCCATTCGCCATTCGCCATCCATTTCTCGATAATGAAGGACGAACCTAGGTTCACCCCCCGAATCTTGGAGGTGCCAGACTTGCTGAAAGTTGAAAGGTCTCGGCCTTCATCCGTCGGGAGCCATGCTGATGCTAGCGGTATACTACCCAGAAGTGGGATGAGCGACTGGGGCTTCATGATAGATGGGTGACTGGAAATAAACCGGAATGAGGGACTTGGACATCGAGAGAGACCAGGCGGAAGTCCCTTTCTTAAATCAAGACCGATGCTGCGTACTAATGCTTAACAATCGTCGCGACCTCGGGATACCACCTGCAGCTCGCAGTGCCGCACCCCATTCGATATGCGATCGCCAGTAATTTGGCGGGACCCATCAGCGGATCCGCCGATCATCACCCTATGCTGATAAGTTGTGCGAGCCTAAATGCTTACATCTTTAGATCAAGCACAGAGTAGACAGACTAAGAGCGGATACTGCAGATGCCGAAAATGCAATTGCAGCCAGGAAAGAGAACAGAGATGTCTGAAGATGAAGGATACACCCAACGTCGAGACATTGGATACTCGGAGTCGCTTTTATTCAGGCCCTGAAACCGAATATCATCACCGAGTTTCATCTCTTTAATCCTGGGGAATGTTATTGCGGTCCAAGGCCATTTTCCGTCCTCCGTCCTCCGAATGTTCCGCCCCCACGGAGTCAATTATGCAGGACCCTGCAGGGGTTGAAACAAGCATGGGCCTATTTTAGCCCCTGAGAGATGCTTAAGGTGGTATTCTCATAGGCTGTGACTAACGATCGCCCCCACGGGACTTGCATTGCTTCCTTTTGCCCTCACACACTTACCCAAAAGGCGATATGGTCTCTGTGGATGTAACATTTGCTCCATTTCGCATTGGATGCAGGTATACAACAAGACGATCATTGCCGTTACCTCCCATCGCGTTTTACCTAAAGTGAACATACACAGTCTTCGAACCCCATTTTCTGAATTGGGCAAGGCAGTGCGAGGTCATGGATGGAAGATAGCTATATAAGCTCCTACCAAGAGCCCTCAAGGTAGAAGTTCAAGTCACAATTGTCACCATGCATCTCATTGCCGCAACACTCCTCTCTCTGGGCCTTGCCTCAGCCTACGACCTCCCAGACAACCTCAAGCAAATCTACGATAACCACAAGGTACTACCCACTTCGTATCTTGATCCCGTTGTCCAATCACTGACAATATAGTCTGGAAAATGCAACAACAAGCTTGCGGGTGGCTTTAGTGACGGGATCAACGGTGCCCACACTTTTGCCTATTGTGGGGACATCGACAACGCCATCTACCTGCACAGCTCTGCCAATGGCGGCCAGTACGACAACATGGACATCGATTGCGACGGATTGAACGATAAAGGCGGTGATTGCGGTGCCGACGAGACTGGCCAGGGTCAGACTGCATTCAAGGACCAACTCAGCCAGTATGGCATCGAGGATCTGGATGCCAATCTGCACCCCTATGTCGTATTCGGTAATACGGACTTCGACCCACAGAAGTATGGCATGGAGCCGCTCAGCGTCATGGCTGTGGTTTGCAACAACCAGGTGGTAGGTTTACCCCCTGATCTACATGGGCCGAGGCTGATCGACCTAGTTGTACGGAATCTGGGGTGACACTAACGGCGAGGACTCGACTGGTGAGGCTTCAATCTCGTTGGCTCAGATGTGTTTCCCCGACGATGGAATCAATGGCAACAATGGCCATGGCGAGGAGGATGTCCTATATATTGGATTCATCGGCAAGAATACTACCCCTGGCAGTGACGCGGACTGGACGGCTGGAGATCGCAACGCGTTCGAGGAGAGTATCAAGGAGTTGGGTGACAAACTTGTTGCTGGTCTTAAGAGCTAAGAGAATGTCCTGAATTTGGTATCTGGTCTTCCCATTTGCATGTAGGGGGTTTTCCGAAGCCCGAGAGGTTGAAGGAAGAGACTATTGGAAGATTGACACATTAGAAGACAATGAAATCATCCAATAGAGCCTAAAGACAAATTGTAAAAGACAATCCAATTACAAAAAAAGAGAGACATCGTCATATTAAGGAGTAAACTCGGCGATCTCTCGATTGGCGGACACTTGGACCTCGCATCCTTCGACTGTGAACATTTTTCCGACTGTCACTGTCCCCAAAAAAGGATTTCACCGGAGGATTAAACTATTGACTGGTCGAGGCTTTTGCAGATCGGAAACTCCGAATCGAATTCAAATCTCAGTTTGCTCCACTGCAGTGGATGTTGTTACATCATCGCCGGGTTGCAAGTTCTGATCGCCCGCAGCCACCACTGCCGGGGCCTGGCGATCGACCGATCGATCGCGCTCCTCGCCCGCAAAGTGCGAGCCCATGTCGATCGATGCTCAGCTCCCGGGTCAGCAACGGATTCAACTGGCTCGGGAGATGTCCAGTTGGGCAGCTTCAGGTCAGATTCATGGTTCATTCGCTCGCGTTTCATGAGGAACCATGGACTATTGGACTATTGGCAACAGCACATTCGGTTAGCCTCGTGGAATCCCAGATGACTTCATGCTATTAAATGGGGTCCGAGCCCGACTAGCTGTTGATCTCGCGACTTGAGCGCATCAGTCATATACTGCAATGGATCCTCCAAGCATTCCCGACCATCGTCCTCACAAATACGCCATGCCGCACACAATGAACGACATAGACGGTCCGACCTTGAGAGGCTCGGCGCAGAATTCGTTGCGATCACATTCACCGGCTGGACAGGCCTTTGAACCCCAGGCCTTTGGTCAACCCGCGATCGGGAGACCGCCAATGGCCCCGCGGCAGCGATCCGTACAATCGAGAAACCAGTCACGCCCGCACAGCTCGCTCAGCGCCTACCACGTCGCGAACGGCAGCAATGGCTCTAATGGCAATGGCAATGGATACGAAGGTGATCGCTTGGACCGGAAGCAGTCCATTGATCAGGCGTCCGTCGCGGACTCAAACGCAACCCTGGACCTCGGCCACCACTCCATCGGGCAGCCACGCCCACCACCGCGCAGCGAAAAACGTCTCTCGGTCTCGAGCAACAACTTCGACCAAAGGTCACTCAGCGCACTCTCTCTTGACCAGGAGTCGATTGGAAACCAATCTCTTGGCCATCACTCCATCGGCGGCCCACCGGGCGGTTACTACTCGTACGGAGACCTCCCAATTTGCTTTTTCTCCAATTTGCTTTTTTGCCGGAAAACTCACACTTTGCTAATGACGCAGATCTCCAACATCCCCCAACGGCCTTCATCCGACCCACTCCAGCAGATCACTCCGACGAAACTTTGTGGTGAATGAACTCCCTGTCCTACAGCAAACGAATCCGAACGAGGGATCCGACCAATTCAATCCCATCATCGAAGAAAATGAAGAAGCATCCTACGACTTGGTTGCGCCGTATGAGGGCGATGCAACCCCTCTCCACACACTGGAACGCCAGGCGGACTTGATGTTTTGCGCAGAGCATATGCTAGCCATTCTGAACAACCCTCGGTATCTGGCAAGGTTCCGTGAATTCCTCGCACAAGAGCGCCCGGCATCCTTTTCGACGTTGACCTACTACCTCAATGCTTCGAAATCCCTGAAAGCCATTGAATACGCAAATGCGCTGATCAGATTGGCCGTTGATGTGCCAACTGCTGGGATTGAGACCGCAGAGCAGCCCGTCGGCCCGACGGTGAACATGGCGCTGGAAAAGCGTGTCCAGGCTGCGCTGGACGCCCTGACTGCGGAAGAACTACCGGCATTTATCACGGCAACTTGTATCAATATCACTGGCAGGGTGGTCGAGGAGCGGGTGCGCGGCACCCTTCCCGACAAATTCCAGGGAACGGCGGACGCGCTGGCAGAGGTCTTCTGCTTGACAGATCCCTCCAGACCGGACAACCCTATCATCTTTGCTTCTCAGGGTATGTGCTCAGTGGATAAATACCCGGCTGGTTACTTACATTACCAGAATTCCATCGCACGACGCAATACGGCATGGACTATGTCCTAGGCCGAAACTGTCGCTTCTTGCAAGGCCCGAAAACGAACCCCAACAGTGTGCGGCGCATTCGCGAAGCACTGAAAGCGGGACGCCATCACTCCGAGCTATTCCTTAACTAGTAAGATCTATCACGCCTCACTTTATTCACAGCTAACCATATCAGTCGCCGTGACGGATCCCCATTCATGAACCTTCTCCAGATGGCCCCCCTCTGCGACAGCCGTGGCAACATCCGCTACTTCATCGGTGCCCAAGTCGACGTCTCAGGTCTCGCGATGGAAGGTGCCCAGATGGAATCCCTGCAAAATATCCAAGCGCAAAAGGAGAACCCCGACATGGAAGATCTTGTTCCCAAGGAGTCCAAGTCTGAGTTCCAGGAGCTCGGCGAGCTCTTCAGTCCCCGCGAACTACAAAATGTCCGCGAACATGGTGGAAATCTCTTCCAGCCCATCGTCAACGAAGATCCGAACCACCGTCTCTTCTTGCAAGATTCGGACACAGAAAGTGAACACCATGCGCCCTCATCGCACAGGCAAACAACTGTGCCTGAACCTAGCCCTGGCCTGTCTTTGACAGGCGTTTATAAAAACGTGAGTCCCTTCCGTTCTACTGATATTGTGAAACTAACAGTCCCAGTATCTTCTCGTTCGCCCTTATCCATCCCTTCGCATTCTGTTCACGTCTCCCACCCTTCAAATCCCTGGCATGCTCCAATCCTCTTTCCTGAATCGCATCGGAGAGTCGGGCGTAAAGCGCGACAACATTCTCAACGCTATGATGGCCGGTCGCAGTGTCACTGCGCGTATCAAATGGGTTACGAAGTTCAGTAGTGATCAGGGCCGGAACCGGTGGATCCACTGCACGCCGCTGATGGCGAACAATGGGGAGATCGGTGTTTGGATGGTGGTTGTTATTGATGATGATGAACATGAGTCTATTAGGTGGCATGGCAATTACCCAGCCACTTATTAGCCGTATATAAAATAGTTTGTGTTGTACAGAGTGCATGTAATTCAATCTGGAGATCCATGGATGCTTGTACGTAGGGTTTGGGGCTAAGACTGTTCCGGATAACCTTGAAGTGTATCCCAAGCTAGCAGGAAGGCTTCACATGTGGTCCCTTTAATCGAGACTATCACATAGAATGCTGTTATTGCATCGGGAGTACGAGGTATGGATGTTAAGTTGACCTCTTGGAGTTTCATCTACTGTATGCCTGGGAACACTAACTGCAGCATCCCGAGGTCGAGTTTAACGGCGATTGGGTCACGATTAACAACATGTCATTTTAGACTTTCCGAGGCTCAAACCCACGGATCGATGTATCTTGATGTCATGAGATTGGAATCAACATAAATGCAATTCCATTTCACCTCGACTGTCACCATTATACCATTCAACATGATTACCTGGCGCTCCCTAGCTCGTACCTCCCAGGTGCACTGCCTTGAAACCCATGGACCACACCATATTAATCAATATTAGAAGTATGGTTTACTCAAAACCCACGTGCGGCGACTCAGCCTACTGGAACACCACTCACACCAACTGTTGAAAGACGTAGGGTGGCATCCTTTCCTTACGTTCAACACTGACAAGATCTAGTTCAATCTTCCAGTCCCGAAAGGCTATCTCGTAACCACACCAGAAGAAGCCGAAGATGTTGTCTTCAACATCAGTAAGTCTCCCTCAAACTCCGCACAACTCCAAGCCAACAAACAGATGCACCCTCCGTGGTCAAGGCCCAAATCCTAGCCGGTGGCCGCGGCAAAGGAACCTTCGACAGCGACCAGAAAGGTGGTGTCCGCATAGTGAAATCGTTCGTATCCCCTCTCTCACCTGTCCAGCTCAATACTAACGTCTCAGACCACGCGAAGCCTACCAATCAGCCCTAAACATGCTAAACCACAACCTAACCACAAAGCAAACCCCACCAGCCGGCCTCCCAGTCCACAAACTCTACATCTACAAAGCAGTCGACATAACCCACGAGTACTACCTAGCCATAACCTTCGACCGACGCCGCAGCTCCCCAATCATCCTAATTTCCGATTCCGGCGGCGTAGACATCGAAACCAGCGACAGACTGCACCAGCTATGGTTCCAGCTTGAGACTGGCATCACGCCAGAAATCGACGCCTATATCCAGGCTGAGCTGGGATTCTCGGACTCAGAGATGAAGGTCATTCACAAGCTTCTTTGTGATATGGTTCGACTGTTTCGGGAAAAGGATGCGACTTTGCTGGAGTTGAATCCGCTGGTCAAGACTGCTGATGGGTTCGTTTGTCTTGATGCCAAGTTCGAGTTTGATAACTCTGCTAGGTTCAGACAGGGTGATATCTTTGCTTGTGAGGAGGGTGGTGATGAGCAGGAGGTGAGGGATGCTGAGAAGTTGGGGCTTTCGTATGTCAAGTTGGATGGAAATATTGGGAATATTGTTAATGGGGCCGGGCTTGCGATGGCGACTAATGATTTGATTACGCTGGTGGGTGGACGGTGTGCGAACTTCTTGGATGTTGGGGGAGGCGCAACTAGGGATGGCTTGGTCAAGGCATTTAAGATCTTGTGGGGAGATGAAAGGGTGAAGGGGGTGTTGATCAATATTTATGGAGGTGAGTGTCACTCTCGAGATGGAGATACGTTGCTGAGACTGATGTTTCCAGGAATTGTGCGTTGTGATATGATCGCCGAGTCAATTATCGCTGCTGCAAAAGACATCGGGGGGTTCAAAATGCCTGTAGTTGTCAGATTGCAGGGTACGAATTCTGAGAAAGGGCTCAAGTTGGTCAGTTGGCAGGAATCTGGAATTTCCAAGGTGAACTGACAACCTGGATAGATCGAAGAATCTGGATTGGACCACTTGTTGGTCGAGGCCGACTTTGAAAAAGCCGCTCAGTCCATTGTTGACCAGACCCCTAAGTTTAAATGATCAACGCCACAGAGTACATAGCGGTTATTTTTTCAAATGGGGTATGTTCTGAACAATGATTGATGAGCTGACTGTCGACTGTGTTGCATCTTCATCTGAAATTGACTACCTAGGTAGGCGTTAAGTGCGGGCTCTGTGTGATCAGGTACTAGGTATGCATTTCTTCATATATGCACAAAAGTGTACTCTGAAGTTTGAGTGAAGTCTGAGTGCCACACGTCGCGTAGAGTATTTGCGAGTCTTCAATATCCTGAGCCTTTGGGTGTCAGAGTGTCACAAAGCCAATTGGCTTGGATGGCGCCATACTTTTTGAATTCACGCCATTATCGGATGCTTTTACAGAAGATGCCAAATTCATTCTCCATATCAGCAAATTTCCGGTCGAGCCTTTTCAATTGAAACGATGCAGTATTGGCAGAAGACTGAGTCATTAATGCAGCGTTCTATGCCATTTGCCAACTTACGACTCTGGGCGCCAAGAGACGCCTGTCTAGTTTCGACATGTTATTTTTCTCGTTCTCCCCTTTTCTTTCCGGCTCAAAACCGCAAGACTCAATAGTATGGACTCGTGCGTTCGGGAAAACTAGTTCCAATAAACGGAGCAAGGTCGGGCAGGATAACGCACTGTGCAACCGAAACCCCGATAATCAACCACGTCGCTTAAAGCCGGACTTTGTGCTTATGTTACTTTTGGATTAATTTCTCGAATACGGACTGAGCGAATCGCATATAGTAAGTAACCGGGGTGTCTAGATGCCCAGTTTATCAACATCGCCCAAACCGGCATAGTGGGGCGTATCTCAAGCAATTCCGACGATTCCGCGAGCTCACCGTGCAATGAGTTCTATCGCGACTTAACGCGACCGTGAGGATTGGGCTGGAGCGACTAAAACTTCGGAGGATCGCCAGGCACCGAGCTTATCAGTGGTTGTCAGCTCGGCTTCGATCGATCGAGTCCCGCCCCCTGAGTGCTGGGGAGAAATTACCCACCGGGGCACCTGGGCACCACCGTCGAATCACATCAGCCGGAGAGCACACTCCTATGCCCACTTCTGACGGGCTTGGTCGAACGTTGATACAAAGGTCATGGGGATCCCCGTTTCTCCATTAAACCCCAAAACATGAGGCATTCGGCGCCCACTCACTGGGTCGTCTGGGCCTGTCTGATTTGGCTGGCCGTGGTGGCCACTGCAGCCTCACTCGGGGATTCGGATACAACAGATGCCAATGAAGTTACGAGCACATTTCAGGCACGCGGCACCAAGCCATTCATGCTTCGGGTCCTGCCACTCGGCGCGTCAATCACTCAAGGATATAAATCTCAAGACGGCAATGGATATCGGAAATGGCTTCGACAACAGCTGCGCTATGCGGGCTGGGAGGTTGATATGATCGGCAGTAGGAAAACAGGCACCATGCACGATAATGTATGTGATGGTCGTTGATATGCAATTATGGTTGTTGGGTCGCAATCTGACTGTCGCCTAGGATCACGAGGGCCACGTTGGTTACAGGATCGACCAAGTGGCCAAGATTGCAAAGAAGAGTCTCAAGCAAAAGCCCAATCTGATTTTGATCAAGTAAGTTGATAGACAGAGAAATTACTCATCGTTTCACTGACTCACTTCCACCAGTGCCGGTACCAATGATGGCTTGCAAAACTACAAAGTAGGCACCGCGGGAGAGCGAATGGACTCCCTCCTGACCGAGCTGTACGACGCAGTCCCGGGAACCACTATCATTCTATCGACTCTGATTCCGAACGGCAAAAAGCCCGTCCCTATCAGCAGTATCAGCCAGCAATACCGTGATCTTGCTGCCAAACGACGCGCTCAGAATGACAGCCTAGTTCTCGCCGAGATGAGCACATTCATCAAGTCGACGCAATTGGTTGATGGTATCCACCCAACAGCCGATGGATATGAGGAGATGGCGGCCGTGTGGTGGGCAGCAATCCAGGAGGCGGATACAGAAGGGTTTCTGAGGGCACCGGCATCGACAGCCACGAGTAATGGGACGATCAGCAAGGCCCGTGAAAAGGCCCTTGATGACAGTACTGATGACCCCGACTTGCCTGCTTATACTGCCCCGGCTCAGCCTACTGGTTCAAGCAATGGTCAAGTAAAGGCTGCCCAGATGGATTGTTTATTCTTGGCCCTTCCGGCTGTACTCGGTAGGTTGACATCACGCACACCATACCCACAGCTTGCTAACCATGCGCAGTCAGTTTTACATTAGCCTTGTTGGCATGATACCCATGATCGCTCATTTTGTCGGCGACGGAGCGTAACATTGCGATTTAGCGGCCGTTTTTTTCCCAAGATTTGCCCTTACAAGTCTTTTCTGGCCAAAGATGAACTCAACCTTGGAATATTTGTACATGAGTCATATGGACATAACATATGGAATGAGAGTGATGTTAATAAATTCACCACGAAAACAAGGACCAAACAGTCCGCTATCGAGTGCCATCTGTAGACGGCCAGGAACGAACACAAAAACCCAATATCTGCAAACCTACATTAAGTATTTCGGCACATATCTCCAGCCAAACCACAGCACACCTCCAAGTGCAGCCCAACTGACCAACCCCTTCACAACCAGAATTCTTCTGACCAAAGCAAACGTCGCCCTCTCATTCACCTTTGGAAATGGTTTATCAGGAACTTCTTTTCCAAGATACGCACACAGCGGTGCCCAGCCATCCTCAGCGCGGAATTCCAGAACCTCACCACCACTCGCCGTGACAACCTCCCTAACACGCTGATCATACCTTACCGCAAATTCAGCCGAGAAAATATCGCCCTCCCCAATCTTCTCCCGACACCACTCGATAATTCGCATATTCAACTTATACCAGAGACGGTCGGTGCGCCACAAAAGACCAATCCAGTAAAAGCGCCTCGAGAAGAAAAAGCTCATACTATCCCGGACGCTCTGTGCCCATATTTCAGGATCCGGCCGACTGCTCAGCACCACCTTCGCCTCTGGGTAGAGATGCATGAGGTCCTCGAGGAAGAAAATTGCCGGCATGTCGACGACGGCGCCATGGCCATCGACCAGCTTGTGGATTTGCTTGTGCCGTCTTGCAGTGTCTGTTTCACGAGACGCATCTATGAGGAGACTCTGGCGCTCTGCGTGGGGGATGATGTGTGCCATGTGCAAGCATGGGCCGCAACCTAGGTCTTCTAGTGCGGCCTGGAGTGAGGAGGTTGCGGTCCGCGGTAGACCCGCCCCAATCACCAAGAGGGATTGGTTTTTCACAGGCGATTTACGAGTATCTGCGATGAAGCGTACCATGGTGGTGGTTGTGGGATGTTAGTGGGGGAATACGAGCTCTTTATTGTCCTGCAGACTGATGGCTGATGTCAGCCTATGTGCACGGGGATCCAGGGGGCTTGCTCTGCAGCGGGTTGCTAATAGGGTAGTTCAACTGTTGTAAAGAATCGCGTTTGGTGCCCAGGTGTGTTCCAGATGCCCTCACAGCTGATTTCCGAATTAAGCAGGTTGCCGATTCGGCCTCATGACGTCATCTCAAACAGCTTTCCAGGACTCGGTTCCTTGATGTTTTCCTCTCTTTTCTTCTTTGCTTCTTCTGTCCACACTCCCAATTGATCACCATGTCCGAATCATTTGCTTTCCTTCGCCAGCGTCGCTCTGACGAGCTCGCCAAGCTTGCCGACGAGCACATCCAGCATGACCTCCAAGCCGGGGATCGCGATACACTCAAAGCAGCTGCCTCCTCAATTTCATTGTGGACAACGGTTGGATCGGCAGTTGGTGTTAGCATTGGGTTATTCGCAGCTATGCGACTACGCAGCACGCGCCGGGCGTTCTTTTCGGCGATTCGGGCCCAGGAACGTCCCACCAAGGTTGTCTTTGAGGATGGAAGGACCGGTACGTTTGAACGAGATTCAAGGATGAGAAGGAGATGCTAACTCATACAGAGTCTATCCCGGACCTCACACCATTGCTGAAACCAACCACTCTTGGAGACTTTGCAACCTACTTCTTCGCTTCGGCCGGCGGACTACTTTTGGGTGGAGAACTTGGTAAGATATACCGCTGAGGGCATTGGGCTGATTGGAGGGACATGATGCTGACTTGGTTTTCCGTGTAGGATTTGCTGGTGGTGCGGCAAACGCAACCCGGGGCATCTCGGCTGACCCGGAAAGCAAGAAGAGAATCGAAACCGCCTTCAAGAGGTTCCGCTCAGACTTGCTCCGAAAGCAGGCTGATGCTATTGATAAGGGCGACAATGACTCTGGTCTTTTATAGATTGACCCTTTCATGATAGAACCCCTTTGGACCTCTCCTCGGTGCAGCGGTTTTAATTCGAACTACCATTGGGCATTGCAAACCAAGCCGATATCGTACCAGCTCAGAGTGATTGAGCTATACCTCATATCGGCATTTGCACAGCATCAGATCCACAAAGAGCCGCCACTTGAAGCTACATAACCTAACTCTGAGCTGGAATCTTGGATCGACGTCCGAGGTATCGCTCGCGAATGACATGTACGATAATTTGTTTGTTTCATTATTCGAATTTATCAATACAAAATCAGGCTTCAACTGCCTTGAGGAATGAAGGGCTCTCATAGCCCTGGACAACCTTCGAGATCGGCGTAAGATGGGCGTCGGAAGACTGCTCGCTCTCTTGAATCTTCCGAACATAGAATTGGGCAACTCTGAGCCACATCGCCTTCTCGCTGGCGCTTGCCTCGGATCCCTGCCAAACCCAAAGTCTGTTACCGACATCATACAAGAACACATCGTTGCCATTGAAGTCAGACCGGCTGACACGTTGTCCATCCTTCACAAGATCGAAGGACAGGTTTCCAGAGGCATCGCTGAGTCGGAACAACTTGCGTGGGCGGGTAGGCTGTTCATCACCCCTCTTAGCAAACCGGCCAGGTCGAGCCGCCTCCAATGTTGGCCCAGCCTCCTCTTTCCCGCCCAACAGATCAACGATGATTCTGGATCGTGATTCGAGTTGTGACAGCACCTCGACATCGACATGCTTGGCAAGAGTCATATCATTCACCACCTGGGCAGCCTTGGCCTTCTCCATCGGGCTGCACTTCTTGCCCTGCCATACCCAGATCTTATCACCCTTGTCCAAGACAAAGACATCATTCTCATCAAGACTCTTCCATGTAGGCTCCACCTCATGAACAATAAGAGAATCAATCCGAGCAATTCCAGGGTGTTTGAAGATCCGCAAAAGAGTGAGAATCTCCTCCCGCTCCTCAGGCTCAACATGCGTGAATCCAGACCTCACACCGCCAGATCTGATGGCGTAGTGACGGAACAGAGCGAGGAACTCATCAGAGGGCTGCGCCTGGACCTCGCGGTGCTGTGTTGCAGCACCGTGCAGGAACTCATCTAGCTCGACGGTCTTGTAGGCAGCTGTCCCGGCTTCATCCTGAGTCGTTTTGCTGCCCAGCCAGAAGAAGATGTCATGGCCGAGCTTGTCGCCCAGCTTGTATGAGTGCAGGACGATGAAGCTGTCCCCGTCATAGAATTGGCCGTATTTCTCCTTCGGCCAGGGAATGACTTGGAAGTTCTCAATGCGCCAAATGAAGAGACCGGCTTCCTGGCCGATCTTGCCGTTGTTCCAGGCGGGCTCGGTAACGGCGGAGTTGTATTTGACGCGGTGGTCGAGGTCGGAGCCGATTAGCTCCACGTTGCTGTCTTTGATGTCGTACTCCTTGGGGTGTACGAGTTCTTCGTGAGGTGGCATGTTTGCGGCTGTGATTTGAGAAAGGGTGTATGCGGTAGATGACAGGAAGTAAGTGCTGAGCTCTGGAGATCGAAGGATAGCCACAATGTGGCGGTGGGTCCGCGGGGCACTGCATGGAACAGATACTTACCAATAGGAGAACATCTTACGGTCCTATTTTTAGGCCGGACTAGCAGGGATACCTGGCTAAAGAATGTACGGAGATCTATCACAGAGCCTCCCATGTCTGTTGCTGCACAATGAAGATAAGGGACAAGGCCTAGGCATGGTTCTTCACTTGTGATGCAGGGGTGAGATCGAAAGACGACCACAAGACGCGACAGTGAATGACAACTCCCGAGGCGTGTCAACGTGATACTATGTCGCTTAATTGACTCGGGCGGCCATTAGATAGTTGATTACCGAGGAATTATCGGACAAAGAGAGGGAAATGGATTTACGGGAAAGAAAGGTAATCAGCGCACGATTCAATCGGCTGTGAAATAATATTCCAAATGTCGTCAAGGTATATGAAACACTGTAGTAAACACTCATTACTCGAAGGTAGTCTGATAGCTGCCTGTGACTGATTTCTCAGGGCTGCACAAGACATTCTCATTAACGCTAAGCATCAAGATATCACGTATTCCTCGTCCCGCATTATCATCGCGCACCATTGTCGGGTATCTACCAGCGGCCCTGAGTGGGACGGGGGTTGGCGATGTTGACGGTGATGCGGCGGCCGTCGATCCTAGAAAAGGGTTAGCAAAAGAACTTTTGTCATCACTGAGACGAAATGGCCACGTACTCGCTCTCGTTCATGGCGGCGATGGCAGCCTCGGCCTCCTCGGGAGCAGAGAAGGTGACGAAGCCGAAGCCACGGGAGCGGCCGGTCTCACGGTCGACCATGACAATCTGAGGAACAATTAGTATCACACAGGGTGGAGATTGGGGGTTGGAATCATGCATACGTGGTCAGTGATCTGGCCGAACTCGGCGAAAGCCTCACGGAGGCTGTCGTTGGAGGTGCTCCAGGGCAGGTTACTGCACAATTCATTAGCTCAATGGACACGGAGGAGAATTAGACCAGCAGAATGCACATACCCGACGTAGATCTTGGACATTTTGAGAGATGAAGATTTGACAAAAAAGTTGAAGAAACTTCAGCACAATGCGGGGCACCAGAAAAGAGATATAAAGGCTTGGTGGCGGTGAGAAAGTCGACTGCCCCGCTGAAATTTCCCTCAGGACCTTGGAGTTGTCTTCAATACTGGTATTGACCAGCCCGATACTGGGCTACACTATGATGAGAATCCCGCCAGAGAAGACAATTACCAATACCGGACGCTACTGCATGCCAAGCAAAATGGTCCCGAGGGCATTTCTTCCATTCTGCATTGTACCGGTATTTTCAGGACAGCTGGACCAGACGAGAAGAGAAGACATCTGCATTTTCCAGGAATTTGTTGCTCCAATTGACGATGAGGCCCAATTATGATTCTAAAAGACTGACAATGGCGCCATCCAGTGTGAGAATTGACGATAATCGTGGTATGTACGGAGTAAGCTGCGAAATTGTTGCGTACACTCTCTCGTAAAAAGATCAAAATGAAATTAAATGGGAATGGTATCTTCAAATTTGGCAAACGAGTACCAAACATACAATTAGATAGGTTCTACAAGTGGCTGCGACGGAAGAAGCAAAGGTCGGACTGCATGAACTATCGAACTGGGCCGCAAACTCAAAGGAACCACACGCCTGGGTATGAGAGCAGAACGGTAAGCAAAAAGAAAAGATAGACTAGAGAGCTGGAGAAAAGGTAAGAGAGGAAAGGCGGAGGTATACAGATGTACCTCCAGGGCTGCCCATAGACAACCTAGGGACTGTGGATGTGATCCCTAAGACAGGGAATATTTCGATACTGCAAGCCTATTAACGCCGAGCAGATGGTGGAGCGTGATTCAAAAGGTCAACTGGAACAGGGTTAGCTATTTTCCAATTGGCATTGATGGAAGTGAAGGGAACAACCTTAGGAGCTTGAGGATGAGGCGGTCCCACCACTTCCCGTGGTGGCTATGGCAGAGGCTCTCGCCAGCTGAGATCGGTGAATCGATAGTATCTCAGCACATCAAAGAGGTAGAGACCAACATCGCGCTCAGGGACGAACTGTACCGACATAGGCATGTGAGGGTGAATGTCACGCAACTTTTCCTCCATTTCCCTGCAGTTCACCCTACCGGCAAATTGTCTGTTCCACTCATTGGCTGGGTCAGAAAGGTACTTAATCAGTTCGGGTTCGTAGGCCCATCGAATCATGTCCAGGATGATTGCCCGATCTTCGGCCTGGTCTTTGTCCTCGAGGTCACCGAGATCAAGCGGTGTCCAGAGTTTCTTCAAACTATCATCGTTTGCTGGCATGCAGGCTGAAAACTTGAGATTAGCTCTTTGGGGCATGATGGCTGACTATGAATATTTCCAAATATTGTTTTTATTTTGTCGGTTGATGGGTTGGATGGAGGTATAGAGCATTATTGAAGGGATAGTCTACCATTTATATGGACATACTATAACGTATTCCCGAGGCTGTATTTGATATTCCTTGAAGAAGAACGTCAGAAATGAATCTTGGGGCCTCTTTGAACAATTTCGTGAAGACCTCTTTTAAGCTTCTTTCAGCAGCAGTTTTTAGAACACGGGGTATGGACTTCATTCAATGTTGTGACAAAGGCATTTCAAAGTGCTATATCGACAGCCTATAGGCACGCGCTAAAAGTGAATAAATAGAGTTCAGTCTAAGGGGCTCTTAGAGCCCCAAAACGCCGAGTCCAGGGACTCTTCATAGATACGAAGTGACAAAAAGTGTTTAGTATGGATGCTGTAGTCTACCTCTCTATCTCATTTGCACATACATGCATAAGAATCTTACTTCCAAGTTCGTAGATGATGCTATTGGGTTCGATGGTTTGCTTCACACCACATATTCAAATATAGAGGAAGTATACAGTAAACTGGCAGAGAAGCATAGTGAGATGCCCCAACAAAGCGAGAGACTGATAAAAGAAGTGGCAAGGGTTATTTAATCTCATTTCATCTGCTCGCTTGGCAGAACTTCGTCCCTTAGGGCCGTTGTTTCAAGTCGTTGTTGATCATAGCTCTCTTTTTGCACAGCAGCCACATGACCGAAAGTCTCGAGAGTCTTGGCATCTCATTCGTGAGAAGATATTGTTGACTGGTCATTAGCTCTGATTGATCTATATAGAGGCTGCACGCAAAATGTTGGAAACGAGCAAGCCTGGTACCCATCTGGCATCTGACGGTGGTAACTAGATGCCCAGGTGCGAATCTAGGCTGGAGTGACTCGCTGAATGCATTTCTTTTCCTGAATAAGTTTTCAAACCTCGACGGATGAATCATCTTATCAGTCTTAGGAAAACTGAGCGTGATGAAACGTATGGGAAGATTAACTTTGAGCTTCAAATGTCTTGATTGTTCTGTCCTCGCACATCGCGGTCTTCCGCATGGATCTAATAGAATGTTGGGCAGAGTAATCTACAGAGTAGTCTAGTTATATACAAATCAATGTAAGATGAACCAGGGACATCCCCAATACCTCTAAGACTCAGGAGCGCCATCGCCGACCTGGCTTCCACCGTCGTATTTACCAAAGCAAGCCTTCTGATATTGCGCCTTGCGCTTCATGGCAGGGACACCACGCAGGAACTTCTCGACGTGACAGAAACCATTCTTCGAACCCTCACATTCCGCAAGTCCATCAAGTGGGAGGGGTGCGTTGTTCAGCACGAACCGAATGTAGTCCTTAGTGTCCGCAGTCGATTTGAGACTAGGGTTGCTGTAGAGAACAGGGTCCAAAGACTCAAATGAGGTATCACTTGGGCAGGTCCAGATCTCAGACATGAGCCGGGCACCGAAGGGAGTCATCTGGCTGAGAGAGAATGTACGCTCGGGCGCATGGTCAATGTCACCTGGCAGACCCTTGGGACCATAGTTGAAGTACTCAAGACCGAGAGCGCTGACCACGGACAGAATGATGTCGTCATGAGACATGTCCATGTAGAAGGGCTGTCCGAGTGGGAACTGCGCAGTGTTGTCGGTGTAGGTGTAGTTGATGCTTGTATCACTGGAGGTGATAAGCTTGTTTTGGAGACGAGCTGCGAGCTCCAACACGTATCCGATACCTTGGGCTCGGCCACTAGGGGCGCCGAAGGCATAATCTCCGTAGTACTGCACGTCAATGTTGTACTCGAAGTCCTTCCACTCCTGCTCAGTGAATAGAGAGCAGAACGACGAGCCACCGAGACTGGTGTACTCGTACACGCAGAGATTTTGCATGGCGAGCACATCCATGGTCGTCAGGTTGAAGTCAGGGGGGAAGTAGGAAGACAAGCGAGAGCGAGCATCCTTGGTGTACCGAGAGATGAAAATCTCAGCAGCATTGTCACTAAACAATTTGTCAGTTCGACTCCCAAATTGACAAAGATCCAAATATAATACCCAGCGTATCCCTCTTCCACATCGCCGACACATGCTTCATATGAAGCAAGTGTGTTGTTGAAGCCGCCCTCTTCGGGAATCACAACAAGGTCATACTGACTGTAAGAGCTGTTGGCGCCACTGTTGCCAAAGAAGCCGCCTGGTAGAGGATTAGCATTTCGCTAAGCTGCACGAAGTGAAAGGTACGACTCACTAAGCCACCAGCGCGCGCTTTCGAGAATGCGGGCTTGAGAGGTTGTGCGGAAAACGGGCTTGGGGCGGTCGGTCCCGTTTGTATAAACATTGAGAGAGGAGCTCCAAGCAGCCACATTTTCGCGACCAGCGCGGTACAGCAGTCTTCCGTATTTAATCCAGAAGTTGGCACCGGATGTAGCCTCGGTGGCTGCACCGTTCTCCATCAGGGTGTCCTCGCCAATGACATATTCCCAGTTGTTCAAGAACTTCAAAGGGCCGACAGTCACAGGCTTGTCCGGGTTAGCCTTGCTGTAGTTGGTCAACTTTGCTGCAAAGTCGGTCATCCCTTCGCCATCGAGCGGATAATTTGTAGGGAAGCGCTGAGCATGGCGATGCAGCACGTGGACTTGAGACAGTTCACATCCTTGTGGTACGCCCTTGGGGACACCGAAGCTGTCTGCGTCCTTGTAGGGGCTAAGATTGGCCCAGCTCTTGGTCATGTCAAAGCCAGAGGCATAGCTGGCTCCAGTTGGCCCCGCTGCAGGAGCAGATGTGCTAGTTGCTGTAGCTGTGGCAGCAACTGTCACCAGAGTAGCTCCGACGAGGTTCTTCATGATTGATCACCGCAATCTGTTGTGGGGTCCTTCCACAGTTGGCTCCACGGGAACTTGATTGTCGCGTTACCCGATGTCGGCGTTGAGGCTCAGTCGCGACCGGTATACCTAGGTACTACTGTAGTACGGAGTACACGACGGCTTTCTGGAGACCAGTGAGTATTCAAGATATCGCGTGGTTTCGAGGAAATTAATCTTGCAAATTGACTTTTCGGGGGATCGTTGTTCCTTGGGAGTTGGACAGGCCGCGATCGGCATCATTTCTTGTTCCGGCCGTTCGATGTTGGACGACAGTGCTCCGTGCCCCTTACCTTGGAGGGAACGCTCTTCACCACACCGGGTTATCTGCTTCAACGACTTTTCCTTGCGGAGTATCAGTCCTGAATTCTTTATGAAAATTCAAGATCGCACTCTGCAAAAGGAACATCAATAGAACAAGGAGATACACTTCGAAAGCTCTGCATGCAACACCCCTTGTATTTTTGTTTCCGTGGGAGATGGTGAGAATCGGTTGGAAAGCTTCAGAAAGCTTCCGGAGATGGCGAGAATTGGCCAGAAAGCTTCTCATAGCTTCTTCAATTCAGACCATCTCCAGAAGCTTTCTGAAGCTTTCTGACCAATTCTTACCATCTCCGAAAGCTTTTTGAAGCTTTCTGACCAATTCTATAAAAGATGCCATTTCTATAAAAGATGCCATTGATGCATGTATTCATGAGGAAATGTTGAAAATTTTGGGCAAAGAACCTTTGGCTGTGCAGGGTTGAAGAGTTCGAGATGATGGACCTTCCAAGGTTGGAAGCAAATGCTGCTTAGACAATCTCTCAATGAGTGCATAATTTCTAGGGATAAATGTCCGTCTTTGATACCCAAAAAGCGATTTCCTTCGAGAATGCCTCACATCATCAGATGTATGCGACCTTTCGGAGGATCGGTTGGGTAGAACCTAGCGACCAAATTGCAGTTTGATCTTCCGGGCTTCGAAGGAGTGGCAAAACTAGGCTCTCGCTTCGAGGACTGGGTGTATATTTCGATCTAATATTGGATCGGTTCTCTTCCCCCAGCGATTCGCTCGCTGTCAGTAGAATGACACATTTCAGGGTCGGCGAGGTTGAGTCCAGGTTGGGGGCCTGAGGTCCCGACGTCCCCCGCTTGCCGTGGAACCCCCGGCTGTCCTGAACAACCTATACTTCCAAGGTTCCCCCCAAGAGAGACTTATACTACCTAGGTAGGCAAGAAGAGGTATAGCATTATGTCTCTCCCCGATTTGATCTCCCGTGTCAAAGATTTGATGGCTCAGTACCATGTTCCTGGTGTTTCTATTGCCGTGGTGAGAAATGATCAAGTGTCATCTGCGAGCTTTGGAAGTGCATCTATCGAGCCCCCAATACCTTGCACAGCGGATACACTTTTCGACATTGCATCTTGCGCAAAGTCAATGACTGCGGCTTCAGTTGGGATACTTGTGGAAGACGAGAAATACCCCGACATCAAATACGACTCCATCATGTCCAGCCTCCTACCAGAAGACTTCATGATGTCAAGTTCTATACACAGTGAAGGCGTGATGGTTGAAGACTTGCTGAGCCACAGGTCCGGTATGGCGGCGTAAGCACCAGTGTCATTCTCAAGACGGGAGGGTTGACCTAATCCCATTCAGGCATGATAACTCTTACTTTGGCCCTCGGGCGGAGTGTCCAGATAACGCAAAATCCATCACCCGAAACCTGCGAAATCTTACCGTGGCGGCTCCTGTACGGTCTCGGTACCTGTACTGCAATATGATGTATACAGTCCTAACACACCTCGTCGAAGTCAAAACCGAGAAACCATTCGCGGAGTTCCTAGAAGAGAAGATCTTCATTCCCCTCGCGATGACCTCGAGTAATCTGCAGCCTGCAAATGCTCGTGCGAAGGGTCTGGGCAGCAGCATCGCCACTGGCTATATATGGGACAAAGCCAGCGGTTACCGCGAATGTCCATGCGCTGATTGCCCCGAAGGCCAGGGAGCAGGGTCTGTGATCACAAGTGCCAACGACCTCATCAAGTGGGTGAAGGCATTAGTGAACCAAGAGGGTCCAATCACTCCTCAACTCTATCGGGGACTGGTCAGACCGCGTAGCTTTCCCAATCATCATCCCGCGAGGCTGAGACCGTTTACGTCTCCGCCTGTCTATGCAGCGGGGATGGAGATCTATTACTATAGAGGCCACATGATTGTCGGGCATGACGGCGTTGTCCCTGGGTTTGGGGGCCGCTTTGCCTTCATCCCTGAAATCAAATTCGGTGCCGTGGTTCTGGGAAATTCTTCAGAAGCCGGTATCGTTGCCGGGATATTGATTCGCGAGTTGATCGATGATGCCCTTGGTGTTCCCGAGGCAGAGCGGAGAGGCGGTGTTCGAAGTAAGAAAATCAATACGGCTGTCCCAGTTCAGACCGAGAAGAAAGAGAAGCGAAAAGGCAAGAAAGATCGGAGCCCGAAACCCAACCAAGTTGATGGTAAAAGGCATGACGTGCAGAAAGTGAATGCAGACCAAAGCCAACCTGATATTTCAGCGGAGCCACAAACCAAGCCTCTTGATCAGTATACTGGCCAGTACTGGAATGATGGATATCGTGGGATGAACGTTCAGATACGCAACGATCGACTGTTTATTGATGCCTCGGACCGTGCGATGGGATTTCATCTCACATTCCATCATATCTCCGGCCAGACCAAATATATCGCGATGTTGGTTGATGTTGTAGAGGGGGGCAGCGATCGGATTGAGGCCGAGTTCTTGTTCAGGTGTGATCAGGTCATTGGGATGGGTCTTCGCTTGGAGAGATCGCTGGAGGATTTGATCTGGTTCGGGAGAGTTGATGAACGGCGAAACCTGATAAAAGATGAAGAATGAGTTGGTGAGTTTGTTTGCCCACAAGTCAACTACCTATGTAGTGTCTTTGCTCTTCTCGCTGCTGAAGCATCTTGGGGCCTTCCTAATTAGTCGATTGACCTTTTCCAATATTTAAGCGTTCTGCCGCGGGCATTCATAGTCTGTTCAATCCAAGACTGCTCCACTTTCTCGCACTGACTGCTCTGGAGTGGTCCGGTGTGTTCCAAATGAAGAATCGGGTCTCCAACTATCCACTGCTCCTAGGTGGCATCTCCAGGGTCTTCCGTGCACTCCACAGGTATCTGACCCGAACACACAATCGTGGGCCCGGGCCCCGTAGATTATGTGGGTTGGAGTCCTGGTATTCGTCCATGGCCTGTGTCGGTATCAAATCAAGTGCCCCGTAGCCACGAGTGAACCCGCCAAGAAAGTATGTCCACCTCCGCCGGGACTGCCCCGGAGTTGAGTGTTTCGTATGTCCATCGTACCTAAGTGACAGCCGACGGGACGTAGCTCGACTGGCCGAATGATGATTGGCCATTGTCTGAATCATTCATTTCGCGTCATTATCGCCAAGATTGCAGGATTCTCTCGCGGCATGTACCGCGCTGCAGTTCCACTCGTACTCACGGAGTTCTGTCCCCCGACAACCATCCAATTGGCAGGGAGACTTGGGCAGTCAAGACTTCGGGGAAATCGCATTCGTGGGAACGTGACGATCCGGGACCGGGTGTGTTTTTCCGAGAAAGTGGGACTGGGAGAAAGTCAAGTTGTTTATCTCGGCAGATCGACCGTCTCCATCTAGTCTGCACCACACTCGGACATGTCTCAGTGGGACTATGGCAAAAGAGAGTTGTCTTTCCCTAACAAGAGTCAGAATTCGCCGGCTCTCGTCAAATTTGCCAACTTTGGATTAGCTGGGACATCCGGGGAGATTGTTGCGGGGAATCTCCATCTCGGCTCTTTTGTCTCGCACAATGCTGACACCCACTAGACCGTTTGACCCAAACGCCCGCCGCGCCACAAACGAGCTCCAGGAAAATGAGGGTCTCCAGACGAACTTTCTTCTCTGCCTCCGAGCGCCACATTCTCTCGGCTCGATGTATATCTTCGTACAAGAGACGCTGCCTCCAAGTTGACGGAACTCCCTCTATCTTCGCCTAACAAACTCGTACGACAAGTGCCACCACAATGGCAGATCATGAAGAAGCTTCGCAAGGAGGTTATCACGATCGCAACGCCACTAGCCCCGATGGATGGAACCTGCAGAATGTGTTACCCATATCGGGTAAGCCATGGTACAAACAGCGTCACCTGGTGCTTCTGAATCTCGGAATGATCATTCCTTACTTGTCCTCCACAACCAACGGATACGATGGATCGATGTTGAACGGACTACAGTCCATGAGTCAATGGCAGAATTTCTTTGGCTCCCCGACAGGCACCAAACTGGGTTCGCTCTCAAATGGAGTGATCTTCGGCCAGATCTTGGCCTTTCCCATTGCACCATGGCTTTGCGATCACACCGGTCGTCGATTCCCCATATTTCTGGGATCCTCGCTTCTTGTTGTCGGTGCGGTTCTGCAGTGTGCTGCACAGAACTACGCCATGTTTTTGATCTCTCGCATGGTCATTGGCTTTGGGGGTCTGATTGCAGTCGAAGCATCACCCATGTTGGTCAGTGAGCTGGCATATCCACTACATCGTCCCGTTCTGGTGGGATACTACAACAACCTCTGGTACCTGGGAGCATTGCTCGCGGCTTGGGTTACATATGGGACCTACTTCATGGGTTTACACACATCGTGGGCGTGGCGCATTCCATCCTTACTTCAAGGGTTCTTCCCTCTTGTACAAGTTGCTTTTGTCTATTTACTTCCCGAATCGCCGAGATATCTTGTACAAATGGATCGCCATGACGAGGCCCGAGAAGTACTAACCAAGTATCATGCGGGAGGTGATGAAACCTCGCCTCTGGTTGATTTTGAGATGCAAGAAATCATCCTTCAGATCCAGACTGCCAAGGCTGTGTCCAAGACTGGATATCGCGAGTTCCTGAGCACCCCCGGAAACATGCATCGTCTGTTCATCATCATCGCAGTCCCGTGCATGATGCAGCTTTCGGGAAACGGCCTCATCGCATACTACTTACACCTCATTCTCAACTCTATCGGACTCACATCTGATCCCGACCAACTGCGCATCAATGGCGGTCTCATGGTCTTCAACCTGGTTGTGTCTGTCATACTAGCATCTTTCATGGAGCTGGCTGGGAGGCGACGGCTGTTCTTATCGTCAACAATTGGCATGCTGATCTGCTATGTTGTCTGGACTGTGCTATCAGCAATCAATGAACAACGTCACTTCAAAGATAGCTCACTCGGCGCTGGTGTGGTTGTGATGATCTTCCTCTACCAGCTGTGCTACAACGCTGGTCTCAATGGGCCACCGTGGGTGTATGTCACCGAAGTCCTCCCCACTCACCTCCGAGCCAAAGGGACAAATATTATGCAGATTGCCTCAACCTGCGTGCTGATTTTCAACGGATACGCGAACCCAGTAGCGATGGATGCAATTGGTTGGAGGTACTATATTGTCTATTGCTGTGTATTGGCCATTGAAATTGGTATTGTATACTTTGGATTTCCCGAAACAAAGGGCCACAGCTTGGAAGAAGTGGCATTAATATTCGATGGGGACGAGGCCTTCGGCGATAGATTGTCGAAGGGATTCGGAATTTGATTATTGTCAACAAGCCTGGGATTCCGGCAGTTTCGGTCATGGTGCTTTCCAGGTGCTGATTCTTTATTTGAGAGACTTTGCCTTCAGGCCAAGATGCCGAGCTCTATATAGTTTGGTTGAGCTTACATGCCGTTTGACTCGTAATCGACGTTTCAATTTTTGTTACTGGGTCTCTCTGTCGAATGACAAACGTGGTCAAAATCGCGTCAGAGAGTGATGAAACCTTTATAGGATTCACAGGGGGTTCACCCTTTGCTGGTTTTCGGGATACTTGGCCTCTAAATTCTATGTGGCTGCGACCATCAAAATGAGTTTCGGTGGAAATATCTTCCAAGGGTGGCCTGCTTGATTTTTGCTTTTTTCCCTCCTTTCCCATCCTTTTTCTCGCTGAGTACTCCGTACTGGGGACTAATCGCTTGGCCCAGGGACAGGCGCAAAGCACGCAGTGAGCTACGAAATCGCTTCCCATGGAACATTGACTGCCGAGAATCTTTGTACAACTCGGTCTCTAGGTGGGGGACGGCAGACATTGTGGCAAGTGAATGCACCCAAGAGACCGGGCCAGTTGGCATCAGCTAATCCCGATTAATCACGGGCCGGAGTCATCGACCTCCATCGCACCCCTGTTGTCTCCTGGATTGACGAGGCCATTATTTTTATCACTTATACTGCTCTACTTCGCACTTCGTGCAAGGATCTGTGTGCTTTCCTGCCACTTTTCAATTTCTGAGACAGACAGCCCAGTTCGTTCCGCAGGAGCAGATCAAACACACGAAAGTGCGGAGGTTGACAAAGTCTGCAGATCTGCGGGGTCGAAGACATCCAGACATTAGGTTCAATTGTTTCTGCCCCTGTTTTCCTGCATTCCGCGACTCAGCCGGACCAACCAGGGTCATTCATGCGAGGCCTGAGAGCACCATCGCTCCTGCATCTTCACCAGCGTCACAATGCAACGGTGTGTTACTTCGCCGTGCTCCTGTGCCTTATTAGCCAGACCCAGGGCCGATTGAGCTACCTGATCATGGGATACGCATCAAACCTGGCATTTTGCATGGCGCCCAGCCCGCCATCGGAGATCAAGCCAAAGAATCTCTGTCTTTGAAACTCGCTCCCCATTACCCCATAGAAGGGGGTTATAAAGAGCTTCCCCGCGCCCACATCCCGAGGCGCGCTTCATCCGGGGATCATTCGTCGTGACACAATGCATAATCTCCTTCTAGCTTTGGCACTCAGCGCTGCTGCGGATGGATATGTGGCTGGGAGCGCGGGCTGGGATGCCGCCTACGCCAAGGCCCAAATTGCTCTGCAGAAGCTAAACCAAACAGAAAAGGTCGGCCTTGCTACCGGCGTGACATGGGAGGGAGGACCCTGCGTGGGAAACACCTATGCGCCCGAATCCATTGACTATCCCTCCTTGTGTCTTCAAGACGGGCCTTTAGGTATTCGATTTGCCAATCCCGTGACGGCGTTCCCTGCAGGTATCAATGCCGGCGCAACCTGGGACCGTGATCTCCTGTATGCGCGGGGAGCTGCTATGGGGAGGGAATCCAAGGGCCTGGGTATCCATGTGCAACTGGGCCCTGCTTCTGGTCCATTGGGAAAGAACCCCGATGGGGGTCGGAATTGGGAAGGCTTCTCGGTTGACCCATATTTGAGTGGTGTTGGCATGGAGGAGACCATTCAGGGTATGCAAGACTCTGGTGTGCAAGCCTGCGCCAAGGTATGTGCTCGAATATATGGCCATGTTCACCCGAAACATTGTCTGACATCGTGAATAGCACTGGCTTGGTAATGAGCAGGAGCACCATCGGGAGACCATGAGCTCCAACATCGGCGACCGAGCGACCCATGAGCTTTATCTCTGGCCTTTCATGAATGCGGTGAAAGCGAATGTTGCATCAGTCATGTGCTCGTACAACAAGTTCAATCAGACCTGGGCATGCGAGAGCGACGCAATTCTCAACAAGCTCCTGAAAGATGAGCTGGGTTTCAAAGGCTATGTCGTGAGTGATTGGAACGCGCAACATACCGGCGTCGATAGTGCATTGGCTGGACTTGATATGACAATGCCAGGAAGTGACTTCAACACTCCTCGTGGCAACATTTTCTGGGATTCAAATCTTGTTCAAGCAGTGGGCAACGGGTCTGTACCACAATCCCGGTTAGATGACATGGTAACCCGAATTTTGGCATCTTGGTACCTACTAGGTCAAGATCAGGGCTATCCCGAAGTGACTTTCAGCTCCTGGGATGGAGGCAAGGCCACTGTCGACGTCACGGCCGACCATGGCTCTCTGGTTCGCACCGTGGCTCGTGATTCCATCGTTCTGCTCAAGAACGAAGATGATATTCTGCCTTTGCAAGAACCTCAGATACTTGCAATCATTGGATCGGACGCTGCGGTCAATCCGGATGGCCCTAACGCATGCACCGACCGTGGATGCAACAATGGAACGTTGGCCATGGGATGGGGAAGCGGGACGTCTGAGTACCCGGTAAGCTCAGGTGGAATAGCGGGAAGCTCGCGAGACCAAGCTAACAGTATCATTCTAGTACCTTATTGATCCACTCAGTGCCATCAAAGCTCAAGCTGAAAGCGATGGCACACAGATCATCCAAAGCACTACCGACAGCGCCACTGCTGGTGCCGAAGCAGCTGCAGCCGCAGATACAGCTGTCGTATTCATCACCTCGGATGCAGGCGAAGGGTGAGTGGAGCTTCTTCCGTGCCCTCAATGCTTCTAGCTAGAATATCGTATGCTAACAAATGACCCAGCTACATCACAGTGGAGGGCAATGCCGGAGATAGAAACAACCTTGATCCATGGCACAACGGGAACGAGCTTGTCAAGGCTGTTGCGGCTAAAAGCGACAATGTAATCGTTGTTGTACACAGCGTTGGCCCCATCATTCTCGAGACTATCCTCGCCCAGCCATCAGTGAAAGCGATCGTCTGGGCCGGGCTACCCGGCCAAGAAAGTGGAAATGCTCTGGTAGATGTGCTTTACGGTAGCACTTCTCCAAGTGGCAAGCTTCCCTACACAATTGCCAAACAATTCGCAGACTACGGAGCTGGCTGGACCGCTGCGCTGGATGACAACTTCGCAGAAGACTTGCTTGTGGACTACCGACACTTCGACCAGAATGGTATTTCACCCCGATATGAGTTCGGTTTCGGACTTTCCTACACATCATTCGAATACAGCAGGCTTGCAATCAATGTCGCAGCGACAGCTGGACCCTCGAACGGACCCGTCGTTCCTGGTGGAGCGGAGCAACTATTTGAGTCGGTCGGTACTATCTCCGTTCTTGTCCAAAACACCGGAGAGGTTCCTGGCGCGGAGGTTGCTCAACTTTACATCGGTCTTCCTGATTCTGCTCCCAGCACGCCACCAAAGCAGCTCCGAGGATTTGATAAGCTGCTTCTTGAGCCTGAGCAATCGGGCATGGCTACTTTCGAGCTCACTCGTCGTGATCTCAGCTACTGGGATGTTCAGGAACAGAAGTGGATTATCCCAGCTGGTGAATTTACTGTTTATGTTGGAAGCTCCAGCCGGGATATCCGCCAACACGGGGAATTTTCTATTGTCAATTCTTGAGATCAACTGCAAGGGCGCTGAATTTCCAGGGTTGTGATTTGTTTGGAGATATTTGACTGAGATCCTTCGAATGACACGTTTTTTACATATCCCACTGCCAATTCCTGAGGCTCCTTTATCGAGAGACCAGAGAATCTAACTCAATACCTAGCACAGCCAGTCCTGGAGAGTATTCACTGTGAAAATTCTATCTTCCAAGGTTTCAAGGTTCTCGTTGGATCCAGAGCTGATCGCTAGGTGTGTACTCGGGATTGAGGCGCCCAGTGAGCCTTAGAAATGGTGCCAAGGACGGGCCTCGGGGGGCGGGGCACTGCACCCAGGCACAAGCCTAGAACTATGAGTTCAAGATTCTAAGGCCCCCGGTGCTGTGGTAAATTATTTGTAGATGGTAATTAATACACGGTCGCGTGCAGGATCAATATTGGATTCGTCAACATACCCTGTCCTTTACATTGAATTCAACCTTGAAAGCATCCACCACTTGATTGCCTAGGGAGGTGAATTATCAATGTACTCCCGAAGTTCTGGACAATCTATTCGTATCCCGGGTTTATTTTAAATCTATTCCTTGCAATAATTGACCTGAAAAGAGGCTCAGGAATAAGAAATGCCTGTGATTGATGTGATACAGCCCCTGAGAATCTGGCGGCCTCGGGAGTAACCCAGCCCCAGCCAGTCATGCTTGAGGATGGCCGGGGAATTCGTAGACGTGACGAGAGCCATTTTGGCGCGCCAAAATATAATTCATAGGATTCTTCTCTCTTGAAGGCGATAGATTCCATTTCTCGTGTAAAATTCCCCAGGCGATAATTCGTATAGGGGCTGGTGGTGCGGAGTACAGCCCGGGGGTACGGGGCAGAGCACCTCGTATCTACCACAAATTGATCAACCAGTCGCATGGGGATTGAATCGTATGTACTACATAAGCGGCAAATATGCAAGGCGCCAGCCCAATGCAAGATTTACATAGCTCTGAGTACATCCATGGATATTACCCCGTATCTTGACATGTACCTCGTAAACAGGGGCAATCAAGTATCCGGGCGCCTTTGCCTGGAATCTGAAATATTGATTCGGGATGCCATTGGTCACATATGTGCGTTTGGCTGGAGGTATAACTGGGGGCGAGGTCTTTCGTTTTACACGAGATATCCTCCTAAGCATTGTTTTGCTGGACCAGGAACTTTCAAATAAATCTTTCGTCCTGCTCAGGAACAGTGTTTCAGCAATCCTCGAAACATCCAAAAATGCAGGTGTTTTCCACCCTTTTGGGGCTGGCTACGCTTTCTTGTATTTCTACTGTCTCGGCCACAGCAACCAACACTCTGGCGAAACCTGCTTTCACCTATGACCAACTTTGGAATTTTCAGATTGCCTTCTGGGACTCTTTCCTGTACCCTGAAAACGTCAAGCAGGTCAAAGGAAACGAGTCTACGGTCTTTACCCCAGAGGTGGGCTTTTTTCACCGCGAATTCCGATGTAAAGCTCTAAGCTGACTCGATGTATAGACTCAAGGACGTGTCGATATCACCCGCACTTTTGACGGCGACGAGCTGAACCGCGAATATATCTACGGCCTATTCTCGGACCCTTCGACAGTCAGTCTCGTGGGAGTTCCAATCGCATACCACATCACCCAGTTTGTGGGAAATGACAACATCACATCTGCCACCACCGTCGTGACCTTCAATTCGACTACATTTGGCGTCACTTTGCCCGTGACGATCGACACCTGGATTCAGTACAATGCGGATGGCAAGATCGCCAGCTACGATGCCACATTCCGGTGGTTTGGATATTTGTTGGACACTTTGCTCGAGGGGGTGGCTGAAAAGATAAACGGAACCTCTGAAAAGGCCCTCGCGTACGTGACCGATACCCTTGCCAAAAGCATCTGTGCGACATCTACATCGCATTGCAAGGTTGAAAACCAGCAGTACGACGATAGCGACGCCTGCTATAAATACTTGACCGAGAAGACTCGATTCGGTCAGCCCCACGAGCTGGGACGCAACACATTACTGTGCCGCTCCATTCACGAGCATATGGTCCAGTATAGGCCCGAGGTCCACTGTGAACACATTGGCCCCACTGGTGGAGGATATTGTGTCGATGATATGACCTACGGGCAGACGGTGCTGCAGAAATATTTCAATCACTCGTGGATTCCGTATGGATATGGCCAGGACCAGAACATTTGGGTTGCCAACTGATCTGATCAACCTGCTGCTTCACCTTGAAATACCTCGCTCTTTCGGTGGCCTAACGGCCAAAATTCTTCTGTCTATATTTTAATGGATCGACACAGAATGCAAATATCAAATACGCTAGCTTTTTGAGAAACATTATTTCTCATCTCAAGGTAGCTCAGAGACTTCTTTCTACACTTCGCGTCGCAGCCAGTCCTGGGCTGAATTAATCTGGATCTTAACCCATAGCCATACGCATATCATTGCCTCCAATGCAAGAGCTTTTCACCTTTCTTCTCAGGAGACTAGAGACCGCTGTGGGAAATCTGACCGGATCAGCATCCTGGGGCTACGGGGGATAACTAGCAAGAAAGCAAAGTGAAGCGCCAGATGACAGGATCTCTTTCGCTTCGTATCTCTCAGTACTTCAAGGTTGGTTTGTTATGTTTTCTTCTCCTCTTCCTTTCTCTTTTCTTTCTTCTTCCTCGCCCTCTACTCCGTACACGATTTTAGCTTCACCTCGGGTTCCTTTGGAGATGACCGGCCCACTAATTTGATGATACGGTGTTCACATGGAGTTTCCTACAATTCCGAGCCTAAGTTCCCTCCCCGCCACCGCTCCATATTTGCGGTGACAAGATCATACATGATTCGGGGGGCTTGCCGAGAACTGCCGAGAGCTGCCTGGAGTTTGATTCAAGTTTTTTTTTTTCTCCGAAAGGAATGTGACTACAGCCACGAGCGATGCACTTTCAAGCAGGTATGGATGTCATGTCGCCTCCAAAGCAACGCCCAAAGCAAGAGGGTGGAATTTACCATTGACCCTGTGATCTTACGTGCTAGGTTGCACCGAAGTCCAGCGTCCTTGATTATGGATTATGATAGCCAAGACGGGATCTGCTCTATGTAGACCAACGCGACAGTATGCGGGGTGAGCCCATACCCAAGGGGGTTGAAAGCTGGCCGAGCTCCAAGCTCCAAGCTCCAGCAGTGATATCACTTGACCCACCTCACGAGAAAAAGTCTCCGATTGTTCTATCCATATTGGGCAATGATCGAGCTATGCATTCCAATCCCCTTGGGAGACCGCCCCTAGCCGTTTGTGTGCTATTCCAGCTCACAATCCTCCGTCGCAGGCCGAGCGAGCTTTCAATTTCACACGCGAAGCACGTCAGTTTTGGCCGTTCATATTCATCATGTACATGGGGGTTCAAAAGAAGGGTCACTCTCCATGTCCAAATATGATCGGTGTGATCTCATCGCTCGCAACCCGAGTTCATGACTGATGAACAGCATGCCTGCTCTTGGACAAGCAGGCACGGGCTTTGCTGAGCTACCAATGTCGGCTAACGTTGATGCTCAAGTGGCGATTATACCGCTCGGTCTTCAACAGTTGCATGCCAGCCCTACAATAACCTCCGCGCGGAAATTCCTTCCGTCACCTGGCTGACCTTTAGAAAGCTTTTTTCTCATCCCTTCCGACGTTTTATCTCCCTTGGCAGAAATCAAACAATGTGACTAGCAAGAGCCCTTTGGTTATAATGAAGAAACAGCTCGTTCCGGTTTTTCGTGGTCCCAAATGACACTCTCAGTTTATCCTACATCATACAGCCGACATGGAGACTAGACGTTCCTCTTACAGCAATTCGCAGCCAGAAAGTGAAGCCCAGATACAACTATGCCCCGAGAAGTTCGAGGTTGCCCCTACTGCGGAGCAGAAATTGCCCCCCGTCGATGGAGGATTCCAAGCATGGATGTTTCTAGGAGCTTGTGTGATGCTAGAGGCACTGATATGGGGTAAAGTCCGAATAAGACAGTGGATGTATCAGGATAGTGGCTAATGATACTACAGGATTTGCCTTCGCATTCGGAGTCTTCCAAAAATACTATCATGCGCGTGAGGCCTTCCAGGGCTCGAGTATGGTTGCCTTTATTGGGACATGTGCCACGGTGAGAAATTAGAGTCTTTCCTGGTTCTTTCGTTAAGTCACTAAAACGGTCTAGGGTATCTCCTACTTAAGCTGCCCACTGGTCCTTATCGCTATGATCCTACTTCCCACTATGGGCCGGTGGTTCTCAACAATCGGATTGACCATGATGTGTCTCTCGCTGGCCCTGGGCTCATTCTCTCAGAATGTCACCCATCTCGTCCTCTCGCAAGGAGTCGGGTTTGGCATTGGCGGATGCATCGCCTACAGCCCATCCATCATGTACATGGACGAATGGTTTGTCAACAGAAAGGGACTGGCCTTTGGTATCACCTGGGCCGGCTCAGGGGTATCTGGCCTCATTTTCCCGATCGGACTCGAGAAGCTACTTGATCGATTTGGATTTGAGACGACCCTCAGGGTCGTTTCGGTCATCATGTTTGTTCTCGCGGCTCCGTTCATATACTTTCACAGGCCCCGTCTGCCAGCTTCAAAGTCAGTGGCTTACAGTCGGCTCAATCTGCGATTCGTATACAACAAAATGTTTATTTTCTACCAGATCAGCAACATCATGGAGGCGATTGCGTACTTTTTGCCCGGAATCTATCTTCCTTCTCATGCGCGCAGTGTGGGTGCTTCGGACTTCGTCTCGTCACTCACTGTGACACTCTTGAATCTAGCATCGGTATTTGGAAGCGTGACTATGGGACATTTGGCAGATCGTTATCACCCAATCACATGCATTACGATATCGACAGTTGGAAGCACGTTGTCTTTGTTCTTCTTATGGGGATTCGCATCCACTATACCAACCTTGTTGGTGTTCTCGTTCGCCTACGGCTTGTTCGCAGGGTGTTATTCAGCTACATGGTCTGGTATAACCAGGGAGGTTGGCCGTGTGAATCCTAAGGCTGATGCGACTGTAATCTTTGGCCTTATTGCTTTCGGTCGAGGTATCGGAAATGTTGTCAGTGGACCGTTCAGCGAGGCTTTGTTGACTGCCGACCCGTTCAAGGGCTCTGCGATTGGCGGCTATGGCAGCGGGTACGGTCTTGTCATATTGTGCGCTGGGATTACTACTTTCATGAGTGGGCTATGTATATTCGCCCATCATTTGAAGATTATATAGCCAGACTTGGTGCGTGCCCACGAGGATGTATATTTTGCGACTGTTTTTCTGAAATGTACATTTCTCTTACACACAGCTTGGATTTTTCGAAAAAAGCAGAAACGAGTATATGCACCTCAGTATATTGGACCCGGGCAAGTTCCAACTGTTTGATTACCTAGGCATGAAATAATTTCCAAGCTGTTGTGTCCGAGATTTTCAGGTAGATGACAAGGTCGCACTTGATCCATACCACGGATGAATCACTCCCAAGGGTGGTTTCCAGCCCAGCACGTGTGTTTACGAGATATTCCAAGGCAAAATTGTTGACCCAAGGTCTGGAACATGTAATTTGTGCGAAATGAGACAGGCTATGTTGTGGGTAAAAGACAGTGGATTAGAGTCGGCATCCAAGTTGTGGCTCTGCGACGGCACGATGCAATCCCAGCCGGTGAGCCCAAACGCGTAGGATTCGCACAGCCTTGATCTTTCAAACTTTATCTGTGTCGAACTTCATAGAATTGATCTCGAATATACAGTTGTGGCCAACGAGTGTTGAATGGTAGACGTCATGGGTGGAAGTCATAGAAATGTGGATCTCCGGATGTCCCGCAGAGCCCTAATTTTATGCTCTATGACGCCAGTACTAAGAGCATTACTGGTTTTTTTGCTCTTGGCTATGGCATATCTCTAATTTCTCTACCGCATGCGTTTGACTCGTGGTCATGACTCAAGTAGGATCCGAAGATTGCGTGTCTCTAGGGATTTAAAGGCCCGGAATCGCCGCTGGGCGCTGAGCGGAGCCCACCTATTCTCACCTCTTCTCAATATAACCAACTTCACATAGCCCGCAGCCTACAAAATCAAAATGAAGTTCTTCAGTCTGGCTGGTCTTCTTTTGACCGCAGTCACTGCCTCGGCAGCGAACTCAAACTGCGCGCCCACATCGTCCGATGCGTCCGTTCTCGAGTTTGCCTGGGGTCTGTCTGACTTCATCGGCGGATACTACAACTCAACTGTCAACTCTACTTTCTCTTCCAACTCCAACGCCACCATTGCCGCCTACAAGAAGGTCCTCTGGGGTGTCGAGAAAGAGAACACCCTCGGCAGCGAAGCCATCGAGCTCCTCAGCAGGAAGGTTACCGAATTCTCGGAACCTGATTGCCAGTTCAACTACCCCAAGGTCAACACAACTCAGGCGTGGGCTTGGTATGCCTACCACTTCGAGGCAACTGTTACCGGAGCTTTCATCGGCCTTGCTGGATACACCCAGTCACCCGAAGTGTCCTTCCTCATGGCGCGTCTGGCTGCGTCGCACAGCGCTCACGCTACCCTGATCGGAAACAAGGTCAACTCAACCCTGTTTGCGCAGAACGCCACTTCTCTTGTTGGAGCCTATTCGCCTGCTCAGATTCTCTCTACCCGCAACCAGACTGGCAGTCTGGGTCTTTACCTTGGAGAATGCCTCACGGCCCCTAGCAGCCCCTGTGGCTCTTTGAGAATCGGACCTTTGGCTGCGACACCGACTTCTTCTGTCGTTGCAGGTACCTCTTCGGCATCCGGCTCCAGCAGCTCTGCTGCTGCTAAGAAGTACTACTGATCGACTCGGATCATGTGAAGGGGGAGAAGCTTGAAGCAACCAGACCTGAAATTTGGCTTGGCTGTTATGATGTTTGCGAAATAATTAATGGTAATTTTGATGTATCTTAGGACTCAATTAAGGCTCGATGATAATTTTGGGGCTATAACTGGCTGTGCAGCCATCCATCTATTGAAGGTTCGTTGTAAGGAGAGTTCACTGTACGTGTCAAGGGCTAGGTATGGGCACCAAAGCAGGAGAGAAGAGATTGATTGAAAGTGCCAGGCCCGAAGGCCACTATTTCTGTCTGGGGACCGCTTTCTTCCTAGGCACTGGTGCAGGCGGCGTCCCGCTCTTCACCAGCGCCTCGTCTAAAAATCCGTGTTGTGACAAGCGACATCGTCAACCTGGAAGAGCTCTCCGATTCTGTCATCCCTCCTGATTTTTCGGGGAACGTTGTCATTGTCGGTAACCTGGACGCTAGTGAAGTTCGCGTCCACGATTTATGATTGAACGACTCCGTGTGACAGCCCTGGAGGTCGGGTTGGAACAAGTAAGGTCAACCATCACCGCACAAGCTCATTTGCGCTTCAGCCATGCGCTTTCGAAGGCCGTGAATTTGTTCATTTCAGGAATCAAGTTTCTGTCCATGGGTGCTGACAGATTCTCAATGGCAGACGTGTCAACTGCCCTCGCCCTCCCCGCTCTGGAACCACCATATCCGGGAGAAACGAGAAGAGAACAGAAAGAGACCCAGTACGCAGCCTCTGTGACATCCCCCCTAAAAGCCTGAAAGGTCGGGGAGAAGTACTCAAAGAGAACCAAAGAGCGAGATGACTCAAGTTTTGACTCAAGAGTCGTTCTACCATTTCCCTCTCGTCGATAGAGACTAATCCAACCTCTCCTGCTTCCGGGGGAGTGCTGCTGGTGATAACAGTTACTTTTTCTGATTTGAGAAGATTCAGTGGTTATAATAATCTCTTGGATTGATCCTGCCACCCGTTTGAACGTCATATCACAAGCAAAGTATTTAGCTTTCGCGAGATGTTGTGCTTGTTCGACAGTCATGCAGACTATCCGAAGATTCATTCCATCTTGGAAGAATTCTTGAATGTAAGCATCCGGTTTATCTTGATGATGTATCAGATACTCGAAAAGTGCCCCTAGTAATTATCAGTAACTACTAGTAGCTTCTAGAAGTATTATACTTACCGCGAAGTCCAACATCAAACTTGTTGACAATGATCTTTTCCTTTGCGGCCCTTCCCAGTTGCTTTGCTTTGTATTTGTCTTTCTTTTTCATGAATGGTTTGGGCCCAAGCGAACTGATTCCTGAGGAATCTTCCGAGCAGTTCGTATCTCTCCAGGCTGAGAACCTTGGAAAGAAGCAAAAATGACCCGAAATCCCAGAGGCAATCCACAAGAAATAGTATGTGGCTTCCCTCATCGATCTTGGCCCAACTTCCTTCTACTCCAATGTTTCAACGCTGTTTTCTCCAGGTGAAGAAAAGGGCGAAACAACAGAGGAATGATACCCATTCCTGACCAGTTCACTTTTCAGCAAGACTCCCTCTCTTGCTCTCCTTCCTCGTTCTTTTGTTTAGACCACAGCTTCGGCTTTTCCCTTCTCTTGAGCAACCTCGAACCATGGATGGATGGCGGTGTTGCGGCTTCAACTGGAGGAAGGACATCAAACCAGACCTTCGGCATCGTTAGACACACACGGCCGTTCAAAAGAATCCCACGAAGTCGGTAACAACAAATTTCAAGATAACCATGTACGTGCAGGGCCCAGGAATCTCATGCTCACAAGTCGCGGGGGCCGCTTGGGTGAGCATGTGCGGCGCTCTTTCGATTATTGCCAAGCATCCACAGCGCTATCGTTTGGTGCTAGTGATAGAAATCATGTGATGGATTTCTCTCTGTACCTAGATCTTCTTGCTTTCCTTTCTCTTTCTTTCCTTCTTTGTGCAATAGAACTCTCGTTTTCGTATGCCAATCCTTTTACCTAGCTTTATGAGGTTATGAGCCCGAGGTCGACAAAGCAGCTTCCGAATGCGGTCCCGCCCAATCGGCGTCACTGTATCCATGGAGAACGCCTTCATGGCCTTTCTCGTAAAGGATGCATAATGCCTTGGTGCCCGCTAGATATCGAAAGACTCTCTTGATCGCTGCATCGTGTTGAGGGCCAGGATTCGTCGCAAAACGTGCCAATCCTTTTGCCTAGCTTTATGAGCTAGGTTTCTCCCGGCATTTTTGGAAAGGAAATTCAGACCCAGCACGGCCATCACGGGAGCCGTATCCACCTCACCGAGACTTCAGTATAGGATGTTAGCCAAACACTTTCTGTTGCGGTCTTCATTAATATTCACTTACGTATCTCGCCCCTTGCTGGGCATTCACAGTGTCCTTCGTTTCCTGCTGTAACCCTTGTCCACGAAAGTCAAGGCAGAGTGATTCCAAGGTTAATGGAAGCTCAAAGCCTGAGATGTTTGCCGGTCCAATGGCTGGAATCATCCGAGGTAAGCTTCGTATTGAAAGCACCAGCTAAGGCAGTTGGGATGAGTGTCGCTTTCCAAACTGACTGAAATGAAACTGATTATTCTGTGGCATCATGGTTAGGAACAACTAGCCTCTGCTCATTCCTCGGTGTAGAAATAATACACCCTCGACTCAGGATCGTACCTGCTATTGTTGGGAGTCATGTGCCCAGCACATGGTCCCGTCTTTGGTAGCTCGTTTAGTTCTCTGTCAGTAGCAGATAGTCTTGCTTCTTCCCTTCCCGTCAGTGAATTCAGTAAACTGGTTGAATTCACTGACGGGAAGGGAAGAAGCAAGACTATCTGCTGCTGAGATGAGTGGAGCACTCAAAACAATTCCAATGATATCTTCCCCGGTACAACCTCCGTCGATGAAATTGTCGACAAATGCTCGCGGGGGAAAATCGCGAGCCACCAGCAGGCTGCAAAGGGGCGCTTCGCAATGTCTGCCTTCACTTTCTACCCAAATAGCTTTCAGCATATACACAACACAACACGATACTGCCTTCAAGAGAGTGTTTCGTTATCTCGCTGGCACCAAAACATTGTGCATTCTCTATGAGAAGGGCCATCAAGGTGTTCCTCGTGGATATAGTGATGCTGATTGGGCAGGGCCCCATTCAGAAGCAGCCTTGTCCACCTCAGGGAGTCAGGATACATATTTTACCTGGCTGGCGGTGCCATCTCATGGGCTTCGAAACAGCAGACTTGTGTCGCACTCTCTACAACTTGGAACGGAATCGGAATACGTCGCGGCTTCTCTTACGGCACAGGAGGCAGTCTGGTTGCTTCGCTTGTTGCAAGAACTGGATCAATCTATCCCGCAACCGATGGATATCCATGTTGATAACACTGGAGCCATGGCGTTAGCAGTGAATCCTGCATTTTGTTCCCGAATTAAACACATGGCGATTCGATATCATATTATGAGAGATCTCATAAAAAATGGAAAGATTCTGCTACGGCAGACGCCATCGGAAGACATGCTGGCTGACGGCTTAACAAAGCCACTTGCCAAGCCCTGGAGACCAAATTCCTCCATGCAATAGTTGAAAATTTGACATATCTATGTATTGACTTGGTCATTTAAATGGAACTCACTTCTGCATCCTTTCAAAGGTTTTAGTTCTGAGGTTTGACAAACGAGAGTGCAAACATTTAGTTCCTATCCCATAATGCTGTTCAGTACGTTCAATTATCCAGAATTTATAGGTTTACGCATACTAGAGAAACCATTAAGAAAGAATTCCCGAGTTCGTAAGAGAAGGAATGACTGAAGCAGGAGATGTAGGAGTCTCAATACTTCAAGTCAAGGATATGTCCTGAGAAATCTGACCTTGTTCCGAGCACACATCTAAAGGGCAGTATAGTTTCCCTTCTGCTGGAGACTGTCAATCCTACCCAACAAGAACTCCAGCTGTCTGTACGCCGCACCAGGAACATACTGAGGAATCTCATGTCCAGACCCGTACACAGAGCTAAATGTCAGACCACGCTCCGTGTGGGCGGTTCCAAGAATTCCAGCGCCAGCATCAGCAGTCCAGGGAATCTTTGTTGCACCATTGGCAATCTGGTCCAGTTCATCCGTGTATGGAACAATCAATGGCTCGATAGGTGGCTTTTGGAAACCCTGTGCGCCATTCCAGGTCATATTCTGGATCGTGGCGAGGCTGCCATTCATGAAGAGCAGGAAGTCATACCATCCATGACCAATGAGAACATTATTTGTGCGCTCAATGACGCCGGGTAAGGGGCCCAGAGCGCTTGGTGGAGATTGATCACCGTCGGGGAAGATACTGCCGCCACAAACAGCGTAGTTGGTTGGTGGGACGTGAAGCGCTTTTTGGACGGCGGTTTCGTTGAAGTAGTTATTTGGTCCACCTGCTAGTGATGGGAAGCCCATTTCGCTCCATAGGAATGGACAGAAGTCTGTTAGGTGGTACATGTTGAAGCATGGGTTGATGTAGGTGGCTGCTTTGACGACCTGGTCCCATACATCGCAGCCAGGCTTTGTGTAGTCTGGGGCAACTGGGAAATGCTTTGGGGGTGGATATTGCAATGCAGAGTCGAGGAACTTGGTGTATCCGCATTTGTCGGAGCGCTCGTTGATCTCTGTCATGAATGTGTCGTTCAAGCCGAAGACTGACGAATAATGATTCAATGCCGCTACGGTTGGAGCTGTGAATATTTGTTAGCATGATGATTGTCGTTCTCGATCTTGAACTGACCGTAAATCATGACATTATCCTCATTGATGGAAGGATCGTTGATCTGGATACCCTTGAGGTTGTAATGCGTGGTGTCGTTGCGATCTAGCATGCCAGCGGCCAGATATGGAATATACTGGCCTGCATAGCTCTCTCCAGTGATGTAGACCTTGTATCCCTGCATGCTGAAAGTCTCAATGAACCCCTTCCAGAAGTCATTGAATTGATTGGCGACATCGATTTCATCTTGGACTGTAGCCGGTCCGGGAGAGAAGCCAGTGCCAGCGGGTTGGTCAATGTAGACAAGATTTGTCAATTTTGTCCACGAGTAAGGGTTTCGGACGGGCTCGTAAACGCCCGATTGCCAAAGAAATGGACCGTTTTCTTGTAGGAGACCATCCAGAGAACTGCACCCGGGGCCTCCATTCAACCAGATTGTAATCTTAAGCACGGTTAGGATGAGGGCAGCAAACCATTGGGATACAACTCACTTCTTTATCCGCGGCTGGATTTGTGGATGGAAAAAACCAGAAGAACAGACTTGAGTTCCCACTGGGGGTGTTGGGAAGTAGACCAGCATAGCTTTCGCCGATGTCGAACGGGACGTGAGGGAAATGGGTTCCGTTGACTTGGAATTCTAAAACGAGTTAGTTCTTTCTTTGAATTAATTTCACTCTTATTTCACTCATACTCGCGGTGTGGTTGTTCAGGTATTGATGCTCGCGACCGGATGGGAGCTCTCGCTTTCGCAAAGCTCTAGCAGGCGGTTTCACAGATGCAGCCCTGCGATGTGGGCTTTGGAGTGCAGCTGCAGTGGCAACCAAAAGCGTGAAAGGGCCCCAAAACTGCATGATGGTTTGGAGGTGAGACAGGTGATCTCTAGGTCAACTTGAAGAGCAGCAGGCTTCTCATTTATGAACTGCGATTGATCGTCAGGGAGGCTGCAGCTTGTCGACACTATATTCTCGTGGAGATTACCAGGGACCAAGCTTTGCCAATGCGGTTGCCAGCCGCCTCTAGCTGCCCTTAGTGGGACCCGCTGGCCAGCGTCCATTCGTTCAAGTGGGCGGGGAACCACGAGAGCCGAAGGAGATTGCAACGTCGCAAGTGAACTTGGTGATATTCAAGGCCCATGTCGTCATGTCCCGTTGAGGGCTGTGGGGCGATGGGTTTTACTCCGTCGGAGTCCCTCGCTGTGCCGTATCGTGGCTCCACAACTACTCGTGCTCGGCTATGTGGTGATGTTGATTTGAAATGCTGTTGCCTGCATACGATTTCTTAATTTGTTGGTTCAAATCCTCATAGAGTGTCGTTCTTTGTCCGTAGATAATTTCCTCGTCAGGGCGGAGGGAGTCCGAAGTACTCGTAGCACGTCTCGTTTGAATCACCGAAATATGCAATAAAAGTGAGGGTGGGACGATATTGCAGATGAACAGCCGAGATTCATCACATCGCATTTGTACTGTAGACCGATTGTCATAGTTTCCTAAGCAGCAAAATATGCCGAAAGAACTCCGGGGCTCATGGTGCTTAAGCCAAGTCGACTCGCGGATAGTCTCGGCTCGGTGGGCCTGATCGGCGATGACTCTACTTGGGAGCCACACGCCCCAGGCCCCGGGAGGAACACGCTGGTTTCCGATATTAACATGAGCACGGAGTAATTAATTCCTCACTTCGCAACAGGAAATATCCTCGAAGGTGGGGGTAACCATGTTGCTCGGAATCGCCAAAGGACGAAACCACGATAATGTCGGGCTAGGCCCCAAAGCGGTATATGCCCAAGGTCGTTTGTTCCCTCTTACAACGTTTTTGCCCATGCAACGCTGTCTTGGGATATTTGCTCCGCTCAGAACCTCTGTCTAAGCCATGATGTGAATCCTTCTTCCGAAGCAGACCGAGAGATGTTCACCACACTTCAAATAGAGGAAGATTCAAACTGGCGATATTTCCAAGGTTGCAATCCTCGATGCCGGCAAACGACGACTCGAAATGTCTTCCCATCGCTGTCAGAGGCAGCCCGGGCTTCCCGTAACTTATTCCGAAGTACCTGAAGTTGATGTCTTATTTGTACCTAAAGCAGTCGCTATCTTTTCGGGCAACACTGGCGCGTGAGTACCTTGCGATTCCCTCAACTTTCCTCCAGAAGCACAGGATGGATCACGATATTACGATTTAAACGAGTCAAGGTGGCATTCCTCCACACCCGAGCTGGCATTTTTGAGTGAATCTGGGGGTGACATGGAAAGCTCGTGATCTGCATCTGCGAGGGGGTGTACTCCGTACTGCGGTGCCGATCGGCACTGTACAACAGGTGACATTTCTCGTACTCGTAACGCCAAGGTCGGGGATTCTGGTGAAAGTGAGCGAAATATTCTTCCTGAACCGAGGGTGTGCTGGATCATATCGGCCCAAGCGAATCAAAAATAAATCCAAAAATAATAGGTGTCTGTTATTGCCAAGGTACATGCAGTAGTAAGTAGTATACAAGAAAAAGAAAAGAAAGCCCAATATTCAACGCCCGGAACCCATCAGGTCACCGTCTCTAGTGGCGCAAAGTCAGAAGACCCCCGGAAAAAGAAAAAGAAAAAAAGATACAAACACCAAAGAATGTATCTAACCCGGAACCCCGAACCCCAAGTGTCTTACAGACATTATCCAACCAAAACAATTAACGTCAAAGGTCATAAAAGGCATATCGTTAGGTCGTGAAGAGAGTGATCAAAGAGGCTGGCTTAGGCGGTGCCGCGTCGTTTCTTGAAGCGCATACTGATGCTCTTGCGAAGTTGGGAGAATGGGTTGACTACCGGGCGATTGTAGAATGGGTCATTCTTGAAGTCTTCGTCGGTAAATTTCTAACCTGGAATTAGTGCATGTGACACAAGATTTCGAAGCATGAGTCTTACCGTGCCAGGAAGGCGCATGAAGTTGCCGGCGAAGTCATTCATCATGTTTGAGCCTTCTTCATAACAGTATTCTTGGCCATTGCGGTCCGTCGTGCCAGGGGGGTAGAAGGCGACACCATCCAACGGTCTGTGACTGTTGACAGCATCCGCAATTTTGTGCTGGGGAGTTGCGCGCAGCGCCTCGGCGTTGGATTCTCTAACAGCTTCCAGTGGGCTGGATTGACTGAACCGGTTCCGCTCGGGCCGAGCGGCATCATACGGACCTTCGTGGTGATATGAGAAGGCAGTCACGTTGTCCAGTTGGTCGATAATGTCCGGCTGTACAAGCTGTGAGTGCCGAAGGGATTTGTGAGAAGTAGATCGGCGGCGGCGGGTCGACGGATGACGTCTCGGCTCCACCGGATGATGCTCGGGGGTGCCGGAATACCAGATGGAAGGCGCGGAGCTCACAGATTCACAGCGCGACCGCCGAGAGCAAGTCGAGGGCGCAGGGGACATGTGTCTGGCGTAAGGGTTGTTGCTGCCCACGTTTGACACCCCGCTTGAGTGATTCAAACTAGGATTGTTGAAGGGATGGTGGGGATGGTGGCGTGAAGCCATGGAAATGCAATCGACCGTCATCGTTGAGCTGTACCTCACTATTGCAATGCAGAAGGATTCGAGGCGAAGAGAACTCTCGAAGATCGGGTTGAGGATCAAGTATAAATACTAGATCAACACGTGGGGCTGAGCAGTGATGCAGGGTAAGCTAGTACGAGAATATAAGAGTCAAGTGGGCAGCCCTGGAGTTATGCGGCGATAGGTCAGCTTAATAGAGGGCAGCTGCGGCCGTGACGTGACGACTTGCGTACGCCATGACCTAAATACGGGGATTGGCAGACTTTTGCCAATGAGCGCTTAGACACTTTTCTTAGACGCCCCGGATTCCGTGGATTCGGCGATCCACTGGAAGCCCTGGAAGCCCTGGACCCTGGGTCTACAGGGCTTAGGGTCCTATGTCATCTCTGTGATGTAGTATAACCTCACTGTGTAGGCTAGACCGTCTGATGTAGTAGATTCAAACATCTACCGAGTTCCTTGAACCCCACTTGGAAAATTTCTCCACGATGTGCCATGAAAATGTAAATATGCAAGGCCGATGTTGCATCCACATCCGAGACTTCCACGCATGGATCGACCCCTATGACGATATTTGCTTTTTATCACCTCCACTCTGGCTTGGCTAGGAATATTTTGCTCTCTTAATGTTTGGATTCTTAAAACTCTATGAGATTCACACGGTTCCTTTGATAATCGGCAATGACTCGCTCATATTTAAGCTCATCAACTAGGGGTAGCGCCCGCCGATTTCACCTAGTGTCGCGATGGCGTCTAACCTAACTGGCACCCCTGACTTGGTCTAGATCATTCAAAAAACTATAACTCCTTACTCGGTAGACTTCTCCATATTCCGACACCCTCGTTCCCTCGGGTACATTTTCTTTCACCGCTTCATGCTGGTTGTTACTAGATTGATTTAGCGTCTGTTAAACTCCCACTCTCATCAAGGAGTACGGAGTACAGTATCGCTAACACAGGTCGCTTTGTCTGTGTCTCATGCACAGCGATACGTACCCCGTAAATTGTTGAATCTAGGGTTGAGGGCCCAAAAGTCATAATTTTGTCCGTACCTACATTTGAGACGGGTAGGGCGATCCATCCTCGGTCCGGATGTAACTCTTGACCTACAACGTCCATTGCGAAAAGTCTTCTTCTCGCTTGATAGCCCCAATTGAACCAGGGGTTTCTATCAGCCTCGATTTTTCGTTTCTTTCCCTTTACCCCAGGTGTCGTACGGAGTACATGGTTTTCCTGTACCCCGTACATAGTACCTGTCACGTGTCACGGCAAAGGCTCCAATGCATGTGAACTGTACTCCATGACATTTTTAGTATTCGGGACAACTGATGTATCAAGTTGAAATAGGCGATTCCAACCTTCGTACTCCGTATGGGGTATTGAATACGGGGTGCAGTAGACAGCGCCTTCCAGGGGAGTATCCCGGCCAGACAGGTTTCTCCCCGATTGCCTGGGTAGTTAATATCTTGATGAAAATCCAAATGGAGGATGTCGGTGTCCATGTTCGTCCAAAACCTGAGTGGTTCCGGAGTACTGAAAAGCAGAGGTCAGATTTGCGAAGAAACGGAGGGCTACTCGTAGTCATTATGCCTTTGCGAGGTGTTGTATGGAGTACCGTAGCTTCGAACAATGGTTGGCGCAAATATCATGCATGACAACCTTGGATTGACATCTGGAAGAATTATGGGCGACCGTAGCTGGTCAGCTTGCTCGGCATGATCTCAGACGGGAGAGCAGATCCGCTAATATGAATAGGCCCTCGAACCTGCCCAGGTGAACTGTGTCCGATCTGTAATGTTGGGAAGTGTTAAGCTTGGAGCCCTGGCGTCCGTTGGAGTAGGCACCCCGCGGTGATTGGTGAATCCGCCCCCACTATCAGCTATCCGAGAAAGTCATTCGGTTTGCTTCCCAAACAACCAGTCTAATGAGATGCCCCTTGTCAATTATTCTGACTCGGAGTCCGAATCAGAGACACCACCTCGCCCGGTCAAAAAGTCTTGCCATAGCAGTTCCCAATCAGCGCTGCCGCCTCTCCCTGCGGCGTTCCACGACCTCTATGCATCAACGACTCGCGTGAGCGTTCAAGATGATCCTAGTCTACATGGTGGCCGAAAACGCGTCATCCCCCATGTCGAAGGGAACTGGCCAACACATCTCTACCTAGAATGTAGGTTCCTGACCTTCTGTCATTTGGCCTAGGCGGCAGCTGAGTTTCCATGGCAGGGTACCCGGTGAAAGAAGATTTGTCACTCCTCGCAAGCCTGATTCCTCGGTCTGTGACTACTCCTGATGATAGCTCGACTCAAGTGCATAGTCTATTGCATAGCGACCTCGGTGCGCAGCTACCACTTCATATCAGCTTGTCTCGACCGGTGGTTCTTCGTACCGAGCAGCGCACTTCGTTCACGGAGAAGTTGCAAAATTCTATCAAGGAATCACATATACCCCCGTTCGTATTGAATGCTTCATCTTGAATTGAATGTGTGATCTCATGCTTCGACTAGGTTCAAAACGCGGCCCAATGTCCTCTACTGGGCGTCGAATTATGAGAAGACACGCTGGTTCCTCGTCTTCAGTGTCCAAAGACCTCTACAAAACCATTTGAATCGCCTGCTTAAACTATCAAATGATGCGCTGGGTCAGTTCGACCAGCCGCCGCTCTACGCAGGCTCTCGTGCCCACGGGCAACAGCAGCAAGCGTCATCTATTGACGAAGATAACGACACTAACACCGGAGATTTCTCTGGGTGCTTCCATATCTCCCTGGCTTGGAGCTTGTCGGAGCCTAGCTCCAGAGATCGTGATAGACTTGCCCGTATTGATCTGCAAGCTTTGAGAGATATCCAAATCGGATTCGACAGTATGAAAGCAAAGATTGGCAACAATGTCACAAGCATACCATTGGATAGTAGCCTGAATTGAACCTCTCGATTTAAGATCTTGCAATATTTCTCCAAGTGATCCCTGAGGCCTCGGTGGGTAGCCTTACTCGGAAATTGGCGTGATTTTACCGTCAATATTCAAAGGCACGCTGACAGAAGATGGAGTAATCTCGATTAGTAGTCACTATTATCTACCTTGCCCCCAAATACATGGCAGTTACTGCAGATTTCATTTCGCATACATAGAAGTAGATTGTTCTGAATAGAAAAGTGACTGGCTGGCCAAGATACCGTAACGTAATTACGTTAGCGTGACCAACGCGACCGCGTCTCCAAATGTTCAGTTTCCCCAGCTCAACTTTCTTCTTCCTCACCTGCTCACGATGCAGGTTCCCAACGTAACTTTGGTGAGTTTTGCCGGATTTTCTCTTCGGAGTTTCATTTTATTAATCACTCATAGCAGGAGGATCTCCAGGCTTTCCAAAGAAAGCACTTCCCCAGCGACCAGACACACCAGCCATCGATCCTAGAAACCGACGTGGCCACAGATGAAGATCTCGGGTGCTATCCAGACGGGGTGAAACGAACGCTCACAGATGAGCAGATTGAAATGTTCAGACACAGCGAGATTCATACCTTGCTTCGCAAGAGGCAGCTGCAGGATGACAACGCAGAGTACGAGGCTCGGACAAAGATGGCTGCGCAGGATATGAAAGAGTCCCAAGAAGACACGGTGCCAGAGAGTCAACATGTGGACTCAGAAGCAGCTACTAGACCTAGCAGCGATCACCAAGGACAACTGGAGCATCAACAGGGAAACAACACCCAGCGCGCTGGTGCTGTCACTGCCACTACAGAGCCCTTAGACTATGGGGATGCAAGTTCGACTGCTCAAGCCCCGGCAGAAAACCCACAGATCTCTCGGTCACAATACCGAGGTCGCAAGATTATCTCCTATGATGACTGATTACCTCGCGACATGTGCCATGTCACAATTATCTCCCCCATCCAACAAGCACCGCTTACACTTCAACGCCTCCCATGAACCTCTGTGTGATCAATGGCGACTCAGCTCTCCGCTCTGTCCCAGCCATCAAAACTGTGAGTTCCCTCCTTTCTACACCCCTTGCCTGTTTATGATGAATACCTATCGTATATCATCCTTAGCCGGAAAGCCACACCATCTGCGGATGTGCGAGGCATTGCCGACCATAATCTTCTCTCTGAGGCCTACTTGAAACCCTACAAATCTCTGCACAACGGTTGGGTTATATATTAACGAATCGTCAGAATTGCAGGCTCGGTAATCAATCTCACGCTTGAGCTTGGCTCGCACGGCCCACCGTTTCCTCGCCAGCCTGTCAAAGGTAAGCAAGTCCCCAGCTTCTAGGTCCCCGCATATCTCATTTCCACCTTGCTATGCCCGCGTGATGTTTGCAATAAACGTATTTGCTACTTCAGAGCCTCTCGGGCCATGAGACAATCTTCACCATTTGCCTGATGGGTATAGCATCGTGACAAGTATACACTTTGGAACAGGATGCTGACGTACTATCAGGATTGTAGGTTTCTTGCTGTTTGGCTCAGCCAAACTGCTTCAATTCGGCTTGATTGGCTCAATACCCGCAGCAAGGTGAGTGGTCAAAGCCCTGTGCTTGCCCAACACCCCGAGTTCGTTGCTGTGCCCGCGTGATGCTTGCAATAAACGTATTTGCTACTTCAGAGCCTTTCGGGGCCATGAGACAATCTTCACCTTTTGCCTGATGGGCACAGCAACATCTCTTGGTGTTTCCACGCTTGGAAATAAACCAAACATGTCGACTTGAAAGCATGTCTCTTGTGACCTTTACTGACAAGGCACCTACCAGTCCCGAGGTCTCGAAGCCTACTTCGTGTCATCACCCCGAGGCGCGAGGGCTTTTCTTGATTGATCTTCGACTTGACATCTTCTACCTGGATGGGTTGTCCTATGCAGGACTCACTATCAACGTGGTTTATTCCGTGTCAGTGCTGGCTGACCATGGCTCTTCAAATGCCATATGCCGACGAATGTCACTATTTTCTACCTTTCACAATGCACACGGAGCTAGTCGTGGCCCAGGCCGAAGATCTGGCTGTGCACCAGCCAACCTCGTATATACGGTTGCATCCGAGGCGCCGCCATATAACGCAGGTCGGCGAGGGTTACAGCCAAATCTTTGGACTGGGTCGCTCGTAGTCTCGTGACCCAGACGAAGGATCGCCTATAGCTTCATATGTCCCTATACCCTCCGGGGGGTCTTGGGGATAGGGGCTTTGTGGTGATCGGTCAGTTGGACGTTAATTAAAACAACAAGAACATCAACAACATTGCGCGGTTTCCCCACTACACTAGGTACCTCCGTGCTGCTGCTGCTGCTGTTGTTGTTGTTGTTGTTTTAATTACCCTCCAACGGCAGGATCAGTACAGAGCCCCTCTCCCTGAGACCTCCCTGGGAATATGGGAACGTGCCAAGCCATGGAGTGCGCAGTGTGATAGATCAACAGGCGGTCTATGGATAATTCAGCATTATGGCTATACCTAGGTACAACCTGACTCCGCGCGGGTTTAGCAATTCAGAGACCTTCGGCTTCTTTACCACCCCATGCTCTCCTCTCCCTAGCCCTGGGCTTTGGCCCTCTCATCGTCCTGTCTGCGTCATACCGCCAGCGCCCTCTTCACATTTCACTAGGTAGTTATGTAGGTGTCATTTGGGCACTGTATCCCATGGTCGCTGACATCCTCGTTTGAACTTGGAAGGCTCTTCTGAATGTTCTTAGCCTCTGTGGTGCTGCCTAGATTCAAGCAAATAGACTCTAGACATGATCTATGATCTTCGAAGCTTTTGTTGAGGGCAGTACTTTTACGGTCAGCTTGTGCGCCTGTGATGTATGGAAATGTTGTATGTGCATTTTATCTCCCGTAGCTCCGCTGTGGTGTGGTCTATGTTAAATGGTATATGTATGCAAAGCAATAAATGCAAGTCCCAAGTCGAAGCTCAGGAATGGTGAATATTAAGACAAGTGCTCAAGATGCAAAAACGCCGAAGGCCCCTTTTATGCCCAATATGTGCAAACCAAGTTAAATCTTGGTGAATGATTATGTGCAATGAAATCAAGCATTGTTCGCGCAAGAGAAACTTGCGGAGCTGTTGTCGGCGCTGAGTGCTTTCCCAGAAACCCAGAGACCGAGGCCACACTAGTGAGATGTTAGTGCTGATCAGATATAGGGGATGAGTTGACTTACCAGCACAGCAGCGATGGCAACGATAGTCACGTTCAAGGCAGTCAGAGCAATCTTTTTGGGGGAAGAGAACCAAAGGCCCTTGTTCATGTACAGCCAGAAGATACCGCTGAAGCCGTATGTGAACCAACTAGCGAACAGGGCAGTCTAGATGTCGTTAGCGGCGAACTTTAAGGTTTCGATACCAGGGCACACATACGATCAAAGTGAGGAGGTTGCTGAACACCGGGATGGCGGTGGAAACAATCCAGGCAAGAACCCACATGGCGAGGGCAATGCCAACCCACGAACCCCAGGCGATCCAGTCACGCTTGTGCATGCGGTCTGTACCCGAGAAGATGCGGAGGTAGACGGACTTGAAGGCGACGTGGCCGTTGATGACACCGGCGATGATGATCTAAACATGTCAGTCTTCCAAGGCTCGATGGTTGATGTACGTATGGCAACTTACAGTAGGCAAGGCGATACCGTATGCAACCTTGGCTACAACTGGTGAAGCTGAACCCAGTGCTGGGGAAGTAACATCGCTTCCGGCATAGCGGTAGATGACCAGAGAAGCGGTGATGTACAGGCCCATATCGATACCCTGCAGCAGGCAGAGGGACTTGGTGAAGTCCTTGGGGTTCTTCAACTCGGCCATCAAGCCGAAGAATGCGGCGTGGCCGCAGAAGGCGAAGACAATGTTGCACACGGCAGAGAAGCCATGGTACAGGTCTGTGTCGACGACTGCGACGACGCCGCTACCAGGCTTGGTGATACCGACCGCGATCATGACGATAATGACTGAGGCCATGATACTTCCGAATGCTGCCGATTCTGTTAGTGTATGACTGGTGGGGTGCATTGGAAACACATACAAACTAGAGACAGCCATGACATCTTGACGAGGGTGCGAGGCAGTGACAAGATAAAGGAAATGAGCATGCCAACGATACCGAAGACAACGGAGCAAGTTCCGTGATCGGTGATGGTGTTCATGGCAACGGTGAACGTCAACAGATGGCTGGACATGATGAAGACAAAGAAGATAGTCCAGGCACCGCCGACGAGTTCTCGACCCCATTTGCCTCCAATCACCTCACCGGCGTCTGCCATTGTCGAGATATGAGGGTATTTCAACTTCATCTGCCCAATCACGTAGCCGGTGTATGTGGCCAGAGAGCCTAAGAAAAGTAGGACGAGAATCGCACTAGAAGCTATTAGTACAATCCATCCATAGAGATGACCGGCAACGTACGGGACAAGACCCAGACCCGCGACGGCGGCGGGCAGCGAAAGCACGCCTAGCGACACGGTTTCGGCGACCATCACTGGGAAGAAGTTAGATTATATTCGGGAGAGGTTATATTGTTGACGACATACACAGTCCGCATTGCCTAGACACAAAACCGATTAGTTCGAAAGCTATCGCAGATCAGGGTTATAGAGACATACCACCACTTCAGCACTTTATATTTGACCTCGGCGAACTCTTCGTCACCGAAAGCATCTTGCCTATTCTGAGGGATCTCCAGAGACTTCTCAGAGTCGATGGCCTCATTGGCATCGAGGCTCTTCCTTACAGAAGGGGAGCTCATGGCGGAAAGGGATATGGACAATGGGTCTATACTTCAAGATGTATGACGTCGAACCAGCCGAACAAGACCAAAAGTTTAAAAGCACGCGAAAGATGTTGAGATCTTCGCAAAGAATGCCTATGACAAAGTCACAAAGAAAAAAAAAGATAAAACACTCTAAGCTATGAAGCCCAAATCTCTCAGGATTAAAGAATCCGCCACCCTAAAGGGAAGTGGGCCGCCGAGTCGCGGACCGAGACGACGAATCACCACGACGCGACGTAATAAAAATCTGAAAACGGTCTTAGTTAACTGGGTCTTTTGCGTCAAGTTTGCTGTGAAAAACTGGGGAAATTGAAAACTTCGCTCCGATGCCGGCCTCCTATATAGTAATCCTATACAACTTATGATGCTGCTGAGTTAGGGGGTATGGGAAGAGACTGCGCTCGAAATTTCTAGAGGTGCTGAGCTCCATACAGATTGTACTCTATAAAGTGGATTCTACTCACCAGATAGCTAATTTTGTCAAGCTAACCTCTTTTTGATCTGCAGGGTTGATGGCGTGCATGATGTTAGGGCCCATGGCGCCTAAATGAAGGCCCGGCTCAATCGGGTCGGAGCCGGAGAGGCAGCTCCGGTTCTCAATTGGTACATGTTGGTCATTCTGCTGGATTCGATCTACTAGTACTAGTGTGTATGCTTGATCTGTGTCTCCGCGTTCGATTGTAGTAGTCGGCATACTAGTTAACTATGTAATGGCGCTGCGAACTAGACATTTACCTAGGTATGGATGTTGTCGCGGTCCTCGCCACGTCATTCGACCTCCTTGGGCGGATGATATCATGTCAATATCAACAATGCACTAGAATATCATGCTAATACTCCTCGGCAGTTCTAGTACATCTAATGAACATTGTGGGACACGTCTGTTGCCCTTTGGTTCGCATAGCCTTGTTGGGCATACAGCACCCGGGCATCAAGTCCATGCAATGTCATGGAGCTGACATCGATTCATTCAGTCTACGCAGGTTTGCTGGGACCAGATTCAGATACAGAAAGGTAATAGGTTTCCTCTGTGCTCATATGAGGTATGGCTTGAAAAAAATGTCTATTCATAAACCCATCCACAGACAGGTCATTGTACAAGGCCTCAGCCTGTTCCCCCAACGCCAGGACTTGTCAGCCCAAATAACACAAATAACGCCATGCCACCATATGCTATCATACAAGGTATCAAAAAGAATGCTCGCCGCAGTCCATCATCCCTGGCTTTTCCTCTTCAGCCTTCTTCTCTTCCGCTGTGACTGAAGAATAGCCTCTTCGGTCAGTATTTCCCCAGGTAACTCGAACTCCACCTCAGGTACCTCAGGCACCGGATGTCCAAATGCCAGCGACGAACGCGATCCACTGCGTCGGATCCCTTTTGCTGCAGCTATCGCTGCATCGCGGACATGGCGCTGGCGAAAGAAGGACGTAAAGGGGCCTTCGCGGGGTGCTGGGGCCCAGAACAGGGAGAGGGAGGCTTGTTTGAGGTTCTTCGGGGGAACTGGAGCCGCGGGAGGCTTTGACTCAGTGGTCGTGTCTGGCTTTTTGCGCTTTGGACTTGGTTTGGGCTCCTCCTCGGCGGCCGTCGACTTTGTCGACTTTCGCTTCCGCGATTTTGCCCCAGCCGAGCGTGCCTCCTGATGCAATTGCCTAGCAGCTAGGGCATCCACGTCGTTGGGGTCAGGAGTACTTTGCAGGTCAGCGGGTGCCGGTGAACTATCATCTTCCACGCGGGAATGTTTGCGGGGCCCGGACTCATCCGGTTTCTCTTTGTCGAGCCGGCGGCGTCTTTCTTCATCCTTCCAGGCCTGGAATTTGTTGACTAGCGTGACTAGCTCTTGGATGAGGATCTCACGCTTGGGCTCGTAGTTCTTCTTCTCTGGCTCGTGTACGTTCGGGAGGCCCATGGTGCGTAGCCATTCGTGGCCTCGAAGCTCGTCCAGCAGACGCTCCAGAACTTGTTGCTCATGTTGCGCACGATTACGCTCGATGTTGCGCAATTGCTTTTCTTGCCTTTCGAATTTTCGGTGGGCACGGAAATACGTCTCTTCTGAGAGGGGATCTGTGGCGGAAGGATCGGGGGGAGGGTTGGGGAGTGCGAGCTTTTCACAGCCGTAGGGGTTGAGAAGTGGATTTCCGAAGGGTGTGGGATTATGCGGAGGAGTTGGGAGGGGTCGAGGGAGGTCGTCTATGAGGGTGAGGGTGGTTTTTGCTGCGAGAAATTCTATGCGGTGTTAGACATGCGGTTCGATGTGGCAGGTCAGCACTTACCAGGCTCAGGGTCCGACAGACTGATGATCTGTTCGTAGTTATGGAAGTACTGCGCGAGCTCGCTTTTGCATCGCGATCCAGTATCGGTCGAACGGAGCGACCGTCGTCCAGTGCTCTTCTCGCCAGTCTGTTCCGCGTCACTTTTGTGATCTGGCGTGGCGGACGCGCCGTCCCCGCGCGGCAGATCGTTGCGACGAGGGCGTTTCACTGGGGAAGCAGGGGGCCGGACATCGTCAGGGATCGCAGGAGCGAGATTGCGCTGCTTTGGCGCAGGAGATATTGTATCAAGCGGGTCAGGCGACTCATGAACCCCACGTAGTAGGTCCGCGGTGGGCGTTGTGGTATCGCGATGGGCGCGACTCTTGCCATTTCCGTTCCGGGTGGCTGGGGTTGCCAATTGTCCCACGGATGCGATGGTGTTGATAGAGGAGGAGGAAGTACGTCGTTGAGTGCGTCGCGACTTCAGAGGACTGGTCCGGGCTTGTTCATCGACGGTGGTGTCCAGACAGTCTGGGGAGCTCTTGCGACGGTCTCTGGTGGGTTTCAGGGGACTGTCGGCCCGTCGCACAGAGCCGCGGAGGGAGGGCCGCGACAGAAGGGCCATTGTTTGAAGAGATTCAGTCGGTCATCGTGTGGTGACTAGCACCTTTCTGGTAGGGATAACGTCGAGTGCGGAGTTGGCGATGCGAAAGGGTTCTTGGCGGGAATACCACCCTTCTGTCTCGACTCTCTCGACAATGTATTCTCTATTCTACTTTCTTTTTTTGCTCAATTGTTCTCTATTTTGTATTTTTAGGTCTCTGGTATTTCGTTATGGTGACGGTTGTATTTCCAATCTGGAACCTCACGTCTATGTATTGACATCGATCATAGACCTCGATGTATATATCGTCTACGCATACCGTCAACATTTGTACGTTCTGGATCTCACACCCCATCGACTTCACGTGAAACCCTCGGACGCTCGAGACTGGCCTACAAGCAGAAGGGATCTAGCGATCATCAAATTGAACCGGAAAATGACATGCGTCGCCCCCCACGGAGACCAGTGGGGTCTCGGAAGTTCCATTGACACCGAATACAACGTAGGCAATTGACGCATCTACACCCGGACTACGATGCTGAGATACATCATATACAGAGGTCCGATATCTCGGCCTGAGCAATTGGCTACTCCGCACACGCAAAGGTCCCGGGCCAGGATAGGTAGATCCAGGAGTGTACCTTCAGATCGTCGCACAACACCTCACACAAGGAGATCTCTCCGACGCTGTACTTCCGACCAGGATGTCCCCGGCTCTCTTCAAGGGATTTCCGAACCCCGCATGGACGTGGGGGACTCCCACGCGGGGTCTCGCCGGAGAAGAGCTATGGGTGTTGGTGGGGGACGTGGGGGTGACGATCATCGACTCTCCGTTATTTAGTTGCTGCCCGGGGACACTTTGTGGATTCTTTGAAATCCCCAAACGACAAGATGACTGCAGACGGCACTAAACGCAATCCCCTCCCTCACGGAGTCTACGTCCCCACTGTGGCGTTCTTCAAGCCAGACGAAGAGGTCGACCTGCCCACAGTCGAGAAGCACGCCGCTTATCTCGCCCGCAGCGGCGTGACAGGCCTAGTCACCCAAGGCAGCAATGGCGAAGCAGTCCATCTCGACCGCGATGAGCGAAAGGCCATCACAGCCGCGACTCGTCGCGCTGTCGACGCAGCTGGTTACCCCAACATGCCCGTCATCGCAGGCTGCGGCGCCGCATCGACCCGCGAAACCATCCAATTCTGTCAGGACTCGGGCGCTGCTGGTGCGGATGCTGTCCTCGTCCTCCCTCCCAGCTACTACAAGGCGCTTGTCAGCACTGAGTCGATGCACGCGCACTTCCGCGCGGTGGCTGACGCCTCGCCCGTCCCCGTCTTGATCTACAACTTCCCCGGTGTGCAATCGGGCCTGGATCTTAGCTCCGATGACATCCTCGCCCTGGCAGAGCATCCTAACATTATTGGATGTAAGCTCACATGCGGCAACACGGGCAAGTTGGCTCGTGTGGCTGCCGGGAAGCCCGAGTTCCTTACCTTTGGAGGCTCGGCGGACTTCACCCTCCAGACGCTGGTCGCTGGTGGAGCAGGCATCATTGGTGGAGTGGCCAACATGATCCCTAGGTCATGTGTACGGGTGATGGAACTGTACCGGGCTGGGAAGGTCGCCGAGGCACAGAAGCTGCAGGGTGTTGTTGCTCGTGCAGACTGGGCGGCAATTCATGGGGGGTTCATTGCGGTCAAGAGTGGGTTGCAGTCCTATCGCGGGTACGGTGGACTCCCCCGACGGCCTTGCGTGGTTCCTTCGGCCAAGGAGGCGGCGGCCATTCACGAGGAATTCCGCGAAGGTATGGAGTTGGAGACATCCTTGGAGGCTTAATACCGATACCCAGATCCCTGTGTCCAAGTCAAACACGGGTATAGAATACAAAGACGTGTCAAGATGCCCAAGACGCTATGCCAAGGCAATACGAAAATACGCAGTGACAAGAAAGTATCCTGTAGTCCATACGGTAGTATTCTGGAGTATATGAGGGTAACTATCGTATAACAGACCGTGGAGTGTGATATCAGATGTAACACCCCCGATGAAACAAGGGGGATTGTTTGTTCCCAGGTTGCATTGGGGCCATTCCTGATCGGCTGTCGATCGCTGAACATAAATAAAACATGTCAGTTCCCACCTGTCTCTCCATCACAGCATCATGAAGTTCTCCGTACTAACGACCCTCGGGGCCCTGACGGTGGCCTCGGCGGTGCAAGTGAATCCACTCCCCGCGCCCCGAAACATCACCTGGGGATCGTCCGGTCCGATTCGCGTCCAAGAGTTGAAGCTCGAGCACCAAAGCGCCATTGTCACCAGTGCCTGGAACCGGGCATGGAAGTCTATTACCACCCTGCAGTGGGTTCCGGCCGCAGTGGAAGCCCCTATTTCCTCGTACCCAGCTTTCCCCACGTCCACCCCCAACGCGAAACGCGCGACCCCAGAGGCCCCAGCGGTTCGCTCCGTCCAGGTCCACATTGCCGACCACCACGCGGATCTCCAGCACGGAGTCGATGAATCCTACACTTTGGAGGTCTCCCAACATGTCCCCGCAATCCGAATCACCGCGAAAACCCCCTGGGGCGCTCTCCACGCCTTCACCACTCTCCAGCAACTCGTCATCTCGGACGGTAAAGGTGGTCTCATCATCGAACAACCCGTCAAGATCCAAGATGCGCCTCTTTACCCTCACCGCGGAATCATGATCGACACGGGTCGAAACTTCATCTCCGTGCGCAAGATCCTCGAGCAGATCGACGGACTGGCCCTGTCGAAACTAAATGTCCTCCACTGGCACCTCGACGACGCGCAGTCCTGGCCAATGGAGATGCGCTCGTACCCCGAGATGACCAAGGATGCGTACTCGCCCCGCGAAATCTATACCGAGAACGATATGCGTCGTGTTGTCGCCTACGCCCGTGCACGCGGCGTCCGAGTCATCCCAGAGGTTGATATTCCCGGCCATTCCGCGTCCGGTTGGCAACAGGTGGACCCGCAAATCGTCACATGCACCAACTCCTGGTGGTCCAACGATGTCTGGGAGCACCATACAGCCGTGGAACCGAACCCCGGCCAGCTCGACATCATTTACAACAAGACCTATGAGGTCGTGGAGAACGTGTATCAGGATCTCTCCCGTATCTTCAGTGACAGCTTCTTCCACGTCGGTGCCGACGAGTTGCAGGCGAACTGCTACAACTTCAGCTCCCATGTCATGGATTGGTTTGCTGAGGATCCATCTCGCACCTACAATGACCTTGCGCAGTACTGGATTGACCACGCCGTTCCAATCTTCCGTGGAGTTGAGAACCGTCGCATCATGATGTGGGAGGACATTGTTCTTTCTACTGAGAACGCCCATGACGTGCCAAAGGATATTGTCATGCAGAGCTGGAACAATGGGCTGGAGAACATCAAGAAGCTCACTTCTGCGGGATACGATACCGTGGTTTCATCCGCCGATTTCATGTATCTTGACTGCGGCCACGGCGGCTTCGTCACCAACGACCCTCGCTACAACGAGCAATCCAACCCCGACGGCAGTGTCAACTTCAACTACGGCGGGAATGGTGGATCCTGGTGCGCGCCCTACAAGACCTGGCAGCGGATCTATGATTACGACTTCACAACCAACCTGACAGCCTCCGAGGCGAAACATGTCATTGGTGCCGAGGCTCCCCTTTGGTCGGAGCAGGTTGACGACATCAACATCTCAAATGAGCTGTGGCCTCGTGCCGCGGCCCTGGGTGAGCTCGTGTGGTCTGGCAATCGCGACAAGAATGGCCACAAGCGCACTAACCAGTTGACTCAGAGATTGCTCAACTTCAGGGAGTATCTCGTTGCCAATGGGGTTTTGGCCAATGCCCTTGTCCCCAAGTGGTGCCTCAAGAACCCTCACGGCTGTGATCTATATCAGAACCAGACTGCCATTGCTTAGATCTATCTTCTGGACGTGGTAATCTAGTTGACCTGTACATAGTTTATCTAGGAGAACCCAATATCAACAACTTTTTCCGGGCTGAATATCTTCCTTCTTTCTGACGGGTTTTTGAACCACTCCTGAGTTGTGAGTCCAGGGCTCAAGGGCTTTCTCCAGGCGATTCTGGCACAATGTCCGCCCACCACCCATTCGGACCGTAATCCATCAATCGTTTTGCGTCTCTGTCCAAGATTGATATGTGCGTTCCGTGCCCCCAATGCCCCTTTCACGGTCAAGTCCTTCATTGCAAGCGATTACCCATCACACCATTTACCTAACTTGCACATCTCCGACCACTCTGATTTTCACACAATCCTACCCAGTCCAATTCGAAATCATCTCCCATCTCGGCCATGCCACGAATCCCAACTAGACGTCCAAGACGATGTACTTTGGCTTCGATTCCTCGCGTGAATCGATCACCGGACCAAACAGTCGCTGTGGGAAAAACATCCCACAGACCCATCCTGCTTCACAACCCGTCCAACTCACTTTCCGCGATTGGTCCCTTTTCACATTAGGCCTGAACGCTGCACTACCCTCCGCCTTGGAAAAGAGGCTCAGTTTAGTCCCGAGTCTTCCCTATGGTTTCGGGACGGTCTCGGGCTTGACCTCAGGCATGCATATCTACATTACCCCCGATGCATATGTAGCCCATATGAGCTTGAATCAGCATGTGTGCATGTGGCATTGCCAGTGGACGTATCCCCTATGTGGGTGTCTTTGCTCATGCAACGCAGACGAAAAGGCGTGCAGTGCGCCTATCGGTCACCTGCACCTGAGAGCTATGTCATATGCGACTCTCCCGAGGCCGCCTTATCGAGTTACTTTTCGCTGTTCACCGCGTTGATGCTCGGTCTTTGATCCGAGCTTGGAGGTGCTATATTTGAACTGGTCTGCTCACGTGTACGTATGCATGCTGCATTCGGTGTGGGTTGCACAAAAGGTTTACGAACAATCTACAAGGTCAAAGTAAAGCAAGTGATGTGCCCGGGTCTGTGGGCTCATTGTCTTGTTTTGTTGACCCTTTGGGGTCGAACTTGTGAAATATCGACTGGCTTCCACCCTGTCGGGTGTGAGATCTGGGCAGGCCCTGTGCTAATCTAATTGAGACGAAAAAGGAAAAAGCAAAAGCAAAGCAAAGGAGAGTCAATTGATCGAATGGGACGAGCCAAGCATATGTTTGAGTTTGATTGGCCTCTGCGCATGAAGGGTTTCATTCTATACTCACCCAGTGTCTAGGTATTCACCACTGACACCACTCGGAGTTATTCGGTTCCTACTTCGAGTCTAAGTGCACTCGACATTTCAAGCCCTCTCCCAATTCGGTTTCATCCTCGGGCCAGCAGATCGGAAACCGATCTTGCATGCGCGCACGAACCGGCGCATTGTATAACAGAAACACGAGGCTTTTCGCGTAACACTTACTCTTGCTCTAAGATGGCCGCTCGGTAAAGATATACCATTTAGGAAATTGACATTGTACTGCTGACTATGGTATGTTCCATTCCTCTTTGGGTGTACGTTCAACCTACGGCACTTTGTAACCGTGTTTTCTGGATCTTGTGGGAGTGGTTTGTCCTACATTGTTGTTTCAACCTGAATCAGTGTCATTTTCGGGAAAAGTGTTACTGTTAGCTTTGTTCCTTCACATTTCATGGTTCAAGGTTGGGTCTAAGTATCTAATCTTCCAGAACACGATCTTGTGTCTAGCTGTAGGTCCAAAAGTCGAGCTGGCTGTCGGATGATGTATACCTTGATAATTGACATCATAGCATACCTAGAGGTATATACCACTTTATCATCCAAGTTTCATGTACCAATAAATTAGTCTTGGAGATCAAATCAAGTACATATCTAAGTTTGCTCATCATCAATTGACGTTTAGATGCACTGCCCTAATGGGTCTTGATCCCCGTCAGACAACCTCTGCATTGCGCCTTGCTTCGACGTTACACTGCGTCACCCCAAGAGCCAGGTTCTAAGCGAAAGTCTGATCATGGGCCGCGACAGAATAAAAATTCAGGTAATGTTCTCAGATACCATACATGAAGAGAAAATTACTGCGTAATGTTCCCATTCTGGGTCGGCCTCTTGCAAGGTTGTCCCTTGCACAGAGGAGACGTTTCAGGATGATCCTGGTTAATCCTGAGGTGCATTTTACCCACGCTAATCTTGCAAGGGGCATGCTGTGATGTAGCTACTGAGATCATCCCCTGAGGTCCAGAGTTGCCGCATTATACAAGGCGTGTACATGTATGAAGTAGTGGCCATTCTGCATTTGGCCTCGGGCCCTCTTACCAAGATTGTATAAGTTTGTACCAATGCCTAATTTGGCCTTGAAGCAAGAAATATTCAAGTAAAAAGATGGTACCTTAGTATTATTTGGGGGTTGCATACGTATTGCCGTTAGTTGGGCTTGATTTCCAAGCTTGTAGTCAAGAGTCGGAGAAGCAAGGTCAACGCTTGTAAACACACTGGGGTCGATCAATTCAAAGGTAGGCAGCGAATGAAAACCAGCCAAGACCGGCATAATCCTAAAATCCAAGCTCATCACCATACGCTCAAGTATTTTGAATATATCTGTACGCCACATGTTGATCTTAGACATCTTATAGGAGTTCCTGGTTGTATTTTTTGGGGGGCAGCATGTGGCCACCGACTGTTTAGGAGTCCGCGAGTAGAAAACCGGGTCCTGTACGATGATCACCCCAGGCGCATGGACATGGCTACAAACCTTGGAACGAAATATCAGATCTTCCGAATAGCCTATGTATTTCGCCCTGCAGGCTGAATTACTTGATGATCTGATGACCAAAAAGTCAATCAACCAGATCGGCCGACTAGCGAAATACGTCCTACCACACCTTCCCGAGTCTTCAAACCGACTGCCTTGTAATGCCTTTGGAAGAAAATCACACCAAGGCTATAATATAAGCGAGCCACCGTGGACCCGGGCAGTCGGGTTCTCAAGCAGAGTGCGCCGGAGCGCCCGACTCACCCCACATCGAATACCCAGCGAGACTGACACACTGTGAACTACCGTACAACCCCTTCGTAACGTCATTCTCGGAAACCCGGGTGTGAAAATTGTTATCGATCGTGACACCGCCTCACCTGGTGGAGAGGGCGATCCACCCGTGCGTCATTTCGGGGAGAGCGATGTATTTGGATCTGACTTGTTTGAGCGTGGCTAGAGAAGTGGACCGGGGCGAGTCTGTGGCACAGTCGCGTAAATGCGTGAGGACCCAGTGGTATCAATATGGGTAAAAGGGAAATGCGCGAAAATGGAGTGTAGCCAGAGTATCGGAAGATTTTCAAATCCCAAAAATTTGCAGTGGAGTTTTTGATCCACATGTCGATTTATCGGATCTGTGTGGTCGAAGTCATCTGCATTGTGCACAATTCCCTTGAACATCTTGTTTTCACTTCGCCTTTGTTCGGGATCGGCATGCCAAGGGCAATCAAGTTGACACATCATAAAGAATGGGGTGTGTCCACCATAACGATTGGGTTACTGGGATGCATCGCAATCAATTTAGTTCCCGAGTTCCCGTCGCTGCATTCGTGTAGATCATAACAAAATCAGGAATCAAGGCTGTCGAGGCTTGATTCGAGCAAACCCACGCCAGACTCTCCTGCCTGTTACGTTCAAAGGAACATGCCCTGGCTGATCATTTCAATAGTTAATCTCGCCCGGGCGCCTGGACCGCTAGCCCTGAAGGTCAGTACAGTACTCTATATGTTTGGATGCACCACTCTCCCTAATCTATGAAGCGATCGACGATACATTCAACGATTCCATGTTCGTATCAGACAGAACGAATCCCGACCTGCTTGGCATACTGTACAAGAAACCTCCTCGCGGAGCCCCTGGCTGCGTTTCGCGCAGTAGTACATGGTAGTTCTATTAATCACGCAAGATGTGCTCCGTATTTGGCGGCTACTAAAGAGGACCGAGTACGGAGTACTACGGAGTACTTTCGCATGTCTTTGGCCTAGTGCCTCCATGGGGTAGCATCGATTACATATATCCACTGTAGTCCGTAGCTCCTCGTCACATATCTCAATTACATCCATAGGTACTATTGGCGTCGGCAAAGGAATATGCACAGTCACCCCATGATTCACATGTGCAAGTATAGCCAAGTAGACTACTGTAGTGGCGACCGAATAGTCTGGACGGATCAAACACCAGCTTCATTTTGATTGGACACGGCCTTTGGCGCCCGCAATAAAAGATAAAGAAAATATTCTTTGTAGATACAGCTGTATGGAGTACAGTGTATACATCAGCATATCCGCTTGATCTAAACGGGCATAGAGCACGAGTCTAGGTTGCATGATCTGCGAAACACTATCACCAATCAGCATGACATTTTGAATCAGGCACTCAACCTGTGAGACCAATAAGTAATTGATTGGGATAGATAGCTTGGCTCTCTTTCGAAAAGCCAATCTTGCATCGATCGTGTCGTCAGCGGCCAGCGGCTAGGCGGGTGATTGGGTATGTTCTTCCGGGCATTGAGGGGTAAATGAGCCCACGAACACCCAAGAAAAACGCAGATCAAAGCCTAGATGAGTATCAAACATCGGCGTTGGCGAAAAACATTCGAAATTTGAGAATTACCAAAAAGCGAGTGGCAATCGCTCATTCTCAAGGCAACATTTGAGCCCCCGAGAGCTGCATATCCCGGCAAAAGTGACTGATTTGAGCTCCAGTTCGGCGACCTCATCGTTTTGTAAAGGGTTAGAGGGCAATATCCCTGTCCCACCCGCGTTTGACCTCGAGAGTGCCAGGTCAGTACGGTTTCCCGTTCGGGAATCTGCAACCCAGCGACGACCCCGGGATGAGCAACTATAGAATACCACTCACTGTATCTGCTCGTATCCAACTACTCCGTGCCCGGGTTTGGCATCATCACCCTGGTTCCACCTGGACAGATCATCTACTCCTTAGTCCCGACCACATGGGGTCGTGAAGCGAGAGGGTCGGACCGCACCAGCGGCATGCTGCACTCGATTTGACTAGCTGACGGCAGGGGCCAATAGTGCAGACTGGACACCAAAGCATTACAGATACATTTTCCTAAACAAGCGAGGTGAGACGGTTGACAAAGTACGGACTACTTTGTTAGTGTCCTCTTATTGTGAGGAAGGTGGTAAACTTGTGCGAGGTATACACATGTCACCGGTTCTCGGGTGTTTAGGTATGCAGGGGTGCTGCCCAGGTGGGCATGTGATGCCTGTGGAGATCAGAGCGTCGACCGTGCAGGGATGTCGCCAAGCAGATTATCAGATAGGAAGGAGATAGGTAGTATTCGAGATTATGGTTAATCTACCGCATGCTAATAACAATACTCCGTGGTCGTGCTGAGAGATTAAGCACTAAAGTATTTGTCAACTCCCCTGACAGGGGTGCAAGTGTTTGCGCTAAATCACCACATCTATAATTTGCAATGTACGATAGATTAAAGATCTCCAGAGTAGGTCGCACTAAAGCAGCCTAGGGGTGATTTCGATTGTGGACACCTGTCATAGCGTGCTGCCCATTCGATCGAGCGGGTATGACCTGTCATGCCGGAATCAATAGCGTAACTAGTGTCTGCGCATCAGGCCCCAACTCGGCACTCCTTAATCAACGGAGAATACATTGTGGATACGGGATCATATTTCCTTTGCTTCTCGACAGAGCTAGGCCCTGTGATGATCTTCAAAGACCTTGTCTTTGCCGTGAAAAACCGTATCGCCCGTGCCATGAAGCCCCCAATTACCCGCCAATCACTCCGTACTGGAGCCCCCGGGCGGAGCGCTTGGACGTGATCCACCTTGTACGTGCCCGTACCCGATCCCGCTGTTACGCGCTCGGCCCAAGCAGCACCCTAAGCGTGGTAACTTGTACAGATACCCAAACGGTACTAAGTCATAAGTATACGTGGGGGCCAAACCCCAGGCGAATTCCGTCTGTCAGAGTCCCGATCACCAACAAAAATCAATGTCGGGCATCTAGGTCTAGATCTTGAGCCGAGAACCCCTATCGACTGGGGGCTACTTGGCTTGCATCATTTGTCATTGTTACCTCAACTACCGAGTACGAGGTACAGACTACGGGGTACAGAGTACTAACCATAATGTACTACAGAATACGGAGCACCCGTGGGAGCATAATTAATCAACCCCACTTCCACCTGGGCGCTCAGGGGTAGCAGAGTGCCCGGGTGGGGATTATTGTTGTTGACAGGGCATCAATTCGGAATCGACGGGCCGAGGCGTAGGAGTTGGTCTCACTAAGCATGCTACTCTGTACCTAGGTATTTCATATTGCTTATGGTTTTGAAACTCTGAGTTACTGGGAACGATGTGGGGTCCAGAGCCCATGATCGCCAGGTTGACTGGTAAACGGGGTCATTGCGTGCAGCGGAAGTTCTCCGACGGGGCGCAAAGGGGTGCAGATGTAAATAGTTGGGGGGAGTAGTTTATACAAAACGTGGACGTGTATACTGCTCAATCATGGCCGATCAAAGACATTGTCCTTGCCAGATGCATGTTAAGTAGAACTAGGACGTTTCAGTTTCTTCATATGGCAGATTCGCGGCCTTTCCTGCTGTGTAACAAATGCTGGTATTGTTCTGGAAGGTTACCCTGATTGTTTGGACAGGGATTTACCTTGCATGATCGAAGTGTTCATTTCGTGGCGCGCGTTTGAGAGCCACAAAGATCGCTTCTTGAAACACGCTTCAATCCTGGGTCGAACGAACTCAAACTCAACTTATTACCTAGGTGCTCCTGCGTAAACAAATCGAAATGACCGAGAGCAGTGCGCAACTTGGAAGACTTGCTTCAACATACTGTATTTTCAAGGGCTCTCAGCGACCGAATTTTCCGAGCGAAGAAATATATTCCTGGTGGTCATACCAACCCAGAATAACGATATACATCCATCCATGAATAAATTGCGGGAGATTTGACGAACGGGCAGCCTGTCGCGATCCAAAACTCGAGGATGTCGAGTTAGCTACAGATGTATGCGGGAGCCAACATCCATGCCAAATCTTCCGACCAAGGGGGTTGGACCCACAGAATTTATCTTTCCTGAATGTCGACTCCATACTCCGTAGTGAGTAGCAATTCGCTAGAAATAGAAAGGAGTAGAGTCAACATCCGGAGTGAGAATAGCGATTATTTTTCATAGGTGTGTTGGGCAAAGGTGTATTTTGGCGAGTTAAAATGTTGGTGTTACTTTCGATTAAATCAGCGGGGACCATGGGGACCATTTCACCGACCACTTCACCAAGAGTCAAACTGGTCCCAGGTCCAAAGACCAGACTTTGAAATAAGATTAACAACATGGCATGCGAGTTTCTGGGCCCAAAATATTCTGGATAGAATCCCCGTGCAGGGTGTGTTCCTATCAAGGATCCCCGGTGGACTAGGTCAGTCTCAAAAGGTTAGAGTACCTAGACACTGACTACAGTCTGTGTGCAGTAAAAGTATACGGAGTACAATGTATGGCACTCCGTACTACTTTGCAACCCGTATGATCACCACGGATGACGATCTTCGCTCCCTCCCCGTCGGCGTTTCACCCTGGCTTGTTTCAATTCTGTTTTTAGAAACACCACGCGGGTGACAGGGATTAAACCTTGGTTTCCCTCGGTCCCCCCTCCCATCACTTTAAGGCTTAGAGCCGCTTCCGGTATTGCCATGAATAGCATAGGAGGCTTAAGAGCTCAATGTGCGATTATTATGTTGATCCGGCGGTTACAAAGATATATTTACCTAGGTAACATTGAAGTATACTAAATTTGTCTTTTTGCTGGGCACCCGGCTCGGGTTATTCTTAGATTTAGCTCTACCGTAACCCGGGGAAATACCAAGCACTACCTGGATGCTCCGTAGTGTTTTGCCACTCTGGAGACTTCCAAAGTTCCTTTGGCCCCAAAGTGATCTGAGCACAGTGTCAAGACCGAAGTAGGAAGTAAGCGAAAATTAACCTTGGAAGTGTCCCATGGTTTCAACCAACGTACCCACGGATCAACCATTCTTATTTCGGCAGCATGTTTTCGCTAGGACAATTTACTTTGATGTTTGGAATTTCCAGACGGAAGCGCCGATGCATGTCTACCTCCACTGTTGAGAGCAGAATTACATATCCTGGCAAAGCCACATCTCACAAACGTTACATTTGTAATACATTTTTGCGGGCCTGAGAAAAATGGCCTCGGGGTCGCCGGACCCGCCCACTTGTGTCAAATACGGGTCGCAGAGCCAATATGCCCTTTGACCACCCTGAATGGCCAATATCTCATTCCGGGGCCGTGGTGACCACTGGGGTGGAGAGTTCTTGGCTACCCTAATCATATACGTACGAGTCATTTGGAAAAGAGAGCCTGGATCGTCAGCACTAATAATCCCTAAGGAGTCCCCGGGTACTGGGTACTGGTAGTATGTAATTTGCTGGTATGGTTTGTTTCAGTGGTTCGGGGCCAAAAGCGGGACAGCGACAAGAGAGAGATTGGGTACGGAGTTTGGTGCACAGTGCCGGTACCTTCCAACTCACACGTGTGAGCAGAACCTCACGCTAGCTTCCGGTGCCCGCTGGCCAATCTCAGCAATGAACTCGTGGACCACGAGTTTCATGTTTTGGGTTTGAGTTTGACACGTTGAAATCATGCAACAGCGCGGAAGGTTAGAGGTTGAATATTGCATGCTTTGATGGCCTATGGCCAGTTTGAGGGGAAAGTAATCATGGTTAATGAGCGGTAGGAGCGAATCAGACGGCCACCCTGTTTCAGTCAAGGGTTCAGCAATCTTCGATTTAATCTTTTTATAATTAATCTAAGCTTGAGTTGAAGTTTTACTTGTCAAGTATGTATGTACATAGTCCATATCGAGTAGTAGTACCAGTAGCGAGTGGATGAAACCTGGGCGAGGGGAGAAAACCCGACCGCCAGTTTAACTAGGCTAGCATTGTGGGATAGTGTGAAAGGATCGGTCAACACAAATACGAGAAGCGGGAGGTGACTTCATTGCCCCAGTTTAGACAAAATCTAGAATTTAGACTGTACATAAGTGTCGACTAGTGGGATACGCGATCACCGGGAGCGCCGACAGATACGAACGATTCTTGGTCGGTGTAATGCAGACGGCTGCGCCTCTAAGTCAGGGTTGAGACCCGCTTTTTCATCACTTCAGATCCAATGATGGGGTCTGACAACATCTGATCTCAGTTCCCATTGGGCAGTTTCAAAACAGGGCTGTGGCTTGGATTTGGAAGTGTGGCGCTAGTCACCTCCTGGCGCGTTGGTGCTCACCGACCCCGGGCGCTCCGAGTGACAGCTCGCCCTGTCACTCCCCTGCACCGGCTAGAGCTGTATGGGGCCAATAAAGCACATTGTATCGCAGCGGATGTGGCATCTGGAGGTGTAAAGTGGTCTTGACATCCAGATTTGTTTTATCTCGCTTACATGTACAGTACGGGGTATACAGCGGAGCTCCCAAATGGGGGTTTTCTTTTCTTTTTGGAATGATAGAAGAAGCAAGATCAGGGAAACAAGATCCAGATCTCGGACCCAAAAAAAAGAGAATTATCAGTTTGCGCGGCACATCCGCCAAAATCTCGGTTGACATTTTTCTGCATCATCTGTGACCCACAATTGATTTTTGATTTTTACTTTTGTATTTGCTTTTGGTCTCTTTGCGCTTTTTTCTCTCGGTCGGATTTGCACTTCCGCAGACTTTACTTCGTACGGGGTCCTCCCGGGTCTACGGGTACCACGAGCACTTACTCATACCAATTTTCGTAATATACTCCGTAACCGACAATATGATCAGTACTCTGAACTAGTACATCCATGGGTACCGAGTAGAGGCGCGCCCATGGTGTACTCTGTACCATGATCCACTGGTCAAAATTTCATAGGGGGAGCAACGGTATCTTTCTCTTGTAACAGAGTCCACGGGTGCATTAAACCAAAAAAGACAGAGCGTGACCGAGACGCAGCCCTAATCATAATTTCCAAAAATATGAGGCTCTGGAAAAGGCCGAATCCCACTGAGTACTTAGTATTCCGTACGAGAGTTGAAAACAAAGACGATGGCACGGTACGAGCATCGTAATGATCGCCCGTCATGACAACCAGGAAGGGACAATACAGGCACGAACCCACTGACCCGAGGGCCCTAAGGAACGCCCATCGAGCCTTCGGAAGGCCCTCGATGGCTCTGATTGGAAAGGATTTGTTCGTTCATCATTTCGTGTTTCATTGGGTTGGGCCACATGAGCCAATCACTGTTCCGTTCACACTGTGGGTGTTGAGTTATGACTGTGGGGAGGCGGCCGATGGTCCCGTCAGAGATCGACCAAACTCATGGGCTCGCTGGTACAGGATTTGTACGGGGTATGTATGTATCTCCCTCTCCCCCTTTCCCGTTTACCTACTCCGTACTCCGTAGTGACATGGTCCATTCGACTGGTAACAGGGTGCGCAACCAGATTTACATACTGTCTCCGTAGGTTTATCACTGTCTCTCCAGGCTTAGTTGGTAACGGCCCCCACTGTTGTCTTTCCAAAGGACTGGTTACGAACAATAAGTCCGGACTAGCGGGATGGGCTTCTGACGAGTACAGTACTATACTCCGTACACATTCCCCCCTATGTACAGCGCCATTGTTGAATAGAAATTGGCACGAATAAGGAGATTACCGCGATAGACTCATTAATGGCATGTATGCATGGGTAGCCAAATGCTGACTGTCGTTATACCCAAAACGGGAGGTGACAAGACTAATTAGGAGTTTCTGGGGGAGGCCATTGCGGCTATGCAGAACGGACTTGCCGATGACGACAAGTAACATATTCCCAACACATGGAAAAGCAAGTGTTTGCGCATATAATGCAGCATACTATTAACTATTCCAACACTCTCATACGTCGCGGTCGGTAGATCGACCACTGCAAAAGTACAGTTCTAACACAGCGGGTGTGATTGCTTTTTGTGCCGATTAGACACCCCGATTCAATAAAAATCCCACGAGTACTGTATGATCGCGAATGTGAAATGTATCTACTCCGATATATTATCTCTCTGGTGAGGATTTTCCCGGAGAAATACCGAGGAGACCGTGGAGTGGTACCTTGTAGGGCATTGTGGATATCTCGTAGAGCTGTCAGAACCCAGAAGATAGACTATTGACCGTCACAGGGGGCCTGACAGTGGCTAAGCTGAGATATGACACAAAGATTACTTATCCAGGTTTGGGGTTTACTAATGTAGAATAAATAGAGAAATCCCATGTTTTTACTCCGTACTTCGTATACTCAGATAATAATAGCCCGAATGAAGCCGCACGCTAACTTCTCCCCTGCCCACAGCCCCAGCACTGTGGTTCATGCCAAAAATACGGTAATCGTCATAAATTCTGATTGTGCCGGAATTATTTTTCTCTCTTTTCCATTTTCTATTTTTCAAAAATCTTTTTTTGTTTTTCTTTCTTTTTTTGAATTCCGCAAAATGTTTATTTTATTTTAATTCCTTTTACCATTTAATTCCTTTTTTTCCAAAATAATATAATTCTAGACTATAACTAACTACTGTATGGCCCATCGTCACCACTTGAGATGCTTCTTCGACCCGTACATCTATAATACTCTGCCTGCCCCCCCGGCTTGTCATGTCTTTGAATTGACTCGGTCTAGCTCTTCGATCTGCTCTCTGATCACCTCGAGCCATCAACTTACGCACGTCACTTGAATGCGACCTCCCTTGCGACACCTAGTACTTCACCTCCTTGCATCCTACCCGGGCTTTCAATTGCGCACGTTGCCTTCCGTGGTTGGCATCTTTGGTTAGCCGAGCGGGCCGCGATCTCATCCATAAACCTTATCATCTGTATGTCCATGCGGAAGAACAGAAACTGGATGGATACTGACTAGCCTATTCCTAGGCGCATATCCCGACATGACGACCTTCGAGTCCCACGATTTCACACTCTTTCCTCAATCCAGAAAGATGGCCGAAGCTAGGGTTAAACAATCCTACTATGACCCCATGACCTTGGACCCGGGCATGTTCTCTTTCCCCGTGGATAATCTAGCCCACTACGGACAAACCGATCTGGCCCGTCTCCACCATCCTTACTATAATACCCAGTCTCTATTCGAGTCCGCACAGCTCCAAAAAGCCGCCCATTTCTCTGGTTTACCCACCACACCTCCTTCAGTGTCCGCATCCCATTATACTGAGCCTCATATTCCCACTGGATCTGCCGCCTCGGGACCTTCCATTGCCAGTGCATCCTCCTCGGCAATGGGATCGCCGTACTCCGGCACTGCTCAGACTTTCCACGACAACTGGGTAAACACAAATCACGGATTGGGCCTGCCAGCTGCGGTTATGAATGACATATTCCCCAACGAGTACATGGGCGGTGCGGTGGACATGGATTTACTCTACCAGGAGAAATTCCCGGACACCTATGTCGGTATGATTTAGAGCTCAATTGCAGCCATTGCAAATGCTGACCCAATTTAGACCCTTCTTTGATTCAGCCAGTGCAACCAAGCCATGGCGTCCACCCTACTACCGCTTATCCCGAACAACCTACCTCTTCCTACTCCCACGTGCCGCCAATCTACCTCCCACAATCTCCTGCCACTTCACCTGTTCCTTATAATGATATCCCAGATCGCTCACCGCGCTCATACCCCATACAAAACCCCGGCCCATCTCCCCTCATGGTTCCACAACCCTCGAACTCTCGACCAGTCTCGGTATATGACCGACGGTCATCAATCTCCTCTGTCCAGTCCCGGCGTTCACAACCCAGTCCAGCACTGAGCAGCGTGGAAGCTGACGACGATGTCAAAGAAAAAGGGCGATGCCCACACCCTGAATGTGGGCGAGTCTTCAAAGACTTAAAGGCTCACATGTTGACCCATATGTCGGAACGTCCTGAAAAGTGTCCGATTTTGACTTGCGAGTACCACACCAAGGGGTTTGCTCGTAAATACGACAAGAATCGTCACACCCTGACCCACTACAAGGGTACCATGGTGTGTGGCTTCTGCCCAGGTTCCGGTTCACCAGCCGAGAAAAGCTTCAATCGCGCCGACGTATTCAAGCGCCACTTGACTTCCGTTCATGGTGTCGAGCAAACACCACCAAACTGTCGTAAACGCAGCCCAGGTGCCGCCAAGAAGGGCACAAACTACAGCCCGGATGCCACAGGAAAGTGCTCGACCTGCTCCGGAACTTTCAGCAACGCCCAGGACTTCTATGAGCATTTGGACGACTGTGTCCTCCGCGTGGTTCAGCAGGAAGAGCCATCGGAGGCGATTAACCAACATCACCTGGCCGAAGTCGCTTCTGACGACGAAGTCAAGAAGACCATGGAGAAACACCAGCTTTTCGACGCTCCTGTCGACTACGACGACTGTGATGATTTCGACGAAGACGAGCTCGACGCTTCGAGCTTGCGCGGCATCAAGAAATCCAAGAGTACCGTTCCCGCATCCCGTCCAATCATAGGCTCTGGCAATGCGATCTCAAAGAACAAGACTCCTCGAACTGTTGCTACCCGCCGGCGCAACAACCGTGGCAACTACCCCAACTCCTGGGGCTGCCCAAGCAGCACCATGAAAACCAAGAAGCGGGTTCTATGTGTCTTTGACGGCCAGCGCCGGCTCTGGAAAGATGAGATGATGCTGAACAATGAGTTCGAAGTTCGTCTCCAGCTTCCCGCTGGCTCCGACAACACAAACCGCGATGCCTACATCACCGATTTGGATGTCGAAACCCTCAAACGCGCTGAAGGTGTGCTGAACGCGACCGAAGAAGAGCGCGGGCCTTGGCTGAATGGCCCCATGCCTCACATCATGGGTCAACCGGCAATGTTACTGCCGGAGCTGGCCCATCATGATGATGAGCTTTCTATCAATGAATTAATGGCTTGAACGAGACCCCTTTGTGTTTGTCCTTTCTTTTGTTGCATTGTACTTCTTTCGACCCCCTCAGGGGGTTTGTAATTTTCCATGTCTTTCGTATAGCAGTGTCTTTACGAGCGATTTGTCTGAACACGGATTATGGATGATACCTTGGGATATGCGATGATTCGGCTTTGTCTATCTCCTTTGACTGTGACGTCCTGCTGGACAGGATGTTTATGAAATTGGACTATAATGAATACAAAAACCATATACCAAAATTGTTGTCTACTCCGTACTAGTAACAGCCTCGATGTGCCTTACGTAGCCGCCAAGCCCCTCGGGACCTCGGGAGCCTCCCATCTCCCCGCCCCCGACTTCCCTCATCGTCTCACTCGTCTCACAATGCAACTAGGTCTTTCAGAAGCTTTGCCCGCTCTGGTTTCAAGGCGCTTCATTAGCGCCCGAGATGCTGGCCATCTCGTTTTCTCTCAAACCCATTTAGCTATCATCAATGCCGCGGGAATCTCAGTGAGTGACCTTTCCGAGACTCGCCTTCCGGTAGCTAACAACAAGCAGTACCAACTCCGCTATTGCCCTGCCCTCGCAAAGAAACCGACGAATCTCAAACCAAACCATGAGAGCAAATCGCCGAAGCCCGATCCCTTTGAGAATCCCTCCCCAGATCTTCTGATCGCCCAATTCCCGCCTGAGAAGCCCGTCTACAATCTCATCCTCAACAAATTCCCCGTGATTCCAAATCACTTCCTTCTTGTGACAAAGGACTGGCAAGCGCAGACAGATCTGCTTGACAGGGGCGACCTCGAAGCAACATATGAGTGCCTCAAAGCTTGGAACACTGGGGATGGGTCCAAGGGCCTCTTCGCGTTCTTCAACTCTGGCGACGACAGCGGTGCCAGTCAACCCCATCGCCATCTTCAATTCCTCCCCGTGGAAGCTATGCGCCAACCCGGCTCCGACAGCTGGCACCCCCTGATCGACCTCCTCCAGCCTACCTCTCCCTCTCCGTCCCCCAAATTTCAACACCTGTCCGGCCTCCCCTTTGCCCATTTCGCCCTCCCGCTGCCACAAAACCCCTCCGCCGATACACTCCACTCCATCTATATGACCCTCTACAAAGCCGCGGCAGCCGCAACCCGTGGCTATGCACACGACCAAGACCCCGAAGCCCTACCCTCGCAAGGGCCTTCTTCGATCAGCTACAACCTCGCCATGACCCGTTCAACCATGCTGATCTGTCCGCGCAGGCAGGAGACTGCCCTCATTCCCATCGAACCTGCAGCTGCCAGAGACATCGCAGACCCTGGTGTTCTCTCGTTGAATGGAACCATCCTCGCCGCGACGCTGATGGTCAAGGCCGAAGGCGAATGGGATTCTTTGCGCGAGAATCCAGACAGCTTGACCCAAGTCTTGGCTACTGTTGGCTATCCCCGTACGGATGCGCGGGGCCCTTCCCTATGATTGGCGTAAAGCTATACGGTTTAGACCTGCACATTAGAATCAGATACCCCGATTCGCATCCCATCAAGTACCTGCAATGTCTCCCCTCGTATTTTCTACGCGATTTCTCGGGACTGCGCCTCGCTTGACATAGTTGACTTTGGTCTGTTGAACTCTACAGAGCCCGGTGGCTTTCATTGTCGAGGCCAAGCCGAAGCCCAAGACTCTAGGTTTTTACCCGGGGGCCAATACCAGAACCTAGCCAGTCTAGTCGCAGAATTCTACTAGCCTTGATTGGCCATGTGAGTCACTAAAGAGGCACTGGAGGCCATGTTTGCCTGGGTTACTTCGGATTGGGACCCTTTTTGGTTTTTTTTTTTCTCGCGTTGACCCGCACCCAATGCTTTAAGCCTCATTTGCCTCTTGACCCGCTCTATTGCCCTCCGTCCAACATGCACTTAAATAGCCTGCCCCCAAGTGTTCTTCTAGTTTATTGTAAAATTCTTCATCTTGGATTTACTAGATCAACTTCAGGACGATGAGCAGTTCCGACAAAGAAACAGCGGCCCGAGTGCCCGCTACTGAAGGCTCAATCCAACACAATGAGACTCAAGGATCAACGACCACAGCAGAAACAGCTCCCCCAGCTATTCAAACAGGCGCGACAGAAGCAACAACCTGCGTTGACTCCCCCTCGGTCGTTCCGTCCATCTTGCCCCCAACATACGAGGAGTAGGTTTTCCACATCCCGTAAAGAAAATCGATATACTGATATCCACAGTACTCAAAAAGAGGCCGTCACAGTACCCCCAGTGGCTGTGACCAGCAATGTGGACTCAATAGACACACCACGTCCCCAGCCAACATATCCCAGCTACGACGAAAAACGGGCAATGAATGAACAGGTTCCGCCTGTGGACCCAAACCTCACACCCTTGGAGAAGCTCTACGATGAGCCAAGGTTGATCGGATGTCCATTCTGTCATAAAAATGCCATGACCAGAGTGAACAAGGTGAGCACAGGCTCTACATCGTAAGTGGAATGCGCTCTTCAACAAGATACATGTTCTCTAGCTACTAACTAAAGTCCTAGCATGGCGGCTCTTGGCTTTTGCCTCTTTGGGGGTATTTGTTGTGCTTTCTTGCCATTCTGTATGGAGATGTGCCATGATGCTCATCATTTCTGTTCAAATTGTGGGCAGAAAGTTGCGCTTGTCCCGCATGACTCGCCCGTCCAGGTATTCTCGCCGAGCAATCCAGGGATGGTTACCGTGCCACCCAAGCCGGTTCAAGCCCCCGAGGCTGTCTTGAAGAATTAGTGAGGCTGGGTTCTAGGCATATAGTGGCCTTCATGACGTTAAAAACATGGCCGAAAGCTGCATTGGTCCTGCGTCTATGCACCAGGAGGAGGAGAAGGAAGAGAGAGAGGAAGGGAGGGGGCTATCCAGGACTGAGGCGCATGGAGTGTGATTCCCAAAATCCCCCCTCTCTTTTGTCGTTGATGATTGATATCCATACAGTATCAGATAATGTACTCCGTAATTGATTAATGTGTAGTTCGAGCTGTCTTCTGTCCCAACAAGTCTTGCGACTATGAAATGTAAAAACTACTACTGGATAACTACAAAAAAGAAACATGAAAAATGCTAACACCTGAAAGACTTTACAAGAGATACAGAGACTAAATTGAAGCAGATGCCAATGGGTATAGTCTCGGGGGAGCCGAGATTGAATTTATTCTTTCCTGAAGAGCATACATGTATCAGATCCACATAAGATATCGTTTTTGAATTAAAGCTTGGAGCCAGCTGCTTTGGCAACAAGCTGGGCATTCACAGGCGTCACTGCCTTCCCGGTCTGGTGGAAAGAGAAAATGTTCTCCATGCCTAGCCTCTCGAATCCAATATGGGAATCGACCGAGGCGCCAGCATTGTGAGCCAACATCTCCACATTCTTCATGCTGGCAAGCTCCGGGCTAACACGAGGCTCATCATAGTGCACATCCAGACCAGCTGCAGCAAGCTTTCCGCTCTTGAGCGCATCAACAAGAGCACTCTCGTCGAGCAACTTTCCACGCGCAATGTTAATAAGACGCGCGCCGGTCTTCATCTTGGCCAATAGTGAGGCATTGAGAAGTGTCTCGCCGCTGAAGGGAGTAGCGACCATGACACAGTCTGACACAGCAAGCAGACTATCCATATCCTTGTGGTATGTTGCTTTTGACACAGCCTCGAGCTGCGCGGGCATCTGCACAATGTCGTAATAGTGAATCTTCATGTTCATCGCCAGGTAAGCCTTCTCTGCTGTCCGCCGTCCGATCTGTCCAAAGCCAATGATTCCCAATGTGTGACCATTGGGGTTATGGGAGACCATTGCAAGGTTGCGGTTTGCGTCAACGAATGCATCTGCATCTACAGCCCGCGCAGCGACATGGGACCAAGCGAAGAGGCGGAAAGTGGAAATGATTAACCAAATTGCAGCATCTGCAACAGACTCTGTGCAAGCTGCGGCAGCATTGCAGTAGGTGATTCCTGGAGAAGAAAATTGAATCAGCCACCTCTCTATGTTCTCTCGATTGTTCCGTATACATACCGCGCTTTGCTAGGGCTGCAGTGTCAACCCAGTCGAAGCCAGCGCCTGCACTGGCAAAGACTTTGCATGAGCTAGGAAGCAACGAGACTAGCTCCTCATCCCAGTTCCCCATCTCGCCACCGGTGTTCCAGAATGGGCGATACATCGCGAAGAAGTCTCCAAATTGGCGCTCCTTTAGCGCGCGAATGAACTCCGGTCGTGACATGCTGTATGAACGACGGACGTCAAATGTGTCTTGAAACTTGCTGTAAAGCTCATGACCCCAGCGAATATCATCACCGAGATGTAAAACAACTGGCTTTCCCATTTTGATATGTGCTTGGGTTGTTTTAGAGTAAAGGATGGGGGTATCTAGGCAACGTAAGGGGGTTGAGGGTAAAAGGTCATCAATTATTCAAACGTTTCAATTCAAAATAAGTCACAATCATTACTTAAATATTCATTGAAGACGATCTCCAAGCTGGTGATCTTCAGGACGGCTATTGCTGAACGGCTATTGATCCTCGGGTATTGTGTACCACGGCTAATGAAATCCGAGCTCACCACAACATGGGGCCCCGGGGCATTGATCTTCACCCCACAAACTGGAGGAATCGGCAATCGATCAACATTTTATTGACAGAATCGGAAATTTGCAAATTGAACGGGACTGCACAAGCTGGTGCGGAGATGGTTGATGCCATATGAGCTCTAGTTTGGGAGTGGTATCATCACTTGGCAGTAAAGTAATCACGGGTATGAGGAGAGAAGGAGGCCGGCCGACTTTGGAAGTGAGGCGAGAGAATAAGAGAAAGAATTAGAGAGAAAAAGTCAAAAGACCATTAGTTGCAGAGTATGAAAGGTATCAAGCAAAAACGAGACTGTGAATGCATAGAGCCACCAAATCGCGAGGGCAGACCAGCTGAACCGCCAAGAGAGTTAGACTCGCTTCGCATATTAAAACAGATAGATAGCGAAGGAAGATGCCAATAGTGAAATAACCAATGCAATTGATCACCGCCAATAATGCGCTCAAGCTCAAATCCGAATGTTATGGATCTCACACCACTTCTTCTTGCAGGTCGCATTTCCAAATTGATAGGACCCCCCCTGGTCCCAGATGTGCTCTGCGACTTTCTTCCATGAAACCTTCGGAGGCTCATTCGTCGTCATGCCCATATGCGTCAACGAGCTGTAGGTGTCTGGGGCTTCTGCGTGTATGCTGACAGCCTCGCAAAGGAGTTTGACCTGTTGATTCACAAAAAGATTAGTTTCAACACAATATACGGAGTGCGAGAATACCATAGACGTACATCTCGAGATTGCCATTTAGGCTTTCGAACCCGTTGATCCTTGGATTTGGTGAGGGTTCGGTATCGTCCACGAAGGGTAGACTCTGCCTCTTTAAACCCGCCAACGCGCTTGATGTCCTTGTAGGAAAGACCACGACGCTTGCAATCAATCAGGAACGCATTTCGCTCATCAGTGTAATGCATATTGGCTTCGATTGGGGTCTGGTCATCCTTGATTCGCTGGGGAGATGGTCCCTCTTCGGTTGTAGTAGATATAGGAGTGAAGGACGACGGGCTCAGGCTCCCGGCAAGCTTTGGAATGGGTGAGCAAGATCCAACTTCGGTGTCATGGTAGACATTGTGAGAACTGGAGATGTATGCTGGATTCATTGGGGGGTAAGGCCTTGGGTGGTTCCCAGTCGAAGCAGTCTCGGATGGAGAGCTTGCGGGATGCAAATGAGGATGGGCTGGAGATGAGGAAGACAAAGCATGAGCGGGATAGCTTGACGGGATGATGCCTAGCCCATTGATTGCTCCGCTGTGATGAATGGAAGAATCACATGTTCCTTCTGATTGATAGACATTGTTTGAGTCATCCCAGGATACATGATGGTAGGCTGGGCTGTGCCATCCACCTGTGTATGCAGCATCGTTGAAGCTAGGACCAGGGAGCCAAGTGCCGCTGGGCGTATTGGTATTCCAGGCAGACCACACCAGGCTGTCATCATAGGGAGGAAATTTAGCGTCTCCGAGACCAAAGGGTTCCATGGAGTGTGTGTGGTGCGATGGACCCGAGGATCCACAAGTGTTGTCAAGCGATGTAGTTGACGCCTGGCTTGAGTATCTTGTAAAGACCGAGTTTCCCAAATGGGCGTCTTGTGCTTCGACTTTGGAGACTGGGGATCCTTCGTCACTGCTCGTGAGGAAAGAGATATTATTCCCGGCAGCATAAGCACTGCTCTTTGGGATTGGGTGGACAAGGCAACAGTTTGTTCCGACTGTATGGGTAGCGAAGGGCTCTTCGAAGTGGTCGAGAGAGTCGATGTCAGACTCGCAACAGGTACTTGCGCTGCTGGAGGGCGCCACTTTGAAGCCAAGTTGAGGCATGAAGTAGGACATATTTCGACCAAAAGAACCCGGGTGTTGGCTCTCAAGCTTGAGGGGCATATCAATGATATCTTCCCTGGAAGCCAGACCGTGCTGGTTTGTCAGACCTTTGAGGTTCATCGTGTGGCCAGGAAGCTGTCGCTGCCCTGGCGTATGGGATTGTGGGTGATGGTAGTGCAGTGAATTGGACACAGATGTCGTTGCGGGAGAATGAAAGAAATGTAAATCACTTGAGGAGACCGATGTTTGCTGTTCAAAACTCTCGGAACTCACTTGGGAGGACGGAGAAGAAGTAGAAATATGAGTTGGGGTAAGAGAGAACTGCTTTAGAGGGTATTCCCATAGATTCGGGCCCTCAGTGGCCAGCATGTCAATCATATCAACTTCCGGGGAACAATAATCCATGAAATTCTCAAAATAGAAGAATAAGGCTGGACTGGTGTCTTCCACGCTTCACCGCAACTACGTGCTGGTGTTGTACGCGGGTTGTCGCTGTGTGTGGACGACCGCTCTTCTCTCTTTGTCGGCCAGTGTAAAACGGATAGAGTGTGGATAATTCGAGGAGACCTGCAGGTCTGACCGTTATAATCGATTAGCAGTCTGCTCTATATGGAGAGGTTTCACTAAGGTTAGAAATCATTGGGCATTCACTTACCCTATGCACATAGCCCCTAGGGACTTGCTATCGCGGATTGCGAATTAAAGGCAACGCTGACTTGGGTCTATAGTCGGCTCCGGTGATCCACAAAGCACTCTTGTTTACAAACCGAGAGCTTTTCTAGCCGTACGCTTGCAGTAAACTGCGAATAGAATGACTTGATTTGGTCAGGATTGGGCCGAAAGTTGAGCCGTTGAATATGATGTGGTCTCAGATGTTTCCGCAATGCAACTGATGAGAAGAAAATGAGGATTGAGATAGGTCGATAATGAATCAGGACGTCACGTCGGAAATTGTTCAAGAGACAGGTATAGGAAGTCGAGTACGCGGGATGGAAAAGCATCAAGCTTATACCAACGTCTTGACTGATGATGCAGGGCTGAGGAGATAGCTCCTATAATGTTTCCAAGATTTAATAATAGCAAAAAGCCTGATCCAAGCAGAAACGCATGAACCATGTCTGTCATTCCGCCAGTTCATTTCCAATGTTACGGCCCGGGTAATCTCAATCGAGGTCCGTGCTATGGCTCGATGAGCACTAAAGTATCTTGATATTCGCTGATATCTCAAGGGGCAGAGAAAACAAAGAATAAAAGTTAAAATGACATGGGTTGGGTTGGTACTCAAGGATATCTGAACCCTAGTCAGGCCAGGATTCTGTCTGGAGATCGTCTGAACCCCCAGTATGTTTACGATCCACTTGCCGGGCGTTTCAGATCTTTTCTCTATTGTCTAGCGTCATGTCTCGGTCTAGCCTCGATTATCCAGGAGACCGTTTTGAGGGAAGATCAGAGCGGGACCCATGGTGTGCAGAGCTTCTGAAGATGATTTTCCCGTCGGCCGTTGGGCCTAGCTCGATTTATTTCCATCCCCTCCAAGTTTACCCATCTGTTGTTGACAATTTCCCTCCTTTGCAGTGTGGTGGGAACTTGATGGGTGGATTGAATTTGGAGCTGCATCCCCGTTGACAACGGTCCCACTAGAGTATCCCGCGGACATCTCTGTGTACAACCCAAACTAATTAACTATGCATCCGCCTGCACGTCTACCTGATCGACAAACTGCCTGGAGCTTCTGATCTTGGCAGTGGCTCGGATCGTTTTGGAATGTTCCATCCTGAACGGGTGGTTACAGGCAGCTTCTGGGGGAGGCTAAGTGGCCCCCGAGCCAATCATGTTAGGAGCGCGGATCCAACCTGCTGGGGAAAAAGCAAAAGGCAAAGCACAGCGCTAGAAGGGAATACCTGTTCGGGGGCTCTGTTGGGGATCAATTTGCCGACGAACATGGCTGGCTTCGTGTTCTAGACACTAGCGTCCAACGCCCAGATTATTGGGACGCAATTGCGTATGTATTGAACTTTGATGGAACTGCGAACTGAAGATCGACAGAATCCTGGCGTCAATCTTGCTTTGGGGTGGCGCTCCTACTGTCTTTTCGGGAAAGACATCCGATTTCCAGCTCGCGGAGACAGCAACGGGTAGTAAAAACGTTCAACTGTTGTAAACCACATAAGGGCAAACCAACCCGCAGAGAATCCCCAGCTTCCGTATTCCCCGGATCAACGTCCCAGTGTCGGACATATTCAAAAGAAGCTTCTTTAACGACCGCTGGGATGGTTTGGGTAGCGTTGAAACCGGAAGGGTGGAAAATGAGTCGGCAGCCGCACGAACGGGGAAATGCCCTGTTTCGATTTGTAGCCAGGGATACGATCCTCGCAGTTGGAGCCCACGGGAATCCTCCGAGAAGGGCCTGTCTCTTTGAGACCTCTGTTGGTGTCACAGCGCTGTTTGGCGGCCCCACTGGGGTTTGGGCTTATTTTCCCGGATCAAGATCGATCGGCCGGGTAATACTCTTGCACACATATGCAAATCATATCCGCGGATATTATTTTGACACGGCCGTACATCGGTCGATTGTCGAATATCTTAGGGGGTCCCAAAGGCCCAGATCGGACCCGGAACGCAGTCCGGGGAAGGGAAGGTCAGGATGTAAACTGTCAACGGATGACTCGGTTGCGTTGGCGTGAATTGTGGGGCGGAGGGTGATCAGTGGAGCAGTGGAGCAGGGAAGCCAACGGCGTTGACGGAAAAAGCAAAGAGAGGGTGGTGGTGTCTAATTTCAAAGAGCACCCCTGGCAGCCTGTTAACTGTTGGTGAGTTGTTGGGTACCGATTGGATGAGGGCGTCAGGAAAAACCAGGATACCGGATACGTACTGTAGCTTATGCTGTTCGATGAATCTGGAGGATCGATACCTTGTAAATATATACACCTTTATCTCAAGCCATGAACACATGAAACAGACTTATCTTCCTGGGTTGAGACATATCAAGAACTCCGAGGCGACTAGAAATTAGACTCCTTCCCAACGAAGTCACAGCCCAGTATCGCATATTCCAAGGTTATGAGCCTAGCTCTCTTTTTGAGACAGAAGAGTCCAGAGAAATATTCAGTCTACTGCGTTCTAGGGCATGGCTTGGTGCAGGTTGAACACCGTAGTAGTCTGTACGGCTGGATATACCAATGCACTGTCGCGCCTAGTGCGCCAATAACTTCCAATGAGAGGATTTAGTCGCGAGTCCCCAAGTTGATTCTGGTCTCACAGCGTTGATATTCATCGCTGGTTTCGGGAAAAATGCGGCATCCCCAAGGATACCTCAGACCGCTACCATGGGCAAGGAGCTGACGAGCAGAAAGACTGCAAACTTCCTTTGGGGGAATAATGCAACGGGTTTCAATATCAACACTTTCTTTATGATGTGTCTGCAGTGACCCAAAATAGAACCACCAGAATAAAAACACACATACGGTATTGTGGATCATCTTCAGTCGGTTATCGAGCCAAACCAGTCTCTAGTGTGCCAGATAATGATGGATGGCAATTAATGAGCGTGGGCAATGGAGGTCCCTTCTGACGACGTTTCCACCCTAGCGAGAGTCGCTGAAGGTGGCGAGTCTCTGACGAACATCCCCGGCGCAAGGTCTAGGCATTCAAAATCGATGTCGCGTTCCCGCTTCCGTCGGACAACTGCGTTGTCCCGAGATGCTAGCCAGTCTAAGAGTCGGTCAACAAGGAGGACTGTCGACCAATTAGCTTGAGTATCCCGGCAGGGAGTTTGACCACTGACCAGTAAAAAGCGTAAGAGTAAAGGCGTAGAGTATGACTGGAGACGTCATGAAGGAGTAGGCAAGAGAGAAATTCCGGGAAAAAGCGACCAGAGCGGCTAAGATAAGCGCAATGACAACACGGACCGCAATTGAGAGACTTTGGTGAAGTTGACAACTGTGGCGGCGTGTCAGACGCACGAAGACCCCAAGGAGCAACATCGTGATGCAAGCGACAGTGAAGAAATACACATAGACAAAACTGAGGAGTTTCATATACATATGAAGGAGCTGTTTGTTGTCCAGAAGACCGATCCCCCCTTTCACTTTCGGGGTAATCCCCATGCTGGAAAACAGGGCCGCTGTGACGTTGCCCATCAGATCATTGATGAGGTCAGTAGTATAGAAATATATGAATGTTCCAGCCTCTGGGCACAGGGGCTGCTCTGCCATATCTTCCAAAATACTCGAAATGGAGGTCCACTCTTGAGTTGCGCCACGACTGAAGGGGATTTCCATATCGGAAATGGTGCTTCGAATGAGCTGGACTGCCTGGTCTAATTGTGGTCGCGGCTCCTCGCATACGAACAGGAATGTCTCTGCCAGATAACCCAGCTTCAAGGTCACGTCGAGCGTTAGTGCAAGAATCTGCGATCCTTCCAGGAGCAGGATGAGGGAGACATGAAACGCGAAGTGCAATTGGACCCATAGGAGCTGGGCCATCTTTCCCACTTTTCCTTTGGGAGACACGTCAAAGTAGGCTTGCCAAAGTAAATACTGTCCTTTGTCAGCGTGACCGTTGACGGCAAGGGTTTGGGTACCCACCACATTGGTTGTGACCCCCAGAATATGAACAAACGACCACTTGGTCCACCCGCCCGGCCGCACCGTCTTGTTGACAATCCGAGTGACCGAAATAACGCCCTCTCCAATGATGATGAGGGTGAGGAGGCCCATGCGAACGTTGAGATGCGTTTCTTGAAATCCAATAGCTGGGTAAAAGTAAGAGACTCCCATGACTGCCCACATCTCAATCGCAAAAAGGACGAACCATACGGTCCAGACCCGTGAACGAAGTTGATTGGCCTTGTTAAAAGCAAAATACATCTAACGATCAGATCGTGTCAGTGCCCATCCCGGTCAATTCCGGCAATGTGAATTTGAAAAGACTCACCCCGAGGTGAAGGAAGCTAGAAGTCCAAAATATTGCAGCCGTCTGACCTAAGCCCTTGATAGCAGGCCTCATCGGTGTGTACATGAAAGCCACTGTGATGGTGTATTGAATAGCCAACAGCATTCGGCTTGCACATAGGATCAGGCTAAGGCTTTGAAAGGCCCAAAAATTATCTCCATGAACATGAGTCGTAAAACGAGTTCCGGTCGATGCGAATCCAACCATAGCCGACAGCTGGATTGCTTTGCAGAAGCGCTCAAAGATGGAATCTCTAGCGAAACGTATGTCAAATAGGCTCACTTGTAACCAGGTAAACCAGATTATCCCGAGAAAACCTATGTATGCGCCCAGGGCTTGAACGAGAGCAGAAGTTAGGTAAATTCATGTCAGAAGAGAGCTGGTGTGAACGAACCGTTCACATTAGTGATCTCATGTGTCGCCGTGAATGTAGATAAGTTGGCGACGAAAAAGAGATCAAAGAATAACTCAATTGGGGTCGCATCGGATCGACGATGTAGACGAGGTAAGCCATTTTTTTCATCAACTGGAGAATCAATCCATGGCAACGGACGGTTGGTGGTATCGGGCTCGCGATATATTCTCTCATAGAAAAAGCCGACGATTTTGCAAAGCATCCGGGGGATGCGCATATTGGGCAATAGCAATAAGAGTAAAAGAAAATTAATTCATTGGGTATCAAAAAGCAGAGAAGAGCTCCAAGAGTATGCGGGTGAGACAATCGAACATGAGTGAGCCAGGTAGGACCCAAGACAGAGAAGGCGCGATCAAGACTCGTCATCGTCTTCGAAACTGGAATCCGATGAGTCGGAGGAGTTTGATCTGGGCACAGGCGCATCGATGTTTTCTAAGCCTGTAGTCTTGGTGAGGGCTCCGTTGGAAGCATCATCTGCATTAGACTGAGCAACAGCTTCTTTCTTCAGCCGCTCGTAGTTTTCGCCCGCTTCCTTGATCATCGCCTGTACTTCGACCTCGCGAACTGCTATATCCGCCTTTTCCTTTCGCAACTCCTCCATTCGGCTGATCATCTGGGTCTTCGAAACTTCCTTCGATGCCAGATGCATGCGCAATCGCTCAATGCTATGGGCCAAGCGAGGAAGAGAGGTCATTTTGACAGGCGCCTCCGGTCGGTCAAGAGTATCTTTGCCATGACCCATCGCCGCTTTGGTTTGTGCAGCCTCATATGCAGCCTTCTCCTCGAGGTCGGAATCATCTTCATCCGAGATACCTTCGGCGTCATCGATAAGCTCACGCATGGCTTCACGATCTTTCCGCTTCTTTTCACGCTCGGCCCTCCGCCCCAGGGAAATCTTCCCATCTTCCACGTATTCCTCGAATCCCTCTGCGAAATCCTCGTCGTCTCGAATGAGTCGGGTATCCTTGACTTCCTTTTCGCCGCGCGCAACCGCATCCCAATTATCCGCGTGTGCCGCATCGTTGTCATCCAGCGCCATGTAGCTATCGTCCTCTGCGCCGTGTTCCATAGCAAGGCGAGCACGTCGGGCTTTCTTTTCACGAATTTCGGATTCGCTGGGAATATGTGACTGCCCGGAGACTGTCATGATTTCCCCAAATTTAGCGGCCACATCCACAGCCTTAGTTGTTTCATCATCGGTGTTGGTCTTAGGCGTCGAGGGAGTTGAGTTGCGAAGCTCCTTCAAGTAATCGTTGTTGTAGGTTGGCCGGTCTGAGTCCTGGCCAAGTCGTGCAGATATACTATCAGATATACCAGGTAGCCGAGTGTTGGCGCTGTTGTCACCGGGCTTCCGGGCCAGACCATGTCGTTTTGGAATAACGACTTCGCTCTCTTCGTCTCCGTCGTTCGTCGACGTCTCCCCGGGGCCAAATGACAGGTTCAACTTGGATTTGGGCTTTGCTTTGGGCTTTGAGGCTGGGCGCTTGACAACAGGTTCTAAAAAAAATGGTGAGCTTGAGCTTCTGCGGGCAAATCATGATCAGGGAAGAAAAAGCGATAGTCAAACATACCAGGCACACCAGCCTCATCCTGCTCATCGTCGCCGCCAATCTTGCGGGGCTTTCTGCGATTGGCAAATTTGGCACTCATGATTTCGAAGACACTGAAGTAAAGCACAAAGTGAAAGCAAGTGAAGTGGCATGGACGAAAGCAATGAGCTCTTATCGCGCCGCATATCAGGAACAACATTTGTCCGGTCCAGCTTTCACGAAACTCCAAACCAACACTCCGATCTTGTTCAACACCCAGATACCCAACAATATCTTTCAATATGCCTCAAGCTCAGCCTGAATTGAAGAAGGTAAGCATGCGTCTGATCGCAGATGTGATATTTACCCGGAATACCCGTTCTAACATTCTTTGACTGCAGTACATGGAGAAGCGGGTCTTCTGCCAACTCAACGGCAACCGCAAAGTCATTGGTATTCTCCGCGGCTACGATGTACGTCAAACCCCTGCTCCAGTTGAAGCCCTGCAACCGCGATCCTTGTACCCGTGCATATGACATTTGGAAAGGAGCTTGTGGGGCAATATGCGATGAGCGCGGGTCGGCTAATGGTGTTGCGCAGGTCTTCATGAACATTGTCCTCGACGAGGCATTCGAAGAGAAGGCTGGTGGAGAGAAGGTCGCCATTGGCATGATCGTTAGTACCCCGCCCTGTCCAAGATCCTCAGACCGTCCCGCTAACCACGCCTTTCTAGGTCATCCGCGGTAACTCAGTGGTGATGCTTGAGGCCCTCGAGCGCATTACCGACAAATAAGCGACGAATCTACAATGACAAGACTGCTATCCGCAAAGCACGCACATAGCTACCACTCTGCCACCGAATGCCGGGAAAGATCATAATGCCACTTGGAGTTATTGGGTCGGTTTCTCATATGGGGACAATCAAAACCATTTCTGTTTTCAATTTCTCTGCTGTCTGACCGGAGGAGCATCTGAAGGACTACTCTGGCTACGTTAATCTACCTTGAAGATTTTTTTTTTTCTTTTTCACCGGCTACATCAGTTGGCTACCCCACAGACGAGACCAGGACATCATAGTCTACTTGGTATTGATCTTGGAACACAGCGTTGATTCGATTCCGCCCGCTGAGCTACGGAAGAAGAGGCCCCATACTGGGTGGTAGGTCAATGTGACAATAATAAAATGGGCTAATAGGTAAAATACATATGTCGTCCAGAAAACAAGGCTTTAGAATATTCATGCAGGTCTTCCACCAAACTTCAGTTTGAGCTTAGGTGTGCCTGTTGCGGGAGTATTGGGCGTAGAGCCCATTGCAGGGGATGGCCGGGGGATGCTGATTTTGGGGAGGGGAGTAGAGGCGGAGGTATTCGCACTGGAGCTGGTCTTGGACTGCTTGAAGGTAATGCGAGTTGAGGAGGGGGCCTGCATGCCGTGGTCGTCGCGCTTTCGCTTGGTAGTGGGACCCATGCGTGTTTTGGCGGATCTGAAGAAACGTAATTTGCCGTGCCCCATGTTTTGAACGTTCCAGTATCGTGGTAGTTTCAGGCGTACGAACTTGGACGTACTGACATCATATAGAACGCGGCAGAGATCAGTGAGCTCTGAGAGCTCAAGCAAGCCCATCACGGGAGAATTGCACGCTGCCCACATGTATTCCTTGAAAGATGCATCGCCGGAAAGCTCTCGCTTCAGCGCTTCGATAGCTCCTGGGATGGTCTTGCGTCGTGCAATGTCATCCCTGCGGATATCTGTGGTGGACTCTTGTTCGATAATCAGACCATCATTCAGCGAGGCTTCCTGTTGCTGAGGTCGCCCAAAGGCGATTTGCGCCAGTGTTTGGCCGAACAGACACAATCCTTGATGGCGAATCCAAGCAGAGGAATCCGCCGACAAGGTAAACATCAGCCAGCGAAGGAGTTCAGAGTGCTGTGAGATATCAAGATCGACCAAACATTGGAATGCCTGCATCCGGAGAAGGTCATAAGTCCCTGCTCGTGTATATGGGATGAATCGCATTAAATCGACATCCAGCATCTTTGCTTGCATCAATTGCGCCTGGCAATGAAGTGCAGCTCTTGAATACAGATTTTGGAATGAGCTTGACCATTCATCCATCCGTCGATAACGATCGAACTCTGCGATGGCGTCTTTGTCGAGTTGCTCTTCGGCTTGTGCCTGAAGGACGCGCTCCATGTCAAAGTGGTCCAGCTCCTCCTCTGCCCTCGCTTCAGTCCTACCAAGCATGGCATGGCAGAGGGATTTCATCAACGATGCAACGTAGAAATTGTCAGAATACTCATTGTTAGAGTTGTCATTGAATTTCAGCTTGTCGAACAAGAAGCGTTTGACTCTGAGCGGGGTTTTGCCACTATTATCACGAACTTTGGAGATGGCGTCGGGAATTACTTGCTGCAGAATGTATGCAGCCCGATCAGAGAAATCGTTCGAACGAGTCATCGGTGACCCTGGGAGACAAAAGAGCTCTTGGAATGCTGTTTCAAGATGATGCAGCCCAACCCAGTCGACTTCGTCCTTGGCATGCTTGACCAAGGCGCGTGCAGCTGTGGTACGTATACCATGGAAGTAGCGGCTGTCCATGAGCGTGCGGACGAAAATGGTTGAGATCAAAGGATGTTCTCGCTGAGCGGCCATATATTGCAACGACTAAGTGGGTTAGTTTGATGTGTTTTGAACACCATGTTGAAAGATGGACTCACCTCGAGTTGTGCTACAACATCTCGGTCCTGTTGAAGCTGCGAGAGATACATGTAACCTGGCATTCCGAGGGACAGTTTGCAAACCCATTCGAAGTCTGCATCCATTCGAATCCATTCGTAAGACTCTTGTCCCATGCGCTCCTCATCCTCCTTGGTCCAGTCGGCCAAACGCCAAGCCTGTGTTTCTTCCTCGGTCTGTAAAACATCGCCAAGACAGTAGAGTAGGACTTCCTCTTGTACTTCAGCGTCACCGGAAGCAACAGCTCTTTCTCTCTGTTTCTTGTTACGCTTCAGCCTCTTGTACTTGGTGTTGTATGGGATGTCGAATTTTGTTGTGCCCTCTTTGATTTCGACAATGTGCTCATAAGGGGTTCCGTCTGCTTCGTGAATGCGAAGGGTCATTGAGCCGGTGAAAACCGGCTGAACTGCACCAGCGTAGACGTGCCGAACCTCCTCCTTCACATCCCGCAGAAATGCGTCCTTTGCCAGATCCCGAGGAGCTTGGGGTTCGGCTTGGACCTGTCTGATCATCATTTCGACAACGAGCTTTTTCTTGTTAAATCGTTGGGTAGCCTGGAAACGTGGACATCCCGCACCATACACCCACTGTTGGAAGAAAACATCCAACTTGGCGTGCCCGAGTCGTTCACAAGTCTTCTGGAACAGAGACGATGTGACAGCACCGTTGGGGATATCACCCATCCGAGAATTGAGGAACAAGCGAGAGATGATGCGAGACATCGTGGCTTTGCCACTTGCCTTCGTCAGGCGACGGTCCAAGATGAACAGCACTAGGGGTGCCTTGAGTGCCACAAATCGATACTCGGAGGGATCGACTTTAAGGATGTTTCCCATGTCATATATTGAAGGACGTTCGTAATCCAAGTCACATACTTGGTCAGACATCTGTTTAAGCCGAAAACGGTATTCATTGTTTCCGCAGAGCTTTCTCATGAACGTATCTGTGATGTACCATGCCACGCCGACGGTGACCCACGTGTCCGCAGGTTCGTGAGGAATAATGTTAATTCCCGTCCATTGACATGCAAGACCATGCACTAAGGACCGGGTTGCATCATACATGGGATCGATCATCTCAGCTGGAAATAGTAGGTGGCTGCTGCATATAGACATACACGCAGTAGGAAGGGCTTCCGTGGACAGATCGTCGACGAAACAAATTTTGTAACTGCCGAATGGATAGGATCCGTACGACAGCGAGAAGAAGTCAATGGCCTGAGCCATGGGAAAGCTTGTGTTTTGGACCTCGTCTGCTCTGCCAGGCAAACAGAAAGCATGCAGGGGAATTGCATTCTGGCCAAGTTGTTCATCTTGATCGCTTTCACGGAAATCGGCAAGGTTGACATATTCGAACGGACCAATTGCAAAGCCTAGCTGCAGAGCACCCAGGGGGGAGTACGAGGCGAATGAGACTGTCTTCCTTGTAGGATCTTTAGGGTCCACGATGTCATCCGTCAAGTCACCAGAGCACACCACTGACATATCGAGCCCCTCGTCATCAGCGGAGAGTTGACGACTTGGAGCCTTCGGACGGCTCGATGTTGAGCCAGAAGGGTCTTTGGACTTCCGGTCGAACACGTCTCCAAGCGAGCTCGGGCATGTGATTGAGATTTCCCAGGTATGCCGCGAAGCCGTATCATCTACGCATGGAAACAATGGACAACCAATACCAGACTCCAAGGAGTTGGTTGTGTAGGCATGAGGATACCTTCGGTCACCGTTCTCAACGCCGACAAACTGTAGACCATCTCTGATCTTACTTATGACGAACTCAATGTTCACCGTCAAGGACGTGAAACGCGGAAGATTCGCTTCTGGCGCCCGGCCACCGGAAGCCCCGTCGACATCGTCGCCAGTAGATTGGAGCGCAATTTGGTCCTGGGCCTCTGCGGAAGACGGATCTAATTCTTCAATGCGAACATTCTTGGGGACCGTGATCGGAAGGGTAGGCGTGGGGGGTGTTTGTAGGAGTCCATCGATATGTTGTGTCAGACGCTCATGGTATTGAGCACCGAATAGTTGGAGCGATTCATAGGGATCGGCATATCTGGCGGCCGCAGATTTCCCGTTAACGCTGACGCGCCTAATGTCTCCTTGTCGAAAATTCAACCAGATGGTTGTAAGGTCTTTGCGGCGAGGGTGAATCGTGATTTCGGTTTTTCCCTTCAGGCTTTTCGTAGCGAAGTCAATCTCCAGTTCAACCTTCTGATGGCCGACGCTGAACCCCAGGTTTGGGCGTGCCGCAGCACCTAGGTCAACAACACCCGGCATCGTTAAGATTCCTCAGTGACGAAATGCGCCTGGAGCGCTGTGCGAACCATCCACCGTCATGTCCGACCAGACCCAGGTCTCAAATATAGCGTCGAAGACAGCGCACGGGCTTCTAGTAAGACGGCGAAGAATCGAGAAACACGGTGGGCTGGCGCGGATCCCAGCTGCGAAGTGACAGGAGGGTCAAATTGTGGAAATCGAGGGCAGTGAAATAGTAGCGTAGATGATGGTCCGTCGATAACCCCAAATAAGATCCAGTACTCCGGGCGACAAAGAAGGGCAGTGAAGGGGAACCGCGACGATGAACACAATCTCGAATACTCGCGGCCGTTGAGCTTCCCTTCGCGTTTCCCGATGCGGAGGCACGTGATTGCCGACCCGAAAACCCCATCTTGAGACATTGGCTTTCCCCCTTTCTCCACGTATTCGGGACATTTCTGGTCTTTCATTCAGATGATTTGATTTGCATTGCATTTGTCCTCTTGTCTTGCTTCCCGGCCTCTGGTTCTAAGGCCGGTTTATACAATCTATAACCCTCGCCAACTCCGCGCGTGACACGGCGCAACCCCAAAAATGAGCGCAATCTTCCGCATGGTCCAGGGTGAGTGACATGAGACTGAATTAGTTGAGATGGGCTGTTTGCTGATATACTTCTCAATCCTCAGAGACCCAAGACTCGCTCTCCGACGATGCTCTTCTCCCCCTTAAGTCCTACAAGTACTCGAGTGTCGACAAGTCATTTATTTCCAACTACATTTTGAGACATTATGTACGAAACTCTCGAAACCCGGTTGAGAATGGGACTGGCATGAAGGACAGTTGACTGACAGTTGTCGTTTAGTGGAATGCATTTGTCGAACTGGTACCGATGTGGATGGCCCCCAACATGGTGACTCTGCTTGGATTCGTGTGGATTGTCGCCAATGTGTTCTTGATTGAATTGGCTGTCCCTGATATGGTGGGACCTGTGAGTTTGCAGTTCTATTTCATCTGATCACCAGAGTGGCGAATTGACCAGACTTTCGGCAGGGTCCCGGATGGATTTACTTCAGCTTCGCTCTTGGCATGTGGATGTGAGTGTACGAAAACGCCATGTTGGAAATGAGTCTAACGGAAAGCCAGGTATTCTACCCTCGACAATGTCGACGGCAAGCAGGCACGTCGCACTGGAACATCCAGCGGACTCGGAGAACTTTTTGAGTTTGTACCACCCGTTGACTGGCCATGGAAGTCCCACTAATCAGGTACACAGTCACGGAATCGATTCTCTGAACTGCACCATGGCTAGTTTGCTTTCGACCGCCGCAATGGGCTTCGGATCTACTTACCTCGGTGCTTGGACTGCTCTTGTTCCTTGCCTAGCCATGTATTTCTCTACGTGGGAGACTTTCCATACTCACACCCTTTATCTCGGCTACTTCAACGGCCCAACTGAGGGCCTGTTGATCGCCATCAGCATTATGATGGCTTCGGGAATTTGGGGACCCGGCATTTGGTCGCAACCCATCACTGACCTCATCAACTGGCCGCAGGTGTTTGGTACCAACTCTATCAAGGACCTGTGGGTGCCCATTTTGCTGGTCGGCTTCTTCCTCGGCCACCTTCCCGGGTGTGTCATGAACGTCGCTGCTGCTCGCAAGAAGCAGGGCCTGCCGTTCACCCCGCTGCTCAAGGAATGGATCCCCATGGCTGTCTTCACTGGCTGCAACATGGCTTGGCTGTTCTCTCCGTACTCGACTATCCTGTCTGGCAACCACCTTGTCCTGTTCTGCTGGGTCCTCGCCTTTGTCTTCGGCCGTATGACCACAATGATCATTCTGGCCCACTTGATCAGACAACCTTTCCCTTGTTGGACCATTCTCCTGGCCCCGCTGGTCGTCGGCTCCGTTCTCATTAACCTTCCCATTCTCGGCTTCCCGGTCATTGCCCCTTGGTTGGAGCTTCTCTACGTCTGGGTTTACCTTGCCTTTGCTTTTGTCATTTATATGCACTGGGCTGTGTTGGTTATCAACCGCATCACTACCTTCCTGGGCATCAACTGCCTTACCATCCGCAAGGACCGTGGTCCTGCTCGTGACCGGGCCTACCGCAACCTTGCCGGTGAAACTCAACTCGATGACCCCCGTGCTTCGACCGACACCTCCAAGACCCATTAGATTGAGGTTCGCCACGGCACTGTTCGAGAAATGATCGATCAATGACCCAACTGTTATTGGGTCGTCTTTGGGTCGCCACAAAAGCGCCCCGGGCGGTGCATTCCCCTATAAATGTTTAAACTCCCATTGTAATTATGAGCTTTCTCCTCTTCTCGCCATCATCTTTTATCACTATCTCAATCTGGAGGAATCCGATGGGATATTCTACAAGACGAGAAATACTGATGACATGTGCATGGGAAAACCTGCATATCTGTACTTACGAGACTAATTATCTGTGAATAGATCATAAAAGAAAAGTATCCGAATCCTTGTCCTTCTTGAATTGAGAAGCATCATCTGGACTAATTTCAAAGGAACATAGTACATACACATGAATTATAGCCGTACAAAAAAACCGAGCCGATGAACACTGACAGCAACAAGAGAGAAAGAGAGAAACACACAAAAGCAACGCCAACAAGAATTTCAAACCGCAACCGGCTCAGTAATTTTTATTTCTTGCCACCAAGACCCAGGGCATCAGTCAAGCTGCCTAGTCCAAGTCCGTCAATCAGCTTGTTCAAACCCAAGCTGCCGAGCAGGCCATTCAGCAGACCTCCAAGACCAAGGCCATCAAGCAGACGGCCAACAAGTCCAAGCACGCCGTTCAGCAGCAAGCCAACAGCAGCAATGATCTGGAACAAAGGCTCAGAGAGCAAGCCCCAGAGGGGGTTCAGCTTCTTCTTTGCGTGAGGCATGTCAGCAATACGCTTCTTGCCGTTGTCAATGGTCTTCACGACCGTCTCGGTGAGCTCCTTGATCATGTCGGCAAGCTGATACTCCTCTGGCGTGGCATCACGAGAAGCCGCGCGCGCCTTAGCAGTGGCAGCGATACGTCCATCCGGATCGAGAGCGCGGATTGAACCGTTGCACTCTTGGAGAATGCGGCCACCTTCTTCAAGAAGAGGCTTCACCTGTTGGACCAGCTTCTCCTCGTCCAGTTCGTCCTTGGGGGTGCGGTCTGCTTTTTCAATGGCCTAACCCATCGTTAGTAATACTTCGGGGTGAATTTGAGATACAGATACTCACATCTGTGATTTGCTTGCAAACAGGCTTGACACGCTCGAGGGTCTGGTTGAGGATGAAGATCATCTTCTCAGCCAGCTGGCGATCGGATTCGGCCTTCGCAGCAGCCTCTTGCTCTTCGGGTGATGGACCCTCTTCCTCCACCTCGGGCTCGGGCTCGGGCTCAGGCTCCTCAGGCTCAGGGATGTTCTCGAGCAAAGTGCATTCGCCAATTTTGTTGCCATCGTTATCAACAACATATCCATTGTCGTCGATGGTCTTGCCAACAAGAGTGGCAAGGTTGCCGTCGGTCAGCTTTCCAATGAGGTTGCCGTCCGCATCGCGGACTTCACCCTCCTTGGTGACCTTGCGCCCAGACATGGGGTTGATCTCGCGCTTCTTCTCTTCTGGCTCCCAGCGCTCGGCCTTGCCGATCGTGTTGCCATTCTTGTCAACGACATCACCGTCCTCGTCGACCTTTCGGCCAAGGAGACGCTTCGCATCGCCTTCAATCAGACGACCAATGATCTGTTCGCCATCTTGAACAACACCATCCTTTCCGACTGTTGCGTTGTCGAAACCGTAGAAAGGACCTTCGGCCTTGTGCTCTTCGGCACCGGGGATCAGTTCGGCGCGACCAACGACCTTGCCATTGTCACCCCAGATCTGACCCTTGCCATCAACCTTGCGGCCAGCCAGGCGCTTGTCACCTTCCACGATGCGTCCAACGACAGCACCAGTAGCGGGATCGACAACGTTGCCAGACTTGTTGACCACCTTGCCCTCGAGAATGGAGAGATCGATTTCTTCAGGAACCTCCTCTTCCTCCTCGGGGACCTCATAAGGCTCAGCACGGCCCTTCACATTGCCGTACTTGTCGGTGATCTCGCCATCCTCATCGACGGCACGACCACGCAGCTTCTTTGGGTCGCCTTCAACGATCTTACCAACGATGGATCCCTCGTCATCCTCGACGAATCCATCCTTGGTGACGAAGAGGCTTTCCATTCCAGCGAAGGGGCCTTCGGGCTTGCTCTCAAGCTCATCCTCGGGGATGAGCTCCACGCGACCAACGACATTCTTGCCATCGTAGATCTCGCCATCCTGAATCTTCTTTCCGGCGAGTTCCTTGGGGTTGCCCTCGATCACGCGAGCAATGGGGAACCCATCAGGCCCAATGACGTATCCAGCCTTGTTGCAGGAAAGACCATTGACAGCTGAGAAGTCGGGGCCGACCTCCTCTGGCTCTTCCTCTTCAGGCTCCAGGCGCTCAGCGCGGCCGATGACGTTGCCCTTGCGGTCGAGGATTTCACCGTCTTCATCGACGCCGCGCCCGCTGAGCTTCTTGGCGTCTCCTTCGATGAGGCGTCCGACGCGGGTGGAGTTCTCGTCTTCAATGAAGCCGTCTTCTCCAACGACGAGTCCCTCCAATCCGGAGAAGGGGCCTTCTTCGTCATCGTCGTCTTCAATGGGGAGGGTCTGGGCTTTGCCAATCACGTTGCCACGGTTGTCCCAGAACTGACCCTTGTTGTCAAGGGTTGCGCCAATCTTGGCGATCTTCTTGGGATCGCCCTCCGTGAGTTCACCGACAGGCTTGCCGGTTGCTTGGTTGATGATGTAGCCGCGTTTGTTGCACGCCAGACCCTCGAGGGTCGAGAGATCGGGAAGCTGTTGTTGCGCTTCATCGACCGCATCTTCAACGCCATCAGCAGCGTCTTCGGTGGCGCCCTCGGCAGTATCTTGAGCTTCATCGAGGGTGTCTTGGGCGTCTTCTGCGGCACCCTCGGCTCCGTCCTTGGCGTCTTCGGCAACATCTTGAGCGTCCTCCGCGACATCCTCAACTCCATCCTTCAGATCTTCGGTGGTGTTTTCGGTGGTCTCCTTTGCGTTGTCGAGTTTGTCTTGGGCATCCTCGGTTGTGTCCTCGACGGTTTTCTCGGCGGAGCTCTTAGGATCATCGAGGTCCTCTTGGGCATCCTCCGCAGTGTCCTCGACGGTGTCTTTGGCGCCATCGACATTGTCTTCGAGGTTGATCTTGGTATCGTCCGCAGCATCATCCACAGTCTTTTTGGCGTCATCGACATCAGGGACCTCGCCTTCAACATCGGACGCAGCATCCTCCGCCTCATCGACGGCATCGTTGGCAGTGGACTTGGCCTTGCTGACAGTGGATTTGGCCTGGCTGGCTGTTTTGCCGACACTGGGGGCAGCATCCTCGGCCTCATCGGGGGACAGACTATCTTGGGCATCTTCGTACTGATCCTCAACATCGTCCTTTGCGCCGTCGACCTTTTCGGTCACATCGCCGGTGGCTTCTTCAATGGCTTTCTTCTGCTCCTCGATAGGAATCAGATCAACACGACCAATGGCATCACCTTCTTCATCGACAATTTCACCGTCGTCGTTGAGAGTGTATCCGATGAGATCTTCTGGGTCACCTTCGACGATGCGGCCAACAATCTGACCAGCGGAGTTCTTGATGACACCGCCATCAGAAACTGGGAGACCATCAAGCTGAGCAAGATCGGTGACGACATTGTCGAGATCAACGTCCCCGAGCTTGGATTGCGCTTCTTCGGGGACAGCGTCCTTGGCTTGGTCGGCGACCTCGTGCAGGATATCAACTCGACCAATCAGATCGCCTTCTTCGTCGACAATCTCACCGTCATCGCCGACGGTCTGGCCAACAAGGTCTTCGGGGTCACCCTCGACAACCTTGCCAATTGGGTTACCATCCTGTCCGAGGATCTCTCCGCCCTGGGCAATTTCGAGACCTTTCAGGGCAGACAAATCCAGAGGCACTGGAAGCTTTTCAGTTGCATCCTTTGCTGTATCCTTGGCAGTCTCGGCGCCTTGTTCAACAGTATCCTTTGTCTTGCCGGCAAGACCCTTAGCCTTTCCGGCTAGGCCAGATGCAGCGCGGCCAAGGGGTGCAGCGGAGCCGGAGGCAGAGGGGGCCTCTGAGGCATCATCGGGAGGGGAGACAGGGCGGCGTTGCTCGGACTTTCTCTTCGACTTTGGGGAGGGGGTTTCTGGGATGGACTGCTCGTCGAGGTCGTCGGCTTCGATTGGCTCGGGAGCTTTCTGAGAGAGCTTGCGGGGCGTGGCTTTCTTCGTGGACTTGGGGCTTGCTGGGGCAGCATTGCTGGGCTTTGAGGCTGCGCTTGAGCCAGAGCCTTTGCGGATCTTGGCAGGTGTGCCAGCCTTGGAGCCCAGCTTAGGGGGAGCTTTGCTCACGGTGGGAGATGACATTGTTGTGGAGCTTTGATTCGGTTGAATTTCGAGTATTGCGATGGTTCGTTCGTTTGGGCTCAATAAGATGGATTGGATTTCAATCTGGCAGTTGTTTCGTACAGATATCCGTTTGGTGCTTCGGTAACGTATACTTCGTGAAGGCGTGAGGCGCAGGTGATATTATACAACGGTTTCGAGAAGGTATGGCTCGGTAAATGTGGTAGATAGGTACTTTTCTAGATTAATAGAAAGATGGAATGGAATGCAGGAACATTCAGAGGGGCTCGAGGGTTTGGAGTTATATATGAAGAGTTCAGTGACAACGACACTCTACGTTGAAGCTCTCTATATATGCCTTCACCAGGCAAGATACTTGCACCGTACACTACGTCATGGGCCATTGATATCATAGCACTGGGTTTTTTGTTTCATTTTTGGCTCAGATCCCTGTTCGAGCCATGATCATCGACGATTTAATCTGGAGGGTGCACGGTGCAGTGGCTGTAGAGTGGTAGGGCGGTTAGGAGCATCATCAGCATCATGAGGTGGGTCAGTGATACAACCTGCTTAGACGAAGATGCGGCTAGACAGTGATGATCCCCAGAGTATTGCAGGCTGGATGCACGAATGAAATGGCCGGGACGGCAGATGGGTGAAGTGTGGCTGAATCGAGGTATGGCAGCAGGGTGGAGCGCTATGCTGCGATAGCATGATCGTAGTACTCTTATCCTCCCGAGAGGCATCTCCATTTTGTTGTACACGATACCTATTCCCTGCTAGATCGGTGATTGCGTCGTACGAGAAAACCATATGTATACCAGCAAGCCCGTCTTGGTCGGAGAATATACTGACATCGTATGCCCTTGTTCCTGATCTGAATCCACGCGTCCTTTAGTTCTAGGCACATTCTAGCCAACCAGTCCTCAAAGCAATGTGACTGGTTCAATTGTCAAAGCATCGCGACCCATGGGTACTCCCCGGGCCACGCTACATCCAACGTGGAAAAATACGGGCGAGCGAATCAGCGATCTATAAAACCACGTTGGGAGTCCACCACAAATTTGCCCCCCGCTGTCACTTGTCACTTGTCACTGTTGAGCTACCCTTGTCACTCGAATCATTATTACATCACATCTGAATATAAAAGCCGTTGTGAAACGATGCCGAACTCAATCCGAGTTGGGCTTGACGGATAGAGCATGCTGTAGTGTGGCCTTGTTCTCCCATAACCTAGTCCCGCTATATCACGAGCACATTTGACTTTTTTTTTGTCGAGCATGAAGCGTTGCATTTATCTTTGATCCCTTTGTAGGAAAATCCAAACCTGATCGCGATCGGAGTGCATGTCAGATCGAGAGGTGTGAGCGCGGTCTCGGCCGGATGAGATCATTTTAATCTATTCGGGTGGAGTGTTCAGCCACACAAGTCATTGGCTGATATCACCTAGCAAACTCATCAATTCAAGGCAGAGGACATTATCATGTTTCATCTTTGACCTTTAATCCCACCGCTTAACCTCGAACGGTTAATGGGCATACAAATCCATTAAGCGACAATGTGGATCTAGAGCTACATACGATAGAACGGAGTAGCACAGCACCGCACTAGACTGGCCCACAGGTATATCTCCGGTTAACAACTTCCGAAATCAAGATTTGCCCCTAGCGTCGTCCGTGCGTTTTGTCAACGGCTGAAGTGGAAACTTGGTAAAGAGACGATTTATTTGCTCTCGTACTACAACAGTACTAGTAAATCGGGATTGAAAGCTCCTAATATAAATTATCCAAGCAAAATAAACAAGCATCGTAGTCCCTAAGATGGTTTCAGCACAACCTTGGAACTGTATGTATTCTGAATCTCTTCACTCTGGACTACGCCAAAACCTGAAGTTGTGGCAACAATTAGTTGGTATGGGACCCTTGGAAAGACTCGGGGAATATAAACTTGGGAAGAATGGCATTGCCATGTCGTCGCTATATATCACTACTGGGGATATGTTCAACCTTGGGACTGACACCTACCAGGTACTAGTACATTGCATGTGCTTCAATCTTCCAAGTTCGCCTTCCCCGGTTCGCGATGGCTTCTTTCACGACGCCACAGCTACCCTAACATCATCAAATCCAAAATTTTCCGTAAGCAGCGTTACTTCGATTACATGGAAAACCCCAAGCATTGTCGATCGGCGAATAGCCGCTGATTCCAACAAGGATTCGGATGTAATCTCTTGTTCGGTGACGTTCATAAGTCGAATCAACGCGCACGCTCAGGCTTGAAACTCAGAAAGAAGCTAGATAGGGACATAATTTGATCAACTTCGCAAAATTATCGTCGCATATTTCTTTACACCTCCCCAAGGTTGGTACAGTACTACTGTACTCAACAATCCTCGTCATTCTATTGTACAGCTGCCCGAATGGGATACGATCGCCGTGTTCGATCTTCATAGTCCAAGGTCAATTAAATTAACCCAGCATGTTCGCGAAATTGAACTGCAACCTTGTGGCTGCATATTACGGTCCCTTTTCCAATTTCATTTCAAGGTTGGGGAAACGGGAATATATTCAAATCAGGTGTGGCTGAGATGCTCTATGTATGTTCAGTGCTAAATTTGTTAAAACACGACCTTGGAAGGGCCTTGCTTCCTGTACAAAGGTCACTAGAGTCTGCGCCAAAGACCCCGGAAACCTTTCCCCTGATCTCCTGATCGTAAAAAGCAGGGAAATAGCATTGGACAAGAGTGTTCTTATGACCACCCCTAGACTCAGATGAAATCTTTTGTCTCTTGGTCGCACCATGCTAACAGCTGTGCGGCTTTTCCTGTCCCACCGTATTCCTGTGAATGTAAAGAACTCTCGATATCCGGACGTAGATACCCAACGTGACCCCATGGCCAGATGAATGCACCGACATGTTTTTCAAGGGTCAAGTCAGGGGAAAGACCCGCATATAGCTCCGTGTAGGCCCCATAGCGGGCTGGCCACATAACGAGATTCATGAGATGAGGCACTATCAAACCAACAAAAGGCAATGTCATGTAACGAGTTAATCCTGTTCTCAGGTTGCCCGGGTTGAAAGCCTGGAATATTTCTGTGTCAGAATGTGTTTTGTTTCCAAAAAAGAGCAGGTTCGATTTGCATTCACTCACAACGCTGAGTACGTTTCCATCTCGACATTTCTTTCCAAACTCCGAAGCAAGCAGGTTGTTTGCAGCCTTTGAAACACAGTAGTTAGTGAGCCTATCATCAGAGAGCACTGGCGAGCCATTTTCATCTATGTTGATGCCACCATGAGGAGCCAGCTCTATCGTTATAGAGCTGGCCCAACACACTCTGACGGAGTTGCGTGGGGAGATATCTGCAGTCTTTTTCAATATGGGATATAGTAAGGCAGAAAGAAGATAAGGACCCAGCACATTTGTGCCTAGTTGAAGATCATATCCCTATGAAAAAAGATCAGAAGTTAAATCAAGTTCAATTGAATGTAGTCTTGGGGTGGGGAGAAGAAATCCAGAATATTACCTGCTCTGATTTGGCAGTGGTAGGGGTGTACATCACGCCTGCATTATTCCAAAGCACATCTAGCCTTTCTTCCTTGCTCATAAATTCTTCCACCGCTATTTTGATCGAAGATAGATCGGCCAGGTCCAATGATAGCCAGAGCAGTGTTCCCTCCGACGAAGGGAACTCATCTCGGAGTAGTCGAATTGCTTCTAGCACCCGCTTTTCAGATCTACCAGCCAAGTAGATTTTCGCATTTGCGGAATAAAGGATCTTCGCTAGCTCGAAACCCACGCCTGAATTGGCCCCAGTTATCACAAAGACCTGGGATATTGTGAGCGCAGTACATAGCAGCCAGTAATATGTGCTTGCCTTTCCATAAAGATTTCTCACATTCTGCTCGGTTATTGGAGGGCTTGGAATCCACACACTCTGACTCCACGATTTCCCCATCCCTGCTATACTCAGTGCCAAGTCCACTCCAGGGCTGTACGGAGTAGAGAGTGACGAGTGGATGTTGCGGGGGAAGTGCGGTGAAGGTGTGGAAAGCTAGACCTCTTTGGGATTAGCATATCCAAAAATAGCGTCTATCAAACAGAGCGCCGACAGATGGAGGACTTCAACGTGGGATTTCCAGTAATTTCTCCGCTTGATGTGAGATGTATTTAAGAACCATACCATCTGGCATACTCTTGTCAGAGATGACTCCGCGAGCCATTGCCGCTCACGCCGTTCCACTGTGTGAACGCACCCTTTCAGATAGTCGAAGCCACGCATGTCACCGCTGATATCGTAAGTCCTGAATAGGAAGTGATTCACTGTTCAGTTTTTCTATCCCCAAACCTCTTCGCCGCTTTCGTTCACCAATCATATTTGACAGCAGGCGGTTGTGCATGAACCAGATCAACCGCGTATCATGTCTTGGGGGTCGCAATTCCTTCATATCGCGCGTGGAATTGAATAACCAAGGTAGTAAATTATTCTTTAACTGTCTTATAGCCACCTTTATCTATGATTTAGCCTTCAAGCCCCATGTGCTATCTGTGAACAGGAGCTAGACCAAAGGTGCGTTTCGCTCACCTGGGTATGCTTGCACGCGCTTGAGGTGAAAAGTGCCGCGCATTAAAGATCCACTAGGTTATGCATGCAGGAGCCTGCATAGTAGACGTGCTGATATATTTCAAGTCATCTAAATGGAATGGGAAAAGGTAGATTGGAAAAAAGATGGATGAGGAAAAACGCTATTACCTAGTATGAGAGTCTAATCACTGCACTTTGGCCTGATATCTCTTAGATGATGCACACCACTTCAAGTGGGTGTCTGCAAACGCCAGGATCTCGGTCTCAAGAACAGGATCTTGCTCTTCGCAATCCAATCCAGCCAGGCCGTGATACATCTCCACAGCAGCTGCCACGCACCGATTGTGGATCCCACACACATCTTGTATAATGATCGGCAGAATATTATCCTTGCTTTCAACATCAATTCCTACTTGCTCATTCAGTGAGACGAGCACGGCATTCATGGTCTCGCCCTTTCGACGATCTTTTTCCAGCCCAACAAGATCATTCTGCAGTCCTAGCACCAAGCTGACTTGCGTTTGCAAGTCCCGTAGACCGGACAGATATTTGCTGCAGGGTGGGCTGTGCATGGTGCGAATGAGAGTAAAGAAAGGATGGATACCCATGGTTCTGCCACGGAAGCGCAGATATGTCTCCAAGGTGTTTGGTAGTACTCCTTGACGAAAGAGCAATTCATCCAGGAGGCCCTGGCACATGTCTTGGATGTCACTTCTGAGCTCCGTACAAACGTCGTCTGATAAATCAAGATGTTGGCTGCAGTAGCTTTGGAAGGAAAGAAGAATCTTCGCGAATCCATTGTCCGCAGAAACTTGTCACGGTTAGCGCAGTGGTCTCAGACTTGATGTGTCGAACTCACTATCTTCAGTTCCTCCTTGCAATTTCAAAATTGTTTTCTTCAGGGCTTTGATACCAGATAGCAGTGGCATGCTCTCGAGAAAATCATCCGCCGCACAATTGGCGGCTAGCCATGCAGCCATGCAAACCTGTATATCTTCTGATTGAACATCAGGGAAGAAAAGCTTGATCGCAGCCACCTCTGCACGGCATCTTTCGTAAAACCCTTTCGTATCACCAAATTTTCCAGGTTGAATCAAAGCCTTGAAACCGGAAAGTGAATCAATGGCAGCCGAGGGCATTCCTGAGTTGATGGGGACAATCTCAAAGTGTGGTATTCTCAGCTGTTTTCATCTTCATCAGTTTATGACTCAATGTAGTCCAGCAGTACCCTTCGATTTTGACTGACCTGGAGAGAAACACCGCTGATTCCCAATTGAATTTGACAGCATTTGACCACAGGTATCTCTCTGAGTCGCTTGTAGTTTGCGACTGATCCTTTTGTATCAGAATATACCGGGGAGCTTGCAGGGTGGTCGGTCTCAAAGGCGTCCTTGAGTCTACTTGGGTTGAGAGACTGATTGAAATGATTGATCGATGGATATAATGTGAGCGAAATGTGGGGGAACGGTGAAAAAGAGAGGAGAATTGGAGATATCATATGACTGCAGCTAGACATTTTGAAAACGGAGGTGTAAGAGCCTTGGAATTGCACTAGATATGAGACCTCGAGGGGATACAACGTCAATTATATACCTGTCTAGGTACTTGTGTCTAGAGCGGATGCATGGGTATTTTCCTCGAGTCTTCGCAGGCACCTGTCAGAGGATTCCAAATTTCTTGGAACCCCACTCCGTGCTCTGTATGTCTACGCCAAGAATGACGTTCAACAATTCCGTCGGCTTATCGGGACTCCACAGTCCCTCCTGTGGATGTACGGAGTGGAATTGGCCGTGTCATATGCTAGTTCAAGCACGCTTATTCAAGAAGCAACATCCCGGCTATGCTGCATTTGCATTGGTGCTAGATTACTTATACGCGATGAAGATCCTGAACGGACCCTGTTTAGTGAAACTAGTGTCGAGTGCACTGCATGGAGACACGCATGGCGACAAAGAAAACCAAGGCGCCGGGGCACTTGGTCTGCGCCCAAGTCCCACCTCCTGCCCTAAGTGGTGACATGTGCAGCTGCCCAGGTGTCTAGCGCTTCCATCAAGCCATATAGAGTTTCACATCAAACGGCTCATGGAAGAAAACGATGTTGGAATTGAAGCGCAGAGATCTTGCCACATCGTCCTTCCTCGGGAGAGACACGGCCATAACTTGGAATGACTTTAAACCTGGCTACTTCTGATCACCTAGGCATATTATGAGCTGCTTCTTTCATGGTATATTAGCCAACAATAATCCCCGAGACTATCTAAATGGGCTCAGCGACCCTGAATTTTGTAGCCGGGAACGGCGGGGCGACCGCTTTTTCCCGGGAGGACGTGCGCTTCCACCTGACGCCCGCTCTTTGGGAAGGGTAGCCGAGAGGTATACATTCGCAGATCGCAAGAACTGGGATCTAGCCACTGAATTCCAACCTTGGAAGGTTGGTGAGTACGAATGGACATAATGCAGGATAAGAAACGTGTTAGACACCTCACCAAGCTGCACGGGTTAAACCTCAAAACAAACTTTGTAGATCTGTTTAATTATATCACTGCCCAGGTGATTTTGATGCTGTCTCTTGTGCTCTACCGTACCTATCTTCGATCTGATTTGCAACGTTCTTTCTCTTTCTCCTCTCCCTCTCTCGTTTGTGGGACACAAGAGAGCAGCCGGAATACCAAAGTTGTATAATCATAGCCGCGACATCTCAACAGCCATATTGTATGCTTCGCATTTCATTTCCCACTCGCGTGTTGCCTTTTGGGCCATTTTATCCCAGGCGTGATTGCATCTATCCATTCTTTCGCAGACAACGTGTCGATCAGGATCTTGTTGAAGAGATCTGCCGAGCCGCTCGCCTTCATCGGCCAAAGAGTCATACCCGGCCGTAACGACAAGAACATTTCGAGGAATGCTGTGAGGGTCTGCAAGACCAGGAGAGATCCGCGGGTCTCTCAAGTCAATATCTGACTGGACGTAACAAGCGCGGAAGATACGAAGCATCAAGGACGGTACAGGTTGCCCACCAGCTTGAGGTGCGGCTATAGTAGCTGGGTCCAGACACGGTTCGGTGGCCGGGTAGAAAGTGAGAAGTGAACGGAATGTTTCTTTTGGAAACGATGTCGACGCAATGACAAGGGCAATATTCCCCCCTGCACTGAACCCCGAGAGAGCAATGTGCGAGGCGTCAAACAGAGTCGGTTGCTCCTGGACCCATCTCACGACATCTTCAGCATCATGAATGGGGGCTGGGAATGGATTCTCGGGTGAAAGTCGATACGAGACGTCAAGGACTGTGTATTCGGTGCGCTGGTTGACCTCTCGACAGAAAGCATCGTCGCTACCGTGGGCATGAATGAGGTATCCACTTCCGTGAAAATTGATGAGAACCGGAACAGGGCCCTTCACTTCATGCTTTGGTTGATATACATGAATTTTGATCTTTCTTTGGGGGTCACGAGAAGGAATGTAGTTGACAGCATCCGGAGAAGATGTTATTTTGCCTTGGAGTCGCACGAGACCTCTTAGCAAGAGGGCTGTTATTCGGAGAAACAGGTATTTGAGAAAGGTCATTCTTGTGCGCCCGGGAGGATTTCTGTTGGTCACGTTGGTGTTGCTCCAAATTAGTTAGCTCATAAGGTCTGTTAGTTGCCTCTCCCATTGACTTTGGAAATTTTCCTATACGTCGGGTCCATCCGGGCTTTAAGTGTTGACGAAACAGCGAGACGGATACCGGATGTCGAGATCATCCGAAATAATATATAATGACTGCGCAACTGCCACTAGTCCTGGTTTGACGAGAGTGGACTCTTGGCTCGAGGTGAAAAAGAGGATCCTTCTCTCTCCCCAAGAGAGAGAAGAGAGAAAGGGAGAGAGCGCGCGAGCTGGGTAGACAAAAGGTCACCTGACTAGGGATCCATGCCCAGGTGATAATGGCCAACAAGAAAAAATGCAGGATATTTATTGTGAGCTTCTAAACACGTCTGTCGACCCTGTGCATGCGGAAAATCTCTATTCGTTGCTCAAGCTACCGAATGAGCCATGGAGTGGACCCGACATCCCGAGATCACAGTGCATCAAACCCATACTTTTCCCAATCACGTTCCACCTTTCTCTGAACGTCAGGGGGGTATGAGCCCTTGAAAGATCCGACCTTCCATGGAAGCTCTTCGTCAACAAACTCACACGGCAGCATACAACACCTGACCACCTTCTTATTGTTGCGGACTGGCTTTGTACCGTGGGCAACGTATGGGATCAAGGGAATATTCCCATATTCATCAAACAGGAACTCGCTGGTTCCGGGCTCACAGCGGGTGGCTTCGGCCCAAAGGAGGTCTCGGAGGTCCGTGGGATCAATGTCCTCTCCAACCAAGAAGACCTTGGGTATGTACCATCCAGGCTTCGAGCCCAGCACGATATGGCCTAGCTTGACGCAGAAGTCTTGCATATTCGTCTTGAGTTTCAACAATTCTTGGCGGTTGACTTGAATAGCAAGCCAGTGAGCATGCGACTCGAACGGACACCAGACCATCTGGATCGGTAGCCCAGCATTTTGACAGATATTCAGCACTTCTGCGGCGATCATGACCGCCCACACGGTATGGCTCTCCTCGGTCGCTCTTCCGGTAATGCAAATTGGCAGGATTGGGTCCTCCCGATAGGTGATTGCGTTGACTTTGAATAAAGGGCATTCCTTGCTTCGGCCCGGATACACCAAGCCATGGTATTCCATCATCGGGCCTTCGGGTGCGGTCTCGGAAATTGAAGCAAAGCCTTCCATCACAATCTCCGCATTGGCAGGAACAAGAAGATCGCTTGTCTCACACTTGACTACGTCAAGTGGCTTGCCAACGAGAGCGCCGATGTAGCCAGCCTCGTCCTCGCCTTTGGGGATCGGCATGCCGCCCACCATGATTGCTGCTGGTGGGACGCCGAAACACAGTGCAAAGGGCATATCTTTCCCGAGGTCTTTCCACTCTTGGTATATCACACCAATGTCTTGCTTTGGGATGATAGGACCAACGAGCGTTTGCTTGCCGTGAACCATCGCTCGAGTGATTGACCAATTGGTCCAAGTTCCGTTTGGTCTCTGTACGATGTACATACCGAAGGTCTGGATGAACTTCCCACCGTCATGCTGGTGGAGGCGAGGCGTTGGAAGAGTGGTCAGGTCGATTTCATCACCGAAGATCTTGTGTTCCTTCACCGGTCCAGATGCGACTTCATTGGGGGGCAACGGCTTGAGATGCTTGGCATCATTGATCTTTGCAATGATCTCTTTGCCTGTTGCGGTGGAAGGCAATCCTAGACTTTTGGCGATGCGGCCCAATCTTTGACCAGGTACACGGCTGAGCCCCACGGGTGCTCCTAGGACGCGGAAGAGACCGTTTCCTACTCGGCCGGTGATATTCTCGAACAAAGGTGCTTTATCTTCAGTCTCATAGACTCTGCGAGTGATCGCAGCTAACTCCATTTCGGGGTCGACCTCTGATTTGATGACAAGAAGGTCATTCTCATCATCGAGTTCCTTCAAGAATTGGCGAAGGTCCCCGGCCGCTTCGGAATAGTTCTGGCTGGATGCCATGATGATGCGATGAGTTGAAGCAGTTATCTCTGTATTAATCAACGGATTTCTAGCTTGTGGTATCATCGCCTGCCACTCTTTATATAGTTCGTGATATGGTTCGAAGATGGGGTTCCCCAAATTGGAGATACAGAACCCGGCTTCGTACCCGATGTTTCTGCAATTCTCGGCATCTCTAGCCGACTCTTTTACGTACTTGGTGCCCCATGCTGTGGATTCTTTTCAGATCTATCGCCCCGATTTGGGGAATATAGAGCATCACAGGTGGGACATCTTCGTGCCACAGCTTGGGTATACGTGTGCTGTGTATTGGGGCCCCTTTAATACCTTTACTCGGGAATTCCATCTCATTCCTGGCCTGTCACTCCTCTTTTTCGCGATGGATATCTTCAAATCTCGCTCTGATCCGCCATCGACAGCTGTCAGTCACACACAACAGCCACCGCGAAGGCGAAGGATCATTGTTGCCCTCACTGGTGCAACAGGATCGATCTTGGGAGTCAAGACTCTGATTGCTCTCCGTCAACTCAACGTGGAGACACACCTCGTCATCAGCAAATGGGCTGAGGCAACCATCAAATATGAGACAGACTATACCATCCCCAATATCCGCGCGCTTGCAGACCATGTCTACAACATCCATGATATGGCTGCACCGATAGCGAGTGGCTCATTCCGCGTCGATGGCATGATCATCGTGCCATGCAGTGTCAAAACACTAGCTTCAATCAGCTCCGGCATCTGTGACGATCTTATTTCTCGCGCAGCAGACGTTATTCTCAAGGAACGACGCAGACTCGTCCTCGCTGTCCGAGAGACACCCCTGAGTTCCATTCATCTGCGCAACATGACGACTGTGACGGAGGCTGGTGCTATCATCTTCCCTCCTGTGCCTGCATATTATATCAAGCCTTCATCGATAGATGACTTGGTTGACCATAGTGTTGGGCGTATGTTGGATCTTTTCGATTTGGACACAGAAGCGTTTGAAAGGTGGGGCGGGTTCAAAAAGGACTAACTGGAAGAGCATGTCACGATGTGTATACCTAGTAGCATTAAGTGGTGAACATAATGGATCTCAAAATCGGAACTGCTTACGTCTACTAAACTACAAAAGTATCTTCGGACTATCGCAGAATAAGGTTGGTCTCAAATTGATATGAAAATCGACTGTCTCTCTAGATGTTGTCCAATCCCAATCTTGAGATACCAGAGATAGGATCTATCTCAGCAAGGGGAACCCGTCGTCAAAATACGCTTAGCTTGCTGGGCATAAGTGCATCCATTGATCACGTTTGTATCCGACCACCCAGCAGACCACATCATAATCCCACCAAACGCAGGGCTTCCTTCATGTTGCCGAACAAGATTCGCCAATGAGTTAGGATCAAGGTAATAACGCGCACCGCTCATAGTACCGGTGGATGCAAGAGTTGAAGCAGGCACTCCAAGGAAGATCTTCGCATTCGAGGATGGAGTGCCAGCAATATTGCGAACCCAATCATCGAAATTAATATTTCCTCCATTCGAGCAGTATGGATTGTTGTAGAACTGTACCCAGAGGTAGTCGAAAACCGAGTTGTTGATGATCACTTGCATGAAGGGCTCGGGTATCGGGCATTGCGGACCACCTGTGATGTAGTACTTGTTGGCATAGTCTGAAGCAAAGTTAGACCGCAATGTAGAAACGAGGTATTGGTAGTAATTGTTGCCAGCCCAAGCTTCGATATCTAGGTCCCATCCGTTGACAAAGGTTGATCCAAAAGGTCTTGGGACATTTGGCGTTCCACCAGTATTTCCATAGGCCTCCCATAGATTTTGACCAATTGCTTGTGCTTCTGATGCGGAGGATAATGAGTATGAGCCTGAAGCGCCACCAAGGGATAAGATGACTTTGATGCCGTTCGATTTGCAGGTCTCGATGGCGGAAGCTAGACCCTGGCAGTTTTGTGGGGCGCCGTCAGGGGAAATGTAGCACTGAGTTCCGATTGTGCCAGATGCAATGGTTTTGCCATTGCCAAACTCGTAAAGGAAGGAGAGTACGACAATATCGATGCCAGAAGAAGGGGTACAGTAAGTAGACAGATCGCGGACGTGGCCATCTTGGCCCCAATAGGCTACATTCTGAGCACCATTGGCTCGAGTATTGAGAGGACGAGGGATTGCTCCAACGGTGGCGATGAAGCCGAACAGTCCCAGAAGAAAAGAAACCAGGTTCATTTTGCCCGATGTGATTAGTCTTGGGTTGGAATAAGGACTGTAAGAGGGCTCGCTAGGGGCTGGTTGGTCAGGATGAAGGGTGAGGATGTGAGAAAGTCAGGATCGAGGTGAAGAAGAGAGTAAACTAATCGTGTCGAGAAGTGAGAATGTATCAGCAGTTGGGAAGATATCGAGCTCTACATGTATTCCAATTACTACCCGGGATTATTTGATCTCATATCCTTTTTGACCCATGGCTGGATGTTCCCTACGCCTGATCAGGAAGGCCGGCACCATTCGCAACATATGTTCTTCCCGGAGAGATAGGAGCCCACTGTATGAGGTGGGATTCCAGCGATTGATGCGAGGCCATTGTGTTGAAGGTGGGTGACAACGCCGAGTGCCATGGCCACAAAGACTTGAATATAGTTCCTGCTTAAACATCCTTGGGGCCTCGGACGTCAACCTTCCAAGGTTAGAATATGCATGAGTAGGTTCAGAGTGGCCAATATGTGTCTCTGCAACTACAAGGAGAATGAAATAGACCCATTATGGCCCGATGTGCTCAAATGAATTGTTGATTGAAGACTTATTGGCAGTCTCAACATCATACAAATCTCTTGCGCAAGTCGGAATGAAGGCATGTGTTATATTGACTCCTGTTATCGGCCATTCTAAGGTTTTAGGTTATGATTACGCCGGGGTTCGGAGCTGGTTCGGAGCAACTCTGAAGGTAAATTTCAATGCACATGTGGCTGTCAGGTTTGAAAGGAAACCTGGAATACAGTCATTGAGCCGCCTCCAGGACAAAGGTACGATGAGTTGCCCCGATCCCTCAAATATAGGCGCAGGGGAACTACCTAGTATGGATACGATGCTGGTCTCTGAACCTAGATTACGTCCAAGGCTCCAATCTTGAACTGTTTCACTCCGGTTCTGCTGTATTTCTTATTGACCATCCCAATATCCCCGCGTACTTTGGCTTGACTGCACGGCTGTGACGCTCTTAAGGTTTCATAGACGTCATGCTAATCGGAATGAGAAACGGAGCATAGTAGAAATATCATAAAAATAACTTTAGCGCTGACCCATAAATCAGTAAGCACCTGTGAATCGATAGATCAGAGCTGTCTGGTGCAAAGCATTTGGTCAGTAAAAATCACGGGGTATAAAGCTGTAGGAATGAGAAAAATTAAGGCACTCCCGAATGAAATTGAGTAAGTTCGAAGTCCCTGCGGTCAGTGGCATTTGAATAGAGTTACCTCTCGGATGGCTTCTCATAGTTTCTTTTCTCTTATCAATAAATTCACTGTTGTTTGTCGTCGCGTCACTCGTCGAGGCCATTCAGCCCGAAAATACCAGTCATCAGCCGAGCGCTGTACATAGTACCGGGTTTTCTCATCGAGCTTGAGGAATCAAGTTTGCCAAATTATCTTCTCTTCCTCGTGATTCTCCGAGTTGTGAAACGTCCGTAGTGATTGTCCTGTCAAGTCGATCTGACTAGCTCCAGGTTCCATTAGGAGGCCCGAAATACTTGACTGATGGCAATGGCTTGTACGGCATACCTTGGGCGTCGGCAGTTTTCAAATACACAGTGTTTCCCCACCAGTCAGAGGAAACGGCCCCAGGGTATGAGACGGAAAAGAAGATCACGATACCACTGAGAGCCAGGCCAGTGTCAAGGGCAGCTGCCATGATATAGTTGTACTTCTTCCACCAAGCGAAGAAGCGGCGCTTGAAGTGGTTGAAGATAAAGTTGACAACTGCCCAGCTAGAGTAGTTAATGCCCGTAGCTGGAATCCTTGGGTTAGTAAATGCGAGGCCAATGCGTTGATGGGTGACGACACATACCAATGGGAACATTGTAAGTGCCGATGACTATGAGAGGCCAGTTAATGAGTTTCCAGAATCGGCGTCTCGTATAACGGTACATCAGGTAAGTCACGAGGGGAGCCAAAGCGCCGATCCAGAAGAAATGTAACAGCGGAGAGTAGATCCTGCCCGCGGAGTAGAGACGACGATGTCCCGCCAGCCCCCAATTCACAGGTGTGGAGTGAATAGTGCGGCCGTTTGGACAAGAGAATCCAGAAGTCTGGTCGGAGTTGCAAATGCCAGAGACTTTCCCCAACATCCACAGCGTAACGCCCACTTGTGTGAGAGCACTCACGATGGTGGCTACCCCTTGCGCCACAAAGCAGGTTCGCGGCGGAACTTTCAAATAATGGGCTAGTTTCATGTCCATGGAGAAGAAGACACCCTGTCCCACTATATCCGTTGAAAGAACCTTGAAGATCATGTTTGCAAGCGGCTTACCCTCGAACATATATCCGCCAATGAATTCAGTGAGGCAATTCAGTTGGTTGGCATTCACGTCCGTGATGCCTTGTATTATGCCACATGGGACCATGTATAATACTGGGATGATGAGCGATAGAAACACCCCATAGACAGGAAGTTTGGTGTGGTATACTTCGACCATGGTGACTGTCATCGCCATTGTAATCATAATTATGGCGGCATACCAAGACCACGGCGTCCTGCGGTATGAGGCGCGGATAAGCCGGGCATGGATGTCAAGTCTAGTACGACCCTTCATGGCAGCCCAGATATCATGGCCATGCCAGATTGCAACGTGCGAGAAAACTGACGTGATGGTGGCGAAAGAAAGACCGTAAATAAATCCATAGGCTGCACCGAGGTCAGGTGGGGAGTAATTGCAGTAGGCCTCCTGGTCGATAGACTTGTCTGCGGGTTCAACTCGAGTTGCGTTGTATACAGCCCCAGTATTATCGTATACATTGGCAGTCATCAGTGGTAGGTATGGTGTGAACCACTTGTTCGTATAGTATATGGCAGGTATAACGACCCAGACACAGAAAGCGAAGCCAGCAAAAACATTTGCAGCAGCCCAGGCGGGAGAGAGGAGTGGGTTCGTGTTGTAAGCTATTTGGGTCCAGTCAAAGGTAATTGGACTAAGACCGAGGCCAGTTTGCATTCCAAAGAGATGGTTGACAACGACATCCTTTGGTGCAATGCAGCAGACCCAGGTCAAATAAGACAGCGCGGTGAACGTCAGTCCGGGGAAGAAGTACCAGACAAACGCGACTACCATGACGAACAGAAAGAAACGGAGGCGAGTAACTCGCCATCCATTCGCCGGGTGATTCGCGCGTGAATGCAATGTCTCCAGCATGGCGCAGTTGGAAAGAACTCCTGGCCAAATTATGCGAGCCGGTTCAACAAGCCAGGGAGCTGTAAGGCCTGCAACACCGAATCCAAGAAGTTGCGCGACGAGTACAACCATCATGTAGAGTCCGGGCTTCAGCCTGAAGTCGTAGAAGCTCTTGCTAGCCGCCTGGATGATGTTCGTCGCGTCGGCCGACGGATATCCGAAGGAGACATTGCTCATGATAACGATCAGTGCATGCTCTTTGATGTTGAATGACTTATCTGGGTTGATCACGAATGCCCCCAGGGGCCCAAGCCGAACAGACGCAATGGGCAGTGTCTTAGCAAGAAACACCCCGATCGGATAGGCCAGTAGCTCAGCCACCAGAGCCACAATATGAACCGAAGGATAGCGCAATGAAAATAACTGGTTGATCCCGGATCCAAGCATAGTGAACACTATGCCCAGAAGCCACATCCTTGGTGTATTGACCGGCATAGTAGGATCGTCTGTCTCGGGTACCACGGCCCTGACTGTACGTATCGTGGGTCAATATCATGACAAACGGAGGAGATGTAGGATCTTACCTTGAGCGAAGGGAGAGCGGTTTGATTCATAGCTGTATACTTCGTTCGTGTCTTGCTCCTCGTCCGCCTTCTCGAATTTGGTGTACCCCAGACGACCTTCACATATTTCTTCGTCTCCTGCGACAAGCGCAGGTTTGATGCTATCGCAGTTCGACTCCTTGGAAGCCATGGTGGACAGAAATCTGCGTGCTCAGCATGTAGCGAGAAGGGAAGTTGGAACACGGTCCTTTGGGGGCTGGGTACGACTTTGCATGCAGTGTAGTGCAACTTGTCTTGAGCGTGAGGGGAAGAGGTAGGAGACTGTAACTAAAGACGTTGAGGGTGGAGTTGCTGAGCTTAATTCGACTTTGCTCAAGATGAATCTCCCATTTGAAGTTGCGGAGAAAGAGGGAGTGGAGTGGTGAAGGCGCATGATAAGAACGACTCTTTCCCATCTGAGCAAGTAGGATTTGGTCGACTGGGTCAAGGTATAGAATGCGACTCAATCAATTGCACCCTGGGGCCAAATATTCTGTCCATTTTCATAGCAGAACTAGAATGGAACTGCGTCTCTATTTTTGGAGTAATGAATTACTGTTCCTGATGCAAGGCAGACACAGATGAGAAAAAGAAGAGGAATTCCAGCATTTGAAAGTTACAAGTACGACTGTTCGCGGAAATGGAAACCCGAAACCCGTTATTCATTAAACGTTACTAATGTTCATAAAACTAGCATACAGAAGCTTAGATACGCTGGTGGGTGGTGCTGGTGCTGCCCCTGGTGTTACCAACGGTGTTGGATCCGTCCCGATCGGAGTCAACACGGGGGTCAGCCTTGTTGGCCAAGTTGCTGTCATGAGGACCAGCAGTGGAGTGGCTAGTACGGCCCTGGTTGTAGCTGCTGCCAGCACCGTGGCCAGGAGCCTTGGTACCAGCGGCTCCAGTCTCGTGAGCCTCCTCGAAGGTTCTGGTGGTAGTGTCAGGACCAGAGCTGTGAGACAGGTGCATCATCTCAGCTTGGCCGGCCAGGCTGCCCTGGCGAACATCCTTGTTGAAGTCGTATCCCTTGCTGTTATCGCTGTCAACGCGGGGATCGAGCTTGTTGGCAACATTGCTGTCGTGGGGACCGTGGTTGGTGGATCGAGCGGACTCCTGGGCGTTGGCGCTGTTGCCAGCACCAGTCAGAGGGGTGGCAGAGCCGTAGCTGGTGGATCCGCTGTGGGAGCCGGCGTGAGAGCCGGTGTTCAAGCCAGTGCCGGTGGAGGTGTGGCGGTTGTCAAGGTCACTGTCGACGCGGGGGTCAACGGTGTTGCCGACATTGCTGTCGTGGGGGCCGTAGTTGGAAGAGCGGCTGGAGTCGTGGGTACCAGAAAGAGGGTTGGAGCCATATCCAGTGGAGCCAGTGTGGGAACCACCAAGGCCGCCGGAGCCAACTGAGCCGGTGTGGGAGCCGGTGTTCAAGCCAGAAGAACCGGTTCCGAAGGTGCTGCGGTCACTGTCGACGCGGGGGTCAGCAGTGTTAGCAATGTTGCTATCGTGGGGACCGTGGTTGGAGGAGTGGTTGGCTCCATAAGCACCAGCAGCGGCACCAGCGGCACCAAGGCCGGCACCGGCACCGAGAGCCCCGGTTGTCGAGTGGCCAGTAGAGGAGTGGCCAGTAGAGCCAGTTCCGTACTTGCTTCGGTCACTGTCGACGCGAGGGTCGGCAGTGTTGGCAATGTTGCTATCATGAGGGCCGTGGTTGGAAGAGCGGCCAGACTCGTAGGCGTTGGTGCCAGCACCAACACCAGCACCGCTACCTAGACCTCCCGTGGAAGAGTGACCAGTGGAAGATGTGTTGTAGGCAGAGCGATCGCTGTCCACCCGGGGGTCGGCAGTGTTGGCAATGTTGCTGTCGTGGGGACCGTGGTTAGAGGAACGACCCGATTCGTAAGCGTTAGTGCCAGCACCAACACCAGCACCGCTACCTAGACCTCCCGTGGAAGAGTGACCAGTGGAAGATGTGTTGTAGGCAGAGCGGTCACTGTCCACTCGGGGGTCGGCAGTATTGGCAATGTTGCTGTCGTGGGGACCGTGGTTGGAAGAGCGGCCAGACTCGTAAGCACCAGTGCTGGAACCGGTACCCAGAGGTCCAGAAGAGTGACCAGTGGAGGTAGTGTGGTGTGCAGAGCGATCACTGTCAACGCGGGGGTCGGCAGTGTTGGCTAGGTTGCTATCATGAGGGCCGTGGTTTGAAGAGAGGCCAGACTCGTGGCTTGCACCGGTGCCCACGGGCTCAGTGGTGTGGCCAGTGGAAGTAGTGTTGTGTGCGGAACGGTCACTGTCGACACGGGGATCGGCAGTGTTTGCAACGTTGCTGTCATGGGGGCCGTGGTTGGTGGACTGGTTGGACTCGGTTGTGGTGTCGTGGTGGTCGGTGTGATCGCCAGACTTCTTGTGAGTGACCGCGTCCTTAACCTTGTGGATGATGCTAGACATTTTGGTTGATGTATGGATTGGAGGTATGTGAAAGGTTGAAGTTGTGTGGTTGTGAGTGTAGTGAGATTCGCTCGTAGTCAGAAGGCTTGAAGATTGAAGATTGAATTGATGAAGCTTTTGCTACGGAGAAGTAGATACCTTTATACATCTTTGTTAGACTTATGACGCCTGTTTGTAGAGATGACGTTGTTCCCCGCGATATCACCAAAACGTGGATGACATCAAACAGTCGAAACAAGGTTATCAGAGGTCTCGCCCAGTGGTCGCTGAGTGGTGCACCACTTTTCATGGTGGGGACCATCGGAGCGTGGCAAGGAAGAAGCCGAGACCATCGTCATGTCCAAGTTGCCACATCGTTGACAGCCCTAACAAATTAAAATTAGAAGCGTTTCAAGTGCGATCGACACCTGATATATTAAGGGCTCGTGCGCCGCGCGTCATTGGCGTAAAACCGGTTCGGCATACCCAGGGCACTTTGCAGGGTTTCTAGTTCGCGTGTATGGACTCTACTAATTGATTGGTAGTGATCTTGAGGTTAACCGTGGTTTGACGACAATTTTCAAACTGATCAGAGTAGGAATTGACGACATCGTTGGTGGTCCCAGAATCCAAGGTACTCGGGACCTGTCTTGCTTACTAGTACACTCGTGGACAGAGCAAGACATAACGCCAGTTAATGCATGGTCGAACTCACATATGCCAATAAGCTTGCATCGCTGTCCGGAGTCATATGTCCGGCAGATCGGACAAATCGATGTGAGCTACCTACAACCTTGGAACCTGCATCGGGTCGCCGTGCAGTTCAAGAACCTGGATGCCTATACCCGATCTACATTAGTGATGCCGACAATCTTCTCGTAGAACCTTAGGGTTATCTCTAGAATCGTCAAAACTTGGAATCCCGATTATCCTCCTCCGTGGACTAAGTAAAGCCAATCAGTCACCACTCAAGAAACGCCATCCGTTACACCATTCCAACTGAAATCACATTATTCGACACGATATCTTTGCTAGAGTCAGGTGGTATCCGATTGATTTGTCACTTTCATCATGCTCAGATGCACGGTATCGTACAAAGTGTCCAGCCTTATGTTCTTTGGGCGGGCAGACCTCACGATCACCACGGGCCCGGGGCCCGGTCTTCGAGGCCATACATCAACCCTCATGAATGTTGAATAACTAGGTTTCCTAGATCTACTTCGAAGCCTTTCGAGGTTCAATTGCTGTCGATGATCCCGGCATCTCATAGAAACTGAAACAGGGTGCAATTTTAGTAGCTAACTGAAGATACCATTCTTCTTCAAGTACTAGTACCACTCCAATTTGGAAGGTTGAGTACCAACAAACTCTTGATCTCACAACAGATTTTACTCATCAGAGCACATTATTTTCAGCAGTTCGATTCATTCACAATTCATGGCACCGTCATTATGAGCACCGCCACTAAGCTAAGACCAAAGGTAAGGCCCGCGGCCAAGATAGGACATCGACAGAAATTCATTGTCGCCCTCTTCCGCAAATCTCTCAGCAAACAGGTTCGATTCATCCCAAATACCAGACACGAGGTCATTCGACAATTTGCGCCTCAAGATCAATAGCTCCAGTTGGATGTCCCTCTTGCACATTGACTTTCTGCCGAATCCAAGACCCCAGTTTGCAAGCATAATGAATCGAAACCAAAAAAGCGGATACCATAAAAGCCGTGCCGATGTAAGCTAGTAGTATCGAAAAGCATACCAAGACCCTCACAAACATGTATATCTCGTGAATAGCTGCATTGATGAAGCCTTTCGAGGCCATGTTGGAGGTTGTGAAGATGAAATCAGATCTCAAGACGTGAAGGGATAATAACGTTCGTATGTTCGTTGAGTAGCCATCTGGGCACCAGATATCCGAATCCAGCATGCCCAGTTATCGAAGCAAGATCGTAGTGCGCATCATAATTGTAATCCGTGGGAGAGGCCCCGCGCCTGAAACAGACGACTGGTCAGAAGAGCCCGCTTTTCGCTTTCTTTTCGCTTTCAGTTACATACCTAGGCATAGTCATAGGACAGGGCGTTGGAATCGTTGAAATCGTGCGTAGAGTGTTCGACGACCAGCGCCTCAAGGTCAAAGCTCTGTCCCAATTGACTTGGAGACTCTCTTGTGGAACTTCTTCCATATGCGCTTGTTTATCTCCCGTATAAAAAGAACCTGTTCGTTGAATTCCTTGCTCTGCCGCAGAAAAGCCACCAGATGAGAACCACACAGCCAGAAAAAGAAGACCATGCCGACCACTATTGACATCGACACGACCACAACGAGTACGAGCAAAAATCCAGGGAGAATATAGTTCATCAACACATTTTCCACGAATTTTGCGAAGCCCATGGTGGATTGGAACGGGAAGCTGGAGATGAAGGATTTGAAAGGTGTAGAGTCGACATGCCCTCCTGGGCAAGTGGTTTTCACTAAGAGCCCTGAGCAGGTAAGAGCCCGCGTCATGATGACCCCAAGGTCGAAATGGTTTCACCTGATCCATGGAAGGCACCCGTGGACCTGCCTGGAGGTATGTGAAGTATAGACTCACAACGGCAGCAATCTCGAGATGTCCACTCCCAATATCCCTCCCTGGATACAACCGCCGTGAATTAGGTGCAAGCACGTTGTACTGCAGTTGTTGATACGCAATGAAATCTCAGGTACGTGCCGGCTGGCATCCAGCATAAATCACCATGATTCGAAAGATGATGGTTTTTGTTTTTCCAATTCGTGAAGTGTGGCCAAATAGTTGCTTTGGGCCAGCGGCGCATGTCATACATACCTAGGTACCATTGCCCAAACGTGATGAAGACTACCTAGGTAGATCCGGGTGTTGACAAGGCCTCAGATGTTGCGGGTAGAGCTCGGGATTAAGTCGACGATGATGGTCTAGGTAGATGAAGAGTCGAGATATGTCTTGGTCGAACCGGGTAAGGTACGGGAATCATCAGGGGACGGGGTGGCAGGGTTCTCACTTTAAGCTGAGACCGGCCTCGGGAAGAGGTAATGGGGACTGGAATAGCTCAGCGAGCTGAAGCTGGATCTGTACAATAGAATGAAGATGATGTGGGTTACAAAAGGCAACGAAGCCATGCGCTACCAGTAAGACTCGTAAGAAGGCATAAATAGAGCAATATACACAGGACTAGAAACATAAACAAAGAGATCAAAGGGTGCAGCCAGGTCAGTAGACAACGTCAAATAAAAGGTGTATCTACCACAGGAGTAAAAAAAATTTGAAATAGAATCCAAGAAGAGAAAGATGGCATGTGATCCGTGGACCCCAAAGGCCAGAGAAAGGTAAAACTCCTAGTCTCCTGTACAAGATGTGTATTTGCAGAAGAAAGATCAAAATCCATCAGGCGAGGCGCTTAGAAGACATCAGCGCATCCCCAGTGCTGCTCGACGTTGAAGTCACCAGGGGCCTTCCAGTTGTCGTTGGCGAAGGAGAAGAAGATGGACTTGGAGCCCACGGACTTGGCGATGGCCTTGATGGCGGTGGCCTGCTCAGCGGGACCGGGGATAGCGGCACCGTTGGCGTCACCGGCGTTGGGCCAGCCAGTCTCGAGGTTGATGACGTCCTTGCCGCCACAGATCTTCTCGAGGATGTCGAACTCGGACTTGGCGAACTCACCGGCCTTCTCGGGGGTGACTTCGGCGTTGAAGAAGGGGTGGATGTTGGCACCGACGACGTCGACGGCGCTGCAGAGGGAGGCGGCGCCGGACTTCTCCCAGACGTCAATGGGCTCGGTGGTGGTGACCTGGCCGGTGTAACCGGCGGCCTGGAAGCTGGACTTGGCGGACTTGATGAAGGAGGCGAGGGTAGAGGCGTCAACGTAGCCAGACTGGATAGCCTCGTTACCGACGACAATCAGCTCAACCATACCCCACTGGGCCCACTTGGAGATGGCAGTGACCTGCTCCTGGGCACCGGAGACACCGGAGCCCTCAATGTAGACACCGAGGATCATGTTGAGGCCGAGCTCCTTGCAGGCCTCACCGATGAACTCGAGACCGCTGCAGTCAGTGGAGTAGACACGGACAAGGTTGAAGCCCTTGTTCTTGATGACCTTGATGTCCTTGAGAACCTCCTGCTTGGTCTTGCAGTTGCCAGACTCAGTGTAGGGAGAGTAGGTCATACCGTACTGGCCCTGGCCAGTGACGCTGGAGCCAGAGCTAGGGGTGCTAGTGGCAACGGCGCTGCTGGTGGAGCTGCTGGAAACAACAACGGGGGCAGCGGTGGTGGTAGTGGCGGCAGCAGTGGTAGTGGCAGCAGCGGTGGTGGCAGGGACAGCGGGAGCAGTGGTGGTGGAAGCCAGGGTGCTCTCGGTAGCGGCGGGGCAGACGTAGGTGTAGTCAGTGTTGGTCACAGTGACGGTGGTGCCGGTCTGGGTGTAGGTACCGGGGGTGATGGTGTGGGGGGTGGGGTAGACCAGAACGGTGCTGGTGGGCACAGTGGTGGTGGTGGGAGGAACAACGGTGTAGGTACCGGCAGCGGGGCAAGTGTAGGTGGTGGTCTCAATGACGCTGGTCACGGTGGTACCGGTAGGCTTGACAGTGGCGTAGGGGCAAGTGATAACGGTGTCAGTGGTGACAACGGTGGTAACACCGCCGTAGGTGTGAGTGCCGCTGGGGACGTCAGTAGAGGTGGCACCGCACACGGTGGTGCTGTCGGTCACGGTGATGGTGGTGGCCGGGATGGTGTAGACACCGGTGGTGGAGAAGGTGCTGACACCGGGGGTGGGCAGGTCCACGGTGCTGGTGCTGGGAGCAGGAGCGGGGGTGGAGCTCGAGCTGGCAACCGGGGAGGCCGAGGAGGAGGGCGACACAGTCACGGTCAGAGTCGCAGTGCTGGTGGAGTGCACGGTGCTGGTGAGAGTGCTGGTCGACTCCGGGACGGGAGCGGGGGAGGACGACGAGCTGGCGGGGGCCTCGGGTGCGATGGGCACCAGGGTAGGCTCACCGTAGTGGGTGATGACCTTGGTGGTGCAGCCGCAGGTCTCATCGGGGTTCAGAGGAGCGGAGGCGCTGGGGGTGACGCTGGACGAGGCCCAGACGGAAGCGGCCTCGCGACGGTGGAAAGCGTCATGCCGACGGTGAACACCGTCGGCCATGGCAGAGCCGACCATGGCGGCGGCGGCGAAAAGAGTTCCCTTCATGATGAGAAAGATAAGATTTCCCACGGAAAAGAATGAATGCCCGCTGAACGAGTGAAGCGGTGGTCAGTGATCTCAAGGAACGTGGGTTGAAAAGGTAGAAGGAGAGATGGGCACGCAAGGCCTTTTGTTGGAGAACTCGTTACCGGGGGAAGTTAGGGGCAAAGGGCAAAAAAGGAGAAAAAAGCACCATATAAGGGCCCCAGTACACTAGACTACATCAAGGTCCACCGATCGTGAATTTTCATTTAAAATTACTCTGAGATTACCCCTGGAGTCTAGATGTGTTTTCAGGGACCCTGCAGTTCTCATTGGCCCAGCTCAATAGACCCGATTGTTGGCTGCTTGTGGTTGGCCCACACGGCTCGGGCAGTCTTTGTTTTTGTAGAAGTCGTGTATACAATTCTGTATGCAGGTACAAAGAATACGAGACTCATGACAGTACCTCTTTCACCGTTTGGCCCAATGCTCATTCAGAATCCCAATTGAGTCGTCTTGACACCGCACGGATGCCCTATTCTCGTACTCCCGGACTAGGTCGGAAATAGTGATCCTGTCTCACACCGAGAATAGCCTCCCCCTTACGGGCTGTGAGGGTCGTGCAGGGCTGGTCAGTTTCCCAAAACTCCTAACCGCGCTGTAAGCCACAACGTCCCTGGGGGCCAAGGTTTCATGCGTCCTGTCAGACAATGCAAGGCAATCCTCCAGGTACGGAGTACATACAGCCCCATTGTGGCTTTCCTCGCCCCCGTGCCTCAACCTCACTCTGCTATGCCAGAAAATGTCTCAGAGGGTACCCCGCGGGCTGTCTCACTGCAAAATCAGCCAGCATTTCCACCCGGGAGAGTCGCGAGACAAGAAAAAAACAGGAAATGCCTTTTCCGCACCAAGTGGGGCTCCTATCATAGCGCCCTCGGCTAGTCCCCAAAGGGGTTTGGTGTCAACCCAATTGTGTCTCGTTCCATGGTCTGATTGGTTCATCCAAGACCTCTAATTTCCGCCATGCCGATCTGCATTATTAGACGCAACTTCCAATTTTATGCGATGTCCCCTCGACATTTGTTTGTTTTCCCCGTGCGGGTTTCCGCGGACTCGTCGTCTGGAACACCTGAGACTTCGTAGCTGAAGATCAAGAGCCGCCTCTTGGTATTAGTAGTACACTATGCGCGGTTTCACCCCTGACGATCCCCAGCTACCCGGACCTACTCGCAATGAACCAGCCGATCATCCGACAAAGTTATCAGAAACCTGCAATATCTACTCATACTATCGCAAAAAGGCAGGTCCGCGTGTCGACTCGGAGAACACGCAGTTGGAAGAACACCACTAGTGCCATCGTAACCAGGCCAAAAATAACGGTGTAGCCTACATACCCGATGCAAGCGATATCCCCACAGTGCGAGTACGAGTGATGATAAGGTTGCAACAAGGATGAGAGAGGCTACAGAGTAATAACGGAACACTCGGAAAGGCGGCCTCGTGCAGAATAAGATCAAGCGCACGGCGAGATCTTCACCAGACTCGTACCACGTCCTAGTCGCTGATCTCAATCAGTGCCGGAGTTTGGATCTCGTCGAATGGCGATCGCGACTCATCCACGGGGTAGATCACGGATGTTGGGGTGCCGGAGCGTTGTGCTTTTGTTTGTGGAGAACGCTACTCGCATCAATTCGCGCTACATGACTAGCGTCTGACTCCTGAGTCGAGAAATTTGAACCTATGGCTGGTGGCGTGCGTGGCCAACGATACTACTGTACATAGTAGCTCTAGGGTTGCCTTGCGATATTAGGAGACAAACTTCGGCCAAGTGATTGTGCCAACACCCTACTCTGTACTGTAATTTACTACGGAGTGATCATTTCGGCGTACGAAGAAGGATGCAGGATTGGACATCCATTTTACAGTGGTGTATCTTTCAATTACACCTAATACGCCAATAATACCATAAAGGAATCGGCCAAGCCCTGGAGCCAAAGCCAACTCAAAGACAACTCGACAGTCCAGACCGCCAAACAACTCTTGGCCTCATTTGGAGATTCCAATCAATGGATCCCCGAGAGTGATAGCGGATCTGGGCGTTGGACAAATGGAGCCGCCAAGGATCACCCTTGGCGTCCCTTTGTTCTTCAGGGGGCTTATGGATTGGGACTTAGAGAATTAGGTATGGAGTCGACCAGAGTGGCGACTTTCTGTCAGATTTGCACATGGTCTTTTTCGCGTTTCACTGAATAAAACGTTCCATGGGTCCCCAGATGAGTTCTGGGGAAATTTTGGTGGAATCACAGCCCTGACCGTTTTACCATTTTCCCTGCATATGTGATGTCAGTTTTCTGACCGGTCAGATCGTTAATTTGGGGCATACCAAAGGTCGAATATTCTTTATATTCCACGGAGCCACATGGAACGTGATCTGTGGAATGTGTCCTGATGTCCATTCTTCACTTCACGCGGCTGACACTGCGGAGTCGGTGCGCTCCACTTCGAAGTTCAGGAATGTGCCTCCCGAACCGCATCAGGACGGAGCAGAAATTCTATATTTGGTGCATCCCATACGGAGTAGCTAAAAGTAGAGTAAGTATATCCTGAGCACTCCGTACTAGTGCAGTACCAGAGGGCCGGGGGATCCAATCACCCTAACTTGTGGTGTTCAGCAAATCTCGAGGTCCATGAAAAACCTCTCAAAGCTGGAGTGAGAGATTTGTGAACTCTATCAACCTGTGACTTTGTGTTTGTATCAGATGCTCTGTATTTCCTACCCGAATCTCACGCAGAGGTCCTGCCCAGGTGGTTAATCACTCGCATCCTTGGATGTTTCCAATGCTACTGGGATACCTCTTCTCCGGAAATTACCAAGCTTTCCTCCGAAAAGATATATCGATTATTCCATGTAGGTGGACACTGCTCTTGGGTGTCTACCTAGGTACCGGCTTGGCTTAACCTGAGGGATGAGGTAGTCATGGAAACTGATAGTACACTACTGACCTCGGGAATCTCCGGTGCTGGTCATCAAGATATATACATACACCCGCGGACCCAAGCATCCAGATGGATTCAAGGTTGAACTTCAACTTCGAAAGTTGCAAGTACTAGGCACAAATGTATATTTTTCTATTTGGGCCCTAAGTAATTTGAGTACACTCTCAAGGTTTGAGGTTTTGTTTTAGGTCCTAACTAGGTACCTAGGTAGGTAGTGGTCAATAACCTTGAAACAAGAAAAGTGTCTAGCTGCAGTATACCTGTGTAGAAACATATCCAAGGACTTTCCGAATCGCAACACGATTTTATCTCGTAGAAAACCGCCCAGCCTGCACTGGGCAGCTTGGAAGTTTGAAATGATTCGTGCCCAGGTGGTTTCCGGGCTTGCGACAAATCGCTACAGCATTTCAAGGTTGGAATTTGGCATGTCCAATTTCCCACCAAGGGAAAAGACACTAAACCTTGCCTATCTGAGAGCCATATGAGCCGCGTCCACGGTAGGTGAGCTCTTCTTCATGGAGTTACTCCGTAGATAGGAGTGGCTTGACTTATTTCTCGCTCACTTTCAAGTTTTCTGCTGCCGGTGCACAGACAAGGCACGCCCTTGCTTCATGTACATCACGCATTTACATACATGCATATCAGCTCACAAAACTCTGTGTTATTTGTATTCTCTAGCCTTCCAAAGTTGGTGCTAGTGCCCAGGTAAGCTTCTATGGTTTGATCGGCGTTTTTCTACCGTGTCACTGCTCCGGGTGGCATCTGTCACACTCCAGCCTCAGAAGAATGAAAAGGAGAACCTAAAACCCTCGAATTTCCTTCATCTCACCATCCGCATATAATATCGCAGTTTGTGCTCTGGCTTCTGTGAGTACTGGTTGGCAAAGGTTTCCTGGCTTGCATTTTGGGAATTGAAAAAGGTTCGATATCGGGGTATTCCGAGCACCGGGGCGGCAAAATCACATATTGAGAGGTATTACTCTGTGAGCTGAACACTTATACCCCAATGTCTAAATGACTGATCTCCGTATTGATCTCTGTGGATTGTGTGCTGGGAAGGGTTGCTCATCGCATGCCGAAAGGACAGCAAGTTGACGGTCGATGCGCGAAATAGCCCAGTTTGAAAACAAAAAGATGAAGTAGAGAATGCAGTGACCCTTCAAATTCGAAGATACTGCCCAAGATGAATATATAATCACATCAATTGCAATAGTAAACCCTCGGCAGATCAAAATACCGAATGTTGTCCATTGTTATTTTCTCGAGGCTATAGATCTGACCACCACCATGCCACCCCATCATGCCACTCAACAGCTGACCACCCCACGCCACGATAACGAATAATCAACGCTCCGATTTTCTTTCGGAAGAACCCGATATGAGAACCAGTGCAAATCATCATCCAAGAACACCTTAGCCTCGAACCCCAGGAAAAGTGTTTCTGCCGATCGCACCACACCACCCCAACGTCATGCCTTCAACCAACCACAGCCCCGACCGTTGGACCCCATCGTACGAGCCAGAGATCATGCTATCCAATCCTTCTCTACCAAAGCGGTGATGCACTATTCCACGACCCAGCCTCTCGGAACTGACAGGGTACTCCAGAGTTCGGGCGCTGTCAGGCCATACTGAGGCTCGAAACCACTCGGACATTCCGTGTCGGTTCGCATATGCAATGGGGCTCTGCTAGAGTATATAAGACTTGAATGGTTACACAGTCCTTTCCTATCATCACAAACAAAGATACAAAGAGACTTCCACCATCAATTCAGAATATCTCTCCAGACCAGACTATATACACTCGTGGACATCAACAACAATCAAAATGGCCAACTCAAGCAAAGTTCCTGAAAGCGAGCACGCTCGTCTGCAAAACGACTTCGGCGCCGATTACTGGGTTCGCAAGCCTGAAGCAGAGCAAAGGGTATGTTATGTGCCACTCCTGTCTGGTTTTGGATTCATCTGCTAACACACATCAGCGTCCTACCCTTGGACGAGGCTTGTTTGCCGGTCTCCAGGACACAAAGCACTACAATGTTGAGAGTGGCTGGGCACGACGCAAGCCTACAGATTCTCAGCCTGGAATTTTGGGCTCGCTGTGGAGTCGGTATGTATTTCCCTTGTTGCTATTGAATAGTATAAGCTGACTGGGTGTTAGCCTTTTCGGTGTTTAGAAACCCTGGATATTTCTTTCGTGTGCGATAAAGATTGAGATGATTATACGTTTTGGAGTTGGCGTTGGATTTTAAGCATTTGATTATACCTTTGACTGAATATACGGTTTCTCCTTCCAAGGTTGCTTCATACTTCAGCTTTTTGAACATGTTTTCTTTTGGTCCCTCTTAATTTTGGTACATAATTCATGTTGTTGGCGGCATACTTCAATTGTTCGAACGAAAAGCTCGCGCCTCAAGTTGATAACCTTGGAAACGACCAATATCAAATAACTGAGCCTAATCCTTATTATCCTCCAGCCAGGTTTCAGTTAAACTGCTATAAGACTTTACGAATATCAAATCCAAAATGATGCACAAAATAAGGTATGTTATATTTAAGAATAATCATCCACAAAGAACGCTAATGAGATATACCAACGCCAAACCGTGGCCCACGGATCTAACCCAAAATCAATGGATTCCAAAATTTACTCCCAAGAGTCAATCTTCATGGTACCCTTCTCCTGCAAGTTCTTGTGCATCTTGAAAGCCTGGAAAAGCATGTGCGGCTCATGGCCCATACCCTTACGCAGACACTCGAACTCCGCACGATCAAGGTAGTCCGTCAGGATGGGGTAGTAATCAGGGTGAGAGCACTTCTTAATGATGACACGGGCGCGCTCCCGAGGAGACAAACCACGAACATCAGCAAGACCCTGCTCGGTAACGATGACGTCGAGATCGTGCTCGGTCTGATCGATATGCGTCGCGAAGGGAACGATGCAGCTAACGCCTGTGGGATCGGTCTTGGAGGGACGAACACTGGGCGTGTGCATGATGCTGTATTTGGAGTTGCGGAGGAAGTCGGCAGAGCCGCCCAGGCCGTTCAGCATGCGGGAGCCCATGACGCAGGTGGAGTTGGCGTGGGCGTAGATGTCGACTTCGACGGGGGTGTTCATGCCGATGCAGCCGAGGCGACGGATGATTTCAGGGGAGTTGGAGACTTGCTGGGAGCGGAGGAGAAGCTTGCCGGCGTACTTCTCCCAGTTGTCGTAGAAGCGCTTGAAGCCATCCGGGGAGAAACGGATTGAGGTGGCTGTTGCGAAGTCTAGGTTGCCGCTGTCGAAGAGGTCGAGGAAGGAGTCTTGCAGAACTTCGGTCCAGACCTTGAGATTCTTGAAGTCGGCACCACCCTTGCTGAGACCGCCGACGACGGCGTTGGCGATGTTGCCGATACCGGATTGGATGGGGAGGAGGTTAGGTGGGAGACGACCGTGGTGAACCTCGTGCTTGAGGAATTCGATCAGGTTGGTCGCAATGGCCTGGGAGCCCTCGTCCTCTGGGGCATTGGGCTGGGTCTGGTCCGGGTAGTTGGACTCAACGATGGCAACAACCTTCTCGGGGTCAACCGGGATGTAGTTGGTTCCGATACGGTCCTCGGGTGCCATAATCAGGTATGGCTTGCGGCCGGGGGGCAGATCAGAGCCCACAATGTCGTGCAAACCCTCGAATGAAGGGCTGGCGGTGTTGACTTCGATAATGACCTTGTCGGCCATCTGGACGAGCTCAGGTGACGCACCCACGGAGGCACCGGGGATGATACCTCCGTTTTCGGTAATGGCGGAGGCTTCAATGACAGCCACGTCAATTCTGGGCTCTGGCTTGTTCAGGGTGTACCAGCCCTAAAGGGAAACCGTTAGACTTTCTCGGCGAAAACACCCGGGGGGAACTTACATAGACCAAGTCCGAGGGAAACATGCTCAAGTGCTTATCGAAGAACTTGATCTGTCCGTTGTTGATTCCCTTGGCAATTTCCTTTCCGACCTGATGAGGGCTACGGCGCTCAATCATGTTCAAGCGGGCCCAACGGTTCTCCGTCTCCGCGCCGGAGGAGGCACCGACGAACAAGTTATACTTCAACTGGCCCTCAAGGCCGTTCTTCTCAACATGGTCGGCCATTGCGACTGGCACCATCCTTAGGCCATTGTTAGCTGGGTCACAATTAATCCACCTTGGTATGTCACGTACTTGGGGTAGCCGACGCCGGTGAATCCAGACCAACCAATGTAGGCGCCATTGGGGAAGTGGTGCAGAAGATCTTCAGCTTTAGCAAGCTTCTTCAAGTACGACGGCCGCCGCACACGGCTCTTCAACAGTGCTGAAGCACTCATTATGATGGAAGGGGGAAAGGAAGAGGGGAGAGGTTCCAAGTGTGAAGAGAAGAGAAGGGACCTGGGGGATTTAAATATGCTTCCCACCCCACGGGCAGGTAATAACCGGTCTCCACAGGAAATCGAGACCGGGATCCCGGAAGAATGGAAGGCTTCTTTCAATTTGGCCGTGTCGAGCTCTCTCTCTGGTACACAATGTATACATACTACTTATGTAGCCCGCAGCACACAATTGAAGCTTCGCAGTCTATTTCTACCTAGGTAGACTCAATGCCCTGGACTGTCCCTAAGCTTGTAAAATACTTTTATCACCAATTGCCCAAAACAGCGCCTTAATTCATGCTGACGTCAACCACGGCATTCGCTCGGTTGAACATCGGCGTTGCCTCGCGCGCCCCATTCGGCTTCTTTTCTCCGCGTCGCGTGGTGTCACGGAGTCCGGGACCAGGGGAATATTTCTACGCATTTATATGCTCATCTACCGTCAACGATCTAGTTGTCTCCGAAAAAAAAGCCGGAGAGCAGAAGCTGGAGAAAGGAGATCATAGATCCGCCCGAGTTTCCTCCGACCCCACATCTCGGTACTGTCGGTTATGCTCTTCGGCCACACGGAGCTCTGAGAATGGTGTAGTAGACAGCGCGAACAACCTCTTCTTCATTGGGTCGATTTACTGGGTCTTCGTGCAGACGGAACATCCTGAAGAGAATTATCCGAGATCTACAGGGGCTCATCAGGGCTTGTGAAACAGGGAGAAGCGATATGAGACAAGGCTTTAGTAGAAGCTAGGGGTCAATAGTTTGCGAATGCCTGGCGCCATTGTACTATATGGACATGGCATGACTTTCCAGTACTCCGTATTCCGTAGCCCTGGAGACCAACTTCAATTAGATATTGTTTTTGATGGCTGTGTCATTACCTAGTGCTTCGTGTGGTAATTCCTTTTACGGAAGAACCTCGATATCGAGCTATCCAAGCTCGAAGCTCCCGGATAATGCGAGCGTTATATGCCGATCCATTAGGGCTGAGAGGAAGACGAGCTCCAACAGTCCGACGGGATGGGAAAAACTTAGTGCAATCTATAGTGATGAATACCCTGCGCACAGTAAATGAAACAGAGAATCAAGATCCAAGAGCAGAACCCGTGCGAGCTGTATACTCGGAGACACCACTTAAATCGCAAAGGCCCGATCTTACGATGGGCAAAAATTCATTGACAAAGAACCGTTAGAAATAACAAATACAAATACAGCACCGTGAAATCTCATTTCGCAATTTCCTCGTGTACGCCGACAAAAATGCATCTCAGTCCTTCGGAAGGAAAGACCAGCCCGTCGTAATAGTTACACTTGCTCCCATCTGGCCCAGCTCAAGCCTCCGTGGGCTCAGCATCTGTCATCTCAGTATCATCTTCCTTACGCTCTCCATTCTCCTTCGGGTCAACGGCGCCAGGGGAAGTAATGGTGCCATCGACCCAGGAGCGGAAACGCTGATTGGATTCGTCGACTTGGTCCTTGCTGAGACCGCGGGCCCATGAAGGGTTATTCACGAATTTCTCGCGGAAGCGATCGTGCCGCTTCTCCTTCAGAGCGACCTTCTCCTTGTCTGCATCTTCGGCTTGAGTCTTGATGGTCTCGGCATCGGCATCCTTCTCGTGCAGGGGGGCGGTCGAGCGCCAGAACCAGTCAATGCTGGTGGGCTGGTAGAGCATGGTATAGTTGTTGGCACAGATGCGGATGATTAGGCCATCGCTGTGCTGCAGGGTGCGGTAGTAGCGATCGTACTCCTCGTCTTCTTCAAGCTTGGGAGGGAGGTTGCGCTTGAGAAGAGGCATTTTCACCTTGGCAAACTCTACACCTTCGGTTGGGTCGCGCATGGAGTACGCGGTCACGTAGTAGGACCAGCGTTCCTCGGGGCTGAGGTCTTCGGCGGCGAGGGTTGGTTCTTCAGTGGTCATCACCTGGAAAGTGACGCGGCGAGTGGTTGGGACCTGGGATTGGTTAGCCGGGAAAAAGTCGAGGGTTGGAGGATATCTCACGAAAGTAATGCGGTAGATGTCGCCATCCTTGATGAGACGCTCAACCTGTTTGCGGTATTGCATCTCCTGGTGGTGGGTGGATGTACCCTTCTCGCGTTCCTTGAAGAAGAGATTGGCGATATCGGAACTGCGGTCGCGGGAGTCGCCGGTGAAGATGGCTGCGACGAATTTGGCGACGGAGGAGAAGATGCGCTCAAGATTATAGAGGAGGAATCCGCACTCCATGTAGTATCTGCGCAAAGTTTCCTCGAGGTGCATCTGATCAACGTCACCCTTGATCACCTCCTCGCACATGCGAACGATTTGCTTGTAGAGATTCGCCTTGGGATCCACATCATAGAAGAAGTCAGTGGGGAAGCGATCCATCAGGCACAAATCATGAGCTGGTTTGGGAACAAGACCGCGGCGGACCTGCTCGCGGGCTTCGGCTTCATTTTCCTTGATTCGGAGCAGACGGGAGTAAAGAATCTCGAACGTGCGAAGGAAGCAAAGGATGTTCAAGTTGGAGTACATGTGGTGCTCCTTCTTCTTGTACCTCTCGTTCAGAGTGTATTCGTGCTCCAGGTTGAAGTTGCCCTGGCCCGGGTGCTCCATCCATCGTAGGTCGGCGGCATTGAAGGAGCTTCCATCATCAGATTCGGTGGAGGGGGCGCTGACAACGGGGGTTTCTTCATTGCTTGGAGCGCCGTCCGCCTCGGTGGAGTTGTCGGTCTGGATTCCGCGTTCGAGGGCCTCACGCAAGAGGTCCAGCTTTTGCGTGTCAACTACCTTGCGGCTGCCGTTGGAGGCGTCCTCATTGGCATAAGCATCCTCGTCATCATTAATAGCAATAGAAACCTCCTCGATATACTGGCTGAAGATTTCACGGTCAAGCCCGAAGAATATAGGAATGAAATCCTTGACAAAGTTGATAAGACGCTGGGGCTCGGCACCAAAGCCATTGGTGCTGCGGTCGAAATAGAGGATAAGCAAGAAGACGGCATCCAAGAGGACCTCCATGTCGCAGAAGAGGAATTCGGCCTGCCACTTGGGGGGATTCCATCCGTTCTGACGGCTTGCCTTCGCATCTTCGAACTTGCTGGTCAGCTCCTGCTGGATGTTCTTTGCGACGAAGAGCTTCTTATCGGTCTGCTTGGTAGCAATGGCCTGGTGATCAAGACTGCGCCAGTATGCACGCTGCATCTGCTCACGCCAAACCTTGTCCCACTCGCGCTGGCAGGCCTTCCACTCCTCCAACTTCTGTTTCAAACGGAAGAGCACAATGGGGAGAACATGGCAGGGGCGGCTAAACATGTCGGTGATGACCTTGGCGCCGCGCTGGCGGTCGTAAATCTTCTTGATCACACGTTGGTAGATTGCCTCGCTTTGACCTCCCAGACCCACTGGCAGTTTGAATGAATTTCGTTCAGCGTCAGTCATGTGTAAGAATTGCTGACAGATAGGTTCGATCAACTGAACAGTGCGGACACAAGCCTCGATGTGGTGGTCGTAGTCGTGGCGATCCTCTTCAATACGGTGCAGAGCATCCTCATACTGATTCTTGCGGTGCGCAACAAAGCCAGAGTCTTCCGAGGCCCAGGTGGGATGTGATGCCCAGTCATTGTTGAGAACACTAGTGCAGAGCGGGTCGCGACCGCTGCATGGCTTCTGGCGCTCGCGCTTAGGCAGAAGACGGTAGCTGGGTCCCAGAGAACGGCAGTGGGCCAGGTTGACGGTACCATAATCCATGTGGGCCTTGGGGTCGATTGTTTTATCCTCGGGTTCTTCGGCGCTCATGAAACGGCGGAACCAGTTCATGAGTTCGGCATTAGATCCAATGTAACCCTCAGCCCGCTTGACCAGGACATGTCGGTCGAGAAGATCGGTGGTGTATAGATTGCAAAGTTTGAGGAAATCGCTGAAGACCTGCTTGTTGGCAATGAACTTCTTGACACGGTCGAAAAAGGCGATTTCTTCTTGGCTGGGGGTCATAGAGACCGAGGGAGGAAGGGGCTCGGGAAGCGCGGGGATCAAGGTAGGAGACACGTTGGCCATATCGATGGAAGGCTTGCCGTGGTGATATTTGGGTCGCTTGCTGGCGTTTCCAAATGGTCCCTGTGCCCCACGACCGGCTTCAGACAAACGAGCGGCTTCGGAGCCAGCAGGTCCCGAGATAGAACCAACCCCACCTGGGCCACCACGACGCTTCTTGTTTTCCTTGGGGTCTTTGACGTTGAATTGACCCAGGGGAGGCATCTTGACATCACGGTTGGGGGTCTGCGAAGCGAAGCCAGAAGGTTCCCCACGGAGGTTACTCAGAGGGGCTTGCTCTTCGGCTTGACGCTGGGCCGCAACTTGTTTGGCATGCGCGGCAGATTCCGGTAAGAATTGTTTGAAATCCTCCAGCAGATCAGGCGCAGTGTTGAACAACTGAGTCACCTGGCCGTAGACGTCCTGGATGGGCTTCGACTCCCGTTGGTACGTCTGCAGTATTTCCAAAAACTGCTTGTAGATCTCGGGAGCACTGGAGAAGCGATTCTTGATCTTGTTGACGTAGCTGATCGCATGATTGAACTCTACGGGGCCGCGCTTATTCAAGTCCTGGGCACCCTGGAGCATACCAGTTCCGACACCAGCCAGGCTATTCATTGGCTGGGTGAGGCTGGGATTCTGCCCCGCGCCTGCAACTCCAAGAAGAGATCCTCTGCCCAATCCAGCAGATGCCGCTGAGGCGGCGCCTTGTAGTTGTGCCACTCCGCGGTGGTCTTGCTGGTGCGTCATGGCAGCGGCGGCCTGTTGTTCCTGCGCAGTGGGGTAGCCGTAATGCTGATCTTGAGCTGAGCCCGCCCCATCTTGAGAGTAGATGCCAGCCATCATCCGCGAACCAGGGGAGTATGATCCAGAGGCACCACCTTGCTGTTGCTCTTGCTGGCCTTGTTGCCAGCCAGGACGGGGTTGGTCACGGTAGAATTCAGAACGAGTATGGGGGTCATTCGCAGGCGGGACATTCGAAATGGTTTCAAAAGGACGTCCGGCACGGGGCATACTCAGGGTGTTGGTTCCCGAGGGAGTGGTCACACGGATCGCATCGGGGTTGTCCTCGGTACCGCACTCGATTCGATATCCGGGAGGCAAGAAGGTATTGAATCCTTGAATCAGGGCGGGATGGCCGTTGAAAAGAGTCGAGACTCGCTGAATGACACCAGGGGTGTCGATTGCCTGACTCTTGAAATCTTTCATGATATCCAAAAATCTGTTGTATACATCAGGCTGGTCAACAAATCGAACCTTTACCTGGTCGAGATAGCTGAGCGCATCATTCAAAATAGGCTGCTGGCCCTGAGCAAGCGCGGCCACATTCCCGGGGATCTGCTGCCCCGGAGTATTGTAGCCCATCATTGGCTGCCCTGGGGGCCCAGCAGGATGTTGCATGTACGAACGGGGGGTTCCTTCCCCGTGCGGCATCTGGCCAAAAAGACCAGCCGCAGACTGCGGTCCACCCTGGTGGCCATTCTGTGGGGTTCCACCCAGTGTTGACAGAAGACCCCCGGGTCCGTGAATGGAGTTGGGGACTTTGTTGGCGACAGGCTGGTGGAGAGGGATGGAGCCTGTGTGGCTCTGAACAGGGTGCTGAGGCTGCTCACGGCGCTCGATCTGGCGCTCGATCTGCTCGCGATGCTCGCGCTCCCGCTCCCGCTCACGGTGAGCCATCTCTTCCTGGCGCTGGCGCTCAATGATTTCACGCTCTCTGGAGTCCCGTTCGCGCTCACGGTTGAGCTGGGGAGAGGCGTGTTGCATTGCCTGGCCAATTCCAGGGAGAGAGTGGCCGGTGTTATGGGATGGGCCTGTGGGGTGCTGGCCGTAAGCTGGGGGTTGGTGCTGACCTCCGTGGGTCTGGCTCAATTCGGCCAGCCCGGGGAGTGAATGGCCTCCGGATTGGCTTGAGTGGTAGGAGGCTTTAAATATCATATGTTAGCTCACGGGTTATCGAGTCGCTCGGATCCTTTGAATCCTAAGTGGGAGGAAGGGACGGTGAATCTAACCAGCTGGAGGGGGAAGAACTGGGCCCGAGGACTGGGAGGGGTTTTGACTGTTGAAGCGCAAAGATTTCTGGTTAGCCTCCGTGGTCAAATGACAGATGCAGGCGATCGATCATACTTGAAAGACCCCAGGGGCCGAGGCTGTTGATTCATCTGATCCATTGCAGGATGCGACGGCGGCCCACCGGAGGAGTGCCAGTTATCGTTTCCAGGGTTCATGATCTATGCATGAACCGCAATGACAAAGTGTATGAGGTATGACGGAGGGAATAGAAAAAGGTGAGGGGAAAATGACGGTTGAAGCTCGAGCTCACTGTCTCTGTTTCGCAGGGTTCGACGGCAACGCTCAGGTTGCACTAGGGTCACAGCATGACCTGGACACTCGTAGGAAAGAAGACTGTAGACCGACTCCACGCAGTACAGCAAGAAAGAACCGGTATGGAGGAAAGTGAGGTTGAGCAGGAGACACAAAGGTGATGGAATTGCGCGCGACCGATCGCGGGCTCCAGTGGAGGCTTTCCCGGGGCCAACCAATTAGGGCTTAGCGCATGGATTTTCGGATTTTCGATTGTCCGCACTGTACTGGAATTTCATTAAATACTGTATCATGGATATTTTACCCTGCCATCCCTATCAATGAGAGACTGTCCGTTGTCATCGCATGTATTGTGCGATAACTGAATAACCGCCCGCCTTCGTCATCGTCTTTCACTGCCGGCAGAAAAACATGACAGCGTAAAGATGGGCAAGGGGTCTTGCATCGATAGGCTAGTCACAGAACTTGAACGAGAGGAGTGGATTTGTTTCCTATCCTTCCTTGCTCACGGATCACTATCTTCATCGATCCTCTAGTGCAAGTACTGAAAGGTTGGGACTCTCGCTTGTCCACGCCGCCTCGGAAAGGGGCGGAGGGTCAGGGCTGGGCGGCCACTGGCAATAGTACGGAGCACCGGTATATGCTGTACATGAATCAAGCAATATACCCAGGTACTACTCCGTAAAGAGGAACGAAATTCGGTTCTCACTACACTAGCCCAAACCCCAGATCGGAAGAGCACACGTCTGAACTCCAGTCACTAATGCGCATCTCGTATGCCGTCTTCTGCTTGAAAAAAAAAAAAAACATTCTCTACCATGAGCTCGCCCACAGAAAGCCTCTCACACCTCACCACGTAGGCACAGGAACGATGGCACCAGGGATATAGCTAAACAAAAAAATAAACCAGGTCTCCAACTCAGACAAAACGTGTTCTCCTTGAGCAAAGGCACTCGTGGAGCAGGGATGGGGGATGGGGAAGGGAAAGTCATGAGATTATGGAACCTGTGGCTTGCTACTATCATTATTTTCTGGTTTTTCGTGTCTTGCCTGGTCACCAAGGCCCTCCATCTTCCACCCAAACCCCGGATGCGCCTGTCCATGAATAAAAAAAGATGATAATGACCTCGTCGGTACTTCGTGCGATTAAAGAGCGGAGAAAACAAAGAGCTGTAGACCCCATTAGTGTCAGGCATGGTTCGAGGAAGGGATTGAACTCACATTGTTTGTCGCCGCGATGGCAATGCTGTCTTCAAACGGATGCCAGCTCATGTGCAGGATCTTCTTGTTGAAGTCAATCTGGTCGGCATCGGTCTCCTTCTTCATCCGACTGCCAGGGCCAGCAGGGCTACCGGATCGCGAACCGGCCTTCTTTCCGTTACTCTTGCTCATAGGCGTCGGCACACCAACCTTCTTTGCCTTGAAAGCCGACTTGTCCGCCTGTAGGACAACCTCAGTGTCCTTCTGTTCTTCTGTAGGGTAGATCATGAAATTGTTGTTGTAGCTTCCCGTCATGACGTTATCGGCATCACCAGAGAAGACCACCTCGAACTTGTCGAAAATGCTATCGTTCTCGTAGGTGTCGCAGAGACGGGGGCGCAGGTGCTCATGGATGGGGATGGTCTTGACGGGCTGTCGTTCCATGTTGACGTCCCAAATCTTCACTGTCAAATAATCTCTTGACACGATGTAGCGGCCGTCATTGGAGAATCGCACGTCGGAAATGGAGGAAATGATCTCGGAGAAGAACGAGCGTGACGACGCATCCTCTTCCTGTTCGAACTCTGCCGGGAAAGTTAGTAACGTAACAGTGGAATGCAAATGAGGAGACCTTACGCTTGGAATGTTCGTCACACAAAGCCCGCTGTCGCATATCCGCAAGTTTGATCGTGCCCTTGGAGCTGGCGTACATGAACCAGTTACAGCTGACAGGGTGGAACTCGGCCGCAGTGATGACCTCGGTGAGCTCTTCCATATTGGCAGGCTTGATATCCACGATGTTGAAACTTTGGTCCTGGATGTTGAGGTTCCACAAGTTCACACGAAGGTCGTCGCTGCTGATAAAGGTTTCGCCATCACTGTTGACGGAAATGCTATTAATATGATACGCGTGGGCGTTGGCGTATGTTTTGCGCGGGACGGCGGCAACGACGGTATCATGGTGTGTCAGGCGAGGGAGTTTGAGGGCAGCAGGGTCTTTGAAAGAAGCGCGCGGGGCGCGAGCCATGCCCCCGCCAGCGCCGATGGGGTTGGCTGGTGTAAGTTCGTTCGATAAGTTGTTCTCTGCGACCACCTTCAAGGACTTGTCGAAGACCTTCCAAAGCTTTATCGTCTTGTCGTTCGTGGAGAGGAGGAAATGGGATGCATTTTGTCGTCGGCACCATTTAATCTTGTTGATCTTCTCTTCGATCTCTAGCGACTTGAGATAATCGAACTCCGGCTCGTGTGACTGGAACTCGGTGTGAAACTTATATTCGCAGGTTTTTTTCTGTTATTTCATGGTCAGTCGGGACATTCAAGAGAAAGAAAACTTTGACACAGGCGACGCCGGGGCGGATTACCGTCTCATTCCTCTCGAACAGCACCACTCGTCCTCCCTTATCACCTGTGGCCAGGTAGTTTCCGGTGTGGTCAAATTCGACGGTCGAGATGATGTCCGCTGAAGAGCATGTCAGTCGGTCCGCCCTGTTAAAATTGACCAAGCTCGGCCAGGTGCGAGGGATGCCGGTGGTTACCTTCTGTGATGTCCTCTACATCGCCCTTATCGCCGAAGCATCTGCGAGTGGAAGTCAGTCACCGTTCGGCAAGCTGCAAGTTCTGCTTCGATCGAGATCGACACCGCGACGAGGGCATCATCCCAACATTTCCGAGACAGGTTCCAACTTACTGTGTGAACTTCCAGGTAGGTGTGCCTGGATCTCTGTCTACCATTTTCTCGATCTAGCTCCCTTGGACGCGTCCAGGGTACGAAGCAGGATAGGAACAGGGAGAGACTTCCGGGAGCTCTATTGCCGGAATGAAGAGCGAAATCGAGGCGAGGTGCGTGACCAATGAAGACCGACGTAAATTAACGACGATTGGGGGAGGCAAGTCGGAAGGACCAACGGTCGGAGATGGTGTGCGAGGGGTCTGGCGGTAAAGCGAAAAAGAGGGGCAGGGGGAGGGGAATCGCTCCGGACCAGCTATCACGGAGACTTGCTGGATGTGGCGGATGGGCAACGTGTGGAAAGTTGATGATCACAGTGTCCCTCTTTGACCCGCAAAGCTTTTTGAGGGGATCCGGGAAAAGATTCTATTCGAACGAGAGAGAGGCGGGGAGGGTTAGGGCCAAACTCCAGTAATTAAGCAGGTCTGAGGAGGGGGAGTGGGGGGAGATGGGTTGCGTACAGGGTCTTTGATGGGAGAAGAAAGACAAGAAAAGAGTTGAGGTGAGGTGAGTTGAGGCGGTGGTGGGGAGAGTTACGAAGATACCATCCAGTGACCTGCATTCACACCCGCGATCGCCCTTGGTGCAAGGTAGCCACAAGTACCGATTTTGATCTGGCTATTGGGTTGGAACAAGATAAAACCTTCCCGGATTCTGCTTGGGAATCGATTCTGACATCAACACTGTCCATGTAACAGTCTCTGCTCTGCGACCCGCTACCGAGACTCGATTACGACCCAACCAGCCCTACAGCCCAGTTTACTTCACATCTATCTCAAATATCCAATTCAACATGCAACATCTCAATTGACGAATGATGACCAATGTGACCTCTCACTGAATTCGATATATTGTTCTTCATGCAAGGTCTTTCAGTGAGCTACTAGGAAGCTACCCTCAAACGCTATGTACGGAGTAGAGTACGGAGTACTCCAGCAAATGCAATCCACATAGTACCTACATATACTCCGCACGACATAGTTCAGGGGGAATTTCATCCATGGATGTCTTCGTAACTCCGAAGCATGTACTAGTACGCAATCTGCTGAGGTCTATAGACTAGATACTTGACATCTAGGCAATTGGTATCGAGATGTTGAAACACTGTACCATTTTGACAAATCGGAACGCTGCCTATGTACCAAGCTATACATTTTATTGCAGTGCCTAGATATTCGGATAATTCGCCAACTGGCCTGAGAAATGTACAGTTCTGGGTTATGAACCCCTCAAGATCTATTACCGTCCTTGGAGATGGGTGGCTTCATGTCACTCATACGGGCACAATGCCTTTGCGGAGTACAGTGGCACTGCAGAAGTCAACACTGCCCATATAGGCCGCCCTTCCGGGGTTCTACGCAGGTGCTGAACAGCTAAAGGATACTTGGGGGCGTGACCTGTTCTGTATACCATTGCATCGTCGCTTCGAGGCCAACCAACTCCAGGTACCTACCTATGTAGGTAATATATATCGAGCTCAACACGAACAAAGACATGAAATGTTACTGAAGTACTCAAACCTCGAATGATATCTCCAAAGATACCTAGGTATCCATGGATCGCATCAATCCCCACTCATAGACAATGGAAGCGAGGTATACGGCTTCGGGGCGGTATTCACATGCCATCCTACATCGTCCGGCAATTGACCCGAGCAGCCCGACAAAACCCTACTTTCCAAAATCCTATACTAACCCACTTGCACTTTGGAACTTTGCCTATATCCATTCAGGTACTTAGGAACAACCTTGAATCAAACCCGCAGAGCCACCCTGCAACCTTGAATCATGGCCGAGAAGTCGAACGTGCGGGGGAATCCCAAAGCCCAAAGCTCCAGTCCCGCCCCAACTCCAACCCCATCCCTCGCAAATCGCATCCAATCCTCCGCAACAGGCCTAGCAAAGAGCACCTTCAAACCAGGCTCCGATCTCAACAACACCCTCTCATCAACAAACAGCAAATCCGGACCCTCCGCACAGTCCTCCAATGCAGGTACCTCAATAGACTCCCTCTCAGGGCCGACATCGTCCGTCGGCCCGAAACAGGAGTCATTCCGGAGCTCCAACTCCGCGATCCCAGACGAAGAATTCAACTTCCAACAAGCGCCCCAGCTCGACGAAGAAGATGCCCTACACGATACGAAAGGCAAAGGCCGACTAGACTCGTGGAATACAAACTATGTCTCAAGCCAATCCCAATCCCAATCCCAGCTCCAGTCCCACCCGCAGAATCAGAATCAGAACCAGAACCACAACCAAAACCCAGAAGACGGCGCAGCAGTCGTCGACCTCCTCTCCGCCCCATCCACAGAAGAAGACCCCGCCACAATCCCAGAAACAGACCTCGACCCAGCTCCACTACCGCTTTCAGCAAGCGAGAGAGAAGCACTGGACTCATTTAGACTCTCGTCGCATGGCCCGCGCTTGACGAGCGCAAGCTTAGTGCCTGATATCGACACATTCTTGAGTCAGGGATACAATGAGAGTCAGGGACAAGGGCAGGGCCAGGCGCTTCGAGATGAAGTACTGGCTCGGCTTCCTGGGGCGGGGGATTGGGTTGGTGTGCAGGAGAGGTATCATGAGGAGGTTTGGGGGTTCCTGGGACCTGTGCTTGAGGCTGCGAGGACGGAGATTGAACAGGGTAGGAGTGAGGAGGGGCCGGCCGTTAGGAGACTGAAGATGATATTGGGACATATGGGGGGATGATGGCGCTGGCCTGTGAATTCTAAGGTCGGGGATGTGTAGGATATGATGAGATGATTGGGTGTAGTACTGTGTGTATGGATAGAATTGGGGGGACTACTTCGTACATCTCTAGTCACTGGACTCGATACCGATTCGAAGGATATTTATTATGTTCCAAACGTACAATGACTACAACAAAGACCTGAAAGATCATTCAAAGGATATATTCCAAGCTTGATATCGTATGATACAAAAACACAAAAGGGTATGAAAAGCGCCGGCAAGTAGAAGCACAGGCGAAACTACAGCTCAAGGCTAGGAGTCTCGCCCTTGATGCGGCCAATGACAATATGGCCAGCATACTTAGGGATGACTTCGTCATCGTGGAGCATGGCAAACTCCTCGGTAGCGTCACGGCCCATGAAGTTGAACAGAGCGTTAGCACCGCCGGGGTGCTCGTCCAGCCAGTTGGTCACGTCCAAAACGACGCCCTTGACAGCGATCCAAAGATCTTCTTTTGTGTTGTGCTTCGCAACTTCTTCCATAGTGTATTCAGTCTCGGGAATCTTGAAGTTCGCGGGATCCGACTTGGCGGCTTCTTGAGGAGCGGCTGCGGCAGCCGCAGCAGGGGTAGCCGCGGCCGGGGCCTGGGCGGCGAGAGCAGGGAGAGAGCCGCCAGCGGCGCCCCACTCGACGGCGATCTTCCCGGGTGTGTTAGGGTCGATGTGGAGAGAGATCTGGCCAAGACGGCTAGAAGCCGTGCCGGTGGTCAGGAGTTTCTGGAAGAGGTGCTGAGATGCCGAGTCACCGGCGACACGGCCGTAGACGACACAGCCGAGCAGGGAGGAGCCACCGAGACGGTTGGCACCGTGAACGCCACCGGCCAATTCACCACAGGCGTACAGGCCCTCGAAAGGCTTCTGTTCGCCGTTGAGGACCTGAGCATGTTCGTTAATCTCGATACCACCCATGGTGAAGTGAAGGACGGGCTCCATGAGAGCGACATGGAACTCATCGTCCAGCTGGAAGGGCATGTTGTGGAAGAAGCGCTTGTTCCATGGGTCCTTCTTCTTGCCATCGGCAATGAGGTTGTACTCGTCGAAAGTCTTCTTCAGGGCGGCTTCTCCGCAACCGATCTCAGCGACGAGCTCGGCACCGGTCATCTTCTTCATTAAGCCACGACCGGAGTAGTGACGAGTGTGGAAGTCCAGAACCTTGGATGCCTTGCTGTTGAGCACGAGACGGATGGGCCACTTACCCTTCTCCTTCTCCTCCCACATCTTGCCGGAGACATAGTCACGGTGACCGAGCTCGTCAGAGAATCGGTTGCCGTCGGCATTCAGGAGCAGACCACCCTCACCACGGAGGGCTTCGGCAGCCAGGAACTTGAACTTGGCCTCAGGATCCTTCGGGTCGACGAGACCCGTTGGGTGGACTTGGACCTTGTCCATGTCGATGCCGTTGGCGCCAATAGCCATGAGCATCTTCTGACCATCACCGGTAGCGTGGGTACCGTTGGTGGAGGAAAGCGCGAAGGTATCGGGGCGGTGCTGCTTGAGCAGGGAGGTGTCGCCGAAATCAGCGGCGTAACCACCAGTTGCGAGAACGACCACACCGTCGGCTGACTTCTCCTCGCCGTTGACGGAGTAGGTCACACCGGTGACGTGGTTGCCGGACTTGTTAATGGAGGTGACGTTGGCCTTCTTGATGATCTGGACGCGGCCAGGTTCCTTATCGGCGAGGGTTTCCAGGCGCTCCATCAGAGCGTAGGTAATGGCCATACCGGGGAACTTGGCATCGTGGCCACGGTGTGTACGGGGGTGGGTGTGACCACCGAGACGGGAGACGAGAGTCAGGTCGAGGTTGAAGACGTCCTGGAGCCACTCGACGGCAGCTGCGGACTTGTATGTCAGGACCTTGATGAGGTCGGGACGGGCCTTGTCACGGGCAGACTTCAGGGTGTCATCGTAGAACTGCTTGACGCTGTCTTGGATCCCCAGGTCGGTCTGGGTGCGAGTGAGGGCGCCGTTAATACCGGAGGTGGCCTTGGTGGAGTTACCACCAAAGAAGGCCTGCTTGTCGAGAACGAGGACGTTGCCACCGTTCAGGTAGACAGTGTGGGCGGCACTGAGACCGGACACTAGGAGAGAGTCAGCTGAGCAGCAAGCATGCGCAGAAGTAATACGTACATCCACCGCCGACCACAATTACTTGGGGAGCAGCCATTTTGAGTGTGAGAGAATATGTTGAGGAAGAGGGGACAGCCGAGGGGACCAGGGCTCTTAAAGAAAGCCAGAATGAGAGGGGAATCCGGGGGAAGTCAGAAGCCGACGTAGTTTATCGGCCGAGGTAGCGAAAGATGGGGGTACCCGCTGTAATTTTTAATTGCGACACGCTGGTTTGTCACCCTTCCAAGGTCAGATCTGGGGTATGATTATCACATGCATTACCAGCTTCGTATTTGAGTATTTTAGGCATAGAACTGCATATGGATTCACATGCTCAGCGCCACTTGCCCAGGTGATCATCTCTGTTCAGTGAAGACACACTCACGAAGGGGGTGAGTATCCTGTCAGAGCGGGGGTCCTGGGTGGAGTTCCAGGTTCTTGATACCGGACTGACAGGCTGGGTCTAGAGTACACTGTACGAAGTACGCAGTTTCACACCGTAGAACACGGCATTGCACAGGCCGTGGGCCTCGGAATGGTGATTGCGGTCCGAATTGTCCGAATCGGACCGTGTCCTGCATGGGCTGATCTGAGCTGGAATGTGGCATGTTCAAGTCCACAGATCAATCTCTCATGCTAAAGTACCAGAATTCTATAGCAATAAACAATACCTTTGAACTCGTGTAATACACACTTACTGGAAATGAAAACAGGAAACCAAGCAGACGAAAAGAGGAAAAGCAGTTGCCGGCTGAAGAACACAGGGCTGCTGATTGGCCGACGAGGACCCGCAATCCGGGGATGGGAATTGCCTGGTGACCTCATCTCTGCTTCCTGGGCAGCTGTTCAATTGCCGACGGAATTCATATTGGGACTCAGGACACATTCCTCTCTTTCCCTCCAGGGCTCCCTCTCGACTTTCGACACTGCACTTTCAACAGCCATCTACGCTTGATGAGAACAAATGCCTCATTGGCCTGCTGCGAATGTGCTCCACTATCGTCGCTCGGGTTAATACCCACCGAGATCTCAAATACGTCTCGGACGAGAAAGCTCCAGCCGGAGGGAAAATGGAGAAGTGCAGGTGTCTTCGATCCAGCCAGAGTGCAATTGGAGACCTACATACTCGCAATGAAGCTCCATCCATAGCTTCGGCTAATCCCAATGCGTCTAGTCCATCCAGGTCACACTTTTGCTCACCAGGAATTCGTTCAGTCCCTCATCGGTGTTGAAACGGCCCCAGCCACTGTTCTTCACTCCACCATGGGGCAGAGCAGGCTCATCATGGATCGTCATACTATTAATGTGAACGGCCCTATAGCATCGAGTTAGCTCTTGTCCACCCGCAACAGGCTCCCAGACTCACCCAGACTGAATGCGTTTCGCCATTCTCAACCCCTTCCTTAAATCCTCCGTGAACACTGATGCCGAGAGTCCATATCCACTGCTGTTCGCGAGTCGAATCGCCTCTTCTTCGCTGTCAAACGGCATGACAGCCGCAACTGACGCAAACGATTCCTCCTGCCACACCGCCATATCCTCCCTCACGCCACCGAGCACAGCAGGCGCCAAGCGCACGCCCTCGCTGGCTCCATTGCTATCGGAGCCAGAGATAAAGTGTGCGCCCGCGCCCACAGCACCGGAAATGAGTGCCTCGACCCGAGCCTTGGAGGCAACATTCACAAGCGTAGGAGGGTCTGAGGCTTGGGCGCCACCCAGCGCACCTTGCAGTGCTGCGGTAAAGGCGTCCGCGATCGAAGCGTGCACCAGAATGCGATCAGTCGCCATACAGATTTGACCAGACTATTTGAGAGTTAGCTGTACTCTCCCCAAATCCAACCTCATCTCTGCGACAAATACTCACATTTAGGAATGCACCGGCCAAAACACCCTGGACCGCGACGCCCAAATCTGCGTCCTCGCAGACAATAGAGCTGTTCTTGCCTCCCAGCTCCATAAGACAAGGTTTCAGATTCGCACCACAGGTGCGCGCAATCTTCCGCCCAACAGCTGTACTCCCTGTAAAGTTCACCTTCCTCACAGCCTCGTGCTCAATCATAGCATTTACAACGGCCGGGGCATCCTCCGCCGCACAATGAATAACATTCAAACAACCATCCGGCAACCCAGCGTCCTGGAATGCCTGTCCAATAGCCCAATAGCAGCGAGGCGTAAGCTCCGATGATTTCAAAATAGTAGTATTGCCAGCCGCGAGCGCACAAGCCGCCGAGCGGATCCCAAAGACATAAGGAGCATTCCAGGGCACAATTCCCAGAATCACACCCATGGCTTCCTTGTAGACGATGGCCGATTGGCCTTCTGTCTCGACGACCGGCACGCTTCCGCAGATGGAGGTGATGCGGCCTGCAATGTCACGGAGCATGCGGATCGCGAGCGGTACGACAAAGCCCGCGCTGGCGCCGACGTCTGCGCCCATCTCCTGGCGCATGTAGCTTGCATTTGTGTCGAGGCGGGCTTCGAGGAGATCGGCTGCTTTGAGGAGGATGTCGCGGCGGACGGTAGGCTTTGTGGCGGACCAGGAGGGGAATGCAGCGTTGGCTGCTTCGACGGCGCGGAGGGCATCGTCGGGGCTTGCGGAGGAGGATTCCCAGATCTTGGTGTTGGTGTATGGACTGATAATGGGGAATGTTTTGGGCGTTGTGACGGATTCACCGTTTATGAGGAGGGGAATGGGGAGTGACATTTTCTTTGCTTTTTCTGAGCAAATTGTATAAACTCCGATGTACGGGTATGCAATGCAGATAGTACAACAGGTACGGGATGAGGTATGAGGGGTTCACAGGATCAGGGTCTCTGCTAGTCGGCAGTCGGCCGAGGCTTTCGGTCCCACATTGACTATGACCTTGGAATTATTGTCTTGGAGTACGTGTAGTATGACTGATTATCTGATGCCGTGCGACGATCTTTGCCGGCATTTGAGGCGCTATTCCGCGCTATGAAGACTAGTCGCCTACTTTGTATGTGTTTGTGTACCAGCCCTATCCTGCCGTTAAATGATCCTTTCATCCGGATGGAAAATGGTGCTCAAACATTAATTGACTTTCAAGCTTTTGAGAATCAAAATATTGGCTGAGTCGAATGCACGTATGGATCACGTACATCCGCCAAGGCGCGCAGTGTTGACTTTAGCAGTACAAAAATCGTGTGAATACCAGGGGCATGGGCCTGAGTACCCTTCGAGAAAGACAGTTATTGATGTGCAATACTCCGCGGAGTACAATAGCATTCGAGATCAATGGAACGTGTGAAGAATCTGACCCGAATGCACAAGGTCGGCCCCACTGCCGCGCGCCACAGCGATATTAGTACCACATTGTACGTACAGCATTAGGCGAAGAGGGCCGTGGGGGTCACTTCGCCATCGCCATTTAATCTGAAGCAACCCCACAGCCCCAGATGGCTTGCATGAGAGATTAAAAATATGTACGATGAGGGGTTCGAAGAATCGGAATCCTCGTACTCAAATGACAGAAGTTCTTTGTTATTCCAAATTTTGTGCGTCCCTTTCCATTCACGACTTCAGTCAAACCGCAACGCTCGACTAGTGTGCAATGGCTTGCTGATATTCGACGCTATCGGGGATCTACATGTCACTCCCTGTTGGAGTAACCCAAATCCGGGAAGTTAATGGCCGAACCATGGGTGGTCCCTCGTGGCGTGCGGGTGGCTTTTCCGTTTCCCTGCGCAGGTCAGTACTGCACTACTGTACAACAGCAATGGAGACCAAATTGTGTGCCTAGTAATTGAGAGTCTACTAGTAATCTGGAGTCATGATAGGCTCGACCTCCCAGAGCTTGGTTTGACGCATGATTCAGCTCTTTCAGCTGGCAAAGCTGGTGTGTGATGGCGATCATAGCTAATTCTTTCCCGATTCAGCATCGTTGAATTCGCTCACTCCACTAGCGCTCCACTGTCGAACGCATAGTCTCATCAACGTTCCAAGGATATCTGCCTTCTACTTATCCACAAAAGAGGCATATTCTGGTTCAGAACTCAAGAATCTGCCGATAAATGTACGGGTACTAGGACTCATGACTAGTAGTCTTCCGCGCCCCTATAGGGGCAATGGGTGGTAGTGCAATACTGCATAGCGTCATCCAAACATCTGGACGGGTCCCAGCCCACCTCTTCACAAATCAGGTTCCCTATTCGGACATCGATCGACCACTACGTGTGGTGTGAGTGGGTTAAGTATCAGAATGTGTGATTTTGAGCTGGCTTAGTGTATGGATTACCAGGGCCCCGGAATGCCCACTGATCGTGCGACTCGCGTGGTTTCTGTCTTATATCGGAGCCGATGTCGACCGATGTCGAGATTGTACTTCTGTCCCCAGTCATTCCTTTGTGCCTTTTGTGCTTCCTCGTTCCCCCACATTCTTTTACACTGCCCATTGTAAACAATGGCGCCCAGTCAAAGAGGCTGGCAAATGATCGAGATCGTTTCGGTCTTGGTCTCACTCGCCTTGATCTCCGTTGTACTTCGAATCTTTGCTCGTCTCCGTAGAAGAGTGGGCTTTGGGGTCGATGACTACCTCAGTGCCGCGTCTATACTTCTGCTCATTGCCATGTTGATCGAATTGATCTTATGTAAGTGAAACATCACTCCAGGGCTCCTGGCATCTGCAAGTCATCTACTGACAGTCCACAGGGTGTTCGATCGGTGGCAATGGAGCCCACGCCGCAGACCTGGATCCTAAAACATTCATGAACTATTGGAAGGTATGTGGCATTCATGCTTAGACCAATGCTCAAAACTCACAAACTCAGATATTCCTCGCCAACCAATTCACATATTTCTTGCTTTGTCCCTGCATCAAGATCTCCATTGTTTGCTTCTACCGTCGCGTTTTTGCGACCCCACGCTTTCAGCAATTCACTTTCGGTCTGAACATCCTGATCGCCGCATGGGGCACAGGGATCTTCCTTGCCTGCGCAGGACAATGCCGACCTCTGCGCGCCTACTGGGATCGTAATATCGAAGGATCATGCTTCGACGCACAGGAATTCATCATCGTCAACCAAGCCTTCAACATCCTGATAGACTTCGTCATCCTCGCCCTACCAATCCCAATGATCTGGAACCTGCACCGTGCCTGGCAAGACAAGCTTGCATTGAACGGCGTCTTCGCCCTCGGCACCTTCGTCTGCTTCGCCAGTATCTACCGCATCGTTGTTCTGTTCTGGATCAGTCCCAGCGACCCAACATATACAGTATACCAGGCCACATTGTGGACGCACATCGAACCCGCAGTTGGACTGATCTGCTCCAACCTCCCGATCATCCGTGGACTGTTCCCTGCTCTGAAGCTGAAGACTTCGCGCAACGGAACAGGTCCCCAATATATCAACACCGATTATACCAACTCGATGTTCCTGTCCAAGGGCAGCCCTCGGTCCCCCGATCTGGAATACATGAAGATGCAGTCTACCTTGTACAACGCCCAGGTCGAGAGCAAGTCCCCTGGGTTCTTGGGCGATGATCTTCACCCTATGGATATCAATGTTCAGACAGATATCTCCATTCAACCCAATGATTCAACCACCACGCTTCACCGCGCTAGTGACAGTGCGGTTTGATCCTTCCGATTTCATGCTTAACGATGTGATGTTTTACTTTCTCAAATTGGGTATTGATCTCTTGTCGCCTTGGATTTGCCATTTGATCATGTATATCCGGCACAGACACCTTCAACTGTCCCCAAATTCTTTCTTTCTTTCATCTCTACGAACATGACTTTCAAGGCCAATGTATTTATCATTGCTCCTTTGATATACTACCCTTTTTCCTTTCCATCGATGTTGATTATACCGACCATGTGAAATATAACTGTACAGAACGATGTTATTTGGCTTTGTTACCCTTCATATATGATTCCATTACTACTACCTAGTAGGTATGCTGAAGATTTAACTATTCATCTTTGATACGACCTCGGACTACATGGGATTCACCTAGGTATACCCACTACTAGGTAAACGAACACTTCGGGCTGATAATACACCAATCCATTTCGAAGACTAGTAGGACAAACAAAATGTCTCCCCAAGGCATTGTAGAAGCTTCCATATCCCTCAGGCCATGGCGGGTACGGAGTGGTTGCTGATGCAACCTTGGAATAACACTATTCAGCCCATGATACCAGCCGAGCATGGTGAGCCAAAGAGCAAGTACGCAGACGTTTAGATAGCGCTTTTATTCCGGGGATTTATTTGCTGGCTTAACGTAAATGCGACAGAGCAGATGGGCATCAATTCGTGGATCTTTCATAGATAGGTACATAGTAGGCCTTACACCAACCTGTGCTTGGCAGCATGTTCCTACAAACCGTTAGTAATTTGACTCACAACACACAGGGTTCGAGATTCATACCGGCAACTGATCAGAAATACTCTCGGCAACACGCTCCACATGTTCTGCAAGCGCCTGCACACCAGCATCCCATTGCCTCAACTTGCTACCATTCGAAGAATGGGAAAAGCTACCAGCTGCATCTGCACTGAAGGTGATAATACCGTCGATTTGATCAATCTCACCCTTCAGTCGACCTTGCTCAACCATCCGCGCCGCATAAGCCTCCGCCTTTTCCCCAGCTGATAAATTACCCGAGGACTGGAGACCCAAAATGGCCCCGAGATCGTCAACCCGGATGTTTTGGTACAGTTTGCTCGCGGCAACGAGATTGTGCTCAATGACCGCCTTATCAAGAACCGTGGTGCCGTCAGATGTAACAGCCAACTGATGCGGCGCAAGCTTACTAGAGAAAGCGGCGACTTCATCGGCCGTCAAAAGCCTGTCAAGGAACATCTTCTCCAGAATACCAAATTCCTCCACCGACTGCGCCCGCCCATCCTTGTACAGAAGACCAAGAGAGCGCGAGCGCTGAGGCCCCGCCGGCGCAAGAACCGCACAGCGAATAGCAGCAGACAATGCAACCAATCTGTCACCCTCGTCCACACCCAGCGCAAGACTGACCTGGAAGTATTGCTGCGCGGCGTCGAGGAAGCGACGTCTGGCGTCCAGGATCCTCGCCTGGGAGAGCTGGAAGTAGAGTATGGAATCGTGATCCTCGAGTTTGGAAGGAAGGTTCTTGATCCGATTCAGGAAGGCTTCGGCACTGGTTGTATCGTCATCTTCGAGGTAGTAGCGAACGATGCGGATCCAAAGACGAGCTTTGGCGTCATCCGAGACAAGACGCTGTGAACTATCGATGTGAATACCCTGCAGTACACGGGCAGCGGCCGTATATTCCTCTTGCGACTCGTATGCATCTGCAAGGATCTCACGGATCTGCGAATCTTGTTCCTCCACCGAGGCGGAACGGGTTTGAAGGAGGGTGACGGCGTGTTGGCCAACTTTTATTTTCGTTTCTGTGGCGAGTGATTGGAGGACTTTGATGAAGGAGTCCAGGAGGGGACGGGCAGAAACAATGCTGACTTCTTCGCTGAGGAACGAATCGAGGTAGTAAACGAGGTCTTGGGCGAGTTCGTGACCTGTGGAGGATGTGACCATATCGCTGAGGAGCTCCTTGTATTGTTGCAGTTTAGTGGACTGATGGGTATTGGCTTCAATACCCGCTAGGGCGTTGGCAATCTTTTGTGAGGCCATGGTGAGTGTGGTGTGGAGGGTCAGTGGGAGCTTGGGTTCGGCTTGAAGTGAATGGGGGGAAGTTTGACCGAGATACTGTTATCGATAAGATTGGACAGCCTAGCGCCCCCGGGGCCGGGAAACAAGCAGGTAGCCAATGTGCTTATTAGTTGGAACCTAGAAGAATGTCTAATATTCTGGAAGACTTAAAATTCACTGTCCGAAGCGCTTTGGGCTAGCCAGATGCTTTGTTCATTTTCCATGAATTAAGGACGCTATACCTACCCTGTACGGAGTATACTTGCGCACACCCTTCTCGGCTGCTCTGATTTATGTACGTAATAATCACGTTGCGACCACAATAAGTATGATGCCTCCCTATTATGGTGAATAGACATATTGAATGCAGAATGAGATATTCAGGTCATTGTTGCGGAGCTCAAAGGATGAGAGAGTAACTAAACTCCGTCATAGAATGAATATGCTTCACCGCCTGCCGTTTAGAGACTGAATAGCTCCATCCGCGCCTTGTGGCGGCTCCGACACCAACGACCAGGGTTCTTACTTCATTGTTCATTTTGTTTTCTCCCTACGCTCGCTGCACGTCGAAAGTCGCATTCCTTTCAGCAATCCACAACTTCGTGTCTGACCGTCTCTGGGGGTTCCCGCATCCAGTATGGCCCAGGTCAAGCAGGATCCGGATCGCCCGTACGTGAAACAAGAGTACATCAAGCAGGACCCCGATAGTAAAGACACTGTCCTTGCCGATATCGACGAGGAAGATCTCTACGAAGATGCTGGTGACCTTGACTTTACATCTGCCGGACAGAGTGTCTGGCTCTCTCGTCTGCCTCGGCAACTGTGGGAGCACTGGGCACACTTGAATGATGACGACGAAATTGAGATTGGTACAATGCGAGTGGAAGGTGCACTCGATGATATCAAACGAGTGAGTAAAATGTTTTATCTGAAATTTGGCCGAGTCTCACAGAAGTTTTCTTTCTCAGGTCAGTCTGCGCCTACACGATCGCCCCGATAACAGGGACATTCCAAAAGATTACGTTCTTCAGAAACAAACAGCCGATCCCTCGGGAGCTGGATCGCACCACACCCACAATACCTATCTTTTCACGGAAAAAGACATTCCAGGCGTAGAGAATCGCATGGCCTCGTTTGGCGAAACACGATCGGTCCTCTACGAATCACAGAAGCGCGAAGCCAAGCGAAGAGAACAAGGCAAGAGATGGGAGCCGTACGTGCGAAAGACTATACCTAGTAAGTCTGTTATCGGATATGATGATGTGCATCTGCTCACGAAGACTTAGAACACACTGCGCTCGCAGGCGCCGTTGGTGAAGAATTCAACTGTCTCCCTGTAGAGAATGAGGAGTTCCGTCGCATATCCGAGATGCGAGCCCTGGAAGCCCTGAAGCCCCGGAAAGAGACTGTCTTCATTGATAAGATCCCAGGAAAGATCATCCAAGCGCGCCATGCCCTTCCCAGCGAGAAGGGTCAGTTTGTGGTATGTTTGTCCATTCCCTGTTTTATCCGAGGCTGCTCACTCACTTTTCTTTCAGCAAGCAACCAAAGCCGGTGGCAGAGGAAAACCTCAAGAGAACAAGTCCACTCGTATGCCCCAGAACGAGCTCTTGGATCTTATTTTCCAGTGCTTCCGCGAGTTCAGATACTGGCCATTTAAGACACTCAAGGCTAGGTTGGCACAGCCCGAAGCCTATCTCAAGCAGACACTTGAAATGGTCGCGCATTTGGTCAAATCTGGTGACTTTGCTATGACCTGGGAGCTAAAACCTGAGGCAACTCACGCCCAGTACTCAAATGCGATGGACAATGCCAAGGCAGAACTACCTCCAGGAGCGGACGATCCATATGATGAGGGGTCTGAGGATGATCCCATGGCATCTGGAATGGCCACTGATCAAGATGAGGTTCACTTCGAGAACGTTTAATCGCTATCATATCGATGACCTCTAAAGTAGCATAGGGCTCGGCGTTACGGCTTCTGATATGCAGAGGTCTGGATTCACCTGGGAAATCCGTCATAGAACTGACAAAATTATTGATAACTTACATACTTTTAACACGAATATACAAGCGCCAGCTCCCTCAATCACTGTAACATTGATCATTCCAGCCCTGCCCAGGTGGAGGGCAGTATAGTCTCCTTCTTTCCATCCATGGATGGTTCTTTTTCTGATGTCCGCCATAATACCAATCACTTCACCAACAAGATCTGAAGGTATTGTAAACAAGATAGTCATATGTATTTCTCTATGATCTCGTCGAAAAAATTTCCCCAGAGTACTCTAGAAGCGAGGCGAGTTGTTTGCTCCGCAGATCCCCTACACGCCCATACTAATGACCTGCACGTGACTCAATACGCCACCGGCGGTTGCGGGCGCGTTTCTTTGGTCCTCCGCATCATCACCACAGGTTTCCTTTGAACCTCCACAACCGTCTGATTTCTCCTTGGAAGTCTCAGACAGCTGTATTTGTGCTTCACTAACCTGACTTACACAATCAAGCCCACCATGACTGAAAACGAGGATCTTCTGGCTAAGATCGGCCAACTTGCAGGTGCGATACTCAAACACAGCTGAAGCCCGTCAACATTCTAACCCAAGCAGGCCAAATCAATCGACACAAGTCACAAGAGACTCAACCAACTAACACACAATCTCAATATGTATCTCGCCATGCCCCCTCACACCAAGGATGGGCACCTTACTATCGAGGACGTGGTCGAGGCCGCGGTCGAGGAACAGGAGCTCCACACAGACACCGTACCCTTGTATTGAACAACACGGGCTCTGGATCTAGTGCTGGCGGCGCCCCTTCAGCCACCCCGACAAGCGCCTACGAAGGACCTACGCCAACTTCCGCAACCTCGACCGGCAACGGATGGATTGCAAAGCGCGATCGTCATATGCAGCTGATCAACTCTTCTATTTACGAAAAGGAGACACAGGCAAGGTCTAAGGCAATGGAGGAGACACGCAAATTCAGGGAGCAGAAAAAGGCAGAGCGCCAACAAGCCAAGGTACTTCGCTACGCGCAGGGCCCTGGCGGTGTTGCGACAGTCACAACCTCTGCGCACGCTACAGGTGGCCATGAAATCATGGTCAACGATGTCGCTTTCAAAGTTGGACGAGGTGGCAGCAAATTGATTCGTATCTCGAGTACGTACCCCTTCGACCTTGTGTTCGCATCGAATCGGCTCACCTTTAAAGATGACCCTAGCACCGCCAACAACACACCCAAGAGAGTCACAGTTGCCGGCGTACCCTTCGTGCGCAGCAAGAACGGTAACTTGCACCGCCTTGGTGCCGTGGCTTCGAAGAAGTGAGTTTATTCAACCTCAGCATTCAATCAATCCCCATGCTAACATACCAGGCCCCACACCGCTAAGAAACGCGACGAGCTTTGCAAAAGATTTACAACGACCGGTATTTTGTTTTCCGATGGGCCAATTTGCGCTGCGCCCCTTTGGTACACGTTCGAAAACTGACACCGCTTCTTTCCAGGCACATGCTACAAAGGCCCCACTTGCCTCTTCACCCACGATCCAAGCAAGGTTGCCATTTGCAAGGACTTCCTTCAAACCGGCCAATGTGCCGCAGGTAGTAGCTGTGATCTATCCCATGAACCCTCCTCTCACCGTTCCCCCGCTTGTATGCACTTCCTTAGAGGTCGTTGTGCCAACCCGGAGTGTCGCTACGCCCACATCCGAGTGACACCAGGTGCCCCTGTCTGTCGTGCATTCGCAACATTAGGATACTGCGACAAGGGAGACTCTTGTGAAGAGAAACATGTCCACGAGTGCCCTGACTATGCCAACTCTGGTGCCTGCAACAAGAAGCGTTGCCAGCTGCCGCATGTTGACCGCGCTGGTCAAATCCGCAAGGCAGCAGCAGCAGCGGCTGCCGCCGACCAGGGCGAAGATGAGTCTGATGCTTCTAGCGAGGAGGAAACTTACGATGCCATCGATTCCGACGATGTTGACTCAGATGAGTATGACGACTTTGCTGAAGAGCTGATTGAAGGCGTGGATAGCGGCGAAATGTCGCAACAGCAAGATTTCATCGCCTTCTAATTTGGCATTAAGATTCTCCTGATCTGTAGTTGGTTGGATAGCGTGTTTTTGTTTTGCATCACCCTCCCCGAAGAAACATCGACAGGATCCAAGATCAAGCACAAATCAGATATCCAAACTAGCAAAATTGAACTGTGATACTGTTTCATCCAAGGACTTCAAATCTAAACCCCCACGCAGATCATCCCGTGCCCTTCGGTTTGCCCATGTGATCATGACATTCAACATCCAACTGCAGGGACCATGACCTGCTGACTGGTGACATCGATGAAAAGTTGTGTGACTACGAATAAGCCTCATTGCATGACTTAAAGCTAAAACATCGCATGTCTTGTGCTTTATTAAAATTTGCGCCCAGGATATCCTTCCTAGGCCCGCAAGGATAACCCTTTATTCATAGAACTCAGTGAAGTGATAGAGATGGCACAGGATCCCCTGGGAATATCTAAGTAAACCTAGGATGGCTGTCGATGATAACTGCAATATGAAATGAAAAACTTTAAGGTTCGATTTCAAAAGTTCCGGGACATGAGTGATTTGACAGATCAAAGCCGGGATCTGTTCTCTATAGGCTAAATCCGAGAGCAGCTGACATCAACCTTGGAAGCCAATAACACTTCCTAAGTGGGTGGATATGCTTAAGGCGTTACTACAAGATAACCAAATAAAGAAATTATCCGTGTTTTGGAGGTTATTGCAAAGAACGAGACTCAATAGGGGCTAAGTAAGTGCGCAGGCATACTACTCCGGGGTCTATACCTATGTAGTTAGTAAGTCTAGACAAGGCCTTGCGCCTAGGGGATGAGAATGAAACTTCCCGGGTTTAAAGCTCGACAGGCTCTAAGGAAGATAAAAAGCAAAGGGATAGATAACAGTCAAACCCTCAATATGACCGCATTCTATAGAGCAATCGTAAATACTATAATAGCAAAGTCCAGGCATTGGCACAAACGTAGCCTAGCCATCGATCCAGGCTGTGCTGATGAAGCCAACCGAGAATCAAGTACAAGTATGGTCTTGTCCAAACAGGCAACAGATTTCGAAGAAGAGAATTGCCTGTGCAGTCAAAAGATCGTCTAGAGGGTGTCTATAGTTAGACAGAGTTTGCTATCACTATTACCTAGATGAGCCTATCACGTTGGTCTTCGTCAAGATATCGGTAAATCTCTCAGCGCTTGATCAAGTGTCACGCCTTGGGCTTTGGGCTTCGCGCTCAGAGCTTTGTTTTGTGAAATTAAGACCACAAAGTATAGTATCGTGCTGGGTGAAGTATATGGGCACTATGATATAGGTAGGGCGACAAAGACCGAGCCAGAGCGAATTCAAATGACGGCCGATACTATTACCATGAAATCATGATCCATGGACAGTGACTCATTGCTCGCAGATCAATTGATGATGAGAAATCACTTCTTCATTCCAAATTTGTGAACATCGACGATCCACCGGTACTGCGTATCCCAATAGTCTGTAGCCGCAGAAAGCGACGGAGATTCAACTTAGCATGAGTCATTAAATGGGTGAATGAGACTCCTCATCTCAATTTCAAGTGCTCATGGGTCAACTGGAGCCTTCAAAGGCAAGGAACCACAAAGCCGCGAATGACTGGATCCCTAGAGCCAAATGTGGACCAGAGTGACCCATTCAAAGCATTCAGCAACAAGAAGCATCCAATCCTAGCTCGTGCAAAGCTGGCTGATATGCCCAATGTACCCAATGCGTAGATGTCAGGCAGGTACCGGTTGAAAGTGAGGCTTTGAGATCACATCTGGGTTTAGCCTGCCGGGGTGGTGTTTGAGAATGCTTGGGCACATACAGTGTAGAGACGGTGTATGGAGCCGTGGAAGGAGTAGCCTGCTAGCGGGAAGAGTGGTACTGGAAGGAGTGGATGGGTGGGCCTGCTATGGGCTTCTAGCTCATTCAGAGAAGGCAGATCACCAGTTTCATTTTGAGTCATTTAGCTCAGATGGAGTTTCAGCTTCACCGCATGAAGAGAAAAATCTTGCATGGTGGTCTCTAGATTCCAGTGGGGCTTTAAGCTACAAAGTAAGTATGGTCCGGGCATAGAGCCAGTGAACCTGGTCCCTGCTCAGATTGAATCTGGAATCAGATTACGAATTTGATCGGGTACTCTGCTTTGGGAAGATATTGTTCATGGATGTGTACGGAGTACAAATATTACTAATACATCAGACGGAGTGACCGATGGGCAGGCTGGATCTCCATTGGACAGAATCGGCGTTTTCACCGCTACAATTTGTCGGGGCTAGATTTTTCCACCCGCGGTGCTGCCGCCCAAGTGACAGGCCTATCATCATCTTAGATGACCTCTTGGGTGCTATGTATAGACGGCGAACAGACTCAGGGGCGCCTTCCAAGGGGTTTGTGCTCCTGGTAATTGTCAAGCCGCGTAAACGGGGACAGGGACCGACTGAGATTTGGGCGATAAGGCTGGGATATGGCGCTTATGGATTCCTAAGGCAAGTATTCATAAAAGCGCCAAACGAATTGTTTGGGATCCGTTTCTGTTGATTGATGGCCTTGGTTGTGGGATGCTCGAATCCTGGCGCTGTCAACGATAATAGTGGAAGAATATAGGCTGTTCGCAGAAGTACGATGCAGAGGCACGGGCTGACAGCCCACCAAATACGATGGCATCATGCTCTCTGCACTCCACACAGTCGATCAAGGTTAGCCGATCACGGTTTACATGTGGTCTGTGAGCGAAGAGTTGAAAAGATGCCTGCCTTTGGCCATATGGAAGGTGCAGAACTGCACGTAAATCGGCGAGATTGGATCCAAGATCCCTACCTCAAATGTGTGATTATTCTTCAAGTCAAGCTCATCTTTCGCGGGCTTTGCTCATACCGAGGGAACGACCTCGGGAGGTCACGATCTGGAGCGGGTGTAGGTGCTGCCCGTGGATTCTTCCTCATGGCCCAACAGTGGATCAGCGGGCCGAACCCGTACCAAAGATTCATTCTGCGTAGAACCTTGGAACCTAGCAGATTTCGATCAAAGAAATAAGTAGAACCCTTGTAACCGCAGCCCAAAAGGATCGTCACACTGACTCGGGAATGATTGGCTGTTAGCGGAGGGGAGAATGACATCTAGACTGAACATCTGACCATTCACGGGGTGATGGGATTTGAGTACGGAAATACTTCCCTGGGGGTAGCACCGACCATAACCTTGGAAGTATCTAACTTAGACGCCGTAAACATAATATAGCACAGACCAGACTCCACAGAGCAGGGATTAAGACGAGGATCTATAGGCTATCGTTTATCGATAAGCCTAACGTCTGTCACCCCCACCTTGAAGGTGGGAGAGAGGGGGAAACGAAGAAAAAAAGAAAAAAAAAAGAAAAAATCTGACCTTGATATGGAGTTCACCATGCAAACAGCCTTGAAGTACTTTGTCAACCGATGATGGCATCAGTAAGACCAGGTTCACATCGAGACTAGAACAAAATAGAATAAGAAAATAAGGAAATAATCAAACAGATGCAGGTCTGCCCAAGCAGAACGATGCAGCCAATAACGGAGATCTTGACCCGGGGGCCGCACTCGCACTCCCGCGCAGACCGCTGCGTACGGGCATGTACTGAATACTTGATCGACTAGGCTATTCTTCCCCATCGGGGCCGGTACTCGGTACCTGTGGAGTACACTGTCAACCGCACGAGGTCTGCATCTGCGACTCCCGTACATAGCCTGTGCCTTTCCCCCCCGGAACTACATTGTATCTCCCCCTCTTCACGGTTCATCTTCATCTTCATTCTATTCATTTTCCCTCTTTGGTTATTCCATTTCTTCGTCTACAATTTTTTCTATATATTACCTTCCACTGCCCCGCCTCTGATTCTCTCTCTACACACACACCGCCTCTTTTCGTGATGGCTCGATATTTCCAGACTGAATTCTACCAACAATCACCCTCAACATTAGACGTGACAGAAGACGATGAGATGAGTGTGCTGGACGAGAAGATCTTGGAGCCAGGGTCCGAAGACCTCGCCGACACCCGCCGCTCGTCCTATGACACCCCAGCCTACTCACATCGGGATTCAGTCTGGTCTAACTACTCCAATACCAGCTCGGACCAGTCGCGTTCAAATTCGCACGTCGGGCATTCCATGTTGAGCTCATCCGGCGCATCGTTCATGCCTGTTGATGGTCCGCATTCAACCTCATTCCCGCAACCCTCTTGGTCGATGCCGCGCAATGACTCGGGATCATGCACGCCGACCGCGGGCTATGACCAGTACTCCACCGAGGGGGACCAGATCACGACTGCGCCGTTCTCTGGAGGCGCCGTCGGACCCGTGGGCGCAATTCCCATGAACCCCATGTCGTACCGTGGGAGTATGTTCGGCCAGCCGGGCAGCGTCGCCATGTCACCACAGTCAAGTCAGGGGTGGATGCCCGCCCCGATGGATCTGGCCGATGCCCCATCGCATCAGAACAAGAGTCCCTCGTACCGCAATGACTCGCCCTTGAGCATGCGGCGGGATGGGATTCGCAAAAAGAACGCTCGCTTTGAGATCCCTGCTGAGCGGACGCTGAGTAACATCGACCACCTGATCAGCCAATCCACCAACGAGGAAGAGATCAAGGAGCTCAAGCAGCAAAAGCGGCTGTTGCGAAACCGACAAGCAGCGTAAGTTATGCCCACATGACCTGGACCGAATGACAAACTGACCTCGTCATAACAGATTGGACTCTCGTCAACGCAAGAAATTGCATACCGAGAAGCTGGAAGAGGAGAAGAAGCACTTCACCGCGACGATCAATGATCTGGAAGAGGCACTGCAAAGCATGAAAATGCGAGAAGCAGAATTGCTGCGCGAGAAGAATGAATGGATGGCAAACCACGCTCAGATGACACATTACATGGACACGCTGCACATGGAGAAAGACGAAATGATTCGCGTACACACGCTGGAGACAGCTGAACTGCGCAAGAAGAACAACATTCTCATGGAGACCGTCGACAAGCTGGAGCGGGGTATCAAACCCGTCCAGGACAACCTCCCTGGCGACTTCACCGGCTTTGAGAACTTGTCCATGGAAAGCCATCCATGGGACGACTTCTCGATGCAAAACGGTGTTCCAATGCAGCCGGAATGTCCCCGTCAGCCCATCAACCAGGTCAAAGCCCCGGAGAAACCCAGCTCTGACCTTCCAATCAGTTGGAACGCTTTCTACATGTGCCTCCTCTTCGGCGCCTTCATCGCCTCAAACAGCACTTCCATTCCAGGTCGCTCTCTGCCTCAGCTCTCTGAAGAGTATCGTGCCGAGTCTGCGAACGTCCTGAAGGCTGTGCTCGCCTCGTCGCCAAAGCACGAGCTTGCACACGCCACTGCCACCGCCACTGCCGCACCGACCACCATCAGTGGCATGGAGATGGCGCAGATGAGCGCCGTGCCATCCACGCTCGACCAGCTGCACAACACTCTTGTGATGCCGACAGAGCAGCAAGAGCGCGAGCAGGTCTTCTCCCTGAACGCAAACCAGTATAACTCCCTGACAACGTTCGAAGATGACGGGTTCAAGCCGCAGCAGCCGTCGTCGCTCCAGCAAGCTCTTGCTGCTATGCGCAACACGGCCGCGCAGCAGAGTCGCATGGCAGGCTCGTCGTCGGATGTCTATTCGCGCTCCCTGATGTGGGATCGTGTGCCTGAGAAGGTGATACGTGATTTCCGACGCATGGTCCAGGACTTTGCTGTCCCTGTTAAGGACGAGGGTGTTTTCCACCCCTGATTCCTTTGCCCCCTCTTTACTCGATATGAACGACAGTTGCGATTTTCGCTTCCCTTTCTTGCATGCCTGTCCTGCCTGGACGGGTGTGACCTCTTTTCTTCTTTTGGTCTTCTTTCCTTTCTTCTTCTTTTTTCCACAAAAATACGGACTAGCAATGGTCCTTGAAATTAGCGTGCAACGATAGATCACGCAACACTTTTATTATCATGTTTCTTGTATTTGCCATACTTATGATTGGATCCGGACGAGGGGTTGTTTTATTTAGCGGTCTTGTTTAGCGTGTTCTCAGCGATTGGATTTTTGTTTTTCTTGGGAGGGGATTCTAGTATTATACGGCGGGGTGGAGCCCTGATATGTGTACAGAGACGCGTTGTTCTCGGGTGGATGGGTTACGAGCAACGAAAGATATGAACCTTTGCATGTGGTGATTGCATCCTTACTGTGATGTTTATGATTATGTTCAATGTCTTATGTTTTATGATATTTATGACAGCCCGGGAGCTGCCATTAGGAATGGAATGTGGAATGGGTCACCCTGTTCTCGACAGCATGAACTTGCTCGGTCTTTCTTCAAAAAACATTTCCAATCCCAGACGACATCTGCCGTTGCCTGGCTCAAACTTGTAAGTAGAAAGGCCATCATTGTCTCAGTTCTTTCAAGATTTTCTTTTCGATCACTGGGTGCTACTTCCAGGTTCGTGCCAATTTCACCACTGGCGGATGCGACGAGGCAACTTCATGGTACATAATTTCCACCATTCCGAGCATTTCCATTAACAAATTGATCATTGGCTCAATTCAAATCCACTTACGCTCTTGTTCCGCGCTTGACGCCGGTAGTCGACCGGGTATCTACTGCGCGCACTGATGTCAGATCAAGACGGAGAATCCACCCAAGAGATCTGTGAGTATCTCCTGACATTTAAGTTCGGAATGCTCACCTACCTGCCAATCTCAGTAACAACCCTCCGGTGAAATGCACGTTTCCAGGGTTTGGGTCCACGCGTTGTCTTAACCGAAGGACCTTGGGGGCAGATCACGACCTCACACCCAATCAAGTGTCTCAACACCAAGTCCACACTTATTTCTTGCTTCAGAGGCTTGGTAGGCCCCAAGCTTTCTCCAAGACAATTTCCAAGGCTTGTGCCATGTGTACTTCGTAGGACTCGTGGATATCCCGTCTCCCGCAAGGCCGCGAGGGGGCATCCAAACCCTAACTCTCCAGCATAGAACATCGGACAACCAACAACGCCAAATACCACTTCAATCTCATGGAATTTGAAGGGATTTGGACTAGGAGCTTTAATATATCAAACCATGCAACTGGGGACCACGGTGTAGACTAACCACTTAGTCCATAGACTCGGGGGCCGAATTTCCCAAGGTCCTCAAAAGCAACGGAGGACCCGACGAGTCCAGATTTTCCCCCGATATAAAACACCTGCGAATGTCCTGTCATACGTTCTCAGATCACGATCGTCGCTTTCATATCCCTGTGCTCCTTGGGTTGAATTCTGTTGGCCGATAATAAAAGGCCACTTCTCCCTCCCATTCCAGAGAGTATCACATACACCAAGATGTCGTTTGACCCACACAATGTCGACCTGGATACGGCAGACGCCGCCCAGATTGTATGCTACCTCAATGCAGAGGGCAACGAATATGATGGACGCATGGGTGCCCGCATCTCTGCGATCTTTGTTATCATGATCGTTTCATCCATCGCCACATTCTTCCCCGTCCTCGCCCAGCGTGCCCCCCGCCTTCGCATTCCTCTTTACGTCTACCTTTTCGCCAAATACTTCGGTGCTGGTGTCATCATCGCAACAGCTTTCATCCATCTCCTCGACCCAGCCTATGGTGAAATTGGCAGCAACTCCTGCGTCGGAATGACCGGTCACTGGGCTGACTACGCTTGGTGCCCTGCCATCGTCCTCACTTCGCTCATGGTGGTTTTCCTCATGGACTTCGGAGCCGAGCGCTGGGTCGAGATCAAGTACGGGATTTGTCGCGAGGATCCAGAGCCCATGATGGCTTCTGGTGCCGAGGTTCACCGTGTTTCGTCCCGCGTGTCGGCACGACACTCCGATGATAAGCAGGTTAAGGAGATCGAGTCCCAGTCCCAAGAGCTTGCTATCGAGCGCTCGGTCAAGCAGCAGATTGCCGCCCTGCTGATTCTGGAGTTCGGTGTCATCTTCCATTCAGTCATTATTGGTCTTAACCTTGGTGTGGCCGGTGATGAATTCGCGACTCTTTACCCCGTTTTGGTCTTCCATCAGTCCTTCGAGGGTCTGGGTATTGGTGCCAGAATGTCCAGCATTCCCTTCAAGAAGGGCAGCTGGGTTCCTTGGATCTTGTGTACTGCCTATGGATTGACCACCCCTATTGCCATTGCTATTGGACTTGGTCTGCGTGAGACCTACAACCCTGGCTCTTTCACAGCCAATGTTGTCTCCGGTGTCTTGGACTCCATCTCTGCTGGTATTCTTCTCTACACTGGTTTGGTGGAGCTGCTCGCCCGTGACTTCTTGTTCGACCCACACCGCACCCAAGATGATAGACGCCTGGCTTTCATGGTGCTCACTATGCTTCTTGGTGCTGGTATCATGGCCTTGCTTGGAAAGTGGGCTTGATTCATGAACGAGAATGCTCGAATATTGCAAGCACGGCTTGATATGGTGAAAATAATAACAGGATATATGTTTGAAATGATATGTGGAACTTGTGAGATATGTGTGATTTAAAACTTTGGAACAATTTGATACCCCCAGGGGACGATTTTGTGTGTGATGAAACCTTCCAAGTTTCAATACTATAGAGATTTGTCCAATTTCTCCCTTAGAGGGCTTTGGGCTGGGTTTGGCCCTACTAGGTAAGAGAAGAGCCCCGATTGGGCTGTGGACCCGAGGTCCGGGCCCAACCTGGCCCATCGCGGGAGTCTAACCCTGGAACTGTAAGGCCCACCAGCTTGCAGATTTCAATACCAATCTTTCCTTGCATGAATTGGATGCGTCGAGACAAATCGATGAGACTAATAAGCACAGAAATCATCTTAGACCGACAATCTCGAGTTTGAAACTGGAAGGACAACGATATGAGGCTATGCATTCCCTTTTTGGGCTGGGGTTACGTACATCCATGGACCATATGGGCCAACGTCGAAACAGTATGCAGCCGTATGCAAGAGGGAAATCAATCAAGAATCGCACAGTCATGAATTTTAGATTCGGGCCCAGGGAGATAATTTAGCGGAAATGCAATGGAGCCACGCTCCCCCTAGAGAGAGTTTCACTAGCTACTGATTTCGAGACGGCTAGAAATAAGCTCATCAAATCAACTAGCCCCAGGGCACAATTTCGACCAAAATACCTAAAAGGCATAATTTGGCATGCAGTACACAAGGAGGTTGGGAAATTCATGGCTAAATCTGAGGCTCAACCTTGATAGCCACCTTTGATTCATCCTCGGTGGGCTTTCTTGCCCAGACACGGCGACTGTAGGATCAGCAAACGATATCTCTTCAGAGGGAACTGGATACTCACGCATATTCGAAAGCATGTGCTCGGGGATTCCTCAATTCGGACCGAACCTTGCCTAGATAGACCTGTACCTCATCTGCGGACCAGGGTGAGGGTGCTCCAAACTTGGTAAGAAGCCACATAGCCCAGCCTTCCAGAGCAGTAGTCCAGTGGAGGTATTGAAGACGTCCTGTCTCTTTGAGAAGTTTGTCCCTTGGCCAAGGCCCCACTGGTATCTTGTATACAGTTTCGTGTGTATCCACAAAACCGGCCTTCTCCATTGCCCCTCGCATAGTTTCTTGCGTGAGGAGAGAACGGCCGCTTCGCTCAGAGCACCCGATGAAATTGTCTCCCCATCCGCCCAGATAGCTATCCTTGTGTAAACTTCCGTCATCGCTATAAAGGCGAACGTCTAATTCGATCTGTTCGATCCAAGCGCCTGGAGCTAGGGCCCTAAGGAGCAAGGATTGTCAGAAAATGTCGTCCAAGATGGGGAGGTAAATATACTCACTGGTAGCATTTATCGTACAGCTCAACCCACCCCTCGGGGGTGAATGCCCCCAGTAACAGACGAAGGTGGATGAAATCAAACGGTTCTTTCCAAGTCCAGTCGCGAAGAATGTCGTCCACTTCAAATACACAGTTGGGCGGAACCCAGGTCACAGGAGGCGGAAACATGTCAACGCCGCGTACAGTCGCTGTAACTTGTCAGCTCGACAGAGAATCAAGGGCAAGAGCTCACATACCCGATGGATACTTATCTGCAGCATCACTTATTGGGTGTAAGCAAGTCGATGCCAAAAAGAGCTTCTGTAAGACTTACATTGCCCATGAGCCTTTTCCCGTTCCAATATCTAGAATGTGCTGAAAATAGACTTAGAAAGGTACCAATTTGCCGAAGGATCACCCGCACCTTAGGGTTTTTGCCGATCGGAGACCGATGAAGAGGGTTCTCCTGATTGTAGTCTAACATAAGAAACACCATGTGGCTAGAGATTGTTAATGGACTATTACAGCCTGAAGGGGATAGATCAAGAAAAAGGCAGACATTTACCCAATCTCAAAAGCTTCGAATTGCTGTTCATCAGACGGGCTCCTGTACACAATAAGACTTGAGTGTATGATACAGAGGATGTATGGCTGACCAATAGTCGTTTTCCTTCATTGCTTGGTATCTGGCTTTCGAATGAGTGGGGGTCCAGACGCCGAGGGATCCAACTACCTTACCTCCTGCCATTTTCCAACCGACCCCTTGCGATGGTCGAGGCAATGGAAGTAGTTTCCCTGGCCAATTCATGTGCTTAGAATCCGACAGTTGATGTATCAGCCTTGGCACTCACGACTCAAAGTCCTCAGGCTCCCAGTCTTTGGTAAGAGCATAGAAATCAGGATCCTGACACTCAAAGTCAGCCAGTTTTGGATCGAGGGCATCTCCCACTCACGACTGCAATGTCGTTCGCCATGGCTGCACAGTGTATGGACTAGAAAAGCGATAAGGCTGAGAAACGCAGTGGAAATTTGGGTTGACGGGGAGCGTTGTGGGCGCCTCCGCATCAGACCACGTTGAGCCAAGTGGGCCTTCGGATCCACGGCTCGAGCCCGGGAGTCAACGGCTGCACATGCCAGGCGCCTGTCACATGGGCATGACTAATCGCGATGATCGGGGGCCCAGCCTTGGAGAGCCCCTGCGGGCCAGCTGGCTCCAATCCAAATGAGAAGTCTAACGGGTTTGAATGCGCAGTAGATTGAAGAGCGAAAATGGGATGCCCACCTGGGTGGGTGGTGCAGGGTCTCAACTACAGGCGCCTCAGGACGAGGTGAATGTAAACCAAGAAAGTAAACAAGCAACCACTCGCCATCTTTGGCTTCTTTGCACTTGGCCTCTTTCCCTGCCCCATGAATTCCCCTCACTCAGCTATCTGGCTCTGGGCACACGTAGCTATTCAAATACCTCGACGCATAAAAGCCAAGCCATCCAGAGAGACTGAAAGGAACTTGTACGAGGTTTACAACCTTGGAATGTAGCCTCGCCTTTGCAAAACGTCTGCCTAGTGTCATAACTATTACAGAGTCGAATAGTATAATCTTCAAAATAATATAAAAGTCCAACTTTAATGACGTTCGAATCTAAGAGTATTAAACAAAGGTAACCCCAGCAGGAAGAGTGTTGAACAAGCCCTACAGAATCTCTTGACAACGTTCCATGATCAAGGTTCATCGAAACTCTTCCTAGACATACGGTAGCTCTAGTTGATTCCAGTGGTTGTTGCAGCCACAGTTGTTGTAGTGGTGATGGTTGTTGTTGAAGTTGCGGGAACACAAGTGGGCTCTTCAGAGGCAGTGGATACAGTAACAGTTTCGTGAACGGTAACAGTTTGAGGAATGCCACAAGTCTCATCCGTCGGGAAGGACGCGGTTGTGATAGCGACTGAAGCCGAGCTCTCACTGTAAATCGCCTGAACCGGTTTAGATTCCAGGCTTACAGCGGGGGCCTCAGTCACCGCATTTTCCAGGGCTTGGGTTAGCTGAGTAGATGCAGCGACAAAGGAAGATGTTTTATGGGCGAGGGGTGTGCTAGTGACAAAAGACCCGGAGCTCATCCGGGCCGAGGAGGATAGCAAGGCGCTTGACTGCGGGACAGAGACAGAGGACGGGAAGTTTGTCACAGCTGGCAATGTCCAAGGAGTGGCAGTCGGTGCAATGCTCACACCAGACGCGGTAACATCGGGAGCCGCTGCTTCTGGGTATGGGCGGGGACCGGGCATGGTATAGTTGACGATCCAGGGGCGATACATGTAGAACAGAATACCGGGCTCATATCCGTCATAAACACCAGGGATCTTGACAGTGGGACCTGGAATAGCAGTGCTGTCACTTTCGACTTCAATCTGAGCACAATTGAAGTAGAATTCAGCCTGACCCCAGTCTCCGGCACCATGGAGAGCAATATGTTCAATTCTCACAAGGTACTGACCGGACGGAATCTCGCTGGGCAGCTCGAAGGTGAAGTTTCCAATGTCTGTCGCGCCCCATTCGATACCGTCGCTCGAAAACTTTTCCGGGCCAAGCTCGTAAATCTTGAACCAATCTCCAGATCCATCGTATTCACGCACATCTCCAGGAGCCTTAGACATGTACACTTGAATAGGGCCAGGGTGCCCAATCAGAGCGTTGAAGTCGGTACCAAAGCCAATCGTGTCACCGGCCTTGACGTTGTACACCCCAGTCTTGCTCGCAAATTCCTGTGAGCCAGTGTTGCACCGGAAATCGTCGCTCGAGTACCCGCCCTTGTAAGGCATGTAGCCCTGGGTGTCCTCGCGGACATATTCGTAGTATCCGGTGAAGTTGCCATCGGCGATGAAGTGAGGGAAAAAGTAATGAGCGGAGGCGTGGGGGATAGCCGCCAGGGCAGCCCCGAGAAGAACCTTGAAGTTCTTCATCATCAAAAGTAAAAGGAATGTAAATGCAAGCAAAAATGGCAAGCAAACAAATTATACTACTGCCACCTGGGCGGAGAAAAGAAATGGATAAGAGAATGACACGTTGGAAGATGAGAAGATCTATCTATTCGTTCCGTATGGGCAGACTTATACTCTTACGAACTCCTACAAGCCGTCTGCCAAGTTCTTTTACCGATGCTGATTTAGGCGCTTTCGGCAGATCTTGACATGGCAATGAGATAGGGGCTCCACGGTCTGACTATATGTTTCGCAAATGCCGAGCTGAGCTATGCGAAGTTATGTACTTGAATCAAGGCATAAATTATCTCATAACCCGCAGATCAAAAAATGTACTCGCCCGTGAGGGACAATCTGAATAGTAGTGTGGTGAACAGCCCATGGAAAATCGATTATCCTGCTGGCGCCTTGTTTCATATTCATCGAAGTATCCACTATTGTTCTGTTCGTTGAAATGAATCATTAGCGCCACGCCGATCTGGCTGTTTGTCGATAGCAGTGATGTGCGCCCTTATCTATTGAATAAGAGCAGTTCCGATGATGGAAGAAAAGCCACGACTGGGAGATGAGCGAAGAGCCCCATATCCGTGATACTTAGTATAGCAATTGTATTCGTGGACGGAGAAAAAAGGGAGCTAAGGTTCAATTTGTGTCCTGGATCCCATGCCCGGGTGACGGGTAAAAAACCCCTGCAGATCTCCACATCTGCCAGCTCGTTTCACTTCTTGCAAGCGAGCCGTCCCCCAAGGGCAGAGGCCCAACGCTACTGGTTTTTAGCCTAGCCGATGGAGTCTCGCAAGGCTGATGTTCTCCGTATCCATGGATCACGGCAAATTTTCATCTTGCTGGCGCATGATTAATATCCCTGGCTCTCTTGGGTGTCAGTTGCAAGAATCTGAGGTATTCAAGGTCTCCGCCAAACTGATATATTTTTTGGTGAAAGTGGTTCAAGGTTCCACGGTTACCTAGTAGTCCTCCCGTGGCCGGTTTTGGATAAGCCCATCCATGATGCAGGGTCTACGCTATAAATCTCCGCGTCGGCTGGGCGGGGGGGGGGCTCGTACCTAGTATAAGTATAGAGCTTCAAGGTTTGACGTGTCCTGCCAGGTGGTGGTTCAACATATCACTACGCCTTTGACAAATACGTATTTCGAGACCACTCAACGAAATTGAAGTTTATTGAAACCTTCTCACGAGACAGCTAACTAACTATAGAATACAGAGCAGGGAGCCGCAGAAGTCGTTGGCGGAATAACAAATCAAGTGGGGCTGGTGATGATGATCAGTAGTGTCGCTCTGCCATAAACAACAAGTCGTCGTTGGTGAACAATATATCCGACTCAATTGAGGAATTCGGCGAGCGCATCATCAACGCGGCGAAATTCAACCTCAGGGGACCACCGTGCACGACATTGTTCTTGTCAGACTGGGCTTCCTGTCCTGTGGTCACATCCAGTCTTCTTCTTCTCCCCTCGCTCCAGAGCTCTCTCTTCTTTCTTTCTTCCCTCTCAGTGAGCAGTCAGGGTGCATGCTAGCAGCTTCTTCTTCCTTTCCTTCTTCCAGCCAGTAGCCTCCGTAGCTTCTGTCTATCAGTTCTCAACGCGGACACGCTGAGCAAGCGCCATGGGAGGAATGGAGCCTCTTGTACCGTGGTGATGGAGGGTTCTAGCGGGCGTCCAGACCTCAAAATCTAACTTGAAGGGGAGTCTTTCTCTCACGTTCACAATAATGACGAGTATCGGATAAGTAGGGGTGTTTGCGCCCCACCAACGCACGTCTTGCACGAGGTGATTGTAAGATTCCGACACGCCAACTTCCAAGACGAGGGAGGGACTGCGTGGGATGCCGTTAACTAGAGGGCCAGGCCAGAATTCAAAGTCCGGTTCTTTGCTCGTGTTCTCGGCATGGAGGAGGTAGAACCAGAGGGGGAGATGGATTCTGATGGTCGGAGACAGAAAACATCAGTTGTATGTTCGAGAGAGGAGTGGGCAAACGAAAACATACCAGGCGGGCTTGGGTGTTTGCTTTGGGGTCGCTTGGCAAGAGCATCTCCTCCTTCCATGATGAAGATTTCTCTTGGTGGGAAGGCACGCCTTCCTTTTCAGCTAGAGATATTAGGTAGATACTAAGTAAGAGTGAAATCCCAACCTTTGAACGGACAGCCTGACATCAGGCCAGGAGCTATCCATGAATGTACCTAGGTTCCTGTCAGCGGGCTTATAGTGTGATTGCGTAGCAATGGCGATTTGACTCCCACAATATCTTCCTTCTTCTCTGACAATCCTCTCACCCCCACTCAAGACTATCGTTATCCAACTTGCAGAGCAAGCCGCTATTTGCGTACGCGCCGATTTAACATCACAATTAGTCATGGATCCGCTGTTGATCTAAAGCGAGATGGCTCTGGGAAGTCATGAACTGTGTCGATTCTGAGAACGAAGATGAGAATACCGTAATTTAGTACGTGATTTATGAAAGTAAGGTTTTCCGCCAGCATGTGAATCTGGGCCAAACGATTTAACGGACACGCAGGACCATGAGAAGGAGAACTAGCTTGAGCACCAGGGAAAGCAGCGAGCAAAGGATCTGCCTCCGGTCGACCTTCGACGAGTGGAGAAGTCGAGCAACCAAGCTTCATCGAGCAAGCGGGCTCCAACCGAGGAGGATTTTAGACGGGGTGCCTCCAGTCTGAACGACCGGACCATCCGCCCGCCTGACCCCGTCCTTGAAAGAGAAGAGCGGATGAACACCGAACCAGACTTCACATCAACCCCGAGAACAACACGATTTGGGTTTGATACCCGGGATGACCAACCAGATCCACAACCGGCAACGGATGATAAGGACCTTCGCGGAACTGCGGAAAAGGGAATTCGGCCGGGACAACCCAGACACGACAGGGGGCCTCCCGGCAGAGCCACCAGTTCTGGATACTTTCGAAATCCGCAATCTTCGGATGCCCAGTGATCAGAGCTGGATCCATGACGATGAGAGGTTAACCACCCTAGAAGCTGCATGGCTGAAGAGGAAAGGGTGCTGCGCGCAGATGGTGGATTTTGCTACCCATTCACGAAACTTGGGCGTCATGGTCTCCGAGGCAACAGAGCCTGTTGAGGCTACTAGACCAAGGAGAAAGAGAGCAGAGTCTTGATTCGACTAAGCTGGGGAAGGGAAGGAAGAAGCAAGACTACTGAGGAGAAACTGAGGGCTAGAAAACACCGGGGTCATGTGCCCAGCCCTAAGGCCATGACTCACGACAGAGCCAATCCTGACAGAACGCTGGAACAGGATTCGACAGACTATTGGAGATTTGCATGACCTGCTGAAGGAAGATTCAGGGGACCTCAACCTGGCACCAGAGAGTGATGAATTTTTCAATCTGGACTTACTGTATGTGATATGGGAAGAAGTGCTCGTTGCGCGTCAAAGTGGCACAATGTCGTTACCGAACCGATTCCATAGTTGATAGAATACACATGTCGACACAATCATTGCTACTCCAGACCAAAGCCATGCCTAGATATGGAGCAATTCGTACTGGTCAAACTAAGCCCACTCGAGGCCTAGAATCATAAGCATTACGCGTGATGTACAGGGGACCTTCGCGGTGCGACATTTGTACAAGAGCTTGCACGAATGTCCCTTTACTATGACTCGAGCTTATTGGATGACTGATCTTTAATTCTCGAAGTGTGCAACAACTCAGCCCCTATAGGGGGCACCGGAAAGAAATGAGCACACTCTTGTACTTATACGTGATACTCGAGCTTCCATCTGCGATTGATGTGAAACCGAGAGCTAACAGTCCGTGGAAGACATAAAAGATCAGACTTTTCCGCGCAGAATTGGCTTTTCCAGTGTCTCAAATTCTCGATATCATTTCCCTCATAGCTATCTGCGAGCTCCTACTAGGTATATTTTGAAAAAGCCCAACACAGGAATTGTCAAAAATCATGCATTTCAGCATTCTGCCGTCGTTGCTCTTCGGAGCCCTTGTGGTTGCTGCTCCCCAACCACCGCCGCCCGATACACTAAGAGTGGCCAGTCCCTCAGTGCAGCCGCTGCCAGCCAACCTGCCAAGGCCGCCGCGACCTGTTAATTCTCCTGTTGAAGTCCCAGTGCCGCCCAGGTGTGAAAGCCCAGTCGAGTACACCGCTTGTGTTAGGGTATGTGCCTCGAGATCCATCGCTTTTCTATTAATTCCCAAAAAGTGCCTCGACTGTTGAAATTTGCGAGAGACAAAAAGTATTTCTTTAAGCTGACTCTTTATTGCAGAACTGCCAACCTTCATCCAACTATCAACCCTGCCTGACAGTAAGTATCGTCTTGTGCTCTACTCACCCTTTCTCAAAGTCAGAGTTAGGAAGGGGGAAGTTTCGATGGATACTGAATTTTATAGGCTTGCACACAGCTCTGCAGATAGGCATAGTCCAGGTTCAATTGAGTCGTTTTCAACAAACGACGAGGAATGGAAGCCACCCCTGTGTTCGTGCGGGACTCTCCGGGACTGGGGTGTAGTTGTCATTAGCTTTATGGCATCCAGTAAACTAGCTTTCGAATGCTATGCAATGATAATAACGTTTGCAAACAAATGGTGTGTCGAGGAGGAACGTTGGATTTCTTATACAACTGGTCGAGTATGCTGTACGCGATGAAATAAGACTGTGCTACTGTAGGGAGCAACACAACCTGAGAAGTATACTAACTTGATTGAGATGGCCAATCATCTAGATGAATAGCCGATTTCCCCAATGGACAAGTTTAACGTTATGTTGACCCCCGGGGTTGTTGGCGTTGGACCACAGGATGCCTTGTGGTCCAACCCTTCTAAATCTTTCATCCTATTCTACTCTCATTCCATCAGCCATGGAGTCCGTATTGCCATCCATCTTTCTCTCTCTTTTCGTTCCTTCATTCTTCCGCCCGTTTTTTTGTTCTCCTCGCTCGATAAAAAGCTGAGGCACTGAAACTGGGTTGTTTGGAAGTTTGCTGGAATCTCCTCAATCACTATTTATCTTCATGCCTCTTTCTTTCTATCAGTCTTTCTCTCTTCCTTCCTCTTCTTCAAAGATGAAGACAGGCAATTTGCCACAGTCATCACAATGTGTATCTCAGCATACCCCTCTCTTAACTTGGAGCAGACTGCTATCATCTGCAAGGACTCAGGATCAGCTACCTCGCTGATGCACTAGGGTGGCGGTCAAGTACAAAATCACCTTCCAATTGGTCGACCGTGTTGGCGGAGCTACCACTTTAGGAACGCAGCTCCACTTCCTCCGCCCCGAAACAGGCAACCGGCTCAACCTCGGCTTTACTCGAATGACACTGAGACCTCGAAGTGTGGGGAAAAGAACCCTTTGCTTTTTTTCTCCGCTGGCGGGGTTTTAAAATCGCTCGTTTGTGTTGAGCTTCCTTTTCATCTTTCATCTTGGTCTGAAGCACACAACATGTCTGACGAAGTGCAGGATGGCCCTGATGCGTCGCTTTTCACAGCGACCGGAGAGAAATGGAACTACCCCCGTTCCAACATATGGAAAACCCTAGCGACTTTCTGGAGCTTTTTGATAATGGGTGCGAATGATTCGGCATATGGTGTAAGTGCTCGCTTTACCCTTCACTCAAATCTTGGAAGTCCAGACTCACAATGAACCCTCGCAGCCACTTCTCCCATACGTATGATATCATCGCTCTACGGACACTTTCTACTCCTAACAAATTTTCAGCTCGAAAAATACTATGATGTCTCGTACACGATCGTGTCCCTCGTGTTTTTGTCACCCGCCGTGGGTTATATCTCCGCAGCGATCATCAACGACCGAGTTCACTGCGCCCTGGGCCGGCGGGGTGTGGCATTTGTGTCCTCAGCATGCCATCTCATAGCATATATCTTGAATTGCGTGCACCCACCATTCCCCGTATTGGTTGTGGCATTCATCTTCGCCGGTCTTGGAAATGGACTTGCAGACTCAGCATGGAATGCATGGATTGGAAACCTGGACGACGCAAACCAGCTACTTGGCTTACTTCATGGCGTCTATGGCATAGGGGCTGTGATCAGTCCTGTCATCGCATCATTTTTGATTGCTGATGCAGGTTATGCGTGGTACTATTTCTACTACATCATGGTATGTTCTTGACCGCATCTGCCGTATCCCTTTCGGCTTTGCTCTAACTTCATGCAAGATTGGTGGCGCTGTGGTCGAACTCTTCTTCACCGTGGCATGCTTCTGGGACTCGGATGGAGCTTCGTTCATGGAGGCAAGAAAGCAAGAGCCCGGTCATGATGCTGAAACGGGTGGCTTGCGGAAGATCCTGTTCACCATGCCTGCTGCGAGAGTCACTTGGATCTGCGCAGTCTTCCTTCTTGGGTACGTTGGTATTGAAGTTGCCGTTGGAGGGTGGATCGTGTCATTCATGCAAAAAGTGCGACATGCCTCTCCCTTTGACAGCAGTATGACATCGACCGGGTTCTGGCTTGGAATAGCGGTCGGTCGCATTATCCTCGGCTTTGTGACTCCTCTGATTGGAGAGAAGATTGCGATCTCGGTAGGTCATCAGCTCTCCCATTTTCTTCATGAACCCGAAGGCTGACTGTTCAAAAGGCCTATATAGCGCTCGAAATCGGATTTTGCATTATATTATATTTGGTGCCCAACTTCTATGCAGGAGCAATTGCCGTGTCCCTGCAGGGCTTCTTTTTGGGCCCCTTGTTCCCCGGAGTTGTGGTGGTCACCACAAAACTTTTGCCGAAGCACTTGCACGTCAGTGCCATTGGATTCGCTGCGGCGTTTGGAGGCGCTGGCGCTGCTGTCCTTCCTTTCCTCGTCGGTGTTCTCGCAGAAGCTAGAGGTGTTCAAGTCCTTATGCCGTTCATTATAGCCCTCTCGGGTGCTATCTTGATTCTGTGGAATTTCCTCCCGAAGATGCCCAGGCCTAACCCACCGCTGGCGGAAAGATCAGCAACAGGGGGTGGCTATGGCACTTGTTAGAGATCGTGGTTGAATGCAACGCTAGATAATTTCATTAGAATAACTCACCTCGTGGAAATGACCTATTCAATCAAGCAAGCTTGGAAGCTTGCAAGTGTTAATTGACAGGCCTATCAGATGGTAAATTCGGAGTGCGGAAATGGAGTTGATCGAAGGGTAAGAAGGAAAGAGCTAAACCCAGATTAAAGACCATTATGAATAACTTTGGCCTGCACTCGTGGATATGGCTTTAGGGGATCACGAAGCTGTACGGAGTATATTGAATTATCTCAACCGAGTTCCATCCAGCGGTATGACGAATTTGCACGGACTGATTCGCACGTACGTTGATTCCGAGTCTATTTCGGGGAGATCCGACTGTACGGAGTAGAGTATACTACATTGGAATGGACCCTTTCTCACCAATGTTGATCGATCCAGATCATGTTCCGTACTTGGGCCAGGCGCTCCATGTGCCCAGATCGCATAGCTAAAATTATGCAGATCGTGATTGGCCATCGAAACTGCGCTAAAATGAGTCACAATGAGTCCACGGATCGCGGGGCGCAAAGATAGTGGCTCCACCAATCACAAGAGGCTGACGGTGGGGTCCAAGTCTCAATCTGCGGACGACCCTCGGAAATCCACCCCCTGCGCCTTCCTGGGCCATTTATATGGCCTGAACTCCCCCCAACTTGTTCCTCAGGTTTCCGACTCTCCAAGTCGACTCTGCAAGAGTTCTTACTCCCCTTTCCTCGTTTGAGCGTCACGGGTCTGCAAAGACCCGTCTAAGAAATCCAACAATGCCCGCCTGCAGTGCTTCTAGCGCCGCGGCGATCTTCCAGGCCTCCTTCCACTGGTTCCAGCCCGCTCAACAGTGGCCTGCAGGAACGCCATCAAGGGCCTGCTGATTATTCGCAATGGGCGAATCTTTCTTATGACACCAACATGGCGCCGCCTTGGGAAGGCTTCCCGGCGGCGGTGCCGGTGTGTCACTCCTTCGATACCCTCGCCCAGCCGACACTCTGGACAGAACCCGACTTGTCCTTCGATGCCGACTGGAATTTCCTTTCCTTGAATCAACACACGCCATACCCTGCTACCTTTGATGATATCCCCACCGTGGATGTGGGGTACGATACCCCTACTTTCAACTCTCTTTCGGATTCCGGATCAATCGATCATCAAAACCTTATGTCTGCTTCTCTTGCTGCAAGCTCAGCCAATTCAGGTAGGATTCGAGGTCCTCTTTCGCCGGACCTGCTTCTAACATTCACAAGATGGTCACTCGCAGCCTTCACCTGTATCGCAATTCCCCGTCCCCGTCTCGACTTCTACCGCCAGCCCTGCCACCTCACAGGACGATGTTTTGAGTCGCGTTGATTCATCGCGTGTCGAGAAGCGCAAGCTTAACACACTGGCGGCGCGGAGATGTCGACAGAGACGAGTCGATCGGATGAAGGATCTTGAGGCCGAATTGGAAAAAGTCCGAAAGGAAAGAGATGAGTGGAGACTGAAATGTTCAAAGCTTGAAGGTGAAACGGATGCTTTGAAGGGTCTGCTCTCCCGCAAGAGCAAGGACATTTAGCCAGATGTTTGAGAAAAGATACCTTTGAATGAAGAACTTGGTTGGAATCGCTGATACCTTGTCATCTCTTGCGACGTTCCATTGTAACGCCCTATATGGAGTAAGTGGCTCGGGATGAAGCTTCCCACGGGAGTGGATGAGCACATGCAACGCACAACAAAGTTCGGGGACATGCACTCACCCCCGCAGACTTGCATCAGTCCGCGCGTCCTATGCCATGGATCTGGTGCCAGGCCATTATCTCAAGGATTTTCTGATCTAGTGGTTTGCCGGTACCATGCGATACTTCTGTCACGGGTCTTTACTTGAAGCACGAGGTATCTTTGGAGCACGGGTTCTGATGGAGGCTGACGTCAATATGCATGATGCGTTCAGTGAAACATTGAAGTTTGGAATGATTCGCAGGGCGTAGAAGCGGGAGTGCCAGTAGTGATGGAGCGGTTCATAGAATCGGGCCTGGCTCGATAGGAACGAGAGCGGGAAGTCAGGACGCCTCGCATACATCATGAATAGTAACCTTGAGCAAGGTCCTGAGCTTCAGCCCTGGAGGGCTCTGACCATACATATGTGAAATGTCAAATCCCCAGACCCTAGATCGAAACTTGCCTCCCGAGATCGGTTTGCTACGTTCTGTGTTTATAGACCATTCTTTGATCAATAGCTCTGGAGATCATGGATCTCACAGAAGGAGCATTTCAGCTGGCATCCAAGCGGGAACAATCTTTTACAGTTTCTTGGCGATTGCTAGACCACCCAATAATACACACACGGTTGAACTCGATACCTTTATGTAGGTACCTACAAATTGTCCCGATCTGCAATGCCCGGGGATTTGCGTTTGTCATTCCACCTGGGCATCCATTTTTGCGAGATAGGCGGCGTTTGGCAAGACGTTCATGTAGAGCATCTTCAGACGAGAAAGATGATCATGACCCAGATAGCTAGACATCTCTGTCAATATACACCTAGGCATCAAAAAGCAAGATATTCGGGGATATTTCGCCAATAACGCTCAGCCGGAAATATACATGCGTCTTCAAGGTTAGCAAAGGTGTCATAAGACCAAGTGTTGAACCTGCTGATGACCGGAATACCGGATTTCATTCATGAAGTTATAGTGTATCGGGCATACCCCTGGCCACCTTAATGTACATCAACAACAGGATTCATATATGGCTGATACTACCTTCTTCAGTTCCAGGGCTCTCCAGAATACACGGGATTGGTCGTGATAATGCCTATGCCAGCACCCTGAGATCAACAAGCACTCAGCATATATGATGAGCAAGGAGAGCACCAGAGTGGGTCCCTTCAGGCTAGATCCTTGACATCAAAGGTGGATTTAAACTCCACCGTTTCAGAATAGCGCCAGGGCTTTGAGTCCTGACGAATATCTGATCTAGTCTTGATGTAACCTTCAGGGGCTGCTTTTATGCTGTGGCTCTTCAGCCGCATCCTGCGGCAGACGACGGCATTCCCCTGTATCTCGCTCCAATGGAATGAAGACTTTCAGACATTTATCTCAAAGTTCTGGAAGTGTCTTGTATTGCGACCTTGTCTTAGATAGCCTTCTCCTTTGTGGTGCTTCAAGGTCCTTTGCTTTGTTCAAAGGTTGACATTGATCTACTTACACATGTGCATGTTTTTGGTGGTACATGTCAGTAGAGTCTGTCCATTTGGTTTCCAGTTTGATGTTAAGTCTGTACTCGGTGCTGTCGTTTGTGCCTTGTGGTTTGCGGACCGACGTTCATCGTCTTGCTTTGGGAACTTTGGCCCGCCGTTGACCTCGGGACTTTGATTTGATTAAACGAATCGCTGTGAATACGTCAGTATATCGGTGCTGTTTGCTTCGGAGTCCTGGACTCCTGAGTCTCCTGTCATCTTGCAACTAGTGTGCTGTTTACTCCCGAGTCACTGTAAGGCTATGCTAGGATCTATATTTACCAGTAAGGCCCAAGCGAAAAATAAACAAGCAAAGCTTTACCTAGGTAGCGCTATCAGGACGTTGATTGACATGTGACTGTTTTGGTCGACATTTCTGCATGCAGCACGCATTTCTGCCATAAATCACGGTCTCTTCATCCATGTCACATACTCGAAGCATATTTATAGTCCGGCTCACGAGTAAATCCATGAAATATGACAATTAATGTATATGATAATCTGCACGATGCGCCAAGACCAGATCGAGTAGCCACATAGCCACGCGGTGAGTCGGGGAATAGAGCTTCATGTAGTAAGTCGGCTGGGCGTTTGGATTCCCACAAGGCTCATTTTGTTTATTGCCTGATGCTCATTTTCGGATCAACTGATCTCATCTCAGTTGCGCACAGGGTCTTAGTGTGGCCTATGCCCCAAAACAGCATCATTCCGATCACTTCTGATCCTGATTTGGATCGAGCAGGGATGACACCGCAAACACGCCCAACATGTTTTGAAAACAACTGCGATCTCAGTAAATAAAGCAGGAATGCTTCGGCTGATCCTAGTCTCGGCGGGCTCTGCTATAATGTAACATCATTCAGAATTGCACAAACGAGTATTTTGTATATACGCCGTGGTCGAGGGTCTATGCCCTGTGATGTCACTGCGGTCGTATTACTCCTTTGATTCTGAAACCCTTGTTGTTTCCATTGCTTTTTCGGTCCCTTTTGGTGTTTCACCAAACGTTGGTGCAGCCGCTTTCGATCTGGGATTTATTAATACATATTATGGTTACTTTCTTGCTGCAGCAATACGAACCGCGTGGGGAGACTCTTGGCTGGCTGACTGTGTTGGGAAGCGAATGCCCAGGTATTGTTGGCAGTGGGGGAAACTACATCTCCCTAGGTGGGTTAGGGTCCTTTCCCACTTGACAGCGCTGGTCTGGGCGATGTTTCTCACACTAAATGGTTAGTTCGGGATCTAGTGGGCTAAATCGGCAAGGGAGTCGAGACGGGGAGACTGAGCCACGCGAACTAACCGAGTTCAGGATCGCCGATCATTTTTTCACTTTCGCCAGATCGTATGTAATGTACAGTCGCCCACGCACTGTCAGGCAGGAAGATCATAGGCCATGGGCATAAGTCGGACTTTTCGCCGTGAACGCAACATGCCAGTTTTTCGCATCTGATTGATCCACTCTGTCGTCTTCTGGAAAGACACGCCTCAGCCGTGAGCTGAGACATGTCACCGCTCATGTCCGGTACAATTCATTGGCCCAATTCTGGCTGCATGGGGCCGGGGTGGAATTTTTAGATCCTACCGTCTAATGGTGCCTTTATGGGTACCTCTTAGACTTGGGCGACTCCGTACGCTTTGACGAGAACTGTTGTTTTTTCTCTTTAAATTATTTATTCGTGCAGATTTCTCGCCTTGTCTTTCCTTTGGCCTTTGTCACGCAATACTCCATTGTCTCCCTATAATTGGCAACACCCCACAGTTATACCTTGATCACTTTGCCCTTTTCACTGTGGAACCGAACCCCTCGGGGAATCTTGCCTCACTAAACTTCGCTATGGGAACCCCGCTGACAGGAACGGTCATCATTACCGGTGGCAATGGTCTGCTAGGGTCTGAGATTGCCATCGAAATTGCGAAGAAGCAACCCTTCGTTCATCTGCTGTTAACGGCACGCGATATCAGAACGGACGATGTTCGGGACCTCACCGGCAAGATCCGCCTGATCGGCGCCAGATCGATCGAGGTTCTAGCCTTAGATCTAACCGACCTCAAATCGGTGGCCAGCTTTGCCAAAAGCACCGTCAACCGGGTGCGATTCAGAGACATTCCGCCCGTGACCAGCCTCATTCACTCCGCTGTCGCAACGTCTTACACCGTGGATGACCTCACCTCAGACGGATACGACCCTGTGTATCAGACCAATTGTCTGTCTCCCTTCTTATTGACCATCGGGCTGCTGGAGGCCTTCCGCGCCGGAGATGGTACCCCCAAAGGTGGAGCAAAGGTGATCAACATCGGTTGCTCGGCCACCTCAAGTGGACGACTGGACTATTTTGACCGCGACCATGGAAGAAACGGACGTCATCTGGGAGACACGCTGAGCGCAAAGGAAGAGAACATTCGGTTTGGAAGCAGCAAATTAATGGCGAGCGTTGCATTATATGCGTTAAGGCGGAGTTTGATCTGGGTGAGTTTCAGATCCGTCGGAGTCATCCGAATCCCTCCCAATCATGCCGTCTGCTTTTGATCGACTAACCATCTATATATAGACTGGAAACATCTCGTTGGACATTTTCACCTTGGACCCGGGAGGCATGACCGGAGCCAGCAACCTGCGAACGGGGGCCCCCATGTCCGTGAGAGTTGCACATCAGACTCGGTCTGGTCTTCGGCCCTTCCTTCGCATGGTATCCCGAAGCTCCATGAACAAAGCCAGTGTTCCTGCCAAAGCCATTGCGAGAGTTGCCTTTCAGATCGATACAGCGGAGAACCTTCAGAAGGAACGCTACTATATTTTGGACACCGACTACGAAGCCGCCTCGGTCCTCTCGAGTTTACGGAACTCAGAACAAGTAAAGCAATTATTATTACAGATGATGCGACAGGTGGAAGTGGAAACGAAAGAGGTCGAGTCCCCTGGTCCTATCCGACCACGACTGAGCATGATTGCACCTCCCATTGCCCTTTGAGAGGACCCAAAAGATGATATTTGTAGCATTGAGCGATTTGTATATAAGCACAGCGATGTTAATTGTCACTTATGATCATATAATAGCAAAACAGTGTACTGTAGTCGAAGTGAAGTTGCGGAAGACCGGATCTGGTTCAAGGCACACCAATCATAATTCAGTCTCACGGGTCTGACTATCTGACTATCTGACCTTCTTTTGACCTTCTTTCTGTCAATGGCCATCCCGTTCTCTCATACTGAACTGGGGTAAGCACTAAGGACCCTCCAATTCTGGGCGACCTTGGCGCCGTGACGGTGATAGCCGCAGTCATGAACCGACACGTCCTCGAAAAGGGCCATTCTGCCTACCCCATCGGTTCTGCATTCAAGATCTCGCCTAATAGGTATTTCCCGTGACACTGTGCCGAATACCGAATCTTGCAATCGGGACTGACTAGTCTCCAGATTCCAGCCCCGGTCGCAACCTGCACTACGATACCGCCGACACCTCTTCCAGCGCCTGTGCCTGCTTGGCGGCATCTCCCTGATCCTCCTCCTCCTTATCTTCCCTTCCTGGCGCGCCGCCGTCCTCCCCACCCTCTCCTTTGGCCTGCTTGCCTCCCCCAACGATCTCCACCTCCAGACAGTCCGCTATTATGACCTCTCCGAAGTCCAAGGCACCGAGAAGGGATGGGAGCGCGGAGAGCGCGTCCTGATGTGCACTCCATTGCGCGACGCTTCGTCGCATCTCCCAATGTTCTTCTCGCACCTCAGGAACCTGACCTACCCGCACGAACTGATCGACCTGGCTTTCTTGGTTTCCGACTCGCGCGACGACACCCTGAGCATGCTATCGCACATGCTGGAGGACATACAGAATGACCCCAACCCGAAAATGCCATTCGGAGAGATCTCAGTGATCCAGAAAGATTTTGGCCAGAAAGTCCAGCAGGACGTGGAAAGTCGGCACGGGTTCGAGGCTCAGGCTAATCGGCGAAAGCTCATGGCCCAGGCCAGGAACTGGCTGCTGAGTGCCACGCTACGCCCAACACACAGCTGGGTCTACTGGAGAGACGCGGATGTGGAAACCGCGCCTTTTACAATCATTGAGGATCTTATGCGGCACAACAAGGATGTGACCGTGCCGAGTAAGTGGTGGTCCTTACGAGCAGAAAGCCACATGCTAACAAACTCGATAGATGTCTGGCGACCACTTCCAGATTGGCTCGGCGGAGAACAACCCTACGATCTGAACTCATGGCAGGAATCCGAGACCGCGCTGGCGCTTGCGGATACCCTTGACGAAGATGCGGTCATTGTGGAAGGATATGCTGAATATGCAACTTGGAGGCCTCATCTCGCCTATCTCCGGGACCCGTATGGGGATCCTGATATGGAGATGGAGCTGGATGGAATCGGTGGCGTCAGTATTCTGGCCAAAGCCCGTGTGTTCCGCGCCGGCGTACACTTCCCGGCCTTCAGTTTCGAGAAGCATGCCGAAACAGAAGGGTTCGGCAAGGTAAGACGCCCGCTCACATGGACGATGATTGCAAGTGCTGATACTCTATAGATGGCGAGACGGATGAAGTTCTCGGTTGTTGGCCTGCCACACTACACAATTTGGCATCTTTATGAGCCCAGCGTTGATGATTTACGACACATGGAAGAGATGGAGCAGGAGCGCCTGGCTCGCGAAAAAGAGGAACGAGAGCGAGCTGGAAGCAAGGGAAGCACTCAGCCTCAAACACCTGGCACCGAAGATGCCATAGACAGCGAAAAGCTGCAGGGATCTGCCGAGGGACCAGCTGCTCATCCTGCGAAAGATGAGCCTGTCAAGGGCGACTCGAGCGAGGCCGAGAGGGCTGCAATAATGGATCCAGTGAAGGAATAATAGGCACAAGGCCTGTCTCATTTTTATTCATGCTCTTGCATATGTTTTCACATTCGTCATTGGGTGGTATCTTTTTCTGAGGTTCGCACAGCATACGGGTTGGCGTGTACTAATTTGGCTACATTGATGGGTTCGATTTGGAGCACGCAGGCTTTTCAACACTCAGCTCATTGAGCGTAAAATGTAATTCTCCCATCGTATGGACTCTGTAAAGAGCACACCGTGCAAGTATGAAGCTGCCGCAAAGCATTAAACGGTGGTCCGTGTGTTACCCACTTTCGCGTCAACGCGTCTTCCGCCTCTTCGCTTCTTCTGTACACCTGGGCACCTTACAATGGCGACTCAAGATTCGCGCAGTCTTCTCTTCACACAGACCAATCCACAGCAGGGGTTCCGTCTACTAGAGCTGACGCCGGATTTGGAGAAACTCCTCACGTCGAAAGATGCGCCTGTGTAAGTCGACACCGCGACGGGGATCATCCCACATCCCCAATTGGCAATTCTCACTAACCCCTCCCGCTCAGACTCGAACTCAAGTCACCATCCCCGGCCCTTGCTCAGGCAGTAGTCGACCCGAGCGCTCAAGAATATGTCAATCTTTGCACAGCAACCCAGACCTACCGCATCCGCCAAGTCCAATCTTCAAACTCCATCCACGTCATCCGACCCAGTCACGGCGAGATCTCCCAAGCAGATATCAAGGTCGTCGAAGACGTCGATACAGGCCTCAATCTCCCCAACGAAGCTGTGACAGCCATTGCGAAATGCTCCTCCACACTCGAGCTCCACGTCCCACCGGGTGGATTCTCGGCAACCCCATTTTTGGAAAAGAGTCTGCGGCTATACGATCGGCGCGACGAGGACGGGGATGTCCCCATGGATGAACCGAGCTCGGGGCCTCTGGGCGCCAAGGAGATGCGCGAGGTGAGAGAGCAGATATGTCGGGACATCCCTGTCTCAACAGCGCAATGTGATCAGGGTTGGATGGAGCTTTGTGCATTTGTGGATGGGGGCGATGAAGTGTCTGGTTGGCGGCCATCAGCGCGAGCACGATTGCATGTCTGGAAGCGCTTGTCTGAGGGTGCGGTGCTTCAAGGAATTGATCTTGAGAAGCAGTTCCTCGTGGGGGATCTATGGAAGTCGGTTCTGGACGACGACGATGAGCAGGAAGCACCGTTTCCTCGCGCGCTGTTGGATGCTATTGTCAGACGGATTTGTGTAGCAGATGAGCGGCCTGCTTTGGCGGATGAGATGAAATGTAAGCTGGGATGAGATGAATTGCTGACCAGGTGGAGCAAGCTAACATTCTTCTTTCTACTAGGGGCAAGTTTTGATAAGACTGAATGCACCAGATGGGTCGGCGAGACTTCTTTGGCCGCTAATGCTCCTACCGCGTCGTCCGCGATCGGGAGGAGTGAGTTCTTGAGCGCATGGAAGGACTGCCTTCCTGAGTCTTGGAGGGCAGAGGTCGCTCTGTCAAAGCTGATGGTAAATCAATCGTCCACTCTCGCATCAGTGCAATGGCTAATGTACGTTCCAGGATGGTTGTTATAAGAGTGCGGATCCGACTACGATACACTTTGTCGCGGAAACACAGCGACAAGATACTCTCAAAGCTGCTGGCACGGGATCAGCCCCTGCTGCTAAGGCCAAAAACACACGGAATTGGCATGAGTTGCTAAAAGCTCGGCGTTAAATCAGAGGGAAAAGAAAAGAAAAAAAAAACCGCAGTTGCTGCATGATGTCGTGCCATCGAATCTATGATGCAAGGCAGATCTAGAAACATGATCATGTTTGCCATCCAGAGTCGCCCTTGTCCTCGCGTCTTCAAGGACATGGGATAACTCATGAGAGATAAGCGAACCCCCAAAAAGATGCTTGACAAGTGTATATCAACACCAGGCGTACTTCTCGTTCAACCACCACTCGACCCCTTCGCCCAGCCCTTCAGCCTCCCCGGTCCACCGCAGGCTAGCAACGCTATCATTCTCGCGGTGCACAATCTCAGAAGTGGGGTCTACCAATGCCATCGCTTTCTGCAGCAGGGGAGTTGGGTTCCAGAAAACAACCTTGCTCATGTTCCATTCATGTGCTTCGTGTTGGGCTCGTCGCAGAATGGCAGCCATGGCCTGGATTGTGGTTTGTTCGTCAATCGGTGAGCTTGGCTCCTCATATACCCACCGAAGAATGTAGAGGAGGTTTTCTTCGGGCGTCTCGCCAAATACTCGATTCCAGGTGCAGTACACACCGGCTTTGTCAACACCAGCGCCCTTGACGACCGGTGGAGAGCGCTCAGGGAATAAATTTTCAGCATAGAACTCTTCACGGGCCCAGTGCCACGAGAAGTGATCAAAGTCGGGCACAATGGCAATCTTCGCAACGGGCGATTTCTGCGACGCAGCCAACATCTGATCGTGCAATTTACCCATCACTTTCTCGCTGCATAGATCCTTCTGTACATCCTCGGCAAATAGCTCCCTGGCACCTGTATCCACGCCCGCCTCGGCCCGTAACGACATATGCGACGACGGGAACGGCCGCCACCCAAACTGCGCGTAGAATTTCTTCCCAATGTCCGAGAAAAGCACTGTAAACACCGACTTCCCCCTCTTCTCTTCCTCCATCTCCCATGTCTCCAATTTAGTGCTCAGCTCTTCCATCATACGCCTCGCGTATCCTTTTCCCCGGAACTCGGGTCGAGAAAAGACACTTCCCACGCCATGCGTGGAGACCTTCTCGACCTGCCCGTGGTGAGCTAGCAGTGCGGGTTTGCGGTAGGATTCACACGCGCTCAGGATCGTGCGGCTATCCTCGGGCTCGCGGCGGTCTACCAGGACCCAGCATGTTAGAGCGTCGCGTGTCAGTCGGTGGGTGAGTAGATGGTTCTCGCGCGCTATGTAGGATTCCAGGTCCAGTGGGCCTTTCCATTCGCAACTGTTCAGCTTGATTGATGCAATCCGCTCGGAGGCGGTGGCTGGGACCAAGATCAGGTCGGGGGATTCCCCTTCTGGCAGGGTGCGGGGCTCTGCGGCAATCATGATGAAGTTGGAGATGTGAAGATTCTGACCAGTCCGGGTCTTGACTGGTTGTGCTGGTGCAGTGATGTGATGTTCTCTTCGATGTCTTGACTGTGATGTCAGGCGCAAGTTCAGAAGTTCAGATCTTGAAACCAGGTGGAGTCATAAACAGAAAGAAGTCCCGAGAGGAATCCGGGGTCACTTAAAGCGGGCCAGACAAATGAAGCAAACGTGGAGACAATGCCGACGGGGCCCCGATGCTGTCATTGTTGTTATCTGTCACACGAACAGCCCTGGAATTGCTCTGTGATTCGTTCGATTCCAATGTCACGATCTGGGCCGGAGTCTCCTACTCGAACGGTGAGGTTTCTCTGTGTCACCGGCCCGCTGACAAGCGACGACAAGCGAAGTTGCATTCGAGTCGCGAAGTTCGTTGCGTAATGGTCTTGACCTTTCAGGGCTCAAGTGTCCAGGTGCTCAGACAAGGCATCATGTGAGGGATTATATCACTGGCTTGTTCATGATGATCACTTCTTACTACTCCGGTCTCGTCTCTACCTAATGGTTTGGTGTGACGTTCCCAGACTCTATCAGTATCTCAAGGGCGGTGTCAGAAGACCCTGCAGGTAGCGAAAGGTCTGTTACTAACAATATCTTCCGTGGTGTAATGTTCCTTGCGTCAACATTTCCCTTATCTTCGGACTGGTTAGGTTTTCGCTCTTCACGATCTGTGCCATGCACCTCGTATCGAAGAGTTTGGTGTGAAATGTCAAAGGTTTTATGACATCCACGTTCCAGCCATCAATGCCGCCGCTGCAAACACTCGTACTAGTAGAGATTGATCGACCTGATCGACCTTCCGATGCAGGGTCCCACCCGGTTGAGCACATACGCTTTCGCAATGCGATAGAAAAGTTTGATGATATCCACCAGCCAGGTGAGCAATCACCAGAATCAGAAGCTGCTCTTTCAAAATGGAGCACAACGGCGAGATCAGCCATTACTCGAGTCAAGACGCGAGGGCTTCTGACAATGCACACCTCTGAGTTCGACTTACTTGGATTGTACGACAATACCTCGCTCTCCAAGCAAAGACATCTACGGTCAGACATTCTCTCACGACAATGCGGAGATGAGGAATCCGTCAATCTGAGCTGTTCGTTGCAGTTGATTACTGCCACTTTACCCCGCACAGATCCTTTACCAATGACATTCTTCCAGGCCAACACTCCTCTCATGGACAGCGTTGGGGCTAAGACAGCGTGACTAATTGGCTGTGCGTCCCCTGGGATCTGTGCATTGGGATCTTCTCATAAACTCCCCAATCATGGATGAGCATTGTGCCCCATGTCTTTCGTCTGTATCCTACTACTCCTCCAGTGACTCTGGACCATCTGAACAGGAGTGCCATGAGCTGTTTCACCAGCCATGCCCGGCATGTTCTCTCGTAGACCCTCAGCAATATGCCCCCTGTGGTCACTGTCAGCACCTACGATTGAGGCATCTGATCAAATGCGTGGATCCCGTGACTCGAAGCAGATTCTTATTCACTTTGCGTAAAGGACTGGCAGAAGATGCAAATGTGACTGAGTGTCGGTTTTGTCGACTAATCAACCATATGATCGTGGCTGGACTCAGTCCTGCGCAATTGCTTGAAGTGAGAGCAGCCGACTACGAGATCGTTCTCTATCCAGGGCCACCGCAAGAGTCACAGTCAGAGAGATCGGATGCTTCCTCCGCCGAAATCTGGGCCCATTATCCTGAGAATGGCGGAGTGGCAACCATGTGGATTGGTGATCTTCATATCGATGATGCTAAAATCGGTATGATATTCAATTCTATTCCAGTATGCATCATAACCTTACCTGAAAGCCAAAGTCCCAACTGCGTCTCCTGTGAATGGAACAATATCCTGGGTGTCCTTATTGGACAGGATAGAGGAATGCTACGAAACGCACAGCGAGTGTCAACGAAAACGCAGTCTTCCTCCTGGATTTCGGGTCATTGACGTGCATCGACGATGCATTGTTGAAACAAGCAGTTGCCGATTTGCTGCCTTGAGCTACGTATGGGGTCCGGATCCTCAACCAGCCCTGCTTAAAGGTACCCGTGCCACGATCGACGACATGAAGAAAGATGGTGGGCTCCCTACTTCAACAATGCCCAAAACAATAGAAGATGCAATTGAGATCTGTGTACGAATGGGCGAAAAATACCTGTGGGCTGATAGACTGTGCATTATACAAGATGACCCAGATGACAAGAAGAATCAAATAGTAGCCATGGGCGAAATTTACTCTTCGGCGCAGATTGTGCTCGTGGCCGCCTACGGCGATAATATGGACTTTGGGATTCCGGGCATGCGTGTTCCAAGAAAGCCATTTCAAAATAGTGAGAATATCCTTGATCTGCGAGTCACGAATGTGATTCGAGATGTCAAAGATGATCCGCTTAACCTGTGGGCTACTCGGGGATGGACATATCAAGAGTCTGTTCTGTCCCACAGGCGTCTCTACTTCACCGACACTCGGGCCTTCTTCGAATGTGAGCGATTGATCTGTCATGAGGATCCGTTCAATCCGGAAGAGAGTCTGAACGAGCTCTTCTCAACCAGACTGGTCATCTCTGAGGATCGCTCCCGGTTTCAATCCTTCACTCGCCATCTTAGGCATTACACTTCGAGGAATCTCACATATCGGTCTGACGCGCACAATGCGCTGTATGGAATTTCCACCTCGTTGTACAAAGGCTCTGGTGCTTTTATCAGCGGGCTGCCAGTTGCCGACTTTGACCGCGCGTTGTTGTGGTATCCTGACATTGGTGAGAACGCCATACAACGTCTCGAATGTCAGGGCGAGGTCCTACCAACATGGTCCTGGTTATCAGTTATGGGCTTGTCAGACCCTGTTCACTATCGAGCTTCGGAATTCTATGGAACTCTTGCCCCTTGGTATCATGTTGATGGCTCCGTCGCGTCTGCAGGCTCTGTCGCAGCCTTGAATGCTCATCCTGACTCGGAACCGGATGATGATTGGCAGGTTTATATGGCCATCGCGACCAAGGAAGGATGTGTGAGAAGTGTTTCCCTGCCTTTCTCATTGACAACCGAAAGCTTCACGGCTGTGCGTAAGCTTTTCAACACCCGCTGGCAGGACTATCGATCTTTTCTTATGGAAGCGATCCCAATGACCATCGAAATCACTGAATTACCACAGGCCATTGGCACAGGCACAGGAAGACAAGGGATCATAGCAACAAAGTCCCTGACTGTTCACCTCAGATTGACCCCAAGATCCTCCTCTTCTTTCCACATCATTGACACGGAGGGGGGTATCGTCGGTGGGCTGTGCGGAGACGTGACAAATCTCAGAAAACAGGTTAACTCTTCGGACCATAAATCGAACACTGAATTCGAATTTGTTGCTCTCTCGCTTTCCGGGATCAGACCTTACTCGGAGGATTTCAGTCGGAAAAGCTATTGTGACTCCGATGGGAACTGGTTGAAAAGAATACCTATTGTGAATGTTTTGATGATTGCCACCACTGATGTGTTTGCATGTCGTCGGGAGCTGGGCTGGATATACCTCAGGGACTGGGCCCGACTACAACGAGAGTGGAAGGTCATGGTATTCGAGTAAGCATCTGCTTTCGAGGTCGAGATATCGGAATGGGCAAGCCGGGCAAATCTAGTTGAATATATACCTCTACCTGGGCAGGATGAAGCTCAGCGTCCATCCATAAGTGGACCCCAGGATATTATCTTCAACCATGAAACACCGTAGACGCTAACATTGGAAGCGTTGGGTGAGCCCATTTAGTCTACTAGGTACCTAGTAGTTATATATTCTCAGGGCTAGAGGTCAACCTTGAACCGGTTTCGAGGTTCCAAGGTTCAAGGTTGGAATCAGTCTCTTTCCAACTTGGAACTTGGAAAGAGACTCGTCTATTGAGACATTTTGGAACTCGACATTGCTTTGTTCTCGAGCCTGATATCCCCTCTGGGGCTGACCTTAGAAAGTTCCGACTTCGCAAGACAGGTCTCATATTGATTGGTTGTCCACCGGTGCTCCACTAGGGCGCTGAAATCGTCCACAAGTGCTGACCGTCAGCAAAGACTGTGCCCAGGTGGACATACGTAGACGGACACAGGTGCCACGTATTTGGATGGACACTGCTTTAATCCGAATACCCCTCCTGATGGGCCCAATATTTAAGATCGGCGGTTCTCGCTCTGCATACACAATGCATCTTAGACTTTGAATTCTAGCTTATATCCTGATTATCTTCAATCGAATCGAACGTTTTCAAGGCAGTTGGTACGTACCTGACCCCGCTCAAATTTGGAATGCATGTCATGTCCACTTCCAAGGTTGGACATACATGGATGCCCAGGTGTATATGGTTGTAGACTGACTGCCTAGATAAAAACAACCACCATGACTTGTTATAACCGCTTCCAAATGCATTATACTTGTGGGCACGGTTACTACTTCACGAACTATACGGAAACAACTTGCTTTCACTTGAGGGATGGATGCCAATACAACACCTATCAGCGCAATGCTGGGCTCTGCATGGCTTGTGAGGAGGAAAGGCTTTAGGGAGCAGAGATATGGGCTGTCCATGAGTTCGGTTTGGGGAACACTGTTCGTGTTGAGGTTGTAGATACCGATGGAGTTGTGTTTCATGTATATAGGGGAATGCAACTTGGAAGAACTGGGAACTCAAATCCACCGGGTATAACCCCTCTGTGGTGCGAGATAATTCTTTTGGCTCCTGGACTGTAGAGACTAACATGAGTTGTTCACATGAATGTATCAAGCTTATAAAAACAATGCTTGGTTGATGGAGCGATATGCTCTATTGTGGCGATATCACCCACTTTAATATGAATTTGGCATGCATGTACTCAAAAGGGAAGGCAGTCCCGTCATCTAGGCATGTGATAGAAGGGCTTTCTGCACAAGACTTGCGCTCAAGTCAAACTGTCAATGGCGAATCCGGTACGTAGTAAAGCAGCGGTCCCTCAGGGATCTTGTAGGCATAGAATGACTCGCCAAGGGTTCTAGACCTGCCTGGGACAAGGTATATAAGATAGCAGACGGAGTACATCTGACAGCTTCAAGGTTGTCTAGAACGACAAACCCTTGAAATATGACAATCGAGTGGCAAACCGGTCTTAGTATCGACTATAGGCCACATAGTCCGATTCCGGTCTAGTAGAGCCTACTCGTATGCATGACTCCAGAGGTCTCAAAAACCCCACCACAAGAGTGAGACATTCACGCCTAGGGCTACGGGTGGCTTACCCCGGCTAATTAGTGAGCCCGTCATCCACGGATGGATCCAATAGTCATCCAATAGGCACCGTTGGAACAGCCCTACTACACGTGACTGGGGTATAGATTGAGCTAATATATACTCGAGCTCTGAAAGGTGGCGGCTCTAAGATAAGAATGCCCCACCCCCGGTTCAAGCTACTGGGTGCTCATGCACCAGATGGAGGTCTAGATGTTGGCTTTTATGAGAATATCAGTTGATTGCTCGATTGTAAGTAGGAAACTGGGAATGGCGAAGGGTTCAGAGCTTGAAGTGATACTTATCGGTGACGCGCGAAGAAACATTTCATGTGGAACCTTGGAAGGGTATTCATTGACCTAATCTGGACAGGCTAGCATAATTACACATGATCATTGAGTGCCTAGCGGCGTATGTTTTTCTCCCTCGGCCAAGCCGGAGGTATTAGTAAATGGGCACAGGAACGCAGAGCAACCAAGATGCAGAGATTGAAGGGGAAGACTCGGAATGGAAGATGGAAATGGACATGCAACATTACAGAATCGCAGACCCGAGTCTCGACAGGATTGGGTTCACTGGGTTCATCAGCAATGCAGGAAGACGCGGGACGAGATTGGGAACTAGTTACTAGATTGTTGAATTGGCTAGAAAAGAGGATCATGTAGTTGGAGAGTTCAACAATGAGAAGACGAATGGAAATACAACAACAATGGGAGATGGTATGAAAAGGAGAAAAGAAATGGGACCGGGCCGCAGCAAAAAAGATCAGCGAGGAGAGAACCCAGGGGATCAAGCAAAATGCAAATGGAAATAAACGAGAAAATATAAGAGTTGGAAGAAAAGTGGGAGGGAAAAGAGGGATGGAGAAGGAGCGTCATGAAAGTGATAATGGGAGGAAGGGCAGGGGCCGAGAAGTAAAAAGCAGGGAGATGAAGCACAAAGAAAAAGGAAAGATATGAAACCTGATCTATGTAAGTAAATGCCATGCGAGTCCCAAAAATCGTCCGCTCCCCGTTTTATGTATTTGCGCCACTTCTTGCGCACGGCAGTTCCAGAATTTCCTTCGTCCATCATGTATGTTCGATCATTGGTCACGCTAAATCAAGAATGAGACAGAAATTGGGTGTGGACAGGAAATGAAAATGAGCAGGTAGAGAGGTGAATATGAAAGGAGAAAAGAACCACGAATTTCTCCCCCCAAGGCCTGAAACAGTATAGTGTATCTCGAGTTCAAGGTGGTTGTTCTGAGTCCACCGGTTCGTTGAACTTCTGTCGTGCCTCCTCTACCCACAACTCCAATCGGAGTTCGCCGGCTTCGACACGTCGCACGGGTACTGTTTTGGCACGGCCATTCGAGACCCTGGGGGGCGGCTGCTGGGGCTCGCCATTCCGTAGTTTCGAGACGGAGAACGGTGCGGTGCATGATCGTAGATGCACCTTGCCCGGTTCCGCCACAATCCAAGTCTGCTCTTCCTTGGTGGTCCCCGCCGGTGGTAGGGCATCCTCCCGCACCTCGATGCACACGGTGAAACTGAATTCGTCATCGCGGGGCAGCGGGGTCAACCGAGCGCACGCGGAGGCGAGTCTGGCGAGACACGCCCGGAATTGCGCCTCAAGGTCGACGGATGTGGGCGCGGGGCCCCGGTCTGAGACTGGGGCACCTGGATTGGATGAATCTTCATTTCTGTCTTCAAATGTAGTGTTCACCTCTCCCGCGGGGGCACGCGGGAAGCCCGACAGATCAAACGCATATCGCTCGAGGGGCTGGTTTGTGCGAAGAGATGAAATGATGATACTGACTGCGGTGATTGTGCCTTTTAAGATCTCCGTTCCGACTGCGATTGATGCATCGTTGATATAGTCACACACTTTCGGGTGACGGGATTGTCGGACGGGATAATTGTATGCACGGACGGGGAGGAATGTCGCGCGTGGGTAGACGGAGCGCAGGAAGAGTATTTGGTGAACGGAAACGGTGAGGAAGTTGGTGAAGGAGGCCGCTAGCGCTGACTGATTTGTAGGCAGCGATTTGGTGGCGGGGATCGGGGCGGAAAAGGTTGTCATGGTGGTGGTACTACTGCTCTCACTGGCAATCGGCATTGCCGTCGAATGATCCGGTGTCGCTTCCACGGTGAGGGCGGTCTTGACGAAGTCTCGAAGAATCTGAATGATGTTCCACCCTGAAGCTAATCATCGCTCTGCCTTTCTAATCCATCGGTCAACACCAAGTCTGATTAAATGTATCGTGTGTGCTTTGACGTTTGCAAGTCGATCAAGATTTTTTTGGGATTTCCCGGAACTCCAGCGAACACGGCGAGTCAAAAATGCTTCGCGGGATGAAAAGGCTGAAAAGGCCAGGGTGAGTAGAGCGACACAAAAGAAGCTCCCCGACGCGATTTTTAAAAAAAAGGGTTTTGTGGGGGGGTGGGAGGAGGGGGGTAAGGTGGTTGGTGGGTTGGAGGGGGGGGGGCTGTTTGTTGAAAAAGGAAATCCGGGACGTACGCTTGGGTGGACAAGATGCAAAGTAGAAGCAAACTTCAGAGCATGAGGGATGGAAGATCCAGTCAAGTCCCGAGCGACGATCCCAAATGCACGAGTTGTCGCTTTTTTTGGGATTTTAGATCCCTTGAGGGGAGGTCGAGGAGGGGTGTTAAAAGCGAGAGGAAAGAGGGGAAGTTTTTTGAGAGACGGTAAACCCTCGAGGAATTTAGAGAGCCCAACTTAGAGGCGTCACAAATAAACAGGAACCGACAGGTTATAGAGATGGATCGATGGGATGTACCTCACACTCGCTCATCGAGGGGAAAAGCAGAAGAAAGGCGGAAAGAGGTTGGTGTTGGTTGTTCGTCACGTGTTGCGTCATGGGTTGCAGATTCCCCATTTTCTGCCTGCGCTCTACTCTCTTTCTTTGGGCAGTGTACTAGTATTCTATTTATCTCTCTTCCTCTCTATTTACTCGAATGAAAAGCAATGGATGCAAGGAAAATTACAGTATTCCCTATACCCAGTGGGAAAAAATCAAAAGACACACAGTTTTTGCCTCTTCCCCACCAACAGAAAGAGGGGCGATCATCGCAGCCAAGCGAAAAAAGGGTACAGGATCCCATTCAGGTATCCGCTGAAGGATTATATGGGCAGAACCATGGGTGAGAAAGGATAGCCGAGACAGAGGCTTGGGTACCAGTACCTTAATCATGGGAGTGTTTTGATACTCCAGGCTGTATACTGTAGTACTACCAGATCATTCTACTACAGTAGTCATATGGACAATAATATGGAATTCACGAATTAAACTGTACATCATAGCATGTACGGAGCATACAGAATACACTGTGACCGCCGATCTTCCTACGCTGACGGCAGTGGCGGCCATCGGACAAGGGTACGATTTCCCGGGGAGAATTTCATTTGTGCTCCGTATGGTTGATGGGGAGCCATGCAGGTCCTGCGGCGTATTAGGTATCATTCGGTGGCCCTAGATTATCAATCCCTTCCATACGTTTCTACTTGGGCGTTGAATGCTAATTTCTCGGCACGTTACAGGTACTGCAGTGGCTTCATCGGGTCACGGCAATTCTCGAGCGCCTGACATTAGCTTCCGAATTGCCGCGAAATGGGAGCTGGTACCATACACATACCACAGCATGCAAGTGTCATCACCCTCTGAAAAGTCATTGTCCCGCATATCCATGCCAGAGTCAATTTGGTGGAACATCCACCGAAAGATCAGGGTCCAATAGGATCTACCGAAATGATCAAATCTCACCTGAAGCTCGAGCCAGTCGACGCGGGACCCATGTACGGAGGACGGGAGTCTGTGTATGGTGGAAATCAGAGACGCGGAAAGCCTCATGGGTCTGTAACGGGCAAATTCCATGAAAGCAGTCTCCACGGTCAGTGTGCTTCTGGAGGATCCCAAGACCAGCCCTAGTTTCTCGAAGGATTTAGACTTGTAGTCTAAATTAAGCATTAAGCTGCGAATTCCCGGCTGTCTCGCAATCCCTGTCTGACGCGTCCCAGGATTCCCAACAAGATGTACGGAGTAAGGCGCAGCTAACATGTGGCGTCAAAGGTCAATCCCGATACGTTTGCTTTCACACCGTCCATTCTGCGTGTTTGAACCCTAAGCGATCTCACTGCTTGGCCGTGCAGATCGGAGTGATCTCCCGCTTCCAAGGCGAATCGACGTATTTCATACTCTAGAATCTGTGTGCCGTACCCCAATCATTTTATTGGCGAAAAACGAATATAGAGGGAGATCTTGGCCTTTTGGGGCTTGGGCTACCCTGAATGAACGAATACATCGTCTCGGGATTTCAGTTGGGTACTCCGTACGGAGTACAGCCCTATCATCCACACTCCATAAAAAAGAAATTTATTGGACCCTTCCAGTAGTGTATGGATTGGGATGGAGTGTAGAGTCGAGCTCACACGAGTTGGTCCTCATATTGGAGTAAAGAAATGGGCCCCAGGCACATGAAATCCAAGACTGGTGTTGGTGTTTACAGACGCGATATCCAATCCCCCGACCGCCTTTGAATTGCCCCTCCTCTCCTTATCGCAGACAATTGGATTATCTCCCCTTTGGAGCTTCAAGCCAATCCATTCTCCACATTTCACCATGGAGCAGGAACTCCTCTCGCTCCTGGCCGACACCCAGGCAGCCAAGGCCGACACCAGAAAATCGGCAGAGTTGCAGCTGAAGAACCTCTACGCCCACGAATCCTTCCCCAGCTCCCTTACAGCAATTGCTTCCCACGCCTCGGTCCCCGTCAACCTGCGCCAGTCCGCCCTTTCCGTATTGCGTACCTTCATTTCCGCCGCCTGGTCACCTGTGCTTGATGAATTCAGAGGCCAGGTCCTCATCAACGATACAAACAAAGTCAACGTCCGCCAGGCGCTGCTGGTCCTCGCGACCAATGATACCCCCGAGCGCAAAGTGAAGAACTCTGCCAGCTATGCTGTCAGCAAGATCGCCAGTGCCGACTTCCCTGACGATTGGCCCGAGCTGCTCCCGTCCTTGCTGCACATCATCAATGAGCCTACCAGCACCGACGGTCAATTGCATGGCGCGCTGAAAGTTTTGCTGGATCTGGTCGATACAGGGTTCAGCGAGGAGCAGTTCTTCAATGTCGCTCGTGATCTTGTCTCGTCCCTTTTCGCCGTCGCTACTTCCGAGTCGCGGCGGCCCATGCTGCGCGCGTTGGCCGTTGCAGTCTTCCGTGCTTGCTTCGATACCCTGGAAATGGTCCTAGAGCAACACAAGACAGCCATCAAGCAGTTTATGGATGAGGTGCTTGGTGGGTGGTCGCCTTTCTTCGATGTCACTTTGAAGACACCTCTCCCGCAGCCACCCTCCGAGGAAGAGGAGCACAAACAAGGAGAAATTGCGTCGCAGTGGCGTGGCCTGGTTGGATTAAAGTTACAGGTGGTCAAGGTAAGATAGTGATGACGCTCTGGTGGCTCAGAAACAGTCGTTAACATGTTTCCCAGACACTTATGAAAATTCGCAACGTCTTCCCGGCTTTGTTGACTTCACAAAGCACCCTTTTCTTCTCCACCGTCTGGGCCGAACTCACCAACGCTTTGCCGATTTACCAAAACTTCTACATTGAACAAGAGAGACAAGGTCGCCTGGAGGATGGAGACGGACTTCCTCACTCCCTGGATTTCCTTGTTCTAGAGGAGCTTGACATCATCCAAGCTTTACTCAAGGCTCCCCCAGTCAAGGCCGAGCTGCACCAGCAGTTGCAGAATGCAGGTGCAGGTGCGAGCACCTCCAGCTGGCTTCCAGAAATTATGAAGCTTGCCAGTTCTTACGCCCAGATCACAACAGAAGAGGAGGGCCTCTGGGAGATTGATGTGAATCTCTTCCTTTCGGAGGAAACATCTGTCACGGCAAATTACACCCCTCGAACTTGCAGTGGAGATTTGGTCATCAAAACCGGTGAGTGGTTGAAGGCGACCGCAGCTGAAGCTCTCTTGAGCCATATGAATACGCTTTTCGCGGATTCGTCTGTTTCGTGAGTAACCTCTGATGTCAATCGCAAACAAAGCCCGCTAATTATGTGATCAGATGGAAATCTCGGGAAGCCGCCCTGTACATCCTGAACAGTCTTCTCCGCGACTTCGGGGAGGTCGACGTTGAAATCTCCTCCGAGCTGGCATCTCACTTCGCTCAATTTGTGCAATACGCCACTCAACAAGAGCAGGAACTGCTCCGTGCTCGCGGCTACCTCGTCGCTGGTGCTCTGTCCAAGGTCGCTGGTGAGACTTTCAACCAGACCACTACTTCTTATCTCGAGGCCACCTTGAAAGCGATCAACGAAGATCCCGCTGAGGTGGTTCAAGTGGCCTGCATCCGAGTGCTGCAAGATTTGGTTCCCTCTCTGCCGACCAGCCTTGCGCGTCCCTTCCAACCCGCCGTGATTACGGCCATCTCCGAGTTTATTGCCGCCCATGATCTGCGGGAGCAAACCGAGGCCGATGACCTCAAGGTCACATTGGCTGAAACTCTCCGCGACACTATCATGGCCGACTCATCAGTGGTGCTTTCATCTACCGCCATTGATGTGCTTTTCAACATTGCGAGTAGCGGGGCTGAAAACTTCCAATTGACGCTGACTGTCACGGAGGCATTCGAGGACATTGTGGACCAAATCACCGATCTCGGATCAGATGCTTACATGCGTCTCTGCGAGAAGGTGCTTCCGTCTCTGATGGGCGCAATTGACGTGGGCAACCTGACCGATGAGAACGCTCTTACCAATTTCGCCGCCGATCTCCTGCGCGCGTTGGCCGAGCGTAGCCCTGAGCCGATGCCCGCAGGATTTGTGGAGACTGTTATGCCCAAGCTGAACCGACTGCTTCTCGGCTCTGACGAGGCCGAGCTGATTCGCCCGGCTACCGAAGCAGTGCGTCATATGCTCTCCCATGACTTCGCCCAATTCATCGTCTGGCGCGACCCCGAAACCGGCAAGGAGGCCCTTGAAGTGGTGCTGATTATCATCGACCGTCTCTTGGGTCCCGCAGTCGACGACAACGCCGCCACCGAAGTCGGTCAGCTGGCCGCCGAGTTGGTCGAGAAGGCTGGCTCCGAGCGCCTGGGTCCCTACCTCCCGCAGCTTCTCCAGGCCGTGGCCCAACGCCTGGCTACCGCCCAACAAGCCCAATTCATCCAGAGTCTCATCCTGGTCTTTGCCCGACTGACCCTCATTAGCGCCCGCGAGGTCGTCGACTTCCTGGCCCAGGTCAACCTGAATGGCCAGAGCGGCCTTGCCGTCGTCCTGAGCAAGTGGCTCGAGAACTCCGTCAACTTCGCCGGCTATGACGAGATCAAACAAAACATCTTCGCTCTCGCGCGTCTCTACGAACTTGCAGACCCGCGTGTGGCCGAGGTCCCCGTGAAGGGCGACCTGATCATCCAAGACACAGGCCGCATTAAGACCCGGTCGCAGGCCCGTAAAAACCCCGACCAATACACCACCGTGCCTGCACCCTTGAAGATCATCAAGGTCCTGGTGGAAGAACTCGGCGCGGCATCCGGAAACAAGGAGATGGAATCGGCGGCCGCCCTCGACGACGCCGATAGCGACGACGGCGACGACGACTGGGAAGACATGCCCGGCCACGTCCTGGACCTGGGAATTGGCGCCACCAAACAAGGATTGATGAACTGGGGTGAGGGTGGCTCGGAGAGTGTCTTTGGGGTGCGTCGTCGTGACGATGAAACGCAGGGCTACTTGGCAGAGTTCTTCCGACAGGCGTCTACGCAGCCCGGATTCCAGGAATTGTACGGGGCACTAACTCCAGACGAGCAGAGCAAGCTGCAGAGTCTGTAACTATTGAGTAGACTAATCCCAGAACAATAAAGTACTTTTGCATGCGATCAAATCGGGAGGCGATCGAGAGTGAAGTACATGAATCGCAGTGGGGACGAGCCAGACTGTCGGGTCGTTTCTCGCTCTCGCTCTTTGTGTCTGCAGCTACTGTACATCTATGATGTTATTGCCTGGGGTAGGTACCTAGGTACTTATAGTTGGTTCTATTCGCAGTTAATTTAATAAGTTCTACTCCGTACTCAGTACCTGTTTTCACCTGTTTTCTGTTTTCACAGTAGACGTGTCAACTAAGCAAACCCCGAGACCCGCACTACGGGATACCCGACAAAGTGGTTAAAGGTGCCCTTCTCCCGGGAGCTGTCCCTTAACCATGTCACAACCCAACCCGAACGAACGGATCCAAGTCGATGTAAGATTCTGCTTTCTTTGTGTTTCTTCCTCTAACCCCTCCAGACCAGTGACGACGATTCTCTCTTCGACACCCAATCCCTGCTAGGCTCGAACCTCTCTTTCGCCTCCTCCGTCCGGGACTATAATTACGAAAATGGCCGTCGCTATCACGCTTACCGCAATGGCCAATACCCCTTCCCCAACGACGAAGAAGAACAAGACCGGCTCGCCCTCACCCACCACCTCTTCAAACTCCTCACAGGCGGCGACCTCCACCGCGCCCCAATCCACTCCCCCCGCCGCGTCCTCGACATAGGCACCGGCACCGGCGAATGGGCCCTCGAAATGGCCGAACACTACCCCCACGCCGACATCATCGGCACAGACCTCAGTCCCATCCAGCCCAACTGGGCACCACCCAACTGTCGCTTTTTCATCGACGACGCCGAAAGCGACTGGACCTTCGACCCGAATGAGAAATTCGACCTCATCCACGCCCGGAGTCTGTCGGGTGGTGTGGGTGATTGGCCCAGACTGCTGAAGCAGGCCTATACACATCTCAAGCCTGGGGGTTGGTTTGAGGTGCAGGAATTCGACCTCCTGGTCGCTTCTGATGATGGAACTCATGAGCGGGCTACTGCGCTTGCTACTTGGCAGGACCTGTTGGTGCAGGCCAGTACCAAGTTCGGAAAGCCTATGGATGTGGCTGCTAGACTGGAGGACTGGATGGAGAATCAAGGATTCAAGAATATCCTCGATGACAAATACAAGGTGGGTTTCGTTCTTTACGCAGAGTGATATTGTTGCCCACTTACTGACCCAGACAGTGTCCTATTGGCGGATGGCCCAAGAACCGTCGATTAAAAGAAATCGGGCGCGTGGGGAAGGTCATCTTCCTCGAGATTGTTGAGCCATACACGCTTGCTCTCTTCACCCGTGTCTTGGGCTTCTCATATCAAGACGCCCAGGAACTCATGGAAAAAGTGCGTAAGGAGCTGGTCAGCAACTCCTACCATCTCTACACGACCTTCCACTTCATCTATGGGCAAAAACCACTTGAGGGCGAGACGCCCTGAGCCCGGACCTCGGACCTTTTAACGAAGATAACGACAACGATACCCCAAGCCACACGGCTTGAACTTGCATTTTGCATTAATGTATATACCAAAAAAAGTGGGGTGTGATCATGGTCACATAGACAGCGTGTGTACGTAAATGCGTGATGGCATCTGCGTCCGATCATCAATTCGACCAGCGAAATCGAAGAAATGAGATCCAGAGATCCGGCTCTGGACCCCAGCAGGCACTACCACCCGGTCCCAAGTCCGAGGACTTGACATATCCCTGAAACGGCGTCTTCGGGCGTGGGACTCGTCCGCACGACGTGGATCACTCGGGAGACCTGGTGTTCGTCGCAACTCCCGATTGTTTCCAGGAGGGCTTGCAGTACGGCCTTTTTGCCTTCGCCTTTCCAGGAACTGGGTATGGAATTCATGATCGTCGGCGAGAGACTGTCGGAACTGGGGCTGGCGTGACTGGTCGTATCGCCCGAGGCGGTCAGAGATGCATCTGCATAGGTGTTGGCATTGGCATTGGCGAAAGAGTCGATAGACGAATATTGAGACGGGTATGGCGCGGGCATTTGAACTGGCATCGGCCCCATACCCTCGTATCCTTCCCACCCTTGATTCTCTGTTGATATATGATCGTACTGCGTCGGAACAGGTGTCGTATAGTTTATATGAGGATAAAAAGGGAGTGATTCCGGGGGCGCAGGCAGTCCGTGCACAGGACCCTGATTGACATCCCCAAAGCCCAGGTAATGTGTTTCTGCAAAAGATCAGCACAGCCTCCACAACCTTTGAATATAACGCACGTCCAAGATCTAATTCCTGACTGGGGCCATCCTCCCGCGCAAACAGATATGGAGCCGAAACCGTAGCAGGCGCCGTCGCCGTCGAACTCGAAGTCGCAGGGGCCGAAACGGACGCCGACCGCGACGAAACAGATCTTGAAGACACTGACCCGGCACCAATCTCACTCCCCGTACTATCAGGACTTGTAACGTTGGCTGACCCCGTCATTGTCGTCGAAGAAGGCGAACTCCCACTCCAGCTCCCCTCCCTCTCTTTGAACTCCTTGCGGGCGGGCGCATACGGATGAGCTCGCCAGCTCTTCTGCGTCGGCCGTGCCGGTTCCCGCGGTTGATTTAGCCGACCGCGGAGCTGGGCGACCTCCCGCCTTAACTGCTCGATGATATCTGCTTGGCTGATGTGGGCGCGGTCTTCGGCGCTCGCGGTGTACGTGCATTCTGCGTCGAGGCCGCGGATTATACAGGCATGGCAGGGGATCGAGCGATCGCACTGGAGTAGTGTCAGGAATGTATACTAGTATACTAGATGCTAGATGTTGGGGGCTGCGTTTTACCTTGACTTTGCGCTCGCGACACTTGAGACAGGATTGTTGGGGGCGGATCTTCGTCTTGGTGTCTGGAGGCATGGCGAGTGAGTGGAATGGGCAGAGTCAGGATCACAGAAACTATGTCATCTCAATCGCATTGTCAGTTCAGCTGTGCCACAGTGGGGTTCGCAGGGAAAAAAACGGCCGAACAAGAAATATGATCAGTCTCATTTTCAAATCCTCCGGGCTAACGCTTGCGGAGTTGCCATTGGATGGTTTTCTTCGGAAATGTCGTGTCGAACGATGATCTTCACCTCCACACCGCAGATCGCTCACTCGATTGACTCTGAGCCTTATGCGACTTCGCACCCCATCTGACTTGCATGCAATGCGGGGGTCACTTTGAAGCAAAGCAAAAGATGGCTTCCAGGGATATCATGCAGTGCTACCCTGCGTTCTGGCCTGGGTATATGAAGCATGACCTCTCCCGGCCTGGGTTGCCCCTCACACGAGACCAGCAATGGGAGCGCCCTCGACCGTCTGGGATACGGCAAAAATGGCCCTGATGCTCCCACTATTACCGGTGCAAGCCTCGCTCGGGAATACAGGCTTACTGCCCACGCCCCCAATGGGCTTCAATAACTGGGCTCGCTTCCAATGCGATCTCAACGAGTCCCTCTTCACAGAGACCGCACAGTCAATGCTATCCCGTGGCCTCCGCGATGCAGGTTATAACCGCCTGAACCTGGACGACTGCTGGATGCGCCACGACCGGGCTGCCGACGGCTCATTGCAGTGGAACACCACCAAATTCCCGCAAGGCATTCCGTGGCTCGCCAGCTATGCTACCAAGTACGGGTTCCACTTGGGTATCTACGAAGACGCCGGCAACCAGACCTGTGGCGGGTTTCCCGGTTCGTACGGGTATGAGAGGCTTGATGTTGAGACCTTCGCTAGCTGGGGTATCGACTACATCAAGGTGGACGGGTGCAACGTCTGGGCAGAGGATGATCGGTCATTACGTGACGAGTATCGAGCTCGTTATGGGAAGTGGAACGAGGTTTTGAGCGAGTTGCCAAGGCCATTGATCTTCTCTGAGTCTGCACCCGCTTATTTTGCCGATAATGCTTCTGACTGGGCGGCTGTGATGGATTGGGTTCCGCGGAATGGTGAGTTGGCGCGTCATTCAACCGATGTGCTTGTCTATGTCGGCGAGGGCAGTGCCTGGGATAGCATTATGAATAACTACGACTACAATACGCTTCTTGTCCGCTACCAGCGCCCGGGATACTTCAACGATCCGGATTTCTTGATCCCTGACCACCCGGGGCTGACGCAGACAGAGAAAGAATCTCACTTCAGGCTTTGGGCTTCCTTCTCTGCCCCGCTGATTATCAGTGCTTATATTACTGATCTGTCAGATGAGGATATTGCATATCTTAGCAATGAGGCTCTGATCGCGGTGGATCAGGACCCACTGGCTCAACAGGCTGCCTTGGTTAGTCGTGACGGCACCTTTGATGTTTTGTCACGCTCCTTGGCAAATGGTGATAGACTCTTGACTGTTTTGAACCGTGGACCAGTCGCAGCCAGCACAACTATCCCCCTCGAACGCCTTGGGCTATCCCAGGTCGGTTGCGAGTATCTCGCCCGAGATCTCATTACTGGGGAGGACGTCACTCTTCAAAATGCAATTGAAATCAGGCTTGATTCCCATGCCACAAGCGTTCACCGTTTTGAGCTACCTGAAGGGTGTTCTGTGGTGACTCCTACTGGCATGGTATTCCATACCCCGTCTGGTCTTTGTTTGACTGCTTCTGGGACCACCGTTGCTTTTGAACCATGCGGGGGATCTGACTCGCAGATTTGGAACGTCTTGACCGAGACCAGTGGCAAGCTAACCATAAGTGCTTTGTCGGATAAATCACTTTGTCTTTGCGCTCACGAAAGCCGAGTTTTGCTTGCAGGTTGTCGCAGTGTTGGCACTAATTGGGAACATTCTATCACAGGGCATTTGAGAAACACCGACGGGGGGTGTTTGACCAAGGTTTCGGGCAAAGTCACTATTGGGGATTGTGTGGTTGACAATGCTGCGCAGATACTTGGACTTCCCAGTGGTGTCCATCTCACTGATGGATTGACTGGATGAGTTGCAGGCTCCAGGGCTGCATTCTAGTTGCTACCGTGATCATGTATCCCCAGACCATTGAGCTATGGACTAGCGATAGAAGTAGCACTGGCGGTTGAGATGATTTGCATGTCTGGTATTTACTACATTTGTAAATCTCATCTGCGTATGAACAGTCCAAAACCAATCATATATACAGAAATCAAGTTCGATCGAGCAAAGCTCTATCCCTGCAGGGAAAATCCAACATCATCACCAGTCCCCATCTCAACCAGATTCGCCCTCATCTTCTCCGGCCTCTCCCCCAGCCCAAAGGCCGCATCCTCCCGATGCACCCAAGCCCCAACACCATGCTGCAAGACCGCCGTAGCCCTCACCTTCTTCTTCTCATCCCCCTTCAACCCAATGCTTCCATGCAACGTCAGTCTAGTCTCTTCCCCACCCTCCTCCTTCCCCTTATACACCCCCCGATGCAAGATATTACTATTATAAAACACCGCATCCCCAGGCCCCAGTTCCACAACCAACTGACCCGGCAAGAAAGGCGCATACGGATCCGCCTCGCGCTCCGTCTGCGTGCGCGCCCGCGCATGAGTCCCCGGCACCACAATCAGCGACGCATCAGGACACAAAGCCAGATTATACTGACAATGCGACTGTCGGCCTCCTGGCGCCTTAGCAGCCAACTGCTCGATTTCCTCTTCAGCAGTCGCATGCTCGGAGATATCGTCCCGATGCCAGCGGAGCTCGAAATCCTTCGTCTCCGGTGCAACGAGTAAATTGAATAATTCCATGACGAGTGGTTCGTTGTCTCGGCTATTCGTGCCCATCAGCTCTTCCGCGACGGCTAGGATGGAGGCTGAGAAGTAGCAGCTGGCGAAGGCGGCGCGGCCGGGCATTTCGGGGTGCAGGAGGTGCTGGACGCCCCAGATGCCGCCCTCGCTGGCTGGTGGTGGGTTGCTGGGCCATGGGGGGAATTGTTTGGGGACGGTGCGGAAGTGCGGCCAGGTCCCGGCTCGGGTGAGGGTTGTTGCTTCTGTGGCGATTTGTCGGTAGTGGGTTACTTCTTCTGGGGTGAGGAGGTTGCGGACGACGACGAAGCCGTCGCGTTGGAGTGGTTCGAGATACATTGTGGTGGGTTGATACCCGGCCCCGGGGGCTGTTTATATGTTTGTTTTATGCGGGGTCTGATACGACGGTGATGTTAAGGTCGCATTGTCTAATACCACCGTGGATCCTGAGAGATGAGAGATGAGATCGGTAGATGACTATCTTCCGTCTGAACTTCAAATGCAAATTGAAATGGGAATGCAAATGGGAATACACAGATGAGACGAGATGCGACGAGATGAGGTGTGAGGTGAGATCTGAATGTCTCACGCAACGTCATGGGGATCATCGCGCCAAGAGGCTGAGTCCGAGATCCTCATTTTCTGTCCTGTTTCTTCTTTCTGTAACCTTCTCTCTGTCCTTGTACATACGAGACCTTTTCCGCCGTACGGAGTACAGAATAACACACATTCATCCCCCACTATGCCCCTCCTCGCGGGCTCCGCCCTGCTAGTGCTGCTCCTAGTACTCCCCCAGGTGCATGCCTTTGGAGCAGGAAATATTGCTTCGATCTCGGCAATTGAAGGCAAGAACTGGCGCCATGGAGATATTGAAGATGTACTCAAAACACTGGCCTTTATCCACGGCCACAAATGGACCTCCACCATGATCAAGCGCGTGTACTTTGGCAACTGGCTGCGTGACTAGTAAGTCTGCCTGGATTTGATGTGTCGCATACTGACAGAGGACAGTTCGCAGGCTATGGACGTCGGCACTCTCAAGAGTTTGCAGGCCGAGACAATCCGTGTGTTGGTGTGGGTCCTGTCGTTCCTGAGTTTCGGCTATGCAACTGGTGAATTCGAGGTCACCTCGGATCGTCTGGGGGTGTATCGCCCAGAGGAACACATTGAGTGAGCTTTTCTCCTCCTTTGGTGATGAGCCATGCTAACTCTCTCAGCAACCCCAAGGACTATGCTGATAATGAAGATGCGCGGCAATTCGACAAGCGTCTGCGGCCTCCGGTGCGGAACGTGGAACTGGAAATTGACCAAAACACCGGCATGAAGAACTATATTGCCAATGAGCGGGGCGACTGGGCCACCAGCGCGGCTTATATCAAATTCAGTCTTAGTCGGAGCATCCACTTTGGACGGATGTATACCCATGGCGGACAGAAAAAGGGCAATGAAGAAGACCTGTGCGAAGCACTGCGCTGTCTGGGCCAAGGCTTGCACACCCTAGAGGACTTTGCCGCACACACTAACTATGTGGAGTTGGCGTTGCGCGAGATGGGCATGCAGAATGTCTTCCCGCACACAGGTACCAACACCCAGATCAACCTCCATGGACATCGGGTGTTCCCACTTGTGACGGGCACCTTTGGTATGGTGGATTTCTTCCACTCGGTGCTGGGAGAGGCAACAGACCACTTTGCTCAGTCCGAAGTGAATGAAATGGATCTGGCGCTGGGCGATGCGGAAACGAGCGCCCAGTCGAATAACTCCCTGGGTGCGTTGACTGGGCTTCTGGGCAAGATCCCCGGTACCAAAGAGCTTGTTCAGGAGGCCGAGGGCTTGAAGAGGTCGTCGGCTGCACAGGACATGGCCAATCGGAGCCGGGGTGCTGCGGCGGGCTATGCAGAGTCCTCTCATGGCCAGCGAAGTCGTGCTGGGCCTGATCATGCTTCGAGCACCGCAAAGCCGGGTGCCGGGTTCGAGGGTATGCCTGATTTCAATCCCCAGGAGACGGTGGCCAAGATCTACCCGATTCTCCAATTCCGGGATAAGGTCGTGCGCAAGTTGGATTCGATCATTGAAAAGATCCCTGGTCTGGAAGCCCTGGTCGAGAAGATCTCAGAGACCCTGACTGTGGTGATCATGTCGCTTCTGGCTCCATTCGTGCGTCCCTTGATCAAGGCGGCGTCCAAATCGCTGCAGACTGGATCCGCGGGTGTGATCGATGCCTCTGGCAAGCATCAGTACGAGCCGTGGACTGACCCCCACTGCACTGATCCCACTCACTCTCTGCTTTCAAAGGATCACTTTGCAAACATTCTGAACGAGCCCGCTGGTCAGGTCGCATCCTCGATCGTCGAGTATGTCGCGCCTCGTGTCCTGTATGCCTGGCAACACATCGACGTCCCAGAAAACGAGGTCCTCGACGACTGCCTTCAGGTATTCCACCACCCCGCACTACGCAACATGCGCAACGACGCGCACCGCACGATGTTCGAATCCGTTGAAAAATGGGCCCACAGTCGTCCCGACCGCGGCGCTTCCCTCAACAACATCCTCAGCTCCGAAGGTGTGCGCTCAGGTCGCAACACCGGCGGCGTAAGCCACACCCACAGCGGTGGTCACGGCGGATTCGCAACACTCGGAAACAAACCTCACGGCCAAAAGCCGAGCCATGGCCAAAGTCATGGACACGGTAGCAGCCAAGGGCACTCCTCTGGATCAGGATTCTCCTCATTCCTCTCCGGCCAAAGCAGCAATCATCAAAACAGCAGCTCCGGCTCCGGCTCCAGCGTCCCATGGGATAAACTCTCCAACCTTCCCATCCCAGGAATGTCCAACCTCAACAAACTGAACAAGTTCTCCAACCTCATTCCAGGCGGATTGACCCGCGATATGGACGAATCCCAATCTCAGCACTCATACCAATCCCAACACAATGGGCCTTCTGGGTATGAGCCAGTGCACTCGCACCCACACCCTCATGCCGAATATCAGAACTCGCAGCTCGAATATTCGCACTCGAACCAGCACGGCTATCGGCCAAGCGGCCAGAATCCGTATCCGGATTATGACCAACAGCAACTTCATCGACAACCAGAGTATTCGGGCCATGTACCACGCGTCGATGCACACCACGATCATAATGTGCCACACGACCATGGCGGTCACCATGGCCGGCATGGTCACGGTCATCAGGGCCATCACGACCATCACGATCACGGCTCTAGCCACGGTCACGCACATGGCCATAGTCATGGGCACGGATCCAGGTATTAACGAAGTGAAGCAAGGGTTTTGATTTGGTAGGTTTGGTGTTTCGCGTTTTCTGGCGGGGCTCGAAATTGTGGGAGGGGAGACTTTTCGTGGGAGCTCAGGCGAAAGGTGTAGGTAGTTCGAGTTGAGCTGAGTGTTGTCGAGGTGTCTCCAGGTGCCACTCTCCACACTATTTCTGGACGAATTCACCCATAACCTGGGAGTTGCCCCATGCAGCCAGCCGACTGAGAATAAACAAAACGAAGCAAAAAGCACAGTCGTCAGGAAGTGACCGTCCACGGGTGGAAGATACTAGAGACAACCTTTGAAAGACTTGAAATAGAAGCAATAAAGTTCGTTTTTTTTTTCTTGAATTGCAGAGGCGAGTACCCAGTACCCTAGGCATATGTAAAATTATATATCAATACCTAGTATTGGAGAGGCGCTCTGCCGCCAGTGAAGCGGGTTTGTGACCGTGGACGATTGAAGCAGCCCACTGAGCCTCGGGCTGCATAGACATAGACGAAGCGTGATCAGCGGACTGGAAACACAATGGAGTTGTTATTTTCTGCGTAAACATTTCTTCCAATGCTGAAACCGTAGTCACGAGAAACCAACAAAGCATGAGGAAAGAGCTCTACTGCGACAGGTTTTGATGTGCTTTGGACAGTTCCAAGGCTTCCGCCCATTTAGGTAGCTCGATGTCTAACGTGGAATGAAAGTGAGTCCAAAGCTCTTATGGTAGATTTGTATTCCACGAGCTCTCAGCTCCAAGGAAATGGTGGAGAGGGTGCCCAGGTGTGTCCCAATGCAAGCGTTGAAGCCGACCTCGGCAAAATGAAACTGAAGCCGTTGTACTCCAGGGCTAGCATCTGTAGATTTTCATGCTCGGTCTTTAATCGCATTTGTGCAGAACTCTCACAATTATATCTGTCAAAGGTCCCAGGTGGTAGGTTATAAGCTATTTCCACAATATATACCTAAATACGGACGTTGGAAGTTGGTTCGATGATGAAGACGGGATAGAACATATATTTATGCTAGATGAGGACATAACACTGACGAAGGCTTTCAAGGGCTATTCTGCAAGCATGGAAACCAAGGTTGAAAAGTCACCCTGGGGGAGATGTTGGCAGAGTGAATAGTGAAAAACGGCTCACCTAGTACGACATCGAAAATCATCTCTAGTCCCTGATCTCGCTACGGAGTACATCACAGGTGCCCAGGTGATAGCGCAGCCGACCTTGGAAGGGATGCGGCAGTGCTGGCATCCCTTGAATTTCAGACCCAACCTCACGGGCGAGGATTTCCGACCTCACAAATGAGTAGGCAAATGGGTAGGATACGTGCGAGCCAAGACTGAAGCTATAACGATCCTCATTTCCACAAATTCCGACGAGCCAAGGCCTGCAGCATCTCGCCAAGACCCCAACGGACGGTGTGAGCCATCCGAGAGCAAGAGTCATGAACCCTTGATCAACATGTCGGCGAGCATGCTACATCCGGATGGGATCAGAGCTGCCATTTCAATAAGGGTGTCAACCGAGTTGAACTCCACTTGTCACCATTACAGGGCTGTGGGTACGTACGGCTCGAGCAATACGTCAAAAGGTCGCTTCGAGCTTGTCTCGTGGCCGACAGGAGGGTTGACAGGGCAACGGGATGGGATGAGGTCGGAATTCCCGTGGGGTTCGTAGCTCATGGTCCGAATTGGGTTACGTTTCAGACGGACGCGTTAAATGGTGATTGCATCGCAAGGTGCGTCAAACGGTTCCAAGGGATGATCTAGATGGGTGATCTTTTCTTCTTCGGTCGATATCCTAGTCTATTCCCTTGGCAGAATTTTATATTAAAGATTCAGTTTTCTTTTTTCTCTTTTGTGATCTGTACAATCAGGGGAAATTAAACGACCCATTTGCTGTATGTGCCAGGGGTTAGGGTTTTTCTTATTTTGCCTTCTGCTAAAAAAAGCACATTCGCCCCAAGTGCTCATGGCCACAAATCGCCTTGGAGGGCTGAGCTGCGGGGGTCTGCAGTTAGGGCAGGTTTAGGGCACATCAATGCCGGCATTGCAGAGGCCACGAACGGTGATCGCCTTTAGGGGCTCGCTAGGCTTAAGAAGTAGGCTATGCACTAGTGATCGACGGCACAGCTAGTGTATGGAGATAAGCTTACTCCCGAGGTCGAATTCCAGCGCCTTGCATATCGACGTAATCTAACACATTGCTCGCTTAGCAGGAATGACCCTTCCGAACACGCGTGGGAAACGTTATTATCTGAAACATTTTACCATATGGCAGTGGCTGAGCCATGAGAAAAGCGAAAATGATATTTCGTAGCGTATATGCACATACTTCGGTAGTGCCCTCGGCACGATCCACCGTCTTTTGCGGTCCGCCTCGGACCTCCGTCTTGTCCCCGTTTCATATGCTTGTTCTGAACCATTTCAAGGTTGTTTTGTGCGAACTGTAGATCACCCTAAACCCTGTCTGCGGTAGATATGCCTTTCTATAGTACGGAGTACTACTCCGTAGTACTCCGTTCTTTATGGCCTGGCCTGACTCGTCATAGTGCACTATAGTACTCTGTATGCATTACCATTACGCAGTATGGAGTACGCAGTACGCAGTACTCGTTTGACAGGGCCCTCCACGTGCCGTCTCCTTTTCACAATGAGATGCCTCCGTACTCCACCCGTTCTCCCTGCAGGTTTGAAACAAGTCCTCGCGTTTCGGGGATCGTCGGGGTCCAAGCATTCCCCAATGGCTGTGCAGGTGATAGGGCTCTTAGGGCCGTGGCTGGTATGAACCTGTTCGCATCAATCTAGACCCTGGCCGTTAGCGATCTACAGAGTTTGTATCAGAAAAAAGGAAATGAAGGAGACATGCAGACACGCCTCCCGCGGAATGTATCGTAAGCTTTGTGAATCTGAACTGGTCAATGCATCCATGTGACCGGCCACGTTGACCTTGTTTCAGCTTGGGTTCGTCGTCTTTGCCATTGTGAAGCGCACTTACCGCGATGGGTTATGGGTTTCAGGGATCTGTATGCCATTGTTTACTAGTACTGTGTGACACCGTCAAGGCACCTCTCCAGGGCTAGTTTCTTGCTCCTGTTCCGTCCTCCGTACGTACTCCGTAGACACAGATCCTAGAATTGCTTTTTGCCCCCTCGCTTCATTCCCCGGCACATATACCCAATGCAGTTACCTCCAGCCTGAAACATGTGGTTAGCCATGTGCGAATGTTTTAGGATTTTTACGCTTTAGGCTTTACCCTTTTTTTATTCTCGTTGCGGACGATCGTAAGTACAGGGTGGGTACCTGGCGAGCCCCAGCTTTATGCAATCCACCCAATAGCGACGGGCTTGTCGCCTGTTTCGCATATAGGAACCGAACGGGTATGTGCCTTCAGAGGCTCGGGCTTTGCCGCTTCAGGAATTCTTATGGTTCATGCGGACACTGGAAGCGTTGGATGGGGCAAGATGCCGTCACCCTCCCATGGCGAGTGGAGCTCGGAGATGCGAACCGGAGATCTTTCCTTCATTCCTTTCGTTCAGCTCGTAACTGTCCATGTGGGCCAAGCTCAAGCTCAAGCTCGCGTGTTCGAAGGGCATGCCTTTTTAACTGCATAGCCTCAGACCTGTGTATATATAGGAGTGTTCGCTACTGGATGCGAATTATTATCCAGTCATCAACCTTGAAAGCTTAAAGTTACTTAACTTGCTTTCGAATTCCGTGCTGTCATCGCAAGCCTCTCCATCGCTATACATAGCTCTCAACCTTGAATCAGAGCCCGTTACGTGCTTCCTGAACATCAAGGAATCATATCATCTCGTCAATCTCCCATCATGCCTATCCCAGAGCCAAAGAACACAACGTGAGTGCCACTTTACGTCAACCTTGGAATGAGCCATGTCTTGAACCAACCAGCTAATTAGATAATAGCAGCCCTAATGGCGCCAGTGCTACTGCTATGAGCCAAGGCAATCTCAGCCAAGTGCCAGGAAACAATCGCAGTAGTGTGGATCGATTTACACGAGCACCAGCCTCCGAAGGCCCATACTTCGCCGGCGCGAGGATGCCAGACAGATCAGCACACATCACCGGACTTTCAAGTCAACTCAGCGCGATGGACGAGATCATGAAGACAGGGAGCTAGGAGAAAGGAAGCAGAAGAAAAAGGAAGAAACAAAGGATCTGAGCTCCAGCCCGGAGGCTTCTATGTATAGTATCTATGAGATGTAAGAAGACGAATGTGCATATAACCAGCATCAACAGAGAAGAAACAAGTCTAAAATATATTCCTAAAGCAACTCGAATATATAGGAAGCCACCTCCTCGTACTTGGTACTAGGGAATTCGTGACCGGCCTCGTAGAACTCGAACACAGCATTGCCACCCAAGGCAGCCGTGGCGTCGGGAACAAGCTCGCTCTTCACAATGATTGGGTCGCGGTTGCCACACAAGATATGCACCTTGTCAGATGACTTTGTCTCATTCTCACCAGAGGCGATACTTCGCGCGGTAAGATATTCACCAAGACGAGTCCATGTATTCCACTGGCGCTGTTTCAGAATCGGACCGTAACGCATGCTTGACATGAATGCGTGCACGAATCCCGTGTGGGCAGAAACCTGCCATGCCACAGCCGAAGGAACGTTAATGTGGGGGTACTTTCGGGATAGAATTTGAACCTCGGCGGCACTCTGTGAAGGCAGCTCTTCGGTGAGCGCGTCCGAGGCATCGAGTTTGTGGTTCTTGGGCTTGGGTGATGTCAAAGGGCCTGCTCGCAGTCGACGGCCAACCAAGTATCCCAGGATGTTCTCCGGCATCAGACCCTTGGAGTAGAGAAGGCGACTTTGGAAACTGATCTGCGAGTCCCGGATCAGTCCAGCGGGGGCCAGAAGCACCAGGGAGGATAAGAGCTCGGGGAAGTAAGAGGCAAAGCCAGCTGCAATACCACCTCCGAGAGAGTATCCGGCGAGACAGAATTTGCCTGACTCGGCTCCCGTCCAGGCAATAGGTGATGAGGTTAGGGCAAGCATGATCTGCGTTGAGAAGAGTCGGTTGTCTTGCGGGAGGTCGGCGGGACAGTCCGAGTAGCCTCTTCCAAATCTATTTTCCTCGCATCAGCAATGCTCTGCGACATCCAAAGATCAGCTACTTACAAGTCGAATAGCATCACGCGGCAGCCGCGGTCGACGAGTGCATGGGCCAGTCCACCGAGCGAAATGCACGGTGTGGTGATACCGTGCACCAACAAGACCTTTGGTCCATCCTCTGGGCCCCATTCATAAACTCGGATAGACCCGTACGGACTGGCGACGTCTCGGGCACCGGGGAGGACATCGGTCGGCAGAGGAAGCTGTCGGTTTTCCGGTTCCGAGATTTGGGGCAAGACTGTCGATCGGGGTGATACGAGAACTGTTTGCCCTGACTCCTGGGATAAAAGTGATCTACTTAGTAGACCCAGTGTGAAGGAAGCACCTGCGACCACTAATAGAGGCAGTTGGGATGGCTTGGAGAAAGAGTCCGAGAGGAAATCCATGGTTTGGTTATATAGGGCCATGGTTGCGCTGGTTTACCCCTGGGAGGCTTGCGAGCTAGGGACGGGGGCCTGGAGCGTGGGTTTGGCAATCTTTCAGGCTGATCCCATATGTCTCTGGGTAATCAAGCGTTTGCGGAGTGAACAAGCCCTGGACAATACGAAACAGTGAAGAGAAGACAGGGAAGTTGGGAAGCAGATGGACCGAGGCAGCTGACGCCATGTGCCCGATAAGATAACGTGATAAGATAATCCGATAAGAGTCACAAGTGGGTCCCGAGGCGGTGAACGGACCTGCCCAGGTGAACAGGTGAACACTTGGGCACCTGGGCAGTTTCAGTCAACTCACAGCTGTCCAGTGATTTATGCCTAGAACTATTTCACTGATTCGATCAGTCTTAACAGGGCTGCCAAGAGGGATCTAGAGATGTGTCAAAGACATCCATCAACAATTGGTCTACACAGACAATACCAAAAGGATCCATTGGCAAAGGGTGAACTAGTTGTTTGCGATCGCTTTGGTACTAACCCAGAGTCTCACCGCCATTCTGAGACCCCAGAAAAAGAGCTTCAACACAAAAGATACAGGCTCTCGTATTGGGTGAGCAAGGACAGAAGGAGGGTGAGTTCAATGAACCTTGGAAGCATGTGCAGGCAGGCGGGACCTTGCAAGTGCATGTCACACTCTTAATGATTGACGATCATTGACAAGACATACTATGAATTCTGAAAAAGTAGGGCTAGTACTAAGAGTATCCTGAGGTATTCGACGCCTCCACACGTGAGTAAAAGCCACCCAGGTCACCTGGTGGCTTTTTAGCCTAAATGGCGCCGGGCCTAAACAGCAGCCAGGGCGGCCCCGGATGACCGATTTGATCTTCTAGGAAGCGATCTACAGGTCACCTTCTCTCTTTTCGCTATTCTCTGTTACCGAAGACCTGCTATAGACCGTGACGGATTGGGTAACCCACGGCCCTTCGAGCGGTTCTCAAAGAAATATATCCAAGGAAATGTAACCCTGTCCCACTTCACTGCTTGATCTATGGAATATCATTGATCATGGTCGGGAGCAGATGAATTGACCATTCCCGACTTTACAGGAAAAGATATCCCTCAACTGTAGAGCCACCTAGAGCCACCTATGGCCGCCGGACTATTTCCGTGCAGTCCTCTTGCCTATATTTGACCCACACTACTTCCAGGTTAGAACTTGGTCGTACGTGGGCTACTAGGTATTTCGTACTTATCAACACATGGGCAGGTCCATGAATATAGATCCAAGGAGATCCTTGGCGTGATGCCTGGACACGGAAAAATATGTATGCATACCACGATCTTAGCACCTACTGATTTCCGAAATGACCTCCGGACCAGTTGGGTATCTTTTCATTGACATGGAATGTACTTCCTGATATCGAATAACATACATAGTATCAAGTACCCCCTTCTCCGTACATTGCAAGCATTCTGGCCTACCTAGGTATTGGCACGCCAACGCTGAAATGCCAGGGTCCAGCGTCGCTCTAAAGAGGTTACCCGATGCTAGTCCCGGTCCACGGGTGGGCCCCTCAGGTTGATCGACAGTGCTAGCCAAAACTTGATACGGAGTACTCCGTGCAAGTGCAAGTCTGTGTCCTTCATCTTACCGTTCTACCCGCAGTGCTTCATGATGGCCAATTTCACCAATGAAGTGAAAGCAGTATCTCCACATAGCGAGTGTGGGGTTGTCTGTTCCTTGCGTCCAGAGTAGTCTCATGCCGAACTCGGAAATGTTCTGGAATGACAAGTTGAGCTAAGGATAGCCCAAAGCTCTTCGCTTTCAGTAGATTGACTTTCTAGATCAGATAATTGAGGAATCTTCTTCGTAGTACTGAAAAGGACTGTTGCTTGTCCCTCCATTCCGCTGGAATAGATCAGCAAACACCAAAGTAAGGTCTATCTGAGCTGTCTTTGTCGAACCTTTGACAATCACCTTGTTTCCGCGGCCCCGTAATTTCATATTAAAATAAAGGAACATGCATAGATCACTGCGCGCTAGGCGATTTCTCCCATTGCAGGATATTTTGTCCCCTACTTCCGCGATTCGTCGGGGCCAACATTGTGGAGGGGCTTGGTTTCGGGCTGAAACACCTTACCCAAACGGTCTGCAGAACAATCCTCCGGGTTTGGGCTTAACGCCTCGTGTAAAATCTGGGATACTCCTGAAGCCATGCAGCGATTTAGTGTCATGGAGAGGTGCGCCATGGCGGTCATTCCCTCTAGCGGCGCTCTGGAGGTCTTTATCCCCACAAAATGTCTCAAGGTCTTTAGGGCCATAATTCGACCCCATCTACTCCGTACTGGAGGTCCCCTAAGATCAGACCATACCGCCGTAAGCAACAACAACAGTAGTCGAACTGTCCATGCTACCTCTAGACTTAAAGCGACGCTTTGCGCTGCCCAATTGCTGGTGATCACGTTAAAGATAAAAACAAGATTAGGGTGTTCTCCGTATGGGCGGGTGTTGAAACCCTCTAACCCTAGATCTCCACACTATGCCAGGCACAGGATGAATGGGACAGCCCCCAAAAGCCACTCCACGAAGATCATTCCCCTACTGATTCAGGCGCCGAGTCCACTCCCAAACCAATCAATATATGACACCGGAGGTCGCCTAGTATGGAATTTAGCATTAGATTGATGAGTTAGATCTCTCTATCCGTTCCAAATTGGGGACGGTCGTAAGGTCCGCCATCCTGAGCTTGATGTGCCGAAGGGTCCTTAGTCAAGCCTTTCCGGACGAGAACCTGGATCAATCCTTGGCGGAGGACATATAAAGATCTGAGTCCAGCCTGGTATTCTTTCGGATCATCCACTGCAGGCCAGAAACCAGTACAGCAAAGTTCAATTCTCTCATTCTCTCTCTCTTTGCTTTACCGGCAATGTATCAGAAAGCCCTCCTTTTCTCCGCCCTGGCGGCGGCTGCCCGTGCTCAGCAGGCTGGCACTTTGACGGCTGAGACTCATCCCTCTTTGACCTGGCAGAAGTGTACCGCCGCTGGAAGCTGCACTGACCAGAAGGGCTCTGTTGTCATTGATTCCAACTGGCGTTGGCTCCACTCCGTCGACGGTTCCACCAACTGTTACACTGGCAACACCGTAAGAGGATTCTGTTTGGCAATCCGGATCATGTTGGCTGACTTTTTCTCGAAATAGTGGGACTCGACTCTCTGCCCTGACGACAAGACCTGTGCCACAAACTGTGCCTTGGATGGTGCCGACTATGAGGCCACCTACGGTGCCACCACCGATGGCAACGCTCTGACTCTGAGCTTCGTCACTGGTGCCAACGTTGGCTCTCGTCTGTTCCTCATGGAGGACGACAGCACTTACCAGATGTTCAAGCTGCTCAACAAGGAGTTCACCTTCGATGTGGATAGCTCCGAGCTTCCTTGCGGTCTCAACGGAGCCTTGTACTTCGTCTCCATGGACGCCGACGGTGGTCTGTCCAAGTACGATGGCAACAAGGCTGGTGCCAAGTACGGTACCGGTTACTGTGACTCTCAGTGCCCTCGCGACCTGAAGTTCATCAACGGACAGGTGAGTGTCTATGGTCATCAGGAACATGAATATTGCGAGAACAAAAGACTGACGCAGCGGAATAGGCCAACGTCGACAACTGGGAGCCCTCCGACAACGACAAGAACGCCGGTGTCGGTGGCCACGGATCTTGCTGCGCCGAGATGGATATCTGGGAAGCCAACAGCATTTCTACCGCTTTCACCCCCCACCCTTGCGACACTGCTGGACAGACCATGTGCGAGGGCGATGACTGCGGTGGAACTTACTCCTCCAGCCGCTACGCCGGCACCTGCGACCCCGATGGATGCGACTTCAACTCCTACCGCATGGGCAACGAGACCTTCTACGGTCCCGGCAAGATCGTCGACTCCAAGTCCAAGATGACTGTGGTGACCCAGTTCATCACCAGCGACGGCACCGACTCCGGTACCCTCAAGGAAATCAAGCGTATCTACGTGCAAGACGGCAAGGTCATCGCCAACTCCGCCTCGGAGGTAGCCGATGTCTCTGGAAACTCGATCACCACCGAGTTCTGCAAGGCCCAGAAGACTGCTTTCGGCGATGAGGACATCTTCACTCAACACGGTGGTATGTCTGGTATGGGCGAGGGCTTGGACCAGGGCATGGTTCTCGTTATGAGCTTGTGGGATGACCACTACGCTGGCATGCAGTGGCTCGATGGCGAGAAGTACCCCACTGACGCTAAGGACGGTGCTGCCGGTACTGCTCGCGGCACTTGTGCCGCTGGCGCTGGTGACCCTGACAAGGTTGAGTCTGCCTCTGGCTCCGCCAAGGTCACCTACTCCAACATCAAGGTTGGCCCCATTGGCTCCACCTACTCTTCTTAAGCATCAGCCGATCAAAGGGCTTGGATCCTTTCTGGCAGGGATATGGGGTTCGTCAATCTGTGCAAAGACTTCCCGGGAACCTTGGAAGGGTTCACTCTAGTATTAGTAGGAAATATTTCTTCCTTGTATTCAATGCATTTTGAAAGTTGTTTTGATTCTTTTTGTATTTTTGAGTAGAACTTGCAATTGGAAATGAATTGGTGCACCTGATCACATTGATTGATGTCATTTCCAAATTCGGAGAAGTATGATAGGCGGTGACAGAAAAAAGCGGCCAGCTCCAAGCTTCAACTCGTTTTTTTTACTTCGGTTTCCTTCAAAAGGCATTGCCACTTTTGCTTCCTGACTTATTCTACTCCCGGTTGGACCTCCAGCATGTTCGACACGGTCTGCACATTCCCTCTATCTGAGGAGCTGTTTGCTCAGGCCATCCACCCTGAGGAGCCAGTGGTCTCCGTCGGTCTGGCATCAGGCCATGTAGAGACTTTCCGATTGCCCTCCTTGGACTCAGAGGAAGACGACGACGCTTCCTCCCAATCATCTGCCCGCAATGGCAAAGGCCACATTGACACCATGTGGCGAACCCGGCGACACAAGGGCAGCTGCCGCACCCTCGGGTTCGGCATTGATGGTCAACAACTCTACTCGTCTGGTACAGACGGCCTCATCAAAGTTGCAGCCACAGAGACCGGTCGAGTGGTTAACAAAATTGCCATTCCTTACGAGGGCGGGTACGAAACCTCTTTCCCAATGCAGATCTTTGCATTGCGGCCCTCCAGCTCCGCACGTGGCTTACATGATCTTCTTATAGGAAAATTGACTCCCCGACTATGATCCATGCTCTTTCTCCTCAAACGCTTCTTCTCGGTACCGACTCTAGCGCTCTTCATCTCTACGACCTCCGCATCCCATACTCGAAAGTGTCCCCTCGCCCAGAGCAATCGCACCACCCCCACGATGACTATATCTCCTCTCTGACACCACTGCCCGCCTCTGAGACTAGCACATCAGGCTTCAGCAAGCAGTGGGTGACCACTGGTGGAACTACTTTGGCCGTAACAGATCTCCGACGGGGTGTTCTGGTGCGCAGCGAGAACCAAGAAGAAGAAATGGTCAGCTCAGTCTTCGTGAGTGGTCTGGCCTCTGGTGGAACTAGCAAGGGTGAAAAGGTGATCGTTGGTGGAGCCAGCGGTATCCTCACACTTTGGGAGAAGGGTCAATGGGACGACCAAGATGAGCGCATCTACGTCGACCGCAGCGTGGATGGCGGAGATCCCGTTGAGACCATGGCGGTTGCGCCCGACTACCTAGGCAAGGTTGTTGCTGCCGGTCTTGGAAACGGAAAGGTGAAGTTTGTGCGCATGGGGCCCAACAAGGTTGTCTCTGAGGTGGTCCACGATGAGGTTGATGGAGTTGTGGGCTTGGGCTTTGATGTTGAGGGTCGCATGGTCTCCGGTGGAGGAAGCGTTGTCAAGGTTTGGCATGAAGCCGAGGGCAACCAGGGCGGATCTGATGATGAAGACATGATGGACGACAGCGACGATGATCAAGATTCCGATGACAGCGAGGCAGTCAAGGAACGTGAAGACCCGAGAGAGCACAAGAAGCGCAAGAAGGGCAAGAGCAAGGACCAGAGCGGAGGACAGCATGTTATGGCTTTCCACGATCTGGACTGAGGCTTCGGATTTCCATTTTATACCCACATTTGCAGATTTATTCGGAAACCATGAAAAATAGTAAATAGCGTTGAGGGGTTCCGAACGGGAAGAATATCTACTAGCAGCACGGAAAACGTATATCCGCGGATGTTCACCCGCTGGGGAAATTTATATCCAGTGCTGATTCATGCTGAAGTAATATCATGTGCCAGGCCAATTGACCCCTCTAAGACTCGGGAGAGAATCTCAAAAGGTCTGATAGATGACCTTACATCAGACCTCGGAAGGTTCGGGGGCTAATAGTGAGAAGCGTTGTATAGTAGCAACTTGGAAGATCCGTATACAACGGAAGTTCGGGGATGCAATCAGTGCACAACTGCCGACGCCCCACGGAAATGGCGATCGGTTGCAGTGGGGCAGGCGGGGGACTATAAGATAGCAACACGCCCTTCAATGAGCAACACAAAATGGATTCATTCGAGTACAACCCCAACCCTGGCCGTGTCGTTTTCGGCAGCGGTACCTTGCAGAAACTCCCCGAGGAGATTGCACGACTGCAGGTGAAGGCCCCCTTGGTGCTCTCCACGCCCCAGCAAGTAAGCCAAGCAGAGAACGTCAAGGATGTCCTCCACGGTCAGATCGCTGGCATCTTTTCCGAGGCTACAATGCACACTCCAACCAATGTCACCGACAAGGCACTAGAGTATGCAAAGGCTCAGGGCGCCGACTCGGTCATTTCCATTGGAGGTGGAAGCACCATCGGCCTAGGCAAGGCAATCAGCATCCGCACGGGATTGCCGCATATTTGCATTCCCACGACCTACGCAGGCAGTGAGATGACCCCAATCTTGGGCGAAACTGCAGATGGTCTGAAGAAGACTCGTTCTGATCCCAAGATCTTGCCGGGGACTGTCATTTACGACGTCGATCTCACAATGACGCTACCGGCGACTATGAGTGCCACTAGTGGTGTCAATGCGATTGCGCACGCTGGTGAGTATACCCAGATTCCAACAGGAGTTTAAACCAATCTCACCGAATCCTTATAGTCGAGGCTCTCTACGCGCGCAACACCAACCCAATCATCAACATGATGGCTCTCGAGGGAACCCGGGCACTTGCGTCTGCATTGCCTGAGATTGTTGAAAACCCATCTTCTCAATCCGCCCGGTCCAAGGCCCTATATGGAGCTTGGCTTTGTGGAACATGCTTGGGTAGTGTTGGCATGTCCATCCACCACAAACTATGCCACACCCTTGGTGGCAGCTTCAATCTCCCCCACGCCGAGACGCATACCGCCGTCTTGCCCCATGCTATTTCCTACAATGCGCCAAATATCCCTGAAGCTATGAAGCAGTTGGCCGACGTGTTGCCGGAGAGCAATGGGGACGCAATCCACGGCCTTAACGTCCTCTTGTCCAAGCTCAAGGTCAAGCGTGGTGTGAAGGATTTTGGAATGAAAGAGGAAGATGTGGACAAGGCTGCTGATATTGCGCTTTCCAACGCCTACTGGAACCCTCGCCCCATCGAGCGTGCGCCCATTCGCGAATTGCTTCGTAGGGTGTGGGCGGGAGAGGAGGCGCGTGCGGACCTGTAATTGTCTTTTCGCTATGTTGATATGATTGAATGAGTGTAGGCAGTATGTAAAATGACACGGCCTTGGAAGTTGCTGGAGTTCAAAACATCGTAAGTTGTCCAATGGGCTGTCATGTATTTTCCGTTATCGATGGCGGGGTGTGGTGGGGGTAAATTTTTCTCCAATTTTTTTTTTATTCCTGCGCTTTCCCATACCGTGCATCCCCTCCAACATGGGTTCCGAAATGAAATCAGCCCCTGTGCTGTCCACGGCCGATGAACGAATCCTCGAAGAAACTGCGCCCGTGGCCTCGCGGGAGTCGGCTGTGTCGGACGACGAACTTTCCATCACCTACGATATTGAGCGCACACTGAAGGAAATCCGACAGGCCCGGTACAAGCGAATTGCTCTCCAATTTCCAGATGACATGCTCCCGGATGCGCCGCGGGTGTTCCAATTGCTCAGCCGGGGCCTGGAACATGAGGAAGTTGGAAGTGCCAATGGTACGAGTCAAGCCAACGGGAGCAATGCCGATGACCTGTCTCATGCGGTCTCCGAGCTACAGGTGGAGGACAAGACTGAAACATGGTCACCGCGGTTGACTATTCTAGCCGACACGTCTTACGGTACTTGCTGTGTTGACGAAGTGGCCGCGGAGCATGTGGACGCCGATGCGGTCGTGCACTACGGAAGGTCGTGTCTGTCACCAACGGCACGACTGCCTGTGATTTACGTCTTCACTCACAAGGCACTACCTCTGGAACCCGTGATCCGCGCATTCAAAGAGACATATCCCGAAACAGACGCCAAGGTGGTCATCGCTGCCGACGTGACGTTCGCAGACCATGTCCCTACAGTATATGCTCGCTTGGTGGAAGAGGGATACACAAATATCTTTGCAACAGACATTGTCCATGAGCCTTCGTCTTCGATTCCCAATCGCACTGTCCCAGCGTCAGTCCAGGAAGCACCAGAGACACTGGCCGACTGGCAACTCTTCCATATTTCTGATCCACCAACGGCTCTCATGATGACTTTGGCGTCTCGCGTAGCCGCGATCCATATATACCCTACTGATGACCTGTCCAACGAGAATGTCAAGCCTTTGCCTGCATCTACTGCAGCTGTGCTGCGACGGCGTTACGGCACTCTTGCTTCCCTGACAACGGTACCCATTTGGGGTATCCTGATCAACACACTCAGTGTGAAGAATTACCTGCACATTGTCGAGCATGTCAAGGAACGCATTGCCGCGGCCGGCAAGAAAAGCTACATGTTCGTTGTGGGAAAACTCAATGCCGCCAAGGTAGCCAACTTCAGTGAAATCGGCGGTTGGGTCGTTATTGGATGCTGGGAAAGCTCTTTGGTGGACAGCCAGGACTTCTGGAAGCCCGTCATCACTCCCTTCGAGCTCGAACTTGCCCTGAAGGACGATTCAGACCGCGTGTGGACAGGTGCATGGCAGAGTGATTTCCAGGCCGTTCTGGACCAACCGGCTCAAGCCCCCGGAGACGCCAATGTTGAGCAGGGGAACGATGCAACCGCGTCCGATGAAGATGACATGTCAGAACCCGAATCGGCGCCGCCCGAATTTGACCTGCGCACCGGTCGATACGTCTCAAATTCCCGTCCCATGCGGGAACCCGCGTCCCGCGCTTCTCAGATCGATGGATCATCCACCACCGGGCCATCCGCTGCTAGGGCGCTGGCTCGCCGCACTAAGGGCGATTTGGCGATGATCGGCGGCGCCGTTTCACCGGGCGCCGAATTTTTGCGATCGCAACGCACTTGGAAGGGACTGGGCAGTGATTTCGACATCCGATATGATGAAGACGATGAAGACAGTACTCTGGTCAAAGAAGGGCGCAAGGGTATTGCTAAGGGATACACTGTAGGAGACTCAGAAAGACACTAGGATACCCACCACACTATTGGGGCCTACGGAGTATAGTGGTTTTATGTGAAATAGAAACCCAGGCGATCAATGCAGATTCTCGCAAAGAAAAAAAAAAATCATACGCAGATCAGTCAAAATCCGGGGGTCTGAAGGTTCCCCATCACATGACGCTATCTCAACGGGCGCATCCGGGCATCTTGTCTCTGCTTTCTTTCTCCTCTCTTTCCTCCCAGAGTCACTATTGTGATTCGCGTTCTACTTGGGGTTTCTGACTGCCGGTGTCCTTGGGCATTCTTCGTCTCCCCTCTTTTTATACCCCTCCCTTTCTCCCTCGCTCCCCCTTCAATTCCCGACACGCCAACCCTACACTCCGCTTATCAATTATCGCCTGTTTACCTTTTATGGCCTTGCATGGTGGCTTACATCTGGGTGTCGCTACCCCCTCGTTCACATCGTCAAGTCGTCTTATCATGTGCCGCGTCTCTAACCGCCGGGCTCGCGACCTCGCGTCATTTCGATTCTCAACCTGAGAACCACTCATAGTTTATCGGCCGTGAGGAATCAGAGTCTTGACGCCATGGATCAGGAAGAGGTCTTGAGTGCAATCCCAGCACCGCACCTTACGGTGCTGGGGGAAACCTCGCAACACCCAACCTCAGAACGATCCATATCAGCATTTGAACGAATGATAACAACAAATACGCCCATCTTTGAATCTCTACTTCTCCAACTTCCGACTGATGCCATAATAAAACTGTACCACACCTCCAAATTCCTCCGTACGTTCCTTCGATCATATCCGACCGCATGGAAGTCACTCTCGTTTCGATTACAATTTCCTTCGGGGACTCCTTTGAATGCCTCGACCGACCCAAATGTCCCTGATCCAGCTCCTTTACGTCAGTCTCGACCTTATGCGTTGGATATGTTCTTGATGAACGTGGTCATGCCGTTCAGCGGGTGTCTAAAGAGTCTGGAACTGGATAACACGGCCATCTCGGGTGAGAACCTTACGTCCACGGTGTTGCACGCCCGCCGCGAGACGCTTGAGCACCTCTCCGTGCGCGGTTGCAAAAATGTTTCTCTCAAATATCACATCGTTCCTTTCCTAACCATGTTCGCGCTCCAGTGTGATATCGACATGGAGAAGAAGACCACGAACTCTCTCGGGATGAAGAAACTCGCTTTGAAAAGTATCTACGCATACAGATGCCGACACCACAGGCGACGACCATATCTATCTTCCTCATTAATGCGCAAGGACGCAGACGCGGAGTCGACACATGAGCTCGTCAACATCTGCCACAAGCTCAAAATCTGGACCGATACTGCATGGTGCACTACTCCCGCAGGCAGATGTGCACGTAGGGCCGGTTATGTGAAGTCGAGATTCCCCCACGGGGCAGGATCCCCGGAAGTATGGGTGGTCTTCGACAGGCTCTGGAGATCCAAGAACTGGATCGGGCCCGTTGAAGACGGCCCCACTCCTGATGAACCTCAAATACGCGATGGAAAACTATGGGAGAATCGCGACACGGGATGCTATGGTGAGGCATTAGGGACTGGTGAAGGCATCGACTGGGGGGAAGGGAAAATGAGACCTGCCCATTTACGACATAGCCACACCCAATTTGTCGATGGCATTCGTTGTGACGAATGTCTTGAGGACATATCCGAACGATGCGAGCATTGTAGTGTCTTGATGCACTGCGTAGGATGCCGCAAGACACTTTGTGCGAGCTGTGCCTACGAACGGCCATATCTTCATCGACACACTCCCCCCTCGTCAGAAGCTAGTTCGAGTCCACCTGATTCCTTCTGGTGGGCACCCGGGGCCACACACTCACCAGGGTCCATGCATGATCCTGTGGACCCTCTGGCGATAACAGACCCGAATTTACTTCAAGGCCCAATCTTGGAACCCCCTGAACTGAACTTTCACTGGTGTTGCACGAAGCCTGACCTCTCCGGGGGCGGTGGGATCAGTATAGGGCCTCGCAATCGAGAAGTGGATCAAGTTCGAGCTGTACCTTTGCCACGCGGCCAAGGCTGGGAAGACTTGGAGTACACGGTCAGTGAATGGAGCAAGACATTCCCAAAGTATGCCTACGGCGACCCAAGCAAACCCGACTACTCGCTTGAGGTGGGTCATCTGGCGATGATGAAATGGCTGCTTGGGCCACCCAACCGACAGGTCTCACCGTGTCCGCGCAATTTGTGTCAAAAGTGTTATGAGTCTCCACAGTGGAAGGTACACTGCAAGAGCTGTTCCAAGCCTCTTTGCATTGAGCATGACCTTCGTGGACTTCGCTTGCGAATCTGTGGCTACCGTGACCTTGAGATTGAAAAGCAGACCATTCAAAATCGTTTTGCTGCCCATCTGTCCGAGTCCCCTGGCTCCCATGGGCTCTCCGGATACGACCTTCCGTTCCGCAGCAAACAGCTCCTCGATTCAGCAAACAAAAGTCTCACCCCCGATATGCGCCAAGATAGCTTTGATCAGCAACATACTCCTGAGTCACAGCTGGGTGATCAGTCGGCCCCTGCCTCCTTCTTTTCCAATCAACATTCACGCTCGTATTCAGCCCCCACGTCGACCCAGTCATCACCGCCGTCATCCTCCTCTTCCGACTACTTTGAACCCCCACAATTCGAACCTCCGAGATGGCAGGGCTGCCAATCCTTCTTCTGCCCACCGAGCGATCCGATCATCTCGGTCAGGGATGTCAGAGGCAGCATCAGGGATAGGGACGCACGTGCTCGATGCTCCAGTTTTCTGCGTGAATGCAAAGGCTGCAAGGTTTACGTCTGCGCCGACTGCATCAACGCCCATCCACCCTGCAAATGCTCGTATTGCGAAGAAAACTACATGTGCCCCAACTGCATGATGGATCGGCCCCGTGACGACCAGTGCCGTCGTCGCCAGGATGAAAAGGCACGGCGTGAGCGCAAGTGGAAAAAGGACATGCAGATCCTTGAAGGCATATTAGAACTCAAGCTGGCTAATGAGCTGGCCGAGTTTGCCGGCGAGTTCTTTGGCCTCGTCGAGCGACATGATCATCCACCCTCGGGGACCCTCACCCCCTTTGACGATATCACCGATCTCTTCGAGGGAGACGTCGATGCAGCGGGATCATCCGCCTCCCATTTGGAGCCTGATGAAGTTGACTGGCTGATTCAAGCTTCTCAAGAGTCCGAGGCCTCTCGTCAGCTCTGATTCCGGTCTTCCGGTCTTCCGCGGCGTCGTTTTTTTCCCTTTCCATTTTTCCCTTTTTTCTTTTTCTGCTTCTTTTTTACCGCCTCTCTCATTTCAGTTGCTTCAGCGATCTCATACCATGGCGTCATAAAGGACTATCTACGCGAATTTACAGGGAGGGATTTACCTCGGGATCAATACCATATTCCCGGCGTTGTATCAAGCGTAATAGCCATTTGATCTTGAACCCGACCTTTACCCGGACATTCGTTCCTAATGGGACACGGGGACTGCTTACCGCTCTGACGACATGGCTGGCCAATGGATGCAGGCACCAACAGAACCGATTTGTTTGCGGTCTCCGTCTTCCTTTCTTTTTCCTGCGATTTTATTTTCATTTCGTTATCTTTTCCAGGACCGGGCAGGACGATCCGATGCATGGGGCACTGATATAGTATCTGTACTGCATATTATCATGTACTTACACTGCCGGGCCATGGCCCGAAAGCACTCTATCATTTACGGCGTTCCGCAACCATATCTGATCCCGTTTGCCTACGATCGACTGTTGGTCCGGTTTTAAATGACCCTGTAAGACCCCTGCTGTGTGTATCAGCCAAGCGTGCCACAACCGACGGACAAACCACAGAGCCAGTTATAATGAACCACATGCATGGCAGTGAATATATTGCATATCCCGTTTCGGCTCCTAGTCGGCTGCCTAAATGGGCATCACTACGAGTACTGAATGATCCTGACGGGATCAGGGGAGAGTGGTCAAATGGGAAGGCCACACGATTGTATACATATACCTCATGTGCCCGACGTGAAGAAGGTGGCGCCTCAGTTGATTCCCTGACGTGACTTGAAAAACCAAAGTACCCTCGGTACGTGGCGGGTCTCCGATGGATCAGAAGGGTGCGGTCAAGAACAGCCACACGCTAGTGGGATATGCATCCCACGTGGGATTTCCAGATGCAATTTGGATTTGCTGCAGCTTTTTTTCTGTTTTTAATGTTTTCGGCGGTGAATGCGCTGGAGATCCGAATCCTGGGCTCACGCCTAAGAAGTACTAGTACTGTGCGGAGTAGAGTGTATAGATCGCTTGGGTGTCCCTTGTCTCACTTGAACCATGGAACCTGGGAACGCGTAAATTCCTAAATTAACGTGTTCGACAGGAAGTATACGAGTAGTCCACAGTGGATATCATACATATCTATAGATCGCAGTTAAGTATCGAGCCGGGTGGATCGGACGATCACCACACAACTCTACCCGCTTCCCCGGTGCCCCGCCCCTTTTCTTTTTTTCTCCCCGTCAAATGTACGTATCGCCTTATTTCCCTTCGGCCAGAGTTAGTTTCGAAGGGGGGCGCCAGAGAGTAGATCGGCTGGCGCGGAAGCTGTACCCTCACGCCCCGATTGGATACGGGAATACCTCGGATGGGACGCTGGAAGAGATCCCATTAGTCCCTGAGGGAGAAAGGTGAATTTAACAAGTACTATACACTAGGTTCCCGCTTGACATCATACCCTCCCTCCGAGGGGGGTTTTGATTATTTTCCCCAAGGGGCAACGCTAACACGTCCCAGTTTTTTTTTTTGCCCCAATGAGACATGTTGGATATCTATATTGACTAGTTGAGTCCGGTCCCTGGCGCAGGGCTAAGCGGTCCGCCTTCCCCTTCGAGGTTTAGGCTCCAAGGGGAGATGTCGGTGAATGCGTAGACGCGTGACCGGTCTCTTTCCGAAGCAAACATTTGGATTCTTTTTTTTCTTTTCCATCTCAATCCGGTTGCAAAAATTGAAATAAGATTTAATCTTTGTTCCGATATATAAAGCCACTGCCATCTGGCCTTCCCTTCCTACCATCGTTTACTACTATACTATACCTACGAAGTACCAGTATTTCACACACCCACCATGGATCAAGTCAAAGTCCCCAAAGACCAGGAGCCCAAGGACACTCGTCCCCTGAACGTTGAAGAATACCAAAAGAAATGGGACCAGATGCTTCAAGATACAGCCAAGCAGATTGAAAAGATCCGAGGTGAGTCTCCAACTGACATATGCGGGCAAGCCTGACAGCTATCATAGAGAATGAACAAGCGAGAAAGTCAAATCAAGCCGCGCAGCGATGATCCACGCCACATCCAAGACCGCCTATGCAGGAGTTATTGGTGACTGGGATTCGAGTGTTTGCTTTTTTGCATTGCGTTTATTGCATGAGCATTGGGGATTAGATTTAGGAGTTCATAAGCGTCCAGCTTCAGTCATTCGCTTTTTTCATATCGCATGAGAATACCCAATACATTTTGATCTTTGCAGTGATGTTGCATTGGGAGCCTCCAGTGGGGTATTTATTGGGCTCAACACTTGCATTGCCCAGTGCAATCACAGTTCGGGTGAGCCTATGCATGTCATGGTTGCAGACCGGGTAGGTCAGCCATGTTAGTTGCCAAGTTGCCTCAAAACAGCAGGAGATCAACGGGCTGTTGAGCGGTGTGCTCTGGATGCTTGGATGACACTCTTCTCCCAACCTTGGAAGGTTGGCTGCGCCACGTTATCAGCAGGAACCCTTTGGGGAGTCGGAGTTATTGTTCCACGCCGCGACGACCCTAGGGTCCCCTATGGTTCCCTAGGGTATCCCTAGGGTGTCAGAGGTTAGCACCCTCAGATGGCACCGAGGACACCCTGAGAAGACAGTAGCAACGTCAATCAAAAGCAAGTAGTATTCCGTCATCGTCCAGGATCACCCCTGTTCGAGAAGACATCCATGAGACGATCATTCTGAATCTCACATTGGCGCGCTTGCAGTCGGTTAATATCCACGTTTCACAATATGCACTCGAATGCAGGTATTTCCAAGGCGCACAAGCCCATTGTCATAGATCGGTGAAGCAATGAGGCTTCAAGTTACAAAGGCGGCAAAAGCGCTAACGGGGAAAAGCCCAAGGCTCCACCTTTTCGAGCTTTCGCTCCCAACTCCCCTTCACACCGTTATTCCCGACCCCCTTACCGAGTCATTTCTTCCTCTCTGACGTGCCCGTCATGTCTGCCGATCCCGATCAGAACCCCTCCCCCGCGGACTTGGCCGAACGCGAACGCGAGGACAAGGAGCGCAAAGCCCGCGAGGATGCGGAACAAGCCCAACTCCCCTACAAGTGGACGCAGACAATTCGCGATGTCGACGTCACGGCCCCGATCCCCGGAAATCTCAAGGGTCGCGACTTGAATGTCGTCCTGGCCAAGAACAAGATTAGCGTCGCGATCAAGGGTCAAGAGCCCCTCATCGAGGTATGCTTCCGACGCGATCAGAATCACGCCATCTCAGACCATTTCAATTACAAAGCAGCTAATATGTTTCTCTCCGTCACCAGGGTGACCTCCCCCACGCTATCCGCGTCGATGAGTCCTCCTGGACCCTCGAGACCACCCCCACCCCGCCCGGGAAGGAAATTAACATCCACCTCGACAAGGTCAACAAAATGGAATGGTGGCCTCATGTCGTGACCAGCGCCCCTAAGATCGATGTCACCAAGATCACACCGGAGAATTCCAGCCTGGGGGACCTGGATGGCGAGACTCGCGCCATGGTCGAGAAGATGATGTATGACCAGCGACAGAAGGAGATGGGTGGCCCCAGCAGCGACGAGCAGAAGAAGATGGAGCTTCTGAAGAAGTTCCAGGCCGAGCATCCTGGTAAGTGAATGCGTTGGTGTGGTGTTGGGTCCTGCTCTTGCAAGATTCCATCACACCCAGTTGACCGTGGCTAACGTGCGATATAGAGATGGATTTCTCCAATGCGAAGATGGGCTAAGTCCCACACAACCATCTAGCGATCGATCTTTCCTCTCCGCAAAACTAACTGTCACAGTATGAAGTATGAGATATTGATGTGCACCGGTTGATAGACGACCCTCAATGAATGATGAATTGCATGGTGTCCCCAACACCTTCCCATACCCAGCTCCTCGCTCCATACTGTGTACTGCGTGTATTTGCTATATAGGCCCGATGGGTTGTCTGTCTTCACTTCGATGCCAACTGCCAAGCGATGAATACGAGAATTGCCTAATCTGGACTAGCGTATCCTGACACCGGGGAAGGCGTCGATCATCTTTCTCCCATCCCCCACTACGCCATACCCCTTCGATTAGAATCGGGTGTTACATGCTCCCAAATGGTATACTTGGATTAGACTCACAGGGCGCAGTTCCACCGAGTTGAGCCTCCATGCACGCTACCTGATTCGGGCTTAGAGCCTATTTCGCCTACCGCAAGGTATCGAGGCTTTGGCAGAATCGACATACTATATCTGAACATACTTAATTTCTACACTGTCGAACCGAAAGCGTTCAGCGACTCAGCTTGAGTCTTCAACCGTGGGCAACATGTCATCCAAAAAGAAGACATCGATCCCAGCCTCGCACAGGCCGATGCAAGGACAGAAGTTGGTCTTCCGAGTCCCGAACTACAAATCAAAAACTCTGTCGGAGTGCGGGTCCGGGGAATCCTCAGCCCAGGTCTACCATTCTCGCAGGTCTCATCGGAAATCTCGTGCCGGATGTGTGAACTGTAAACAACGCCGAGTCAAGGTATTCCCCAGGAACATACCAAGCATATGGGTAACTGTTGACGGTGATCACAGTGCGATGAGGCTAAGCCTCATTGTATCCGGTGCCAGAAACACGGTGTCGAATGTGACTATACGAGTAAAGCGGTCCAGCCGCCAAAAACCAACAATAACATCGTCTCGGAGTTCATCAAAACGAACCCCGATTTAATCTCGATTGACTCCTTGGCTTCTTCGGTTTCCCTCATGATGGTCTCTGACAAGCTTAGCGAGTTGCTACGTCCACCTACCTCGGGGAAGCTTCTGCCGAAAGAGCTCACTGATGCGTCGGCGGTGAATCGCACGATCCAAGCCTTGCATCATTTCCATAAAGGTCCAGCATTCTCAGATGAAAGCCCAGATCCGGTGCGGGTCGTGATGGGCAAAATGGTCGGACTTGCCTTCGAAGTAAGCACTTCATCTTTTTTACCCGTAAATCATAATTCACTTAACAACGGGAATCTGCACCTCTAAACAATTACAAGCTCTAATCAATAATTTCAGACACCTTTCCTCATGCATTCCATAATCGGAGCAGCAACCACGCACCTATGCACCCTCCTCCCAGACAATAAAGCCTACCGCGTCGCAGAAGCCTACCACTGGCAACAAACAATAAACCAGTACTCAATGGCCGTCTCAGTCCCCGTTACCCGCGAAAACATGGACAAGCTCTACTCCGCCTGCATGATGATAAGCATGCACTCCTTCCTCCAAGAGACCTTCACCCCGCGGACATCATTCGTCTTCTCCACAGATCCAGCATCTCTAAACTGGCTCCGACTCCAGGGTGGTCTGCGATACCTCCTCCAGCAAGCATCGCACTGGCTGCCGGAAAGCATGTGGTGGACTGTTTTCATGCAGGCGCGAGATCCGAATATAGATTTCGAAGATAAGAGGCCTGGTCGCGTGGGCCTTGATTCTGATTTGGCGGATCTGTGCGGCATTACGGAGGATACGACTGTTGAGTCGTGTCCGTTGCTGTGGCCGCTGCGTATGCTTATGAGTCTTTTGTCGGTTGAGAGGGGGACGGCCAGTTTGCAGAAGTATAATACTTGGATGGGGAGGATCGATAATTCCTTTTATGAGTGTTTGTGTAGGAAAGATACCCCTGCGTTGGTCTTGTTGGCTTGGTGGCTTGGGCTGATGTGCTATGTTGAAGAGTGGTGGGTTGAGATGAGGGTTCGCTCGGAGTGTACTGCAATTTGCATGTTTTTGGAGGACAGCTCTGATTCTCTTGTCTTGAAGATGTTGGAGTTTCCGGCTTCTTGTTGTGGGTATCTGCTGCGGCATGAGCAGGAACGGGCAGAGGTGTTGGAATTGGGTTGAGACGAGAAATCTCGGGCAAGTGCACTAGCGATAATGAACTTAGGTACGAACTACGTATGACTATGTATTCTAACTTTGGAAGGACATAATGAAACATTTGATCTCATAATCACATTGTGGCTAGTTGCTGCGTCTGCCAGAGCGCAGGTATGTCGTAAGAACAGTCCATGTACAGACCAATATTATATATCCAAAAATATCACTCATGCTTTTCAGCAAAGTCCCGATCATGTCATGAACATCCGCTCAATAGGGATGAAAGTCGTGTCGTATGCAATGAACAAAAGAAAACCAAAGCAAGACGCAAGATAAGTAGGAAATAGCAAAAGCAGCCGTGATACATCGAAGTGCCAAAAGAAATATCAAAAGACCTTGGAACAACAATGCCAGATCGTTGGGTTCCAGGTGAAGCAGGTGAGGTATTAAGGCGATGGCTCATAAGCCGAAATCGTAGATTGTGTTCATCACATCATTTTGGAAGAAGGCGAATTACCGACTTTCCCAAGAGACCCGTCTATGGCGACGAATAGACCTATTGTCCTCCTCGGAATAGGTAGGTCCAGTCCGTGAGGTGGCCAAACGGGCCGAAGGAGGAGGGTTGATGACAACCGCCATGGCGGATGAGATAGACATGGACCGGGACCGACTCAGCATTACAGAGTGGCGAGGGGAATAAGGCGGAGGAGGAGTCTCTCTTGTTGCAGTCGAGGTGTTGCCGAAGCTGCTCGGAAAGGATATAGCTGAGGAGCTGTCAGAGGTGACTTCCTCGTCGTAAATATGACGGTCCTTTTCATCGTGTGGGTAGGATAGTGTCTCGGATGAGACTGATGGATCACGCATGTGAGATTCGAGAGTCTTCTCGTGAAGGCTCATGGGACGGGCTGTGTACTCCGGAAGTGGGACTACGCTGGAATAGCCCCCATCCTCCGAGTCAGTGGGCGGTCCGTGCCCATTGACCCCAGCTGGACTCTCTGTGCGCATGAACTGGCCACTGGAGGACAGAGTGAAGCTCCCTGTTTGGACTCCAGTGTGGTTTGGTCTTCGCTCGGCAGTCTCTGGTAATGACTGCTGGGGGGACTTTTCGTCCGCCTCGTCTCGGGCGAAGCACCCACATAAGCCAGCGAAGAAAGACATGATCCAATTTGAATGCTGTGCACTAATTGGCAGCTTGGAAGATAAGACAGATCTTTTACTGGCCGGGGGACAGTGATATCTGAGGTTTTGCAACACAACAACGCCAGAATTACGTCGTCGAGGTCTGGATGTTGAGGCTCAAGAGCTGATAATGGGATAAACCCCACTTGGTTCGAGATAAGCCCCGGACTCAACGCGACAAGCAGACTTGTTTATATGTCTGCAACCAAAGCAGCATGCTTTGAGGTCGAGAGAGTAGGATACCAGAGGGAACCTTGGAATGAAAGAAAGGCCAGGTCAGGGCTGACACCGCGAGGCACCTGCAGGCATCCAAATTCCCGGGAACTCTATTCGGATAAGATAATCATGTGCCTGAGGCACAACATTTGTTCAGCTCTGTTTCCACCAGATTTGTTTGTTACGTAGGAGCAGTGGTGCTTCGCTCTGTGACTAGGACCAGTTGGACTACTCGGCGCATCTAGGAATCCCTCCTAAGACCAAGAAGAGGAAATCACGCCACTTTGAGGCCGATAGACGATAAGCGATAAGACAAAAGACGATAAGACAGGCGGTGGAGAGCATCTGGACTTTGATTGGCGCAAATGACTGAGCCAAAACGGGCACGGGCAGTATTTAGTCATGTGATCTTACCACCCCGCCAATCGCGGTCCGTCTGGATTTTTTTTTGTTTCTCCCCGCCTTCTCCTCGACGATCACTTTGGTGAAAATATTCAATTTCAGACCGCAGCGCCTGCGTCAAAGTTTGCACCATGACTGTCGACCCTAGCATTGAGCAGGTTACTCAAAATGTTGAGCCTAACCATGCCGATGCTTCTCGCTCCCACGACCCGAGCAACAACATGAAACGAACCGATCCCTTCCAATTTGGCTCGCGACACCTCGAGAAGGGCGACGACGTCTTCGAGTTCAACGCCTGGGATCACGTCGAGCCAGACGATGAATTCAAGGCCTTCGCCCAAACCCAATATGCGAAACAACGAGAGACACGGGTGTCGGATTTCGACCGCAGACGATTCAACAATGAACCTGCCAAGTGGTGGGACTTATTCTATAAGAATAACACAGACAACTTCTTCAAGGACCGCAAATGGCTGCGCCAAGAGTTCCCCATTCTCGCGGAGGTGACGCAGAAGGACGCTGGTCCTAAGGTCGTCCTGGAGGTCGGCGCAGGTGCTGGAAACACTGCTTTCCCTTTGCTGGCGAACAACGAAAATGAACACCTGAAGCTGCATGCCTGCGATTTCTCCAAGTATGCCGTCAAAGTCATGCGCGAGAGTGAACAATACAATGAGAAGTACATGACTGCCGATGTCTGGGACGCAGCCCGTGTGCCAAAGGATGACGAGGATTCTCTTCCACCCGGTCTGACCGAAGGCTCGGTCGATGTTGTGATTCTGATCTTCATCTTTTCTGCCTTGGCCCCAGACCAGTGGGACCACGCCATTCGCAATATCTACCGGCTCTTGAAGCCCGGCGGCCGTGTCCTGTTCCGTGACTATGGCCGCGGCGACCTCGCCCAAGTGCGATTCAAGAAGGGTCGTTACATGGCCGAGAACTTTTACATTCGAGGCGATGGCACGCGCGTCTATTTCTTCGAAAAAGACCAGCTTGTTGACATGTGGGGAACCTGGTCCGCTCAAGGTGGCTTGCAAATTCCCCTCGGTTATGATGCCGATGGATCTGCCGAAGAGCCCCAGCCTGCTGAGGAGCAATCTGAAGAAGCTAAGCAATTGGCCAAAGACAATGGAGCCTTTGAGGTGCTTAACATGGGAGTTGACCGACGATTGATTGTCAACCGCGGCACTAAACAGAAGATGTACCGTTGCTGGATGCAGGGCAACTTCCAAAAGCGTGGTGGACCCACCACTGAGACTGTTGCCGACGCTACTTCATGAACGTTGAAAAACTAAGCCGGGATGATCCTTGAAAAACGTCACCAACCCTCCCCACCGTGGGGCCCAATGTCCCTTCCACCATGCCCCAGTCGCAGTGAAATCCGTGTCCCACACTGGCCAGTCATGATTCCAATGTGTCCCTTGCATGGACACCAATGTCATCTTGTCAGTTCCCCGGATTTTCATCACCCTGAGGCTTGGCGCATCAGCTTAAGTGGAAATCCGCGCAGTTTTCGGGCCTTGGTCAACAGACTATGCCGACTACCTCGTATTTGCCAAGGAGTTACGAATATACGATGCCAGACGATGTCAGACGATGCCATAGAAGTGTATATAGAATCAAGCATTTAGACTTGTCAGAGTAAAATCCACGGGTATCTTCCACTCAGGGCGCCAAGCCCCCAATTTCCGGGGGCCATGCAGAGTAGCACTTTTGCTTACCGCTCCAAGCGTTGCAAAACTACCCCTCATTGTACATATCACAGTGATGGGCGACAGTGACGATCCCCATGAACGCCTGCAGCGACCCGGGTGGGGTTCATGACCCCGGGCCCGGTAAATCCGATTTTCTGCGGAGCGGCCCCGAGTCATATCAAACTGATATTTCTTCTCTCACTTTCCGCTTGTACCTGACCAACACTTCCTGTTGTATCACAACACAGCAGGGCAGACATGGTTGCCTCGCCCACAACAAAACAGGCCGCAGTGTCTATTCAGCCAGCTGGCGCTGGACTTGGCGAAGAGAACAACCATGTCAATGAAACCACGTCCTTGTTAGGCCCCAGGCCAGATACGAAAGACGATGACGAGAGCGATGACGAAAAACCTCTCCCAAAGCTCCAGATCCTGCTGCTTTGCTACGCCCGGGCAATCGAGCCCCTGGCCTTTTTCTCCATCTTCCCCTACGTAAGCCAGATGGTCCAGGATAATGGCAATGTCCCCGATTCGGATATTGGGTTCTACAGCGGACTCATTGAGTCGTTGTTTTCTCTCACGCAGGCTATTGTGATGATTTTTTGGGGCCGCGCCGCCGATCGCATCGGGCGGAAGCCAGTGCTCGTCTACTCCCTTGTCGGGGTGACTTTGGCCACTGGCCTTTTCGGAATGGCAAAGACCATCCCGCAGATGATCATGTTCAGATGCGTTGCCGGTGTTTTTGCTGGGACTATCGTTACCATTCGCACGATGGTAGCTGAACACAGTACGCCCAAGACCCAAGCACGGGCGTTTAGCTGGTTTGCTTTTAGCGGCAATTTGGGTATCTTCCTGGGACCTCTGATGGGTGGTGCCCTTGCCAATCCGGCAGGTCAGTACCCCGGTGTGTTTGGGGGTATTTATTTCTTCGAGAAGTATCCCTATGCGCTCTCGAGCCTGGTAGTGGCGGTAGTCGGAGCCACCGCTGCCTTATCGACTGCCCTTTTCGTCGATGAAACACTGAAGAAACCAACTGCAGGCAGCGATGGCGAAGGAGCCGATGTAACAAAGCAAAATGATGATCTCTCAACGTGGGACCTTTTGAAATCACCAGGTGTGGGTATGGTCATCTACACATATGGTCACCTCATGGTCCTCGCCTTTGCTTACACCGCAATCATCCCCGTCTTTTGGTTCACGCCGATCCGCCTCGGCGGGTACGGCTTTACCCCTCTGCAAATTTCATTGATGATGGGTCTGAATGGCGCCTCACAGGCGGTATGGTTGCTTCTGATCTTCCCTCCATTGCAGCGGAGGATCGGCTCAAACGGTGTGATGCGCGTATGCGCTTCTGCCTACCCGGCCTTTTTCCTCTTGTGTCCAATTGGCAATGTTCTCCTACGACAAGGGAGTGAGGCCTCCGTCAAGGTGTTCTGGGTATTTGTTCCCGTGACGCTGGCAATCGGCTGTGGAGTCAGCATGAGTTTCACGGCAATCCAGCTCGCTTTGAACGATATTTCCCCTTCACCAAGAGTCCTTGGTACTCTGAATGCGCTGGCTCTGACAGGTATAAGCGGCTTGAGAGCCTTTGACCCGGCACTCTTCACCAGTCTCTTTGCAATCGGGGCGAGGACACAGTTGGCGGGAGGTTATGCTATTTGGATCCTTTTGGTTCTACTCGCATCTGGCTTGTCCATTGCAGTCAAGTACCTACCAGAACCCAAGGGAGCTCGCAAACGTCACAGCCAGAGTTCCTAAGGAAACTGATAGATCTCAGTCGATGGAAGCAGGAGTTAATTACTCTGTGGGCACCGCAGAGATGACTCGGGCTGGTTGGTACATGTCACATTGCATCACACATCTGGTTGTATGAGCCAGGTACAAAATGAAGCCTAATAGATTGCACACTTCAGATCGACAATTGAACAGAACTTCCACTCTCGAACTGTACGAATGACTGGGTGTGCAATACGCACCTACCTACCATCTGGGCATTACCTGAGTAACCTTGAAATACTAGGTATCTACATCATCAACTTGGAAATCATCAAGGCAAACAATAAATGTCAAAATTACATACACAATAAAAATGTCTATGAACAATCCGTAGCAAGACAGTTGAAGGATTTCTATAGGGATAAGAGGAGAAACGATGGGCGTCTGTACAGCCCAGCGCTCTAAGAATCGAATTGAAAAATTGACAAGGCGAACTCCACCCATGCAAACAGAACAGATATCCACGGGATTAATACTCCCGTGGAAAGAGGTCTATGTGAGTTCGTCGAAAAGAACCACAGCAAGTCATGACCTGCAGCAAGCTGCGAGTGGAAACATCTAAAGGCGTGTTGAAAATTCGAGACCAAGTATTCCAATATATGTGGCCACGAGCAAAAGGTTGAAATGGAGTACAATTCGCAGAAGTATGTTGCGAAATATTTTCAGGTCGTCAAGTTCGGGCATTCGCCCTGGGCCCGCAGGAACGCGCCGGCGAACAAGTCTTGCATGGCATGGTAATGGAAAAAGATACCACCCAGGACAGCGAGGTGCCAGATATTGTGGCTACCGCCCACGTAGTCGAAGAGGCCCGGCTTCCACCGCTCGGGGACCTTGGAGGCATAGATACAAGCACCGACGAAGTAGACTGTGATGCTTTTCACGACTGGTGCGTAGAAATACATTGTCCATGCGAAGCCACGGGTGTAGGATAGCTGCGCAATGGGCGAGAAACCGGTGAGTGCGAGCGTCACGAAGAAACCCACGCGAGCCCACGCCATGTCGTGCCGGTTGAAGGTTGGGTGCCATGGGAGGATGATGCCGCCAATTCCGAGCGACATCGTCAGCAGGATATAAGTCCACCGGGAGAAGGGTTCGCAGTAGAAAGCGGTATATTCGGTGGTGACAATCGAAGCGGCAACCAACATAGAGATGCCAGTATAGTCCACACAAGCGAATCGCTCCATCAATGATTGGGAGGCGATGCTGTTCATGGTGTGCCAGATGGTACTGCAGACCAAACACTTGCATGCAGCAAAGAAGAACACAGCGGCGATAGCAATGTCGGACTTGGTGCTCAGGTGGAAATTGGTGTGAAGTGGATAGAAGTAGAAGGCAATGGCCAAGACGATGACAAGTCCAATCACATGGGACCAGATGTTGAACATCTCATTCGAGTAAGCGAAAACAGAGGAAACGCACTCCACCTTGGAGGTGGTGAATCGGTAGCCCTTGATGATATGCGGGTTGACTCGCCATGGGTGGGGAAGCTCCTCGTAGTTGATCAACCGTTTTTCCTGGGCTAACCGAATGGCTTCTTCGACGGTCTCACGGAGGGTGTCACGAGTGCGACGGGCTCGCTCCATACCCTCGTCGACAATCTCCTTGGCGTGGTTCAACTTCGAGTCTACGGCCTTCCAGCCGTCATCCAGGGTACCGTAGATACCCCGATCATGGATTGCATGCGCCCTGTTCTCGAGTTCGGACAAACAAGACTCCATCAATCGCACTCCGGCTTGTGCCTTTTGCTCCAGAGTTTCCTTTGTTGCCAGGACGTCATTGTATCGGTCCTCGAGGGTATCGACCAGGATCTTCGCTCGCTTCTTGCCACTTCCCATCAACTCGCCGGAAGTGAGTGAGCACTGCTCTCTCACGGCCTCAAGTGCAGCATATCCACGTTTCAGGCTTGCATCGACCTGCACCATGTGGGATTTCCGATACTGCTCGATCCACTCCATACGACGTTCCAGCTCGGCCAGGAAGAGTTCGACCTATATTTCATTAGCCGCTGCTCCGAATAATCCACGTAATTAGGATGTTTCAAAGCGAATACACACCCTGATGAAGACGGCATCTGCATCTTGGTAGTCGCAGGAGAGTTTTCTGGATGCATGAAATGAATGTCTGCGTCGCCGATCCCGGAGACCAGTGTCCTCATCGGGGGTCGCCGTAGCAGAGGCAAATGCCTCGTTCTCGTAAGACTCCACGGTCATTGAAGAAGCGCTACAAGCCATGAGTGTTGTAATACCGTTGTCCTCTAATGCCGTCTAGGGTGAGTCGGCTGCCATCAAGCCCAAGCGAGGGTGGAGCGACCGGGTGAGAAGAGAGCCTTTTAAGGCTGAAGGGCTTAGAAGAAAAACGAGGGGCACATCGACCGTTTATTGGAGGGAAAAAAGAAGAGGGGAATGTAAGAGGCCAAAGGGAGGAAAAAGGGCCAAAACGAAGGCGGGTTCCCCAACACATGCGCGGGACGCCGCCCTGATTGATCCAGATCCCTCCACATTATTTTCTTCTCGGCACTCGGGTTCTTTCTCGCCACTTGATCCTCCAGTGATCTGATCCCTTTATCTCCAACCATGGCTATCAGTGAGATCGTCACCGATGAGTCGCTTTTACCAGTACTGCAGACCAGTGCTGAGACTCTCGTCCAGTGCCAACAGCTGCTCACCATTCTGAACCCCGAAACCTGCCAAGCCGACAAGCTCCAAGAACTCTCATTAGCCGCCTCCAAACAACAGAAAGTGTTGTATGCCCTGCTTGCCCAGCTTCGCGGTCAGAATCGAGATGCCATCTTTCGCGTGCGCGACACCAAGCAAGCAACGGCGGAGGCTCGGCAGGAGATCGACAGGCTACATCTGCAACTCCAGAACTTGTATTACGAGCAGAAGCATCTGACCGGGGAAATTGCTGCATGTGAGGCCTATGAGTGAGTGGCTTTCATTTCCGCCTGTGGGACTTGTTTGAACTAACCTTCCCTCGATAGCCACAAATACCTATCCCTCCCTTTGATACCGGTCGAAGAATTCCTCGAGCTTCACCCCGAACACCGTGAAACCAACGAGCATGACTTGATGATTGCCCGCATCAATCATGAGCACGCCGAACGAGAAAAGCTGGAGCAAGCGCGGCAAGAACTGCTGAAACGCAAGCAAGCTCTGATCGCCGAGAACAAGAAGAGGAAGGATGATCTTGCCAACCTCGACCAAGATCTCGAGAAATTCATTGATGTATGTGCTGCCATGGATTACTTTCCAGCAAAGTCACTAATTCTCCCAGGCTGCCAAACCTATCCAAAAGATTTTCGAGAAGGAATACTAGACATTGCATCGCGTACAGAATGGAAAGCCTATGGGGTTTCCAGTACAGATCGAACCGGCGTTTCTGGACAATATACCCTTGATTTTGTCATTTAAAATAATATTGAGTCTAATGATACTGGCTGGTCCTGTTCAAAGGTTTCATACGTCCGAGCTGCTCGCAAAGTAAACTAGAATTTCACCGCGATATGTATGCAATTAAGACGGAATATCATGTCGCAGACAGTGTTTGCTGGCAAGATAACTACCTAGGTACGTCGATAGTCCAAGTGGGACAAGTTCAAGCTCTACGGAGTATGTATAGTCGTGTCTCAATGCGGGCCTGGTCCCTGACCTCTCCGCCCGGCAACTTTCCCCATATCTCCAACCCGCGACAGGACACCTTGCTCTGGAGCACAAAGCATGTCCTGATTATGACGACCAAAACAGGAGACCAGGGGCCTCCCCAAGACTTGGCCTCTCATGCCGACATCCAACCCAGCGCCAAAAGCGCTCCGCCCCCCGAAACTCCTGCCGCTGTCCAAACGCGGTTCCGAGTGATCGCAGCTTTTTGGGCCGTGATCATATTTTTGGGATTTCCAATATGGTGGAAGACAACGTCGATCTACAGGGCATCCCTTCCCATCGAGGAGATGGTCGATTGGGCTGATGGCAAGGTATGGCCTGGCAATCGCCTCTGGCATGGGTGTGTTGGATGCTAACTACCCCGGCAGGCATGTCGCCCAGTGTTTCCCTTGGACATTCATCTTGCGGCCCCTTCAATGCAGCTTGCCGAGGCTCAGCACCTCCTTCGCACGACACAGCATACTCTCGACGACCTCAACGAGTTCGCAGCCCATCATCTCCGACTCAAGTTGGCCAACGACAGCACGACCAGTTACGGGGAAAGTGACTTGGGTACTGACGTCTCTGGGGAGGTCGCGGACACTGCACTGACTGTTCGGCTTCTGCCTCAGGAGGATCTGGTCGGCCCGCGGTCAGAGCTTCATGCTGCCGCCACCCAGCTGGACGTCTTCTATCCGCCAAACCAAGTCCCGGCCCCTTCCTCTTCGAACTCCCCCATTTCTAAATTCATCGCTGAGGAGCTCCAAGGGCTGTATGGCGAAGAAAAGGCCACTATCGCACACATTTTGTCCGGGCACACGGCTGGGCTTGCCTCAACCTCACCCCAGCTCGCCGAGGACATCAGCCGAAGATTGCGCCGATCCATGAAATATGCCGAGACATACCATCTGTCTTTCTCGCTCTTCACTCCGGGCTCTATGCCTTCGTCGTGGGATATTGAGGCTGCGGTAAAGGAATATGTCTCTCCTCTCTTAAAGGCATTATCGCCCATCAGCGACTTCACCGTGGACACACAAGTGCAGCTATATGCAAACTTTGCTCCTACTGCACCCAAACCTGAGTTTGACGAAGCCGAGGCAGCCTGGACACTCAGGAAGGAAGACCTGAGTGCTTTTGTCAACGCGGCTGAATGGCCACTAAACCCAAGTATCGGGAGCGGTCCTACCATCAACTTCATCCTCTATGTCCCAGAGCCTTCTCAATCACCATTGATCGTAAAGGAAAACCGTGCTTCCAGCTGGATTGTACCGCAATGGGGCGGTGTGTTCCTCTTGAACCCTACCCTTTCCACCGACAAGACCAGCGAGTCCAATCCTGCCCATCTATCTCGGGATGCCTTGGGCCCAGCCTTCATGACCTTCTCTCATCAGCTTCTCACCCTGCTCGGCACCCCCAGTACCCCTGCATCCCTCCCTCTTCGTCTGCAGACATCCATCCGCATCCGTGCAGCAACGCTTCTTCTATCTGCATCGTCCACCATGGGCTCCCTTGCACGCCTGACCGAGTCTCTTCCCTCCATCCCCATCCCAGCGACTGTGGCAACATCTGTATCAACGACGATCTCTCATCTAGGCTCTACCTGCTCGAATCTGCGCGAAGGTCGCTTCGGCGCTGCCCTTGCCAGCGCTCGAGTCGCTGAAACGGAAGCCGAGCGTAGTTTCTTCGAAAAAAGCATGGTGGGTCAGGTTTACTTCCCTGATGAACATAAAGTCGCAGTCTATCTTCCGCTTCTGGGCCCCATTGGTGTTCCTCTGGTGGTTGGGTTGCTCAAGGAGGTCAAGAGGATCATAGCTGGACGCAAAGCAAAGAGGGCCGCGGCATCATGATTCCCATTCTTCTGCGGCATTGGGCCTTAGGAGTTATATACACATATTTTGAAATTCACTTTTTTTAATCAATTTTCCGATTCAATTGCTCATCCTCGGTTATCATTTTTCTGACGGGATTTCTGGCGCTTTCAGAATGAACTTCAGAGGCAGAGCATGTGCAGTATTTAGTTTGAACTAGCATAACAATCAGGTATCTAATCAAACAGGCTATGGCTATTATAATATAAACAGAAGCAAGGATATTTTTGAAACACCGGTAACATGCCATTATAACACCAGTCTGCAGCACATAATCATCTCCAAAATACCAGCCACATCATTAATGGGAAGGGTCCCTGAACGGATTCTCTCTCGAATCCTCATGGGTAGGATAAGGTAACTTATTTGCATCTTGCGGACACCCAATTCCATGGATCAAATCCGGGAAACTAGTGTCTGGTCTCGCAATGTGCCCAGGATACGGCCCAGGGCCTAGTCCCTTATGAGGCTGCGTAAACGCTCCAGGCGGCGAGTAGATCTTGATACTCTCCGTGCTTGGGTGGCGCTGACGAGGCGGTGTAAATGGAGCCGCTGGATTAGGCATAGGCACAGGCGGAACATCTTTGTCTAGGCTTGGATCTGGGCGTGCGTTGCCCCCGAATAAGCTTCTGACTCTGCTGCCCGTGCGGTGTATCACTGAGCGAGTGGAACGACCACCGATAGAAGACCGCTTGGCTCGCGGTGGGCTTCGAAGGAAGTCTGTCCGGTATGATGTGTCGTCTTGAGGAATTGGGTTGGATATACCCACTAGGGCTCCCGAGGAGGATCGTTGGGTCCAGTCCACCCGGGGCTTTGGTTCTTGGATTTGGGTTTCTTGTTTATAGGCGCGGCGTCGGGCACAGAGGGTTATGAGGAGGGCTGCAATTGCGCCGAATATGGCGCCTGGAAAGAAGCCTACTGCGATTGCTCCGGCGGGGTATTCGGGACAGGACCCTGAGAGGTCGGATGAAGTTGTGGTGTTGGCGGATTTTTCGGCGGTTGGCGAGGACACGGGTGTGATGGTTGCTTGGGGTGTTGTTGGCGCTGTGGTCGTTGTTTGAGCTGAAGTTGATAGAGCAGTGGAGGAGCTAGTTGTAGAGGTCGTTGTTGTTGAGGCGTTTGCTGTTGAGGCGGCGGACTTGTCCAAAGCACAAGTGCTGTCGCCCTCACATTTATATCCGAACGGGCAACATTGTTCGCCACATCTGGCGAGGCTATCGCCGAGGCGAGTTGATTTGATGACACTCTCTGGATTGAGGGTGACGTTTTGTAGCTGCATATCGCAAGGGATTGGCGTTATGTAGTCGCAGTTTGCCCCGGCAGGGCAGCAGATGGCAGAGCTGGCATCGTCGAGGCTGATGCAAGTTGAATCCGAGGGACAGCAGAAATCATCTGGAAGTTTCGTATTGCTGCAGCTCACGTATGAGGCTGGACAAGAACCTGAGGATCTTGGGAGGAGACCAAAGTCATCGAATGTGTGTACTGAGGCGTGGCTTAGAGTGGCTAGGCATGCCAGAAGCAACGCCTTGGAAGGCCGACTAAGGATGCCAGAGAGAGATCTCGCCATGCTGCCGGTGCTGATCCAAACAGCGATGAAAATGGGCTAGGGTAATAGGCTGAAGATATAGAGAGAGACTTCAGGTCAAAATTAAGTTGAGCATACGCCACGGGGTGTGTAGAAGGGTTGGAGGGAAGATGGCAGTTGGAGTTTCACCAATGGCCTGGACAAGGGCATTCACTGCAGAATAAATCAAAGTCAGCTCATTCTGCAGCCAAGAAACATCCTCTTTGATGTCTGGCAAACAAAGAGTTGACCCGGCGTATACGCGCCATACTCCCAAAATAGAGCTTGGTTTGTTTCAGGGTCTTCATGATCAAAATAACCAGGGCGCTAACAAAGGCGTTAGCGTATGCCCAAGAGGTTAGGGAGATTGGATAAAGAAAAGATGCAGTCGAGGATGTTGAGCGCTTAAAGGTAAATTGGTGCGATGTGATTGGCCAACAGATCTATGAAGTTGAACAGGCCGAACCCTGGAGGTCTCCCCTGCAGCACTTTAGTGGCATGTTAGGTGTTCCTAGCTCTGATGCTCCACGGGTGTGATCAATTATTCCAAATGGACTCTTATTTCTTTGTCCGTTTTAGTGCTCACTCTCTTACCAGAAGACGGCTTTCACTCCCTTCGGCAGTTTATATACTTCCAAGGTTCTCCCGAAGTCATGCTGTACAACCTTGGAACCATCTGACTTCTATAAATACATATAGATCTTTGGAAGATTGGATGGATATCATGACCTCGGGACTGAGCTGGTGCGCAGTGATCCCAACCTCGGGTCTTTGATAGAGACGGGATGGACGCTGCACCCGTCATTGGGATGTCCAACTAACAACTGCATCACAATGTCTCCCGAGGTCTAAAAACATTCATATTTGCCCTTATCTAGACTTCTTGAGACCAAAAACCATTTTCGGGTCAACCGTAGTATCGGCAAAGCAAACACCCTCTTCTCCCACACCCAAAAGGTCCCAGCAAAGGATCTTCACGTCGAATGGAAGCTCTGCATCATCGCTTGATCTATCCTGCTCAACTTCCGGTATGGGCTTTTGCGTCACTGCAATGATAGTGCTTGTCCCGGCGTAGCGAGCCGGTGACTTGGTCTCATCCGCAGGGGGCTCCTCGCCTGCCCGGTTGGCAAAGACGATGACGACTTTCTTCGGAGAGATTGCCTTTTCATCAATGTCAACCTCGTGCTTCATCTTCGTTTGCAGTAAAGGCCAAAATCGCTGAAGCCAGTAATTGAAAGTGTCCATCTCTGGCTTGGACTTCAGAGCTTCGAGCTCTTCGCGGCTCAACAATGTCAGCCATGCCATGGAGAGAATCACAAGCTGTGATTGCGAGTCAAGGACCCGAGTCGCGAATTCCCATTTGTCAAAAGGTGCTTCGAACTTGTAGGGGTTGATGTCCATGCATATCCCAAATGATGTCGCGACCTGCTTTTCCTGAAAGGGAAGTTCTTTGAATCCTAGCTCCACTTGACCTTCGGCCGCCCATGTCTCGTCGGTGTAATACAGGAAACTCTTGCGATAGTTGTGGATGACTTGGCCCTTCTCATCGACTACCAGAAGGGAATTATAGTACTTGACTTGGTCGGGGGTTTGGGGGTCTTTCTCAATTTCTGGGTACCCCACGCAAACCTTGCATTGTAGGCGCTTGGCTGTTTCGCGCGCCCATGAAGCGGATGGACCGTCACCAGCTGGCTCAAGGTATGGTCTCACTGCATCAAGAGAGGGAAAGTTATAGCCTGACACGAAGTTAGCGAATCTGCATACTCTGAGATATGGTGGGAAATTGAATTCATACCAGTCAGCGCCATTTCTGGCAGTACCAATATGTCTGGCTTGGTCACTTTGCTTGATTTCAACAAGCCATTTGCCCTCTCGATGTTGCCTTGGAGGTCCCCCAACTGAGGGGCTAATTGAAGAGTGGCAATCTTCATCTTCTGGAATCGTGAACTCGAAAAGTTCCTGGTGTGTAGATTACCAACAGATCTCAGTGATTTTGGGTGTAGACTGCGAGCGCCTGGTATCAATGATGTGAATGCTGTCTGGGAGCTGTGTGTTCTGGTCCCAAGGACACAGCGCGCCAACGATAATGCCAGATTGACGGCTAGGTATAGCCAGTGATAGATTTACAGTCAATATGGGATGAATGGTAGGCAGGGATACGTCCGAAGTACTTCCAACGATGGGAAGAAGATGGTCGTGCCCAGTTGATGCCTCAGGGTGGGATCCACCAGATCTACAAAGAGACCCGACATTCTCCCGGCTTAACGGGTTGGAAATGGCTGGTATCAAAAAGTATTCACAGTCATCGAGTTGATCATTATATACCAGATAACTGCTCCCAGACTCATATGCTTCGATGCTTCAGGGCACATGTACACAGAAAACAGATTTGGGACGACATGATTGGCTGATGGGAGGAGAATTATATAAGCAGCGCTAGTCCCAATCGGGCTGCACGTCGGGAGGGAAATTCTTCGACGTTGAAGCTCGGCCATATTGACCCGTCCATTCACAGAGCCGTCGCCATGTTCAGTCGATTCACCCGGCCGCAGAGCGCTTTGCGCGCGGTTTCCTCCTTGTCCGCCGTGAGCCTGACTTTCCCCGTCGCTCCGTACGCCTAGACTGACCGCGTTGTGTCCAGAAACCTACCTCCGCCTTCTCACGCTTCCAGACCCGTTCTTTGCACCGTATCCCCCAATTGCAACACGATGCCTACTACAAGGAGAATGGTGTGCCGGAGTTCCTCTCGCCCGAGGCTTTTGATTTCGCCTGGACTCAATACCAGACCGTGCTTGTTGACAAGCTAAACCTGTTGACACAAGGTAAGCGCGACACTTGTGGCCCTGTGGAACGATTCTTCGGTCCAGCGTGGGTCTCAATCGACATTGCGGTCGATGCTAGACAATTGATGAACCGGTTCTGACATGCGATATCATATAGACACCGTCGACGCGGACTCCAAGCCCGGAGAATTGCTGGTCAAGTACTCTCGGCGTCCGGAGATGGCCTCGGTCTTCAACTATGCCTCAATGGCCCACAACAACCACTTCTTCTTTAACTGTGTGGTCAGTATCAACAATGTCCTCATCAATTGGCCAACCAAGCCTAACTAGCCTCCCCGACACAGTCCCCCACAGCCACCACCATCCCCGAGAAGTTCTCCAAGGACATCATCGACACCTGTTCCTCCGTCGAGTCCCTGAAGATGGATTTCCTCGCCACCGCAAGCTCCATGTTCGGCCCCGGCTTTGTCTGGCTCGCCAAGAACCTCGAGCGTGAAGGCATGATGCACATCTTCTGCACCTACAGCGCCGGCTCGCCCTACCCAGCCGCCCACTCTCGCCGCCAGCCCATCGACATGGCTACCCACACCCCCGAAGCCCAGCTCGGCAACCAGTTCGCCGGTTCCATGGGCGCCCACGCTGAGAACCAGAAGAGCCTCGCACCCGGCGCTCTCGACCTCCAGCCCATTCTCTGCGTCAACACCTGGGAGCACGCTTGGATGATGGACTACGGTATCGCCGGAAAGGACGAATACCTTGAGCGTTGGTGGGATCGGATTAACTGGGATGTGGTCTTCGATAACTACAATGCCGTCAGCTCGATGAAGGGCTCGCGGAAGTCCATCACCCGGAATCGGACCATGGGCATGCTTTGAAGTTGAAAATCATGTTTACTTGTCTGGATAATCTGTATTATATACTACCATGTTTCACTTTTTTTGGTCTCACCTTGTTCATTTTCCCGTGTCTCTTTCCGAGGCTGTATAGCGACCCCAAATCCAATAGATTATCGAATTGTTTATTTTCATGAACTATGCATGGCTAGCAACGATGTAATATACAGATTCATGCAAATTGTGCGCCAAACGCTCTTCTAATGTACAATCCAATCTACAATAGACATCTTACAAGCCCTTGCCCTCAACCTCTCGTATCCGCTTCTCAAAAGCCTCAATCATAACCCCGGCCATCTGGCCCTCAACAGAGCTCATAATAGTAGCATGCATCTGCGAACGGAACTCGAACCGCACCTCGAGATTGACTTTCGTCATCGGTCCACCCTGCGCCTCGGCCGGCGAAAGAGGCACAAGCTCCCACTTCGTAGTGAGGTACTCGAAGAGACCCTCATTACCACCAGGGAAGAACCCACTAAGTCCAGAAGAGCCCTTTCCCTGCTTATCCTGGCCCTCCTTCCCGTATTTGTCCCCGCTCTTCGCCTCGACAGTCAATTTCTCCACATTGCAGTCCACGCGCGACGTGAACGTCTCGCTCAGCGGCCCGTACCCTACTGTCAAGAACGCTTGCGTGGGGTACCCTGTTTCCGGGTCTCGGGCTGTGACAGTCGATGCGGTGAGGAAGGGGAGGAATTGGCTGTAGGATTCAACGGATGCGATCACTTTGTATAGCAGGGCTGGGTTGTAGGGGAGGTTGCGTGTTGCTGTTAGGACGCGGTGGGGGGAGTTGTTGCCATTGCCGTTGGGGAGAAAGGATGAGAGGGATGGAAGGCCAAAGGCTCGACGGGTGGGTTTGTATGCTTTGGAGGGATGCTGGATGCTTGGGCGCTGCGATGTGCTTATCGTTCGGAGTCGGAGTGCTTGTGATGCCTGGTATGCATATTGGCGCGAAGGCGCAGTTGCGCGACTGGCAAGCCGTAGGACTCGTGGGGCTTGCATTGAAGCGGATGCTGTACTGGGGTCTTGAACAGGTTCGAGGGAAACTGGTGTATCAGATACAAAACAGGAAAATTATGTCCGGTTCCGCGGAGCGGGATCTGCGGAGTACACCCGCGCTTTGGCTGGGAACTATAAGAGATGCGACAACATCTTTCGAGACTGAGAATTTGATGGAATTGCTTCCATTCTTCGAAGTTTGTCTATACATTTTTAACGTTTCAAAATTATATGTTCAATTTGTTCTAGCAAACAGCGTCCCAATTATGTTCATGATCTTTCATTATGGTTGCTGTGTCTAATGCTCCGTTGGAGGCTTCATAGGACTGTACCCTGTAAAATCGTAAGGGGTTGCAGGGTTTTCCGAATACCAGACATTGTGATTTGTAGCCATCTCGACCCCTGAGATGCGGCTGTCGTACAAGCGCTATAAGGTTCCAATTAGCTTCAGGTACAGGCGCTGCAGCGGGACTACTCACCCAGTCAAGTTGTGCGGGGCCATCAAGCATGTCTTCAATGACGCCGAGTGAAGTGTATGATGGTGTTTCACCAGCGCTGGGGATGGTTGCATTTTGGGTTGCTGGATACATCGAGAACTGCTCATTCTGCAATGTTGCCTGTGCCAACTGAGATGGGCTGTGACCTATTGAAATCATCAGTATTCTTTCTCAAAACCGTCTCGGAAATCAAATCACCTGTCATTGACTCTAAGCTTTGCCCGCCTGTAGTCAAGTGAGACCGTTGGAGATTGTGGTCCCTCACACGCTTAAGCATGATAGACAAAGCAGATACTGCTCGCTGTGTATCAACTGATTGATGCTGTGATTCCATGAATATGCGAAGGGTGGTTTCCAAAAGGTTAAAGAAATCCGCGCGTTCGTGAGGATCAAGGCGCTCGGAATCACCACGCTCCTCGTCTTGAGATAGACCAAGACAAAGGATCATTGCAGAAAGCAAAAAGTCCGTGTTCTGAAGCGAGTTCAAGAAGTATCGCTCTGCGTATAGTTGGCCACCTGGTTGGGACTCTGCGAAAATCTCCGTATGGTGCCGAAGAGATTCACGGGCAGAGTTCAGACAGACCGATCGTGAATATGCAAATTTCGGATTCGTTTCACCGATGTACCGGCGGTGCAACACAAGACGTGCCTTGTGATATAAAAGCTCCAAGGCAAAACGGCGCATGATCAAGTCTGCAGGATCTACAATGCAATGCGTCATGGATCGAATCTGCAAAAAGGGAGGAACTAAATCATGCGCAGCTTCCAGGCGACGGTCGATTTCCAAGATCTCATCGTAGGACGAGTGTTCCCGGGAGAATGCCAGGTCTGTAATTTGCCCAAAGACCCTCATGATGTGGGCCTTGGCTCGAGTGTATGAGCAATCCGTTCGTTCGTCTTTTGGTCTTTCAGATGGTAGTTTGACGGAGGTTTCGTCAAAGTCGGCATCCAGCAGGTTAGATGGCAGCTCGGTATCGAATTGCCACGTCTGAATCGTTCTAGGGACGCCGATTTGGAACGAAATCAATGTGTCAAGTTGAGTGAGTAATGCCCAAACACGTCGACGCATTTCTCCCTCAAAAGCTGAGAGCATTGAGTAATGGCTCGAGTCGCGATGGTAGCCCATACGCATAGCCAACCTAATGGTTATCCCGACCAAATATGATACACCAATTTGTGCATCCTGGCTTCGGTAGAACTCAGTCAGAGAATAGAACAGCAGCGCGTCTACTTTGTGACGCCCTGGTGTAATGTAGTTTGCTTGGATAAGACATTCTGCGGATCTCCTCTGGAACATGGACCATAGAGTCATAGGATTCGCCATATCAGGAGGCAAGGGCTCTGCACTTCGGTGGTATATAGAAACAGACAGAGCCAGGACTGAATATAGCAGAGAAATCCAGGTGAAGGATTTCTCGATTGGTTGGAGCCAAAACTGCTCATATTCTTTTTGAAACGTCGGAATATGGATTGCGACTACCGTATTGTCAATATATGATCCCGAATCTGGGTTGCTCTGTAAAAGAATGGAGACTCACTGCGTGCTGGCTCAGACGTCTTGAGGAAGCGTGAAACGAGACGATCGGCTATCGACCGTCGCGGGATGTCTAAAAGCACTTCTTCCTTGGTCACTGGCCTTCGATTGCCAAGGAGCAAAAATGGGGACGAGTTTTCTGGGCTGTCGAATTCAATATCCTCATCTTCAGACATCCTTTGGTTTTCATCAAGGTATTCTTTCACGCCATTTATCTTTTGATATAATTGTCAGCACAGCGGTATCACAAACCAGAATTAGGAACAAACCTCTTCCAGAATAGCGCGCCAGTTGGCGCTGTCGATATAACTGGTCCCTTCGTTCTTCACCACAAGGGTACCCGCTTCTACGGGAGCCGACTCGGTATTAGGGTCACAACTCCCTGGAGAGGGCGTTGCGTATGCAGCATTGTTCTCTGATTGCGCATTCGCAAATTCAGTGTCCAAGTCAGGTCGCTGGTTCTGAGCCAGTGACATGACCAGGTTTTCCAAGTAGTGCAAGCGATCCTGGACAAGCGTTGGGCTCGAGCGCCCATGCTGGGCTTTGCCTCTTGGACCGCGACCAACATATGTGCATGAGGCTGCCTCGCCTCGCCTCTTGCAATTGCTACAAGGGTGGTTGCGACAGCATTTGAGCCTGCATGCTGTCAATGATCATGACCCGCAATGGTGGATCGAAAACGTCCCCGGGATTGGCTTACTTGCGATATCTGCACGCTGTGCACGAAAATTGCACCCGCGTCCGCTTCTTGGGGATCTCCGCAGCGGGGTTCAGGGTCTCACCCATTGTGTTTTGAGATGAGCGGCGAATAACGAGAACAGTCTAAAATTGAGGGCTTTGGGTAAAATGCAGGGTAAGGCGCGCCCAGGCGGATCGCCCCGCATGCGTTTCGGGTTGTGCAAGTGCTTACTTTCGCTAGTTTTTCGACCTGCTGGACTTCGTGTGCAATTTTTTATCACTGGACATGCTCTTTAGTCTATTTCGGCCTTCATGGCTACCCCTTCAGGACCGATGATTTGCACCTTAGTTTCTGCGCCTTCGTCAAGCACAATGCGGTATTCGTCGCCGGCATACAACGGACTCGTTGCTCGATAGGAGATGCGTCGGGGAACAACTACGCTACGATCTGTGGCATGTTGACTTTTAACGTCACGCCAAAGATCGAGGATCGAAATCAAGTTCAACGGGCCATGTACGACCACATCCCTGTGCCCTTCTACATCCCTGGCCCAGGGCAACGAATAATGAATCTTGTGGGGATTGAACGTCAAGGCAGAGAATCGGAACAAGGTCACAGGAGTCTGCACAAGAGTGCGTGTATGGGTATTCGCCTCTGTCGAGATGTCGGCCGAGGCAGGATTTGGGGTTGCCAGGTGTGACGTTGACTGGGGAAGAGCAGCGCTGGGCGCAGACGCAGATGGGATAGGCAGTGCCTTGCGGAACACCCAGTTTCTGCACAATGTCAGTATCTTGATCTGCAATATTCCAATGATGAATCAGACCGTCGGTCCACGATTGACACGCCATGGTCGTTGGCGAATTCCTTCTCAACCCCAACAACAATCATATCTTCCCCTGTCTTCTTCACTACTTTTGCTTCGGCACTCAACACCCGTGTTGTCTCTTGAACGTGCTGTCCCACGCGCAATAGATTAGGTTTCCCATCTGCACCCCGAGGCCACAGCACCTCGCCCCCTGCCCACATGCGGCGTGTAAAAGGCGTCGCTGGGTTATATGAGGCGTCCGTTCCATCCGCGCCTAGTTCGCTTTCCATAAATGCAGGAGTAAAATACGCCAGGTGGTAACCCGGCGGCACTGGCGTTGCAGGTTGCGGGGGCGAGCCATTGGATAGTGAGGGCATGCCGGGGAAGAGACTCGGTCGATCGAGGGTGAGTGAGAGGAGCTGGAGCTGGTTCGCATCTATCGTTTGAGTGCGAATCTGCGGCCCTAAGGATTGGAAGCGCGACAAGAATGACGCAGCTACCGAAGTAGCGTCCGTGCGAAGATACCGAGTCGTTGCGAAGCGCCGAATGGCGCCTTGCTGGTAGGCCAGCTTGCGTGGGCGAATTTGCGCTGTCAATGACATTGAGTGCAGCGTGTTTCTCAATTTCACAGGTCTTTGGGAATGTGAAGCAGTCTCCAATTTATATGCGGGGAAGCCGATCGGCACCCGAGTCGGCTTTATGCCGGGCTCTCCTGGCATAGATGAGTATTACAGTGTAGGCTATTTGCTATTTGGCGGTTTTAGATATTTATGAGCAAATATATGGCTGTTCGTTCTCTCAACTAGGAATTAAGCCTTGAGATCATCATGGATCTCCAGCGGCTTTAAGCAGAGTTATGCCTGCATACTATGTAGCTATCCACAGACCTAAATTTATGATTTAGCGCGTTGTTGAGTACTTGGAAAGATAGACCAGTGCTTCACTTTGTACTATTCCAGTCAAGCTCACAATTTGTGTCAACTTGGAATCATTTCAACTCTGCAAAGCGCCCGGAACCCCGGTGTTGATTTCAAAGCACTCTCTTACACCTGTTACGCCATAGGACACTGCCCAGACGCACTATAGAATTGCGTAATGTACCTAGTTTGGAGAGCTGATTAATCGCAAAGAGCTGGAAGTACCTAGTGGCTTCCCAAGGTCAATCACAGCTCTTCCACCGCGGTCTTTACGGACTTTACGCACGAAAGCCTCGATCGTCACGGAAGTACCTAGTAGAGCATCCGTTCCCCATGTCGATGATGTTAACTCCGTTCCGAATAAGATGGATATAAATATCCAGAGATATTCCTGATCCATGTCAGTTTCTACTACAGAATCACTTTCTCATCTACCACCGATTTCCACTTTCAACATGTCCAACATCAAACTCATTTGGGGCGGAGCCAGCATCAGTGACAAGACCTCGTTCCCTAGCCCTGAGGCTATCAACGAATTCTTTGATGTCTTGCAAGCCAAAGGTGTTAACACCATCGATACAGCCAGAATATACACAGGCTCAGAGGAGCGGCTAGGCACTGTTCATGCTGAGTCTCGTTTCGCTATCGACTCCAAGTACCCTGGCGCATTTTCGCCGGTAGCGTCCACCCCAGAGTCTCTTGTATCCAACCTGAAAGAAACACTGGAACTTCTTCAGACAAAACAGGTAGGTTTCAAACACCTAGGTATTCAAAGTGAAGAACTTCGTGTCTAATTATGCCTATAGCTCGATATCTACTATATCCATGCTCCGGATCGCAGAAGCTCCCTTGAAGATCTACTAGCTGCTCTCAACGCCGAGTACCAAACCGGCAAATTCAAGCGCTTTGGACTCTCAAATTTCCTAGCCGAAGAGGTGGAGGAAGTCATTCGCATTAGCCGCGACAATAACTACATCCTACCCACCGTCTATCAAGGCAACTACTCCGCCATCGCCCGCCGAGGAGAAGACGAGATCTTCCCAACCTTGCGCAAGCACAATATCGCATTCTATGCCTACTCGCCTATCGGAGGAGGCTTCCTCACCAAGGATGTCGACCAATTGGTCGCCGGAGGGAAAGGTCGATGGGACGCGAATACACCGATCGGCGGGCTATATAACCAGCTCTATAACAAGCCACGCATGCTGGAGGGCCTGAAGCTGTGGGCGGATATTGCAAAGAAGGCTGGGATTCCTAAGGCCGAACTTGCATATCGGTGGGCGGCTCACAATTCTGCTTTGAAGTCTGAGTTTGGGGATGGGTTGATTTTCGGCTCGCGTAACCTTGAGCAGCTTAAGCAGACGCTTGATGGTCTTGAAAAGGGACCTTTGAGTGCGGAGATTGCGGCGCAGATCGATGAGGTGTGGAAGCATGTGGAAGCTGATGCACCCTTGGACAACTTGAATTCTTCTACCAAGTTGTGAACTCGGGGTATGGCGATATACTGGGTGATGTCTAGGATGTTTCTTTCTAGTGTTGATTTGCGGACTTCATAGGTGGTCTTGATTTTATGAATAATATTGTGCTAAAACATTTGCTCAAGGACTGTGTGGGTATCTAGATGTAGAGAGTACCTAAGTTGTAAGAACAAGAGGTAGATACTTGATGTAATAATAACGAAGTGCTAAAATGTGACAAAAAAGCGCCGGCCAGGATTGAAACATGCTAGGCTGATCAAAGTCGAACCTGTCCACCATTCAGCCGTTCCCAGTCCCTTGACCCAAAGGGCACATAGGTATTGCCTTGGAGCCAGTATAGTCGATCTTTCTTCGAGACCAGAGATGGATCGACGCCCTCGGTGCGAAGAGTGTGCTTCTGCTGCTTGTTGTTTCCCGTCGACTCCATCTCATGCGTGACTCGCAAGAACAAAGGAGCCGCAAACCGGGGTAGGTTCTTAAGGGTGTGGGCAGCTAGATTGTCGAGAACTTGGCGCGATGGCTCAAGCGCAGGGTCGGAGAGGCCACCACTCGCCACTTGCTGGTTGAAGACGATGGCTGCACAGCCGGCGCGACCATCGTGATTTGGAAGGGTAACGCCGTAGACGTTTGCTTCGTGGACTTCGGAATGAGCACCGAGAACTTCGGAGACTTCGCTGGTAGATACATTCTCACTCTTCCAGCGGAAAGTATCACCCAGCCGATCCGAGAAGAACCAGCGGCCCTCTTTATCCCAGCGGACCATGTCACCGGTCCTGAAATAGGCGTCACCCTTCTTCATCACATCGCGGATGATCTTGCTCTCTGTGGCCTTCTTGTTCCCAAAGTAGCCTTGGAATTTGGCCGAAGGGTCTGCTGCGTCAATCAAAAATAGCAATTCACCAGGGTCACCGCGAGGAGTCTTTTTGCAAAGACCGGTCTTTGGGTCGCGCCAGGGCTCCTGGGTCTCGAAATCGACGTCTACAATCGCAGTTCCCCGTCCGAAGATGATGTTTCCTAATGCGCCATTCCGTCCAATGGCGCCTGCGGAGAACTCGTTGGATGAAAGGTTCCAGGAGCCCGTTGTGCCTTCGGTGGCAGCATAGAACTCAGCGACAGTAGGGATGTTGAACCGTTCCTTGAAGCGATTCCATATATCGGGGCGCAGCCCGTTACCGAAAGCCAGGCGGATCTTGTGCTTTTTGTCAAGATCCTCGCCAGTGGCGGGGTCAAACTCGGGTGAGACACCCAAGAGGTATCGGAGGGTTTCACCAACATATTGGATGATGGTTGCGTCGTTCTCGCGAGCTTCCTTGATGAAATTGCGCGCTGAGAATCTGCGGCCAATGATCAAGGTTGATCCATTCGCCAGACAAGTCAAGAAGCCAAGTACCGAAGCAGAGCTATGGTAGAGAGGCATGCACTGGTGGAAGATCAGTTTGAGTGTCACAGCCCATGTCGCACAAAAAGCTTACCGTGAAGAATCTGTCTGAAGGGGTGATGCTCATCCAGTCCCCGAAGAATAGACTACCCGCCCAACATTTCTTCCAACTAACAATGGCAGGTTTGGGAAGCCCAGTAGTGCCGCTGGTGTAGATCAAGATGGCCATGTCACGGGGAACCAAGCCACTACGCACCTCGTCATCCTCACGGACAGGTTCCATTCCCAAAATCTGTGCCTCGACTTCCGGGGTGTGGAACACGATTTCAACCGGTCCCTTGCCCTCGCGGAAATCCGGCGATGTCAAAATCTTCTCTTGCTCCTCTGGGAAGCAGTGGCGCACATCTTCGTCAACTACCAAAAGTCTGGCAGTAGAGGTTCGTACTGAATGGGTCAGCGGTTTTCCCGCCAGGTTATAGTTGATGAAAGCCGGCACTGCTCCGATGCTCCAAAGTCCAAGCACCATGAAGATGAATGTGGAGGAATTCATGAAGTCCATCGCCACGATTTCCTTGCGCTTGATACCATGTATCTTCTTGAACCAGGCTCCATAGCGAAGTGCCATAATGTATGCATCGTGGAAAGTTGTGGTTTGGCCATTATACACGACGAAGGGGCGATCGGCGGTTTTGGGGTCAAGTGCCTGGGCTTCCAGTTTGTAGAAGAGATTCAGGCGATCACCACGCTCTGCGAAGTGGGATTTCATAGTCATCTTTAACAGCCCCTTGATGAGACTCATATCGTATGATAAAGACCATTTTGCGTTGAGGTAGGCAAGTGAGGTGGCCGCTGCTGGGAGCGCAATGCTCAAGGGGATATCTGAGTAAAGAGAAGATCTGGTTAATCAAACTGTCCTTCCACACGCCTCGTCGTAGAGGCATGCCTTACCTTGAAATGCTGACAGTGGCATTCTGCAGGAATGTGCAGGCAATGCAATACTATCGAGTCTATGTATCGGGGTGAAAGTCGGAAGGAAAGGGATTCAAGGCGAATTGTCGGAGCAAATCCACAGCCGAACCCAAAAAAGAGGAAATACTAAAGGAAAAGAAGGACAATAGCTCAGGAATGAATCAGATGAGATTGAAACCCAGTGGGGGGAAATGCCTCGGCACGGAGAAGCCGATCTCATTGCATCACTGTAGCTGCCAACGTCTTGGCGCTGTGCCTGGGCACCCTGTAGGCTGCTATGGAGTACTTGAGCTTCACGTGTATCTTCGCTATACACCGTCTGTTTCAGCTTCTTCACATGAGCTTCAACTCATATCTATTTTCAGTCTGAATCATTAGCTCGAGCTTATAGGTGGGTCATAGCGAACTCCAAATTTGAGCGAAGCCAGCGTTCGTACTCCGTATATGCAACATCACTGCTAGAAACAGGTTGTCCTATATCATCTCCTCACAAGCTTCTTGACCACAGGTACATCCTCGTAGCCTTCCTCCATGAAGTCCCGTAACGCATTCAATCCCTGCTCCAAAATCTCGGTCTCATTAACATACCCAATGCGGACATACCCCTTGAAGTCTTCTCCGCCACCAAAGCAGAGACTGCCTGGAACGAGCATTACACCGGTGCGTTCCTGGAGCATCTCGCAAAAGGCAACATCGTCCACCGGCTTCCCCATCTTATTGAACCGAACAAACGCAGTGGTGCCGGCTTGAGGTTTGACCCAATCGCAAGCCCACCGGTGAGATTCAATGAATTGCTCCAACATTGCAAGGTTGGCCCGGGCTAAATCGATGTTGCGCTTCAAAAGATTGTGGATGCAATCCGGCGCCAGTGCAAAACTGGCGATTGAGTCGTCAATCTGACCAACTGAGATAGTAGTGTAATCGCGCGCATTAGCAAGAGCCTCGACAATGGCCTTTTCGCGCGATGCAACCCATCCAACGCGCAGACCTGCTAGGCTATAGGCCTTGGAGATAGATCCGGTTGCCACGGTATGCTCATAGCCCAGCGAAAGGATGGTCGGTGGGAATTTTGGGTCTGCCGGGCCGATGCCATGGAAGATTGGACGATAGACCTCATCAGAGTGGATGATGATAGACTTCTCGCGGGCGATGCCCACCAATTTCTCCAGGGTATCGCGAGGAATGATCGCTCCGGTGGGGTTTTGCGGGTTACTACGAAGCCATTGAAATTAGTGACTGCATAGGGCAATTCCAACGGGGTATGAGATACTTTATGATAATCATCTTCGTATTGGGTCGGATAAGACTTTGCAGCTCGTCCAGATCCAACTGCCACCCATCGCTCTCCTTGGACTTCCACAGGCTGACTTCAGCTCCGAGTGATTCTGGAATAGAATATAACTGCTGGTATGTTGGGTAGTGGCAGATGACGTGGTCCCCGGGTCCAATCAGCGTATATAGCAGCAAGAAGTTCGCTTGAATTGCACCGGCGGTTATCAGAATGTTCTCTTTTGGGAGCACTACGGGCGCTCTGGCCGAGTATAGATTGGACAGGGTGGTTCGCAGCTTATCGGATCCCCGAATTGCGCCGTACGTGAGTTTGGTGGATTGAAGCTGGGTCAAGGGATTGGACTCTTTATCGTCGGAGATTGCACAGAGGTCATCGACGGAGATTGATGCGCAGCAGGTCTCGGCAATATTGTACTTCGCAGTGGTCTCATACTTGTCCATCCACTGGTTTTGGTTAGCAATGGCCAGAGTGGTGCGGGGGAAGGGCAATACCTGCTCCACCGCGAAGGTGTCAATCTTCACCATGGTGATGATGTCCGGAATTACCGAGAAATTTGTGTTTTGTCAAGGTTTTCCGGACGGTCACAGTTTACCTGGGTAGCGGTCGTCGGCGTTCATGACTGAAGGTAATTTTGGCACCTTGTGCTGGTATCACGTGGTTCCCCGCATCGTGAAAGTGTACGGAGTACAGCATAGGGGAGATTATGTTGTAGAATGTAGTTGGAGAAAGCTCCCGAGGTCAGGTTGGAGAGATCATGGTTTCTGGGCTTAATATTCCCAAGATTGCAGATCTCAATAAGTTGTATTGGTATGGAGTAGGTGTGTGACCTGGCAGCGGGTTCCTGGCGCCCATGCAGCCCCCAGCCTCTCTTCTCCGCCCGCGTCATCGGGGGCCAATCTCACCTCTCCACACCTGGTTCTGTCTCTCCCCAACCCTTTGGCCTCATCTGTTGACCCTCTACATTGGGTTGAATCAAACATCTCCGATCTGGCCTTTGGATCCAAGTCATTGACGGATTCATCTCCCTTCTCATCGGCTGCTGGCTCGCTGAGTACCAGGACAGGCCGCCGCCGCCATCCGTCCTGCAAGATGCGCTTGACAGACACTGTGTCGCTGTCACTACTCACATTAGCACCTCTCATAGGCTACGCTTCAGCATGGGGAAACGAGTTCTCAGATATCAGCCTTGCTACGCGGTCCCCGTCCCTTTTCGATGACCGCCCGCCCGGATGTCCCGAATGCCCAGCTTGCTTCAACTGCCAGCTGGATAACTACAACTGCACCCATTTTGCGGAATGCAACAATTACAATGGAAAATGCTCTTGTCCTCCTGGGTTTGGAGGTGATGATTGCTCGGTCCCTTTGTGTGGCTCGCTGGCCGACGACCTCAACCGACCGCAGCGTGATTCCGATACCTGCAAATGCAAGGATGGCTGGAAGGGCATCAACTGCAACGTCTGCGAAACGAATGACGCCTGCAATGCCATGATGCCCGAAGGTGACGGAGGTGTGTGCCACAAGCAAGGTGTTACCATCAAGGAGAACTTCCAAATGTGTGATGTGACCAACCGGGCAATTCTCAAGCAGCTTGATGGGCGCAAACCTCAAGTCACCTTCTCGTGCGAAGCCGAAGACGACACCTGTAGCTTCCAATTCTGGGTGGACCAGAAGGAATCTTTCTACTGCGGCTTGGACACTTGCGAACGAAGCTGGGAAACGGATTATGAATCCAACTCGACACACTACAAGTGTGAACACTTGCAGTGTAGCTGCATCCCCGGTCGTTTCCTGTGCGGTGAGAACGGGTCTATTGATCTGAGCGATTTCCTTGATCAGGCGATCAAGGGCCCAGCTACCTTCGACACCAAAGCGACTCTGGAAGGCACAAAGAGCGTCTTCTCGGAACCTCAAATGAATGGTCTGATTGCTGGAGTCTTTGGCGATCCCAGCATTTTCTTGTCATGCGACTCAGGAGAGTGCGTGTACAAGACTGACGAGCCTGGCTACGAGCGCCCCGTTAAGAAAATCAACACGCCACTCATTGCCGGCGTGATTGCGGGAAGCTCGCTGTTTGTGGTTGCAGTCATTTTGCTTGTGTGGTATCTGTCCCGTCGTTCGGCACGCCGTGGATATGTTCGGCTCTCTCTCTCCGACGACTCAGACGACGAGGCTGCCAAACTCTTGGCGGATTATCGTCCCGCGGCGTTGTTCTGGGATAATGTGTCTTATACCCTGAACGGAAAAGAGATTCTCTCCGGCATCCAAGGTGCATCAACCCCAGGTCAGATCACAGCCATTATGGGCGCTTCCGGGGCTGGTAAAACTTCATTCCTCGATATTCTAGCTCGCAAGAACAAGCGAGGCACAGTGAATGGAGAGTTCTATGTTAATGGCGAGCAAATCAGCGACAATGACTTCAAGTCCATGATTGGCTTCGTGGATCAAGAAGATACAATGCTTGCGACTCTGACCGTTCATGAAACCATCCTGACAAGCGCCCTTCTCAGACTACCTCGAGACATGAGTCGTGCAGCCAAAGAGCAAAGGGTTTTGGAAGTCGAGAAGCAGCTGGGAATTTATCATATCAAAGATCAGCTGGTTGGCTCGGAAGAAGGCAGCGGTCGTGGTATCTCTGGAGGAGAAAAGCGCCGGGTAGGAATTGCCTGCGAGCTGGTCACCAGTCCCAGTATACTGTTCTTGGATGAACCTACCAGTGGGTTGGACGCCTATAATGCGTTCAACGTGGTCGAATGTCTGGTCACACTCGCCAAAACCTACAACAGGACTGTCATCTTCACCATCCACCAACCACGCTCGAACATTGTCGCGCTCTTTGACCGGCTGATTTTGCTTGCCGAGGGACGTACCGTCTACTCCGGTCCCTTCTCATCTTGCCAACAGTATTTCGACAACATTGGCTACTCCTGCCCCCCAGGTTTCAACATTGCGGATTATCTCGTCGATCTTACAATGCACGCTGGTGCGGCACATACCTCTTTTGCGGATGAAGTCGCATCATCTGTGGATGGACGTTCTGGCCCATTTAAGACTGCTTCAAGCAGTCTCAGAGCTGTTAAATCAGTCGCCAGTGCATCAAACTACAGCATGGAAGACAATTCAAGCGGCGCAGAGGCGACCCGGCGACCCAAGAGCAAACGACGGGTATCTTTAAAGCAACAGCAAGACCGCCAACTGTATTCGCGAAAGCAACAAATCGATCGCCCAGTAACACCGAAGACAGACGACGAGAGTGCTACCTTGGATGTCGCTGAAAACCAGCAACAGTGGCTCCGGCTGTCTCGTCAAGGGGGCAACGTCCCTCCCCAAATTCTTGATGACCCTGACCAGCTTCCCCCTCCGGCACCCGGTACAAGTGACCTTGACATCCTGATTGCCAGCTATGCGGACTCTGATGTCTGCAACTCTGTGCACGAAGAGATTGTGGCTGCTGTCCATAGCGCCCAAGCAGCGAACGGTTCACCAAACGCTGCGTTGTTGTCTGATACCACAGCGCAGTCCAAGGGCTTTGCGCGAGTGGGTCTGTTACGCCAATTCATCATCTTGTCCCAGCGAACATGGCGTAATCTGTATCGGAACCCGATGCTCATGCTCACCCATTATGCCATCGCCATCCTCCTTGCCGTTCTATCTGGATATCTGTTCTATGGTCTCACTGACGATATCAGTGGTTTCCAGAACCGCCTGGGACTCTTCTTCTTTGTGCTGGCTCTCTTCGGTTTCAGTACCCTGACCAGCCTTAATGTGTTCTCCTCTGAGCGTCTGCTCTTCGTTCGCGAGCGCGCCAATGGCTACTACCACCCAGTCACATACTTTGCGTCAAAGGTGGTCTTCGATATTGTCCCTCTGAGATTGATTCCTCCAATCATCATGGGTATCATCGTTTACCCCATGACAGGCCTGATCCCCGCGTGGCCCGAGTTCCTCCGCTTCTTGCTGGTTTTGGTTCTCTTCAATCTGGCGGCTGCCGGCATTTGCTTGTTCATCGGGATCATCTTCCGCGATGGTGGGGTTGCCAACCTCATTGGTAGTCTAGTTATGCTTTTCAGCTTGCTTTTCGCCGGTCTGTTGCTCAACCACGATGCGATCCCTAAGTCGGCATTGTGGCTGCAATCTGTGAGTGATCCTTTTACCTGACTATGCTATACATGTACTAACAACTCTTGACAGCTGTCTATCTTCCACTATGGATTTGAAGCATTGATTGTCAACGAAGTGACCTACCTTACCCTGATTGATCACAAGTATGGTCTGGACATCGAGGTGCCTGGTGCCTCGATCTTGAGCGCTTTTGGTTTCAACACCCTGGCCTATTGGAACGACGTGATTGGACTTGCTGTAATCTCTGCTGCGTTCATTCTCATTGCATACAGTGCCATGCACTTCCTACTCATCGAGAAGCGATGAGCCTGTTACTTCGAATAATTACTAGTACTATATCGTTGAGAGCGCTCATTATTCTTCTGGCATTATTTGATTTGATTCGATCTCTGGTATAATAAGTAATAAGATGTAGCATCTCAGGTTTCTTAAATATATATGGATGACTTAGATCTCACCATATTCTGTGCTCCGTATGCTTCGTATCTCGTAGCCAATGGCCCAAAGCCCAAATTTGAGTAGATTTTGACGTCCCCGACGTCATTCCAACTGCGACACAACTCAAACTGCGCTTGTTTGTTTGATATACCTCGATAGTATCAAAATGCAGCTTACCCAGCTACAGAGTACTGTATGTAGTTGTCTCACTGAGTATCCCCGTTTGCGGGATCCTTGGACCACGCTAAGTCCCACCGCCCGTCCGGGCATCGGGCGCAGTTCCCAAATTCGCTAATCGAACTTCAACTTCGGTCCACTCCCCTCTGTGTATTTTGTGTTCGCAAATTCCCCTACTCCACTCCTCCTGAGTCCCTCAGCTTCTTATTTGTGAGTTCTGACCCCGCGAAAGGGCTCTGTGCGATTCCTCCGCCTTCCTTACCCCCACAGACATCTCCAATTCCGGCTTCCGTACCGGAACCTCATTTGGTCGCGCACTGAGCTCATACGTTCCCTTCCCAGCAATTGAATCCTCTTGACGCAAGTCAAACTCGCGCCCATGATGTCCGGCGAAGCATGGCTTTACCTGTTGTCGGTGTTGATCAACGCCGTCAACCTTTTCCTTCAGGTGTTCTTCACGATTATGTACAGCGATCTTGAGTGGTGAGTCCTCCCAGCCCCCTCCTGGAGTTAGAGCACTTTCCTCTGGGTTGATCGAGACTGGTATGGATACATGCTGACACTGAGCCTTCTGTAGTGACTACATCAACCCCATCGATCTTTGCAACCGTCTCAACGCCTACATCATTCCCGAAGCCGCCGTCCACGCCTTCCTGACCTTCCTCTTCCTGATCAACGGGTACTGGCTCGCCATCGTGCTGAACCTGCCTCTCGTCCTGTTCAACGCCAAGAAGTATGTCTTGAAGCTCCCCGAGTCGCATATTCTCAGCACGGAACTAACCGCATCTCCCAAATTTCAGGATCTACGATAACCAGCACCTTCTGGATGCGACCGAGATCTTCCGCAAGCTGAACGTCCACAAGAAGGTCGGTTTAGTCCCAGATTCCGCCATCCGTAAGACTATCACTGACTTGAATTCGCCACTCTAGGAATCCTTCATCAAGCTTGGTTTCCACCTCCTGATGTTCTTCTTCTACCTCTACGGCATGATCGTTGCTCTCATCCGTGATGAGGGAAACTGACTTCGGGATAAGACCGATTATGCGATGCGCCATGGTCGTCCCGGCTAGGTCAAGGAGCTATCTTTCGAGTGACTTTTGCGATGGGCTGTTGATTCTGGGTTTCGCTAAACTTCAACCTCCATCTTCTGCCCAATCTTTGCTCGAAATTACAGCTCCGAGATAGCTGTGAGACCATATAATGCGGTATATCAACGTGGTCCTTGCTACTTTGGGCCGCCATGACTAGGGATGAGCAACGAATTCTTTCAGTCTTGATTTAGATTTGCTGTTACGGGTGCAATGATGAGAACCGATAGAGATCTTGAGGGTGTCTCAAGTCAAAGGTGGATGTGGCTCCAATAGGTGTGCTTGTTCTTTGATATTGTTTGATTTGATCTTTCTTCTGTGTTAATCTTGCTGTGTTTTGCGGCCTGTGGTTTTGTATATACCTCCCAAGCGGTTAGCAATGAAGAGCGTACGATACCCTAGTATCTCACACATGACTTGGTTTCTTGAAGTACAATACATCTCTCCTTGACCTCTTCTCTTCTGAACATCGACCTTGACAACATTGTTGTTCGAGTAGTTGGCGACTGCAGCGTGAAGCTTTGTCCAGCTCACGAATTCCGCACCACCGAGGACCCTGAAGTCAATGATAACTCGATTCAAGAACTACCAGATCTAGTCCAACTTATATATGCGAGGACTCCATCGTATCCACCATGTTTGCACTGTTTCATATCGCAGAAGCTTGGCTGCAACTGTTCCGCGGGCTTCACCTTGGGAGCCTCCCGCCAACCGTAAAATTCCCCCATCCTTCACTTAGCAGACCAATTCCACCTTCTTGTCCCAAAGAGGATTTGAAGATCAAGCCTCTTCGCACTTGAACATATTCGCCATGTCTGGTTTATTGGGAGCTGGATATGACTCCAGTGACGATGAAGCTTCGGCTGTGCCCAAGCCCTCCGTAACGACCGCAACCCAGGTCGTTGCTGCGCCAGAAGTCAATACAGAGGTTTGGTCCCCCATACTCACATTCTATTCCGATCTCCAGCCGGTCTTTATATTTTCGCCGTGATGAGCAGATAAGACTAACGACCTTACAGGACCAGGCGCACATGCAAATGACACTCGCCAATGCCTCCTCCCAAGCTCTCACTTTCAACGCCACCTACGATGATATGATGCGACCTTCACAGGGACCCGTGAACCCTTTCAAGTCGTCGGGCCCAGGAAACGGCATCAAAAGAAAGAATGTCCCCACAGGTTTTGCCGAAGAGGCGGCCATCAGCGAGTCCACCTTCGCCGCGCAACACCGCACATTCCAGAGTTTGGGCTACACACGCAATCCCACTCGACCGGATGAGTTTATTGGAAACTTGGATAATGCGGCACAGTACGGCGGCAAGGATGCCGTTCAAATAAAGCCAACCAAAAGCGCATCTGCGAACTGGCGCGCAAAGCGACAAAGGAAGGGCGACTCCAGCATCGTGGAAGGCGAGGGCGCTTATCTCGGACCTTGGGCGAAATACAACAACGACCAGCAATATGATACCTACGAAGTTGAAGGAGAAGACCGGGAGCTTGCTAGCGACGAGGAATACGTTGAAGAGGAAGAAGAAGAGGTTCCGTCAGGACCTATGCCGGCTATGAGCAAGGCGGCCACTGAATACGCGGACGACTACTCCAAGAAGGAAACGACCGAGTTCCATGGCTCAGAGCAGTACGATTACCAGGGCAGGACCTACATGCACGTACCACAGGATCTGGATATCGATCTGCGGAAAGAGCCCGGCAGCGTCAAGAATTACGTTCCGAAAAAGCTTGTGCAGACCTGGAAGTCACACACAAAGCCCATCACTTCTCTTCAATTCATGCCGAATACTGGCCACTTGCTGCTTTCGTCGGCAGCCGATGGAAAGGCCAAGATCTGGGATGTGTATCACTCTCGCGAGCTCCTGAGGACCTTCTCCGGTCACAGCAAGGCAATCTCAGGCACGGACTTCCACCCATCAGGAAAGACATTCCTGACGGCCTCGTACGACCAGCAGATGAAACTCTGGGATACCGAGTACGGCAAATGTCTCGGTCGATTCTCCACCGGCAAAACACCCCATGTCATCCGCTTCAACCCCTCGCCCGAGCATTCACACGAGTTCTTGGCTGGTATGTCGGACAAGAAGATTGTTCAGTTCGATACGCGGTCCGGCGAACTGGTCCAAGAATACGATCACCACTTGGCGGCTGTCAACACCCTTACTTTCGTTGACGACAACAGACGTTTCATTTCCACATCCGATGATAAGTCGTTGCGCGCCTGGGAATACGGCATTCCCGTCCCCATCAAGTTCATCGCAGAGCCATACATGTTCGCGCTTACTCGCGCGGCGCCTCATCCCAACGGCAAGTATGTTGCTTTCCAGTCTGGTGATAACCAAATTGTCGTGTACGGCGCTACCGACAAGTTCCGTCAGAACCGGAAGAAGAGTTTTAGGGGCCACAATACCTCGGGATACGCTATTGACCTTAAGCTCTCGCCTGATGGGCAGTTCTTGGTTTCTGGTGACAGCGGTGGCTATGTTTGCTTCTGGGACTGGAAGACCGGGAAAATGTATCATAAAATCCAAGCTGGTGGAAAGGAAGGAGGTGCGGTCACTTGTCTGGACTGGCATCCTCAGGAGACGAGTAAGGTGGTCACCGGTGGCCTTGATGGCAACATCAGGTATTGGGATTAAGGGAATTCTGTCATCATATACATCAACTATGCCTTCAGACCATGGGTCATTTGAAAATAATCATGTTTCGTTGCGTGCTGAGCTGGAACCTGTAACGTTTCTACAAAGGCGTCGACTGCTCTGTTCACTTTCTAATTCTAAGCTTGCGTAAACATCAATATGAAGAAAACAATGTCCAATTCTTGATCATCGGAGCCCATGCATATTGACAAATTCTTTCCTTCCAAGCTGTACATCAATGTGAATATGATTTTACATGCGAGTGACGTTGCGAATACTCCTCAGGCCGACGCATGCAAGATGCTGTACACACCGAAGCGCTCCCACCGGCGAGAAAGATCGAGGGTACTTCCACATCAAGATAGACAGAGCACACGCACAAGCGGCTAGGGCTCCACTCAGGCCGAGACCAAGGACTTGACTTTGATGTTGAACGGCCATAACAACCTCCGAATACCGCTGGTTGCTGAAGCTGATGCGAGCATATTGAGTTTTCCAACCAAAGATGGGGAAGTGGTGGTCAATGATCTCCTCGATTGACTTGCGAAGCTTGTACAGCGGGGACTTGACGCCTGCGCGCATTTCGAAGTAGTTCTCTCGAGACAAATCGTTGATAGCATGTGTGTCTGCACAACGCTGGTCGGTGTATGCCTGGAAAGCTACCTGGCGTTTAAGGCTGCGTGTGTACACGCTGGAGTTGGGGTCATAGACGCCATGTTTATCCAGTTGCTCGAACAAGACTCGGACGTCCTCCAGACCCGCGTTGAGGCCTTGGCCATAGAATGGAAGCACTGCGTGGGCAGCATCTCCAATAATGACTGTGCTGGCACTGTAATGATGGGGCTTGCATTTGATGCTGATGAGGGGCAGATGCGGGTTAGCGGCGAACTGTTCACTCAATGCGGCGGGCTCGATCAACTCTGGGCTCACACCCGGGAAATGCGAATCGAAGAATTCATGTATGTCCTGTGGTGAAGTCTCCAAATATGTGTAGTGTGACGATGGTGCAAATAGCGTGCAAGTGAAGGACTTGTCCGCAGATGGTATCGCAATGAACATGAATTCGCGACCTGGCCAGATATGCAGATGGTTGGGTGAGATACGGAAGTCTCCGTCTTCTGTGGGTGGGATGCGGAATTCGCACCATAAGGTGTCGATGTATTCCTGCTGGTAATCGACTCGAGCGAACTTCATCATGTGAAAGCGCGAGGCGGAGTGTGCGCCATCAGCACCGATGAGGTAGTCGAACGGTACCTCGATCTCTGGCACTCTGCCAGCTACACCCTCATCATCAGCCATGGGCGTATCGCCTGGAATTCGGCGCTCGAACCAAGCTTTGTTGGTGCGGAAGTCCGCACCAGTCAGCTTGTGGTTGAAGAATAGCTTGACATTGGGAGCTTTTTCCAACTCATCCAACAGCGCATTATTGAGTGTTCCTCGGTCAATGGCATTGATTGCCTAATGAGAGTGGTTAGTCTGACCTGCAGGGAAGAAGAAAAAAAAAGCAATGTGATCGCCAGGTGATGTGCATACCCGGCCATGAACGTCATAGGCTTGTGCAGCTTCCCACAGATCACCCCGGTCTCGGCCGTGGATCATTCGTCCATGCATTGGGACTGCTTCACGGAGGACATTCTCGACGAGACCAGAGCGGTTTGCATGTTTCATGGACGTGATTCCACGTTCCGACAGGGCCAGGTTGATTGACTTGGTGAAGTTCAAGGGCACAGTCGTAGGATCCCGGAGATCTACGGATGCGCGGAAAGCATGAGGGTCAGCTCGGAATAAATCGCAATGAATCGCAATCGCGCCAGGATGGATTCATGAGACCCAGGTCTCAGCCAAGGTTGACAACGGCCGCTGAGAGAAAATGCGACAAGAGACATCCCCCAGGCCCCGTGGGGAACCTTGCGAGATGTTCCTTATAAATCCACAAATCTCCCAACAGTAGCACCAATTGCATGAGCTTTTTGTAGCCTCATTGATCCAACTGACGTGAAAGCAAAAGGTCACACGAGACCGATTTGGAACATACCTCCACGGAGCTCATATACTTCGACGTCGTCGCCTCGTGAAGCAGCATACAGCGCCGCTAGAGACCCCACCGGGCCAGCACCCACAACCACCACTTTCTGCTTCGGAAGAGCCATCATGCAGCTGGTTGTCTGAACTGGAGAGCACGTCGAAGAGGGAAACTCTATCACGTGTTGCGAAATCGGCTTCCCAAACGAGAAAGTGCCAAAATGGGATCGACATTAGTCATTTTATCTCGGTGCCTTGGTGCCTTATATAGTATGGCACCATCTAATATCTTAGTGTTCATATTCTCTATCTTTTGGTGTTAGCCATGCGTAATATGGAGTATTAATTAGAGCAGGCGGCACGACTATTCTGTGCTCTCAAGGCACCATCTTACATGTGTGAAATTCTCCGACTGGCTCAGGATTTCTAGTGTCACGTGATGCATTCATCCGCATCCATACCGCGAACGTTATGAGACTATGAGCAGAAGTCTTCGTATAAAGGCTCCCGAGGTCAGTATATAGAGAATCTTGGAAATCTTTGGATAGAACTGCTCCTACAAAATATCAGACGCTGCTAAATACACTGCTAAAATACCAAACTCAAAAGATTCTAGAAGTTTTTGATCAAAAATCCGAAAGCAGTTAGTCTCCCAAGGTTAGCTGTGGGGATTTGAGATTTCGGCCGTTCTATAACTCCCTCCCGTATAACACTTCCCAAGCCCTTCGTGTACTCGCATTTTGATCATGGCTGAGACTGGGAACCGCAAGTGCCGGGGTGTGGACTGCCCCAACGACGCAGGCACCCTGCAATGTCCGACTTGTCTGAAGAGTGGCACTGATAGCTTTTTCTGTTCGCAAGACTGTTTTAAGCGCAGCTGGGTGAGTACTCCCAAGTCGCATGAGGCTTTAACACGGAAATCCAAGGCTGACCCGTCCCCCTAGAACGAGCACAAGACCATTCACAAAAAGAGTAATTTCCTCACCAATATCTTTCCACCGAAGGTAGTTTCTGAACCAGATCCAGACACCGGTACATTCAACCCGTACCCTTCCTTCCCCTACACTGGTTCCTTGAGGCCCGTCTACCCTCTGTCCGCCAAGCGAACGATCCCCAAGTCGATCCCCCACCCAGACTACGCCCGCGATGGCATTCCCCGCTCCGAGCAGAAGATCATTGGCCGTCATAACATCACCATCCTCAACAAGGAAGAGCAGGAAGGCATGCGCAAAGTGTGTCGCCTGGCCCGTGAGGTTCTGGATGCCGCTGCCCGTGAATTGAAGCCGGGTGTCACAACCGACCACATCGATGAGGTCGTTCACAAAGCTTGTATAGAGCGCGATGTAGGAGACTACCCTACTTCTGTTGCAATCTATGGATACTGACCATGTCCAGTCTTACCCCTCGCCTTTGAACTATATGCACTTCCCCAAATCCGTTTGCACCTCCGTCAACGAGACCATCTGCCACGGTATTCCCGATCAACGGCCCTTGAAGGATGGTGACATCGTCAACATCGATGTCACTCTATACCACAAGGGCTTCCACGGCGACATCAACGAGACCTACTATGTTGGAGAAAAGGCGCTCGCAGACCCCGATGCGGTGCGCGTGGTGGAAACTGCCCGTGAATGTCTGGACCAGTCAATTGACCTGGTCAAGCCTGGCATGCTCTTCCGCGACCCCGGAAACACGATCGAGAAGCACGCCAAGACCCGCAACTGCAGTGTCGTCAAGACCTACTGTGGCCACGGAATCAACCAACTCTTCCACTGCGCGCCCAATATTCCTCACTACGCTAAGAACAAGGCCGTCGGTACCGCAAAGCCCGGCATGTGCTTCACCATCGAGCCCATGATCAACATCGGTACCCACCGTGACCGTACTTGGCCTGACGACTGGACCAGCACGACCCAGGATGGATCCCTGTCCGCTCAATTCGAGCACACTCTCCTCGTTACCGAGGATGGTGTTGAAGTGTTGACTGCCCGCCTGCCTGACTCGCCTGGTGGCGCCGTTCCCTTGCTGTCCGCATAAAAGAAATGCACTGGGAAGGAGTTACTGAGTGAAAAGACTTGCATCAACACATAATCCGCTTAGCAGCCGAATTCACGAGTTCAATGTCTAGAAGTATGATTTCATTGCAGTGCCGACCTCTGCGTCCAGCATATAGAATACTGCGAGTACATTTTGCCGATTCTCTGCCGATGCTACATTCCCAACGGTCCGAGCGTTGACTTGGAGTTTGAACCACCTCATTGGCTGGATCGGCTAAGTCGGGTCTGATATGATGTCCATCTCACTGTAATAACTACGATCTACTAGTACTCTGCAATACGGTCCAGGGTATGATCGTCTCATTCTTCCCCTCATGAGCAACTTCATCTGGGTATTTATCTAAAGCCCAGAAGACGAAGAGTCAGATCAAAATGGCACTGGGCAACCCTGGAAACCAGAAAAGCAGGGAGAACTGAGAGCACCTGCTATCATCCATGGATGTCAGTCTAGAACTTTCGGATCTACACGAGAACATGTAGCATTTCTTGGCCTAGAGCAAGAAGGCAGTCACAACCCAGCAAAAGTAGAGTGAAGTCTGATGCAGCATCTGCATATTTTCAGCCATTCAGTAACCAATCTGAGCGGCACCGTTTTATGACTCTAGATCCGTGGCACAACCAGGCGTGAGAATTGGATACTCGTTACAGTGGTGTTGTATAAGGGGTGCCGAGTGTCATGGGATGCAAATGCATGCACAGCTAGGATTGGATAGCGCATTGTATTGTGGAAGACAAACATGAAGACACATCTATAGACCTCGGAGCATGAACGTCGATCAGTACTAGTAGTATCATACTAGATGTTAATTGGCCTCATGAAATTGAGCTCTTATCTTTCGCTGCAAGCGGCAGTTCTCCCTCAAGCGTTCGAAGCCTCGGGGTTTCGGGTACAGATAGAGCGTTGGGAGGCCATGAGTGAAAGACATCGAAGATTGAATTCAAAAAGCCTCAATAGAATCTGCTGCGTGCAGGGAGCAAAGCATCCATGCTCAAGGTGTAGAAGATCGTGGGGTACTGTAAGTATGGTATCAAAATTTACCGTTATGTAAGGGACGGTTAGTCCCTTCAATTTAGCGGGGATTCCATTTAGAATCTCGCTTCTCCTCCGAGTCCTGTTGGATTTGAGTCATTACGACCTTCAGGAGTGACTTGGAAGACTCTCAAAATGGCTGTTGAGTCTTCTCCTTCCGAGACTTCCCCGTTGCTGGCATCCGGCAACGGCGCTCCGTCCAACGGTACCATCCCCGACAATGTAGAGTCGGGGCATCCTGAGGAGGATCGCAAAGCGCCGCCTCCAGCTACGCAGACCCAGCTCAAATACATTATTCCTGCGATATCTCTGGGCGTACGGTTACCCATCCTGTTGCCATTCATGTTGGATCCCGAGGCCGAGGCTAATGATTATATAGGTCTTCATGTCGGCCGCTGACCAGACAATTATCATGGCTAGCTATGGCCAAATTGGCAGTGATTTGAAAGCCCTGAACTTGACCAGCTGGATCGCGACTTCGTACTTCTTGAGTTTGACCTCGTTCCAGCCTCTATACGGCAAGCTTAGTGATATCTTCGGCCGCAAGCCCTGTCTTCTCTTTGCGTATGGAATCTTCGGTACAGGATGTCTGCTCTGCGGCCTTGCCCGAGACATCAATGAGCTTATCGCGGCCCGTGTATGTTCTGGGAGTTAATCTCAATTTCCAAACCACAGAAGACTAATCCAATCCATTAGGTCCTCCAAGGCATCGGCGGTGGTGGCATGACGACTGTGGTCAGTATTCTGATGAGTGATGTTGTTCCCCTTCGTGATCGAGGCCTGTGGCAGGGTGTCATCAACATCATCTATGCAACAGGTTCCGGTACCGGTGCGCCGATGGGGGGGATTCTCGCCGACTACGTTGGATGGCGGTGGTATGTATGATGCAAGACCCACACAATCTTACACCATCTGACAAATTTATCTAGGGCCTTCCTAGCGCAGTTTCCGCTGTGTATTATTGCTATCATCGCAGTCTCGACCATGCTCAAGCTCCCTGCGCGGGAAAGCGCCCACTGGAAAACCAAGCTACGACGCATCGACTTCATTGGCGCCCTCGTTCTTGTCTGTGCCGTGCTGTCCTTCTTAGTGGGTCTTGATCGCGGAAGTAATGTTTCGTGGAAGTTGCCCATAACAGTTGCCTCGTTGGGGGCTTCGGCTGTCCTGTTCGTTATCTTCATTCTGGTTGAGATATACGTTGCAGCGGAGCCCTTTGCGCCGGGACACATTATCTTCAACCGAACTTTCTTTGCCTGTTACGGTTGTAATTTCTTCAGTTTCGGGGGCTGGCTTGCCGCCTTGTTCTACATCCCCTTATACTTCCAAGCAGTGGATGGTGTCTCTGCCACCGTTGCTGGGGTACGTCTTCTGCCGTGCATTCTATCCGGTGTCACCGGCTCTGTGTTTGCAGGCTTATTGATGAAATGGTATGGGAAGTATTACTGGCTGACAGTCACTGCATATTCCTTTTTGACAACGGGTGTTTTCTGCATTTATCTGTTTTCAGGAGGCGCCGTGTCGAGTACAATTCCCATGATCATTGGCATGGTGTGTGCCGCCTTTGGTAACGGTATTGGTGTCACAACCACCTTGATCGGTTTGAGTGAGATATCATATTCCCCTCGAGCCCCGATGAATGCTAACGCGGTCACTAGTATCAAACGCTTCCTACGAAGATCAAGCAGTTGTAACCGCGTGCTCATATCTCTTCCGCTCATTAGGATCTGTGATTGGTCTCTCGCTATCTTCGACCGTCGTTCAACAGCTTCTGCGGGACAGATTGAGAACCGGTCTGCATGACAACAAAAATATCGATCAGATTGTTGAGGGGGTGCGTCAAAGTCTCGATTTCATCAAGACCCTCGACCCCACAACTGCCAAGATTGTCCGAGACTCTTACGGATGGTCTACTAACAAGGGATTCGCCTTCATGGTAGTCGTGGTGTTCTTCGCTTTGCTGAGTGGGTGTTTCATCCGCGAAAGCAAACTGAACCGGTAATCCATGGGTGAATATCTAATCCAGAACAGTACAACATGGTGTCTCCTTGGGGATACATTCAAAATTGCATTTGAATTGGTGGTATGCTCTATCTCTGGAGCTGGCATTGAAATTGGGCCGCAAATTGTGTACATTTAGCGCGTGCATCGGTCAAATATCCATCTTTAGATACTAAATGAGATATGAAGCATCCAAACAGCTCCCGTACTTCCAAACACACTACCTACATACCTAGGTAGGTAGAATGGGAAGATCTCTATGCGAATGTCACCAATATAATTACCCCCGAGGCAAGTACGTGGAGTTAGGAGCATCGCACCTGCAGATCAACAAAATATTACTAATCAGCTCCGCGGACCGGCAACGTTTCCAACGTTTCAGATGTCATTGTCTGACAACATCATATCCATTGATTTCTGAGCTTGGTTCTTTGCAGCTTGATTCTGATTTGGTCACCTTGTTGACTATCAGAATGTGCTGCGCCTTGCGTGTCTGACCTTCTTGCGGCTTCCGATAGCTCACCCCCCAAATTCCGTCATGTCCGACTCGCGCTCAGGGCCGGTCTCACTGACACGATATCGACCTTTCCTATACCTTTTCACTGGTGCCGCTGCAGCCTTTGCGATTCTCTATGTCCACAACAACGTTCTTTCGCAGCCATCATCGGCCCCGATTCGACGTCGAAATGCTGTGCGGCGCACGAGGCGTACCGAACTTGAGGAGCTTGGGATTGCCGACACCCCGTCCTATCGAGCCATCACCCATCTCGAACAGCTAGAGCGTCAAAATGGAGTATACGGGACTTTCAGGATCGAGACTGAGGATGGACGACGGGTGGAAAGTGGTCTTCTGCCATCACTACTGGCAACGCGCGACCAACTGATGGAAGAAGTCGGCGTGCCCTCTGCCCATGCAGAGCGCATGCGCGAGATGATGGAAGACACATTCTTGGAATCTTTCCTTGCACTCGATTTTCCTTCGGCGCATACTCTTCCGGAAGACACGCCCGAGCGAACATACCTGACTGAGCAGCTTCAGCATCGCGGTATCTCTCATGCAGGTATCGAGAGAGCCCTGGTCCGCTTCAACGGAGACGAAAACTACGGAGAGGAGCTGCGTCGGCGACGACAGAATGGCGAACGGGTCACCCTTTCAACCTCAACCTTCCCGGACGTTTCGGCCCCACCGCAAAATCAAGATGGCGGGGAGACTATGGCGGACGATCAGAGTGTCTTCTCGTGGCGGGATGGGAATAATGACCCATCGAATCGCGATGGTCAGAACTTGCTCAACCTGCTATATCACATTGCAGAGGACCAGGCGCGGAGAGATGGCTACATTCATCGGGGCGTCACTTGCAACAGCTGTGGTGCTATGCCTATCCAAGGCATCAGATATCGATGCGCGAATTGCATCGATTACGACCTTTGCGAGACGTGTGAATCAATGCAGGTGCACATTAAAACTCACCTGTTCTACAAAGTTAGAATTCCAGCTCCGTTCCTGGGCAATCCACGTCAATCCCAGCCCGTGTGGTATCCTGGAAAGCCCACAATGCTCCCCCGCAGTCTTCCAAGACCTCTTGCGAAACGTCTTATGAAGGAAACCAACTTTGAAAACACGGAGCTAGATGCTCTTTGGGATCAGTTCCGCTGTCTAGCAAACTATGAGTGGGCAGACGATCCCAACAAGTTGCACATGGCCATTGATCGAAAAACATTTGACCGTTGCTTCGTGCCTAACACCTCTATCCGACCACCCCCTCCCAGTCTCATCTACGACCGGATGTTCGCATTCTACGACACCAACGGAGATAATCTCATTGGATTCGAAGAGTTCCTGAAAGGATTAGCCAGTCTCAATAATAAGAGCAATGACGAAAGGCTGCGGCGCGTGTTCCGCGGTTATGATATTGACGGAGACGGCTTTGTCGAGCGCAAGGACTTCCTCCGGGTATTCAGAGCTTATTATGCGCTGAGCCGAGAGCTCACCAGGGACATGGTTGCTGGCATGGAGGATGACTTCTTGGAAGGTGGTGCTCGCGATGTGGTTCTCGGTAGTCAACCCATCAGCTCCGCATTCCCTGGCAGCATTCCATCTGGCGAACGTTCGCGTGCAGGCGAAGGCAAGGTCCTAAACTCGTATGGTGACATGGAAATCATCGATAACGGAGGCATTCTCCAACGAGATGGAGACGACACCGGTGATCGCCATTCAGTTGTGGGTGATGCTGCCGTCAGATCACAGTTCGGTCGAGTGCGGCCATTGTTCCCCTCGACCCTTCGTCTACCGCCTGATGAATCTGCATCTCGCCATGCGAATGCTGCAGAGGGTGACGATAACGAGGAGGACGATGACGATGATGCCAGCGATACCAGTGGGTCAGACCAATCCAGCTCATCGGTTGCAAGCACATGGCCTCCAGCAGAGCACATACTCGAGGAGGATATCATCGAGGCCCTTGGCTCCTATATTCCTGCGCAGGATATCACAGACCCCATTGATCGGGCTCGAGTCGCAGACGCAGTCTACCAAAGAATGCGCGAGGACGACCAGAGACGAGTATTTGACGCTCGCCAGCGCGGGATTGATGATCGCTGGAGACGTCGGGCCTTCTACACGGATGAGGAAGATGGAGCCACCGCTCCCGATGGATTCGAAACAGACCCCGACATGGACGACTTTAGTGATGAAGACGATCTAGATGAACCTGAGTCTCATCCGCCTTCCCCCCGCTCGCGGTCCTCGTCCAAGGTGCGCTTCCAGGACGATCTTACTGAAGACTACGATACTCGGTCCAATCCATCAACCTCGTCGCGGAGCATTCCCGTTGGCGAGCGATGGGGCGGCTTTGAGATTCCAGAAGTCGAAAAGGACGTTGGGAAAGAGATTTTGTATCAGGTCACACAGCAAGGCTTCAACGAGCTTCTTGACATACTATTCAAGCCCAAGGAGGATCTTCTGATGGAAGTTCACCGCACGCGGGCTGATCGTAAAGTCTGGGCTCGCGAAATCGAACTCGCCGAGAAGGAAGACCCTTCAAAACGCGCTCAATCGGACGTTCCAAGCGAGGAGCGCCTTGAGGAAATCACCAGTGAAAGGCCCCTTGATGACCTGCTTCAACGGGCTGGCTATTCGGTCCAAAGCCCAGTTCTTGCCGCCAACACGGGGCCAGTGTTAGCTCCCCCGTCTCCTGGTGCTACTGCCTCGGACGAAGAAGATGCTAGCGACAGCGAAGACGACGAAGACGAAGAAGGAGATGTGAGGCCAACACATCTTGCTGAACCAGAACACAATGACAATATCGGGCAAGATCGACCATTTGAAGAGTCCGATACCACTTCGGTCATCTCCTCGGTCGATTTCGAGGACAATGCCGACTCGCAGGCATCTACTGCAGCGCCATCCGTGGACGGAGATACAACGCCTCACTTCGATCCTACGCTTCCACAATATCGTCCGGACTCCCATGTCCCCCTTCCTTCCGTTCCCGCCGAGCCAACCGTGGTAACCCCAGAAGAAGTCGATGAAGCCACCTCCGACCTGGAACACTCACCATCAACAAGTCCACATTCCGATCTCCCAGCACAACTCCGACTCTCTCCTCGCACCACCTCTCTCCCTGCTCCTCCCTCTCCCCACTCTTCTCCCGAGGCCGAGGCAACGGCACCCAAACTTCCTCCTTCTCCCATGCAGCCACTTCCACCCCCTCGCCGCATCAGTGATCATACCCCCGAGACTCCTGCCCCCCGCCGACCCTCGGCCAAGACATTGGCTCGCTGGGCTTACCTCGATCAAATCGAGCGCGAGACCAAGGAACGGGGTGGTCATGGCGCCAGACTCAATTTCGAGGAGTTCTCGCGCCGCATGGCTGCTGATCGGGGAAGACGACTGGCTTTCGTGGCTAGTTGGATCGAGATGGCCAGCTTTTGAGTTGCCTGGACCTCTGGTTTTCCACGGGTCTCTATGTACATTATCATTGTCGTAATTTAGCGGTGCACGGTGTTGGACTGGATTTGTCCACGTAATCGTGCCATTGGCCGGAATCAAGATTTTTCTCTAGCCTACCTAGTACTAGGTACATCATGGATTCATGGATGTGTGCTGTCGGTAGCCCTGTGGCTAATTTTGTAAATTTCTCGGGCTGTCCACGGATGTACTTTGGGAAAAAAACAATATACTTATGTACCTAAATACAATGCCCAATACATAATCATCTTCAACTTCCAAGTTGGAAGGTTGGAAAATCTTGGAGTGCCCGGATGGGTGAAGCAATTAATAGGTGTACAATGTGGGTGTCCATCTATATATTTTTGTGTACGTTGCGTCCAACCTTGAACCTTGGAAGTTAAAACTGCGAACCAGCCCTAAAGATCATGGATGTCAACCTTAAACCCAGAGTAGAGCATTCTTCGCCTCACTGCCTAGCTTACATTTAGTAATCACTGCTCTAACCTTGGAATTAGCCTAGAAGCCTCCAGGGCTTACGACCGCGCTTATACAGTCACGCATAAGTTTTCGTACGAAAGGCAATTCCAAGGTTGGACTTCCAAGTGTTCTGGATTGGAATCCTTAATAAGCGTCCGATCTCCATCAAGCAGTTTCGTGGTCTAGCGGTTATGATTTTCCGTTAACAATTGCCTCACAGGCGAGAGTTCCGGAAAGGTTCTGGGTTCGATTCCCAGCGAAACTATTTTTTTGTCCGCTGTCCTTCCACAGCCGATGTAGAGCAGAGTGGAGCAGTCTTTTTACTTCTGAACCCGGCAGTCGGGGGAAGAGTGTCATACTGGCATGCTTAACGACCTGAATAGAGCTGGAAGCAATGCATTAGCAGAAGCGAACAAACAGAAGTGAAACACCCAAACGAGTACAATTAGAGATATAACATGACACGGACATAGCCATACTGCATACAAAGAGTAACATCAACATCAATCGGAGACAAAGGTCGCCTTGAAAGGACCGGGATACATTGAGCATCATGACAGGAAACAGAGAAAAGTTATCGAGACAACCAACCCGAACGCCTAAAGAAAATGAACATCAAACCGAAAATACCAACAAAACCTCCGGTACAATTTTGAAATCCTGGTGTCGCTGGGTGACACATTCTGGTGTAGATATAGTCCCTCGTGAAATCTGCGAGATGACCATGGGTCTATACTCGTGCTGAGGGTGCAGGCCACGGGCTGTTTTTTCCCCCGTCGACCTGGGGGCATCAATCATTCCTTCATCTGGGCTGGGTATCTGTCTGGGAAATGGTTCCGGATTGGGAATTACAGAGTGTTCCAGGGGTACATTTCCAAGGGGTGCAAATGGATGGGTGATCCAGGGCAATGGTGAAAAGAAAAAAGAATCAAAAAGACAGCGCAATCCGGGTTGTCCACAGGGTAGGAGTCCATGGGGAAAGACGGCTGTCTTCCATCCTTGGGTCTTCAAGGGGCTGCGAATCTCACACGACGACCGCGTCGTTCGAGGATCAGTTTCTCGGTGTCCACATAAAGACAATCGAGGAACTGCATGGCGCTGGCATCCTTGAGGATCTTGGCTACCTGGATCCCTGCAGAGATGAGTTGCAGCACATTGCGGTCATCTTTGACGGGTCTGGATTGGTGCTTGGCAGCATGGCGCATCTCTAGCGAGTTCTCCAAGACAGTGATCAGCTGCTTGATCTGGCGGTTGTACAAAAGATGGGCGGGGATGCGCCGCGTAGTCGCCAGTCGCTTCAACAGGTGTACCCACTCGGTCCACTCGCGGTCTGAGGGAACCTTAACAGGTCTCTTGTCCTGCTCGATGGGGACTCGGAATTGGTACTTCGCGATGAAGTCATAGGCACACTGGGACAGGCGGTCGTTCACCTTGTGCAAGATATTGTCCTGCTCCGAGGCATCGAGGTTAGTAGGGAGCTGGGGGAGCTCCTTGTCCTGGGCTGCAACGGCCTGTGCGGAAGGTGGCTCCAAGAACTGATGCGGGCCATCAAATTCATCCCGGTTGGAGGTCCGCCTCTGGGAGTGGTAGTGTGTGTTTCCTCTGGGCTTCTCGGCAGCTCGCCGGCTGTTTCTTTCCATGACATACTCTGGATTCTCCGGGTTCATTACTCCAAGGTCCCGCCTCAGGGCATCTCGAGGCAGGTGGGCCGGGTGGCTCCAGTCATGGGTCCTGGGTGGTTGCACTGGCTGTCCCGCCGGAGGGTAGGAGAGCCGTCCCATCGAGGGACTCATCATGTGGTTGCGGGCATCTAGAGGAACTGGAGCTCCGTAACGAGCCTGGGGATCGTAGTCCATTGACCCTAGGTGGGCTTGACGATCTTCTCCGTAACCGTATCCATGGGGTGTAGATGGTGACCTTTGACCACTTAGTAACAGGCACGAGCGCGGGGAGTCGGATTGTTTTATAGGGCGGATGAGATTTTTGCCATGGAATGGCAATGAAGAGAATTACCTTTGGTGATAGACAATGGGCGAGGCTGCCTGGGGTCCGTACATGGGATGCTGAGCCATATTGCTGCTGCGGAGAATGAGCCTCGGAATTCCAAAGATTTGTGACAGTTGTGGGGACGGAGTAGGGAATGGCAGTGGTTGAAGTTGCTGACCTATGGCGAGACCAAGAATCCAATTTGGAGTTAATCGTGCTTGCACAAGATCCAAGGCTTGCTGGCAAAGAGAACGGATGGGCCGAACCAGCCGTCAGTGGGTGAGGAAGGACTGGAAGCATGAAGACAGTAAGACAGGACTATACCAGAGCCTGACTTGACAATAATTGCTATGACTTGGGGGGAGAAGAGAACGGCTATAATCGAGCTATGAGCAGATATTATAGTAGCTCGAAAGACAATTGACCCGGCTCCGAGCAGGTTGTGCCTGACAAAGGGGTGATCAGTGCCCACAGAGTTTATGCAGCATCGTAAGTGGATTGAGAGCCGCGCTAGAGGGGTTTACACCAGTGGCGTCGGTGGAGAAGTAATCTATGGGGGCTTTTGTTGCCTGGGCAGTCTCGATTCCGCAACCAATCGACTCCAGTCGGGTACTGTCCAGCCCGGGTCTGTTCACGATCTCGATCCGAAGTCACGGTGTATCAAGCTCGTTGGCAGGGGAGACGCTCCGAAACGCTCATGTGGGTGCACGGGGTTGACAGTGGGCATTGGGATCCAATGGCTTGATCTTCACGAAATCAGACAAACCCCAGTGATTCCACGCCACTCTCGATCAGAACGGGAATCCTTGGGCAGCAAACATGTTGGGTAGAAAGGCGCAAGGAACCGGGGGTAATGGTCCAGGACGTCGATGGCCTATGGCTACCCGAATAGACTGCGCAGATTGAGGGATCGTCGAATGCCTCGGAAGGCAAATCTGACCTGAGTTGAGCTTCAAGGCAAAATGCAAATCCTGTGACGTGCATCACCCTTCGTTGGGCACCTGTGTTTTCTTCTTCTCTCGTTGGAGCCCAACCTCAATAAGCCGCATGGACCATGTCTCTCAGATCCTTGAAACACAGGGGATTCACAATGTGGAGAGTTGATTAAAATGTACTTTCCGGCCCAACGAGAAGCCCAATGACATTGAAGTCCGAGATGTTATCAATACCCCGACACTTCCATACGAGGTCTACCCGTATGAAGTCATTTAAACTAAAAAACGCCTCTGAAGCCGAAAATCATAATGATCGGATTAATTGCAGGGTTAAAAATCCCCGTCAATTGCCCATGTGAACTTTATCTGAATCTCCAGGCAGGGTGGACAGGGGCCCTGCGTCCCTTGTGACATCGGGGGTTTGATCTTGAGCAAGTAGCAGACGAGAGGCGTAATCCTGGGGCTGTGAGTATGGCTAGACAGAAGGAAACTCCACCGGTCACTTACCTCGCAACTCAAACGGATGGCCTCTTCGATGCCGATGCGGGCCTCATACCCCAGGATTTCTTTGGCTTTTTCGCCACTGGCATATCGAACGGCACATGCATCTCGGACGCTCCCACGGCTCAAAGTTGCCGTCGATCCCATAGCCCAGGTGACAGTCTCACACGCCAACCCAACGAGATACGCCATAGTCTGTGGAATACGTACTTGAAAAGGTGGAATGTGCCCAAAATGTGCCCAAATTGCCAAACAGAGGTCACGGAATGTGATAGGCTCGTTGTTTTGGATAAAGAACGCTTCGCCGGCGGCAGTGCGAGTCGAGAGGAGATTCTCGATGGCGAGGACATGCGCGTCTGCTACATTGTCGACATGCGTAATGTCCCACAGGTTGAGTCCGTCCCCAATCAGAAAGGCCGTTTCGTGATTGGCAATGCATGCGTGAATCGGTGGCAGCAGTTGGCAGTCTCCTGGCCCGCAGAGGACCGATGGCCGCAGGGCACAGGTAGACATCTCACTGTTCGAGGCCTTGAGCACTAGTGCCTCTGCAGCAGCCTGCAAGGGGGAAAGATTGTCAGCGTTTCTCTTTCTTTTCCAGAATGCCCTGTGGCCCCGACCTTGGATTCTCCGTAGATGGTTGACTTGAGTGAGGAAGGCCACTCTTCGTCAACATTGGGATATGGACTGAGCGTATCATCGGTTACCACGCAGCAAGAGCTGGTGTACACAAAGACCTCTACGCCGGTCTGTTTGCTTTCGTGAAGCATGTTTCGTGTGCCTTCGACGTTGACCTGCCAAACTTTCGATTGCATTCGGCGACGGAACCGCTCAGCCAGCCCGGGGATGATTCCAGCGGTGTGAACAACGACATGAGGATTCACAGCCGCAAATGCACTCTTCACGGCTTCGATCGATGTAATATCAACCTGCCGATATGAGACACCCCCCGGAAGCTCATGTTTAGCGCTTGGGGGATTTTGATCAATGACGGTCAAATCCCATGCTGGATACTTTTTGACAAGAGCTCGAGTGATAGCCGATCCTACAAAGCCCGTTCCGCCAGAGATCAAGAGTCTCTTGGGCATGGAAGTCATTGTGAATGGTTTACAAGAACAAGATAATAAGGTGGGGTTCCGACCGGTTTACCGCTGAGTAGGACATTACGTTCTTTTGCATTTCTCTCTCCTGATTGACATGAGCCTGCTATTCCAGGACGATGACTTCTGGTTCTCCTTCGCCGCATTTTTCTGGCTCTTCCTGCTTTTTTTCCATCTTCCCCAAGAGTTTTGGACAGCACCTCGGCCAGTCCTTCGAAAAGACAGTAGCCATCTGATAACTCGTCCAAATCCACCAGCTTTTCGTACAAATCTGACTTCAAAATAGAATCGAGTTCACTGCGCTCCATCGTGTTGAGGATCTTCATCATTCCACGCGTGAGAACAGTATTCGATTGGAAACTGTTCTTGACCTCATGTGCAATCGTGTCACCTTCAGAAAGAGCGATCGTCTTTTCAATCTTGCGAAGCACGGAGAGACCGTTCACGCGCGTCCCGAAGCTTGAGTTGGGGCCACACTCTATTACAATAGACACAATGGTGTCTTCCACACCCTGAGCAACATCGTACGCCATTTCATACTGTGCCGAGCCGCGCTTAGAGCTGTGCTCACAGTTGATTGACCACCAAACGTTTTTCGAATGATGGTCAAAATTGATAACACGGGCTTTTTCGCGTTCGATCGCAGCTTTGATTGAATCCTCCATCCCGAGTAGCACATCTGGGTGTGCTTTTGCTGCGTCAATGAGAAGCCTGCGAATCTCTTTCTTTTCAAGCTGCTCGAAAAGATCCTTAGCTTTCTCTGCTGTTGCTTGCGAAGATGTAGCTGTTGCTTGAGATGTAGCTGATGGGATTTCGGCTTGAGTTGTCTGGGCATCTCCAATGGTATTGGTCCGCAAACGTTTGGCTGCTGGGCTTGACATGTTTGCTGCGGGATGTGGACTCTGTGCTCAAGTCAGTAAGGTTGGACTGTTGATATCTGTCTTCCAGGCCCTGGAGGTTGGATGTGGGGACATACCGAAAAGGGTGGAGTGAAGTGAGATGGGGTGATCAACCGCGAGGATGCAGAAGAAGAGAAGAGGAAAGGAAAAGCAGAGTGGAAGTGAGACCTTTCTCCCACGTGGAGAAATGAGAGATCGACTGGGCTGAGTTGCAGGTCAACAATTTCCAGACAAAGTAGATTTCTGTACTCCTTTGTATATGGGATCCTAGGGCTAGTATGAAGACAACGGTTCGGCCACCTAATCTGACTCTAGTCGGGATTCAACTATTGAATTGGGAATTGAGTGTGTTGACTTGCTTAGAACGCGTCGAGGAACGCGTCGAGTCACGGGAACCAAGACTACATCCATGCCCAGGTGTAAAATGCTGTTTAATGTGCACATCGAGATGGACAATCACAGTGCCAGTGTAATGTGATTACAGTGTTTCCAGACCTACTATACGAGAGGAGACCACAAGAAATTTCAAGTCATAATCTATACACTGTATCGCATTGGGGCACTGCAAAATCACAGAGCACCCAGAAGGCAAGATACACACAGAAATCTAATATACAGATCCTTGACCTAGGTATTATCCCAACAGTCACAAAAGGACGAATCTCGCGAAGAGACAGCGCTGCGACTAACCGACGAACTCCAAAGTAGATGCAAAACAGGAAAATAAAACTCCCCAGTGGACTCCCCAGTGGGCCAGTCCACACCCCAGGGTCAGGGACAGGCGGCCGCTAGAACAATCGCAGTTTTATAGCACACGGCAGAGGACCAGTCCACCGACCTTCTTCTCAACACACTCGCGAGCTTCGAGGATCCCGCGGTCTGTAGAGAGATAGAGACTCTCACCCGGGGATCGGATTCCACCCACGAATTCGGTGTCTTCACCACGGACCACGCGACGGAGGGCCTCGACGTCAATGCTCACTCGTCGGGTGGGCTTGCTGACCATCTTGACCTTGCCGAGAACGGACTCGTTCTCCCAGTACTTCAGGCCGAGCCACAGGCGTCTGGAGGCGACATTGTCGCGGGTTATGGACTCAATGCCTTCGACCTCATCGTTGGCGGCAGGGTAGCCGAGGATAGGATGGGCGGGAGGAGGAGTCGGGCCTCCGCGGACCACGGAAGAGATGTAGCCGGAGTTTTGGAGAGCGAGGGAGAGCTTCAGGTGGAGGTTGCTGTTGGGGATTGAGGTGAGGGCGAGGCGTGCCTTGGTGGCATTGTTGAGGTGGGAGCAGACTGCGGACAGATTGACGAGAGACATGTTGATTTTGCGACGGTAGCAAGTAGGCCCTACCGGCGGCCGTGTCGGGGAAGAGAGAGTGGTCGGTGGGATTGATTGAGGGCGGAGGACAAAGGTGATCGAAGATCCGACACTGAAGAACGGACAATTACCAGACTGGCAATTCGAGGCAGCGGAGACGACAGGGAGGTCGGTGATGCAGCGCCGACTGGTGATGCGATTATTTGGGGATGAGAATTGCTCTCGGAGAAACGTGGTTCCGGACAATAGCCATGTCCAGGTACCCGGTACTTTCCCGTCCGCAACAGATGTGTGTGATGCCCAGGTCACTAGTACTATCTCATCACATCACATAGCTCTAAGCGCCCACTGCATTGGCGGTTTAATGGCGTTTCACAGGACCCCTCGCGAGTTTAGAAATAATAAATACAGACCTTGGCCCCTCTTGGGTTTCTCCATCCTATTCTCCCGTGTACTCTACGAAAATGCCCCCATTAGCAGGCGAAGAGCGCCTGGTGACTCTGTGAGTTGAGACTTCCCCGCAGATTGACTTCCAATGTGGTCTGACAGTAGACTCAGTTTCGCCGATATTCATTACTACTTCACAGAGCCAACCCGGAGACCTCTACCATATCACCACCGCTTTGACAAAGGCTCATACCTCTATATCTACCACAACCCTGCCCAGAACAAGGCCCGGATTGAGATTGCCAACAATCCTGGCTCACCGGAGCAGGATGCATTTTGCGGTCATCTGGACAATGTCCATATTCGACACACTTCTCAGTTCCCCACACTATGCACGCTAACTGTGGAGGGCATCGCACCGTCCCCGCAACAGCAACAGCACGCACAAGAAGCCCTCCAGCATGAATGGCGGCTACCTAGCGGGGACTCGTGTGATGGATCTAACGATTTCCGGGACTTCCCTCGTTTGCACACACTAGACATCTACTTCTGGGGCGCCGAGGATGCCACCCAGTTTTTGGATGCAACTGTGCAGCTTCTATCGAACTCGCAGGTCGAGACAGATCGGGAGCCAGCACCACAGCCAGAGCAGCCCATGAGCTCGGTGGTTGCACAGCTCGAGAACGTGGCTGTCTCAGACCCTGCCTACCAGAATGGGCAAACTCGAAACTCCCGGTCTGACCCAACGGCAGTGGCACCGCCACCCCAAGCACTGCCTCAAGCACCACCCCAAATAAGTAGCTTCCCACCACCTCCTCCAAGTGGCCTGCCAACCGAGCAGCAACCCAGCAATGGCCCCTCTCCAATCGAGGAGAAGAAAGACCCAGCCAGTTTCGCCCCACTTCCATACAACCCTGCAGCCCCAGCAGCCCCAGAACCAATCCAACATCGTGAGAAGACCCCACCACCAGAAGATGGCATGGCTGGCACAGGCCTTGCGGCCGCCGTAGCAGCCGACAGTGGGGTCCCATACACCCCTCCCAACCAAATGATGGGAGCTGGCGGCATGGGCGTATATGCCTCTCCACCACCTTCAAACCAGGGCCCAGGTCTACAGTTCGCAGGACCCCCATCAGCAGCAGCCCCAACATACGCCTCCCCTCCACCCAGCGCTGGCCTCCAATACACAAACTCGTTTTCTGCCCAACCCTCAACCCAAAGTCCCGGCATGGCTACCCAGTCCTATTCGCAGACCCAACTTGGCGGACAGAGTCATTCGAATAGCCGACAAGGCTCGATGTCATTCGCCCCGCCGCCTCAAGATCCAAATGCTCATCTTTACGATCAGCAGGTGTATGGTTCTAAGAGCCACACACCACCTCAGAGCCAGCCGGCGCCTCAGGGTGGCTTTTCAAACTACTCGTACAACCAGAGTCCGGCGGCACAGCCTCAGCCTCAGCAGTTGCAGCGTGCGGGCTCTGAGTATGATATCCATAGCCAGGTGTACAGGCCTACTGAGGTTGAAGCTAGTGGCCACAATCAGAAGTATGCACAGAAGGCTATGAAGAACCCGGGACAGCGGCCGAGTAGGTTGGAGGAGAAAGCGGAGCGTCTGGAAGGTGGCATGAATAGGTTTTTGAGGAAGCTTGAGAGAAAGCTATGAGTGTTTTGTTCTTGGAAGTATATAAGTTGCATTTTCGAGCATGTTGCTTGATAACGATCGATCATTTATCTTATAACGGAGCGCTGATTTAGTCTTCTTATTTCCTGTGGTCGTGGAACAGCCGACATGAACACGAGAGTTTATCCAGCATTGTCATGCTATCATCCTACCTATGAAGTACTAGGTCATGGCTGAAGCAAGCTACACCAGGAAGATGGTGTATGAGAGTCCAAGTTTGAATCCCGCTATATTGATGAAAACAAATTGCTAAATTTGATAATGCCCTAAGCGCTAAGAAAAATATGCTCACGAAAACGGTACAGAGAATGCAAAAAGATAAGATAGCTTAGCATGGAAGAAAATGAACATGCTAGCATATAGATGAGAAACCCCCGGGGTAGATAAGTGGTTGAAATGCCCGAGACAAGACTCACACCTGGAGAAGAGGCTCCCACCTGGTGAGACGAAAACGAAGACAAGGGTATGTGATCAGAGGATTGAAAGACTCAGCCAAAAGGTATCAGTGACAAGAGACCCGCCAAGAAAATTCAGGAAGAGTTTCACAGTGTACAGCGTCTAGTATAATCCCATGGCGATGTCGAGAGCGACGTTGCTTGATTTGGCCTCAGGTGAGGGTTGCACAGCAGGGGCAGGCTCCTTGGACTGAGTATCGGCAGCAATTTCTGCAGAATCAACCTCTGCAGGCTCAGCCTCTGGGATTGTCTCCTTGGTTGGCTCTTCTGAGAGCTCGGGAATTTCCTCTTTCTTCTCGGCAACTTCAACAGGGGGTTCGACCGACTCGGAGATCTGGGTTGGCTCTGGTTCAGCCTTGGCTGCTTGCTGCTCCTCACCAACCTTGGAATCTTCATTGCTGGTGGATTCCAAGCTTGTAGCGGGCTCAACAATCTCCTTGGGCTGGGCTGGGTTGGGGACCACCCCTTCATCAGTGACGGTCTTGTCCTCAGTCTTCTCTTCGATGACCTCGGGGATAGACTCAACTGTAGCCTCAGTCTTGGCCGGCACCTCTGGAGCTTCTTCGGCCGAAGCGTGAGCCTCGACTGGTGCCTGCTCTGTCGACTTCTCATTCGACTCGACAGTGACTTCTGTGAGAGACTCTTCAGCCTTGACTGGGGCAGCTGTCTCTTCAGCTGGCGCCGCAGAAGCGTCGGTCTGTTCAGTAACGACAACCTGAGCGGGCTTGGCCGGCACAGACTCCTTTGGGCTGACAGGAGTAGGTTCAACGATATTCTCCTTCTCACTTTCTTGCTTCTTCTGGGGAGGCTTGGTGCTGTTCTTCTGGGGCACTGAGCCCTTGTTCAGAGCTTGGGACTTCTCACCGTGTGGCCGCAAGGTGCTCTTAGGCTTAGCTTCAGATGTGCCACGTTCAGCAGCCCTTCCAACCGAGGGCCTGGGTGCCTTTTGAGCAGTGGTTGTCTTAGCCGCGGGCTTTGCATCAGCCTTCTCCGGGCCCTGGAGTTTGTTGGCAGAGCTGGCGGTAGGTCGCATCATTCTTGCGAGGAATCCCTCGTTGACCGGCTTGGCATGTGCATCACCAGATGCCTGCGCGGGCAGTGAGGGACGAGATGCCTGTCTGCGAACACTGGGAGCAGTCGCATTCTGATTTCCAGCTGCGCTCTTTAAGGATGAGGGTTTTCTGTGGAGGGTTGAGCTAGTGGCAGTTCGGGAGCTGGGGGCACCCGTTCCAACCTTCCCTGTAGATGCTTGGGTTGGTCCCGCCGTTGAGCCAGTCGCACGGGCAGGTCTGGCGGGGGATTGAACTCCAGATCGGGTGGATGCGGTAGTGCCTGACGGCTTTGAGGTGTCTTGCGCAGGGGTGGCGCCTCGCGTTGATCGTGTAGTTGTCTTAGGGTTTAGCGAAACACGGCTCGGCTTTTGAGCGAGAGAGTTGGAGCGTTCTTTGGCTACCTCGCGCGCTGAAGGCTTTGGCTGCGTGCTGGGGGCAGGCTTGGATGAAGGTGCGGCGGTTGATTTGGCCTTACTGGCCGCACTTCGGGCAGGGCCAAGTGGAGAAGGCTTCCTCTTGGTCGTTGCAGATGAATCCGAGGTTTGCGAACGAGTGTCCGAAGTGGCCGATTTGGATCCAACAGAGACATCCTTTTCGGTCTTTTCTGGCGAGAGGTCTAGCTTAGGCGGTGTCTCGGTGCGTGTTGCGGGCGTCTCCTTGACGATATCATCTGTTTCTCCCTTGGTTTCATTGACTTTCTCGGGCCGGCCGTCCGCCATGATCTGTCCCAGTGTCGCATTCTGGGTATGTTCTTGATGACTGAGGGGTGTTGGAGAGGCCATTGCTTGTCGGCTGGCCTCTGTCTGTTCCGAATTGATCTTGGGGCCAAAAATTCCCGGGCTGTCGCTGCGGCCACTTGTTTTCCTCAAAGGCGACGCTGGGTTGGACTGGATGACACCGTCGACGGTGACGAAGCTGGCGCGGACTTTGGATAATTGTCGAGCCGTTCCGGAGGAATCTGACGCCGCAGGGGATCGGCCACGGGAGGGCGGAGAGGCGATGGGGCTCTGGTTCTCGAATTTGGCCAGCAAGCTGCGCACGCCGGGGTGGTGAGGGTTATCGGACATGATCCAGGGTAGGTTCGGAGGAGAGGGGTGTGCTGGAACCTCCGTCTAGGGGGTGGGATAGGTTCAAAACGTCTGGAACGGTGGGACTGCTAAACGGATAGTGGCAGATCCCACACTGTCCCGGATCGACTTCAAAACAAAAAGGTGAATTGGAAAGAGAGGCGAGCGTGTGAAGAAGAGGATCCAAAAACTATTACATACATCACGCTAGTCTGGGCTAGCGTCAATAGGTAACGGCCCTTACTTTCAGGGGCTTCTACACGTAGTTGATGACAGATTAATTAATTCCGTACTCCATACTTAGTCTACTAGTTGAAACCCCCTATCTCTGAAACGCTGAGGACACTTGGTCCCCGGAGTATTCCCCATAAACGTACGGAGTAGTCTTGCGCTTTGTTTACTCCGTACTTCACGTTAAGCCGATCTGATCTGCTAAGAGAGGTGAGTTAATCGTCAATATGTCTGAAATATGTAGCTAAACATGCATACTATTTTAGGTGCATTTAAGGTGGATATAAGGCCCATGGGTTCCAAGGTTCTTAAGTTCTATTCCGGGGGTCAGTATACTATAGGGACAATGTCATATTCTATACTCCGTAGTCACCGATTCAAGGTTGTACAACATAAAGTCAAAAGAACCAATTTATTCTCTACTCCCTACTCCCAATTCTACGACACCGCAGACATATGATATACCAATTGTCAACAATCGCTGTTCGGCCAATGAGGGGCCTGGAATGCACGTGATGTCCGTCCCAAGGTTATACGAGGCCATCTCATCCTACAGTCAACGGAATGCAAGTGATGCTACTGTTATCTGAATATGGTCGGCTCGTCCCGTAGCCATGGATGTTCACTGTGTGTAAAGCGCCGAGTGAAAGTGAGGTTGTCAGCGTCCGCCGGAAAGCCCGCCACTAATACCCCACAGTGCGACGAAAGACTTCCTGGCTGTGCCAAATGCGAAAGATATGGCCAAATTTGCCCTGGATACGACCGGGGCTTCAAGTTTGTAGCAGGAAGGCCTTACCGGAACCGGCGTCAAAAGACATCCGGTGATCGAAATGGCACACCCCAGGTTGCGACGTCTAGCCCAGACTCAGAGCCCAACCCTGCCAGCCAGGCACTTGCCCGGGGAGACGAACCGCGAGAGATTATCTCCGAGGCCTCAAATGTCGTGCAGTACCTATGTGTGCTCATAGATGATTTCTCTCAGCCCTATACACCCAGCCTGACACATGTGGTGACCCGATGGTTGGGGTTCCTCCCCTCTATCTATGGCCAGAATCGGGTTTTGGATGCGACCATCAAGTCTTTCACGGCGCATCATTTTGGGCGTGTGAGGGGCAACATGCAGATGGTTTCATATGCTCGATCAGCGTACGGAGAAGCTCTGCGTGGACTGAGAAGGTCATTGGAGACACCGGCTGAAAGCTTATCCACTCACGTTTTCTGTGCGGTTGTGATGCTTTGCATGTATGAAGTAAGAACCTCTCCTTTCGCGTGTGACTTCAAGGAATATCCATGGATGCTGACCGGGCATAGCTTTTTACGGATACCGAGAACCCAGATTCATGGATGAAACACGCCAAAGGTCTGAGTCAATTGGTCCAAATCCGAGGACCAGGCAGGTATAACAATGCACTTGACATGACGTTGCTGAAAGCCTCAAGGGGTCTTATTGTGAGTTCAAAGCTCCGCCTTTTGTGTTAACTTCCTCTGCAATACAAGACACGAAGCTATCTTAATGCAAGCTAATGATGGGACAGGTAATGCATTCAATGTTCTCCGGAGATAAATTTTTTCTAGCCTCTGATGAATGGCACGCGGTCATGCAACAGCAATTCACGACAGATGTATCAGCAGAATTGCACCACAGCATCGAAACCTTCTTTGCGTACCTCACTTACACACCAAGCCTTGTGCACAAACTCTACGAGTTGAGACACGCCAATCTAACCAGCGCCGAAGCTGCACGCACAATTTCCGATATGCTATCCAAAACTCTTGAGATGCAGACAAAACTGGCCGTATGGTACGAGAACTACTCTCGAATCGCATCACCGCCGGTTGAGACATTGTCCTCAACAGGGGATGAGATGTTTCCCACCGTTCTTGTATACACCGATGTCAGCCATGCAACCATATACTGCGGGTACTACTCCTACATGGTGATCATTCACGAGATACTGAAGAATTGCGGATGCTCAGGTGATCATGAGATGATGGTTATCTTCTTCAGAGATCAGATTTGCAGATCGGTTGAGTATAACAGTGTGGGAGTCATGGGTCCATACAGAATGGGATTCGCGCTTCGCGTTGCGTTCGAAGTTGCTGACCCGGTCACAAGATCTTGGATTACGAGGTGTCTTGAACAATTTTCCAAGATCTATGCTGCTTCTCAACCGGAGAATTATGAGTCTGTTTTATGATTATGGGATTTTTGTGTAAAAAGGCTGATATGAACATATTCCCCCAAGTCTTATGTTTTATCCCGCTCACTTGAATCGCTCGACCCTACTAGGTAGAACATCCGCGAAAATGATTATGGGCACTGATTTGCTGGCGATTCCAAGTCATCATATGCGATGCGTGTCTTGATTGCCGATGGCAGGATAGGTTCTGCCACTGCGCGTGCCAACACAAGCAAGATGACAACCAAAATCTCCATCAATAACCCCATTCCAACTATTATCCCAACATCACCGCTCGCGGGGTTAAATCTTGGGGGGCCATACTCCTGCAAGAGGAAATAGACAATCCGTACCAGCAAGAACGGCAGTGTCATAACAACTAGCAGTACTGCTCGCTGGCCAGACTCTGGAAGAACTGATCGGGCTTTCACTGCGAGCCAAGCCACCAGACTGCACACATAGACAAAGGTGACGATCAGAAGGATTGATCCCCCCTCTCCTAATTGATGCATTTGGATGATTCCACCCACCACGGCGAGGACAATAGCAAAGAAAATAGGGAAGCGGAAGAAGTGTAGGGCGAATCGAATCCACTTGGTCCATTTCGAGTTTCCTGGTCCAGTCTCTCCGGATTGTCCACTGTTTTTCAGGAAGAATCAGTATTTTTCTTAGAGTCATGGAGTTCTGGAGGGATTGAACATACCATCTCAACATCACCAAGCTGACCTCAAACATAAGAGGCGAGAGGCCCACGCTTTGCATAACGGATGCCGCGGTGACCATTGCTTTGTCGGGGTGCGAAGAAGCAAGCATTAAAGCTGAACCAGCTATACGGACTGAAGAGTGTCAGTCCCAGATCATACTTGGTTTGGTCTGAGCACTCACTTTGCGACAAAAGGCCAACCATGCTCCACCAAGAATAGAGGATGCAGCGTCCAATGCCTTTATTTTTGTTGTGATGCCAGTATTTCTGCTCCTGCAGATACCTTGTGCCAAACTGAGCGAGGTGAATCAGGGAATATACCACAATCTCGGCGATGGCAATGTTTCGTTTTCCCGGTGAAATGGAAGAATCCACTGAACGGGATAGAAGGTTGAGTTCCATAGTGAATTTTGATACCGAAGGGATTCGAGTGCTGCCCAGTGAGAATTCGGAGACGCTCCTGTCAGTTTAGCAGTTGAATAAGAAGAGAAACAAGCACCATTCAATCCCTTTAAATATCTACTTTCTGACTCTCTTCGCCTTTTGACTTTTGTATACAGTGGACCCACCTCGTGGTAAATGACCACTTTAGGTTTAGCGTCAATACTTGGCTAGCAAAGGCCCAAGGGACCACAACACGAGCCTCTCCAACATCCCATGGAAATGAGATCGCAATTTCGCTAGGGCTGCTTCGCGCTCAGTGACCCGTTTGGGATTTTACCTGCCGATCTTCGCAATAGTCACATGGCATGTCGCCGACTACCTCCAGGGCTAGGTGAGTCGGTGACAAAAGAGCGCCACCTGGGCACGATCCCTTCCGGGGTCAGCTTCTGACTGAGTATCATCCAGTCAACATATTACGGCGTCCACTGTCGTATTATCTTCTCAAATTAAGAGACTTTAATGGATCCATACTGAGTATGATCTTGGGCTACTACCTGTGATATCAAATCGAGTTATAGTGCTATCACATCCACTCAACGACCATGCTTTACCTGGAGATGATTCTTACGCACGACAAACCAACCATTCCCATCATGTACAGCTGCAAAACCCAGCTGTTTGAAGTATTCCCACGAAACAGATATCGCGCGTTCCGAATTATCGGATTGCCTCGGCCTTAGGAAGTGAAATCGTTGGGTGAAGCTCTGTTTGCTTGCGTATGAACAAGGCACCGCAGGCCAAGAGAATACAGAGTTCAGACCATTTGGCTTTGACAACCCAATCTCCACCCGTGAGGTTCGATCCTACCGAAACCGAGAAAGGGAAGCCGTACGCATGCCAGGCGTTGTGGATGTAACACGACATGAAGTTGGATGTCATACATCAGACCTTCAACTATACAATCTTGTAGCACTTTTGATGATATAAAGACTTCTCTATCCGCCTCACTTTGAGTGTCTCATAACTCAATCCACAAGGCAACTTTGAAACAAAATCAGCTCTTCTTTCTTTACACAACCGTCCTCACAATGGTCGATGCTGCTTATCGCGTTCCGGGCAAGAATGAGTACTATATTTTCGCGGGCCGACATTATGGTCGCCTCATGATGACTTCTCCTGGTCATGATGACATTGTCGCTGGTCCAAAAATGATTACCAGGGGCTGGAACACTCTCAACAAGTGTGGCTTTGGTGCGGTGAACACTGTTGTCCCCGTTCCAGGTCACGATGACCAGCTCTTTGTATTCTTCGGAGGCCGCTATGTCCACATTAAGCTCGACAACTACGACGACAGCTTTGTCGTTGATGGAGCCCAGCCAATGGAGTCTGGATGGAAAGCCCTCGTCCACGCTGGCTTCGATACGGTCGATGCTGCACTCAGAGTACCGGGAAGTGATACCGATGTCTATTTCTTCCGCGGCTTGCACTATGTTCGCATGAACTGTGCCACAGGCAAATTGACGGGAAAAGTCACTCCGATCAAGACTGGCTGGCCAAGTGTTGTTAAAGCTGGATTTGATTGCGTCGATGCAATGGTTTCGGTGATAGACCGGCCTGGCCACTACTATGTATTCTACGGCAGTCAATATGCGGTGATTGGACTCGACAACGCTGGACACGACACCCTTGTCTCAAACGCCAAGCCAATCAGCGAGGGGTGGATGTCGCTGGATGAGTGGGTTTAAGTCCTTCATAGGACATGGCGCCCTTTTTTGATAGTTGCCATGTCGAAGATGCTTGCTGGATTTTACCTTCGTCTGAAGTCTCCTTTTGCATGCACGCTTTGTCAGATTAGTTGGATGAGACCTGGAAGATTGCTCAAGACAGGCCATCTAGACGAAAGTATTATTGCCAATTTGTTCAATCTTGAGTTCAGCATGAGATGAGAGCAAACATTGATTCTTTAGGCAATGAATGACACATGCATGCGATCTATGAGTTTGAGACACTCTTCGTATAGTAGAAGCCTCAGAAATGTCCAAGTGCTCAATGTTTAGCTCATAATCTTGCCCTTCCACGACCATGGCAATGTAGCGCACATCGGCGTTGATCTCAAGATCTCCAGCTCCGGACCGGAGGAAGGGAGTCACCGCGGATAAACGATGATCCCGGTCTTATACAAAAAGGAAAGCTCCGATGACGGCGACAGTCAAGCAACTCTGCAACAGTTCAGATAAAATGGCTGCCGCTCGGACACTTCGTATTGGTACAATTGCCTGTGTTTCCCCAGCTTGTGGCAAGTCAATTGACTAATGGGTGGAACTATCTAGGTCTCATCCCCGGAGACGGTATCGGACGGGAGGTCATCCCGGTAGGTAGCTCCAGAGACATGGATGAGTCAATTGACTGACTGGGTGTTGTTTGATAAACTATAGGCTGGTCGTCGTCTTCTCGAGTCCCTGCCCTCCTCCCTGAACCTCAAGTTCAACTTCGTTGACCTCGAGGCCGGCTACGACACTTTCCAGAAGACTGGAACTGCTCTGCCCGACAAGACCGTCGACACTCTCAAGAAGGAGTGTGACGGTGCTCTGTTCGGTGCTGTCAGGTAAGGACAAATCTGCCCGTGCCTCGCATCTGCTCGGTCCCGCTGACAATGGCTGTCAACTCTAGCTCCCCCAGCACCAAGGTCGCTGGCTACTCCTCCCCCATTGTCGCCCTGCGCAAGAAGCTTGACCTCTTCGCCAACGTCCGTCCCGTCAAGACCACCGTCGGCAGCAGCAATGGCAACCCCATTGACCTCGTTATCGTTCGTGAGAACACCGAGGACCTCTACGTGAAGGAGGAGCGCACCACCGAGGGCCCCGACGGCAAGGTCGCCGAGGCCATCAAGCGTATCTCCGAGCGCGCCTCCAGCCGTATCTCCACCATCGCCGGTGAGATCGCTCTCCGCCGCCAGAACATCCGCTCCGCTGCCCCCACCTCCACCCGCGACCAGGCCATGGTCACCATCACCCACAAGTCCAACGTCCTGTCCCAGACCGACGGTCTCTTCCGCGAGACTGCGCGCAAGGCCCTCGCGGCCCAGAAGTTCTCCTCCGTTCACATCGAGGAGCAGATCGTCGACTCCATGGTCTACAAGCTCTTCCGCCAGCCCGAGTACTACGATGTCATTGTCGCCCCTAACCTGTACGGTGACATCCTCTCTGACGGTGCTGCTGCCCTCGTCGGCAGCTTGGGTCTCGTGCCCAGCGCCAACGTCGGTGACAACTTCGCTATCGGTGAGCCTTGCCACGGCAGTGCCCCTGATATCGAGGGCCAGGGCATCTCCAACCCCATTGCTACTCTCCGCAGTGTTGCTCTCATGCTCGAGTTCCTGGGCGAGGAGAAGGCTGCTGCCAAGATCTACGCTGCCGTTGATGGCAACCTGGATGCTGCTCAGTTCCTTACCCCCGACATGGGCGGCAAGGCCACCACCCAGCAGGTGTTGGACGATGTCCTGAAGAGACTTTAAATGAAAATTGTATATAAGCCAACTAGCAGATTATGATTAGAGAACGAAGTCGAGGTTTCTTTTCAATAATGAGTTCGTCCACTTGAAAGTTCACGGCTCAGATTTCAGAGGCCCTCGGGATATGAGGATGTCTATCAGGTCTGAGAGCTGGCTCATTCTCCTGTGTCACAAGGCGGGAAGTCTCATTCAACATCACCAGCTGATGGCTCAGGTTCCCACTCAAACTTCCCCAGGTTGTCATCCTCTTTATCATTGCCACTCTTCACTTGGCTGTTTTCTCCTTCCGGGAGGACCACAGAGAATACCACAGAGAGATATACCTGACCCGTGGATGTGTCCTTGAGCGTGTAGCGCAGCTCATGGTTCTTCTCTTCCACATATTTCATGGCATGCAAAGTGAACCCAGGGAGCCTCACCGAGAAGTCTAGCACCATGAAATTAGCAGTGATCAAGACTCGAGACAACACCCTGATTCTTTACTTACCACTGAAAGCCAAATATGGATTCCCAAAGTCAGCCACATACATCCTGCCCGGCTCGAATTCAAACTCTTTCCTATTCGCTTCATCTTGGAAATGTTTCCTCCGTCCCTCGACGGTGTCAGGGATATTGAGCTGCCGTCGATTCTCAGCAGCCTCCTCGCTATACGCCCCTTCTTCAACAACTTCATCATGAAGAAGTGGAACCTCATCTGACTTGCTCATCTTGTCCCCAATCCGGAATATGTCCCATGTGGCTAGTGCGGGACTAAACAGATAGGGCTCGTCTGCGTAGACATCACCATCTAAGCCAGGATCAAGTGTCCATTTCACCATCCGCAATGCAGCATTGAAGCCCGGTGGTAGGACATCGCGAATGGGATGGTCAAAGTCATTGCCGAACATGAGATTGTTGCCATTCACCTGCTCTTTGAAGACTATTGAGAAGCATATCGAGTATAAATCCTTCGTGTGAAGAGGATGCTCGAAGTATGGGCTGGTAGATGGCGAACCCTCGGGAAACCCTGATGTATCATGAGCTTGGTTCTCGTACGGGATATATTGTGGGTAGTCTTGCCTGTATAGTCTTGGATGCGCACACACAGACTCACAATTGCATGCTCGTTCTCTATGCGGAGCGTCTCGCCATTCACGGGTACTACTTGGTGGGTGCTGCGGTCGTGGACTGGACCGGCTGTGACCTTCAAGCGGTATCCGTCATTCATTTGGTTGCCCATGGCTGTGTAGTAGAGGTCAGTGTGGTATGAACAGTCTGCTCAACAATAGCTTCATGCGATAGCGCAGGTATTGTCAGGGTGATGTTAAAGCGAGTGAGGAAGGGAACTTGGAGCTCTTAACTCAGTAAGTGTTGACGCCCGACAACGTCATCGGAGATCGATAAGACCTGATTGAGAACACGATCACCGATTTCTTTATACATTCATGTTTCCTAGATTCACTTGCAGAATACATAAGGGCTGCTTAAAGATGCAACCTTGAAATGCATATGCATGCTTATTGTACTAGGTATTGACCTCGGAGATATGTAACCTGGAGTGATATGCGCATGACCTTGGAACCCGTACCCTAAAACCCCAATATGGGTCCAGGGCTACTTATTTATGAATACTCTATATTTGAAGATTTAGATGGCCCCTGAGCCTTGAAGGTCAGGATAAACGGCAGTTTTCGTCCCCAACCCGTTACTGACCTCATGGCCCCCAAAGGAAAAGAATGAAGCGCAACTCCTGATTGGCTCCGCGGGACAGCAGACAGTGCCAAGCGACAAGTACATGTAGATCGGATAGAGAGCCTCTCGTTCTTCTTTTTTCTTTTCCTTTTACATTCTGTCTGCAATACTCTACTATATTGCCGAAGTATACCCCATTGGCACCACTCCTGGAATCATCCGACCGTTTCAGATCAATTCGACATGGCTTCTGATCTCCCTGATACACACCAACATCCCTTAGAGAATCCCATTTTCACGGTAACCTTCACCTGGAAACAGTGGCAGGGAAAGATCTTCGATACCCAAAACCCCTCAGAGCCCATCTACACCATAAACTTCCCATTCCAATTCGCCTCCAAATCAGCAGCCTCAATGATCTTCAAAAAAGCACCCACCGAAGAAGTCGTGGGAACCGGCAAACTCAATCTGGTATCCATTGATCCTAGCTACGTGCTCCATGGCCAGAAAGGTCAGCTCCTGGCGCAGAGACGGTTCCGCACGGTGTATACCCACCGCTCACTCAATTTCGCTACCAATGGGACACCAGTTACTATGACGTGGTCCAGTGCGGCGGGGTTCAAGACTTGGGACTTTGTCTGCGTTGATGAGCAGCAGAATGCTGTGGCCAAATTCACGGGAAATCCATGGGGAGTCACGAATATTGGGAAAATCGAGTTCGATGGGCCCAAGAAACATGACCGGGCTGCGCAGGAGGAACTCTTGGTTACGGGTATCACGCTGTTCTATTGTGTGATGATTCGGTGCAATAGTATCTTCAATCTCTTTGGCGCTATATTCTCTCGTCCGGGGCGCAAGGCACATGTTGATCCTCAGCCCATCGCTGGGACGGGCGAGGGAGCAGCGGATCGTTCTTGATTCCAAGCTTGTGAGGCTTTGAGTGGTGCTTTTGTTTGCGATGCGCGAGATACCCTTTGATTTTATATTTGGAAGTGAAGGATATGAGGCCGACTTGGGTTAGAATAGATTGCAAGCCAAAGAAATGTGAAGATGTAGATGTATAATGTACAGAAACCAGCCTTGTGACTCAAACGTAAACAACGATATTTGTACAGGAAATGACAGGAACAAAAGAAATGGAATGTTGTCAAGTGATGCCCAAGGATCAACTGAAGTCAGACGTGGGAAGATCGATGTCAGAATCAAGACCCCGACGAAGATCCGAGACAGAACCAGCCTTCATCAGTTCTTCCTCGGAAGGGATCCCAATACCACTGTCTATGCGACGGCGCTCTTTCCCACGGCCAAATTCAATATCCACGAACCGTGTCATGCTAACCGGGGTGACAGGCTCGCTGCCGCAGCCCATGGTAGTGGCACTGTCCGACATGAGATCATCGGACTTCAACTCCCAATTGGCGGCGCGAACTTTCGCCCGACGGCGCTCCGAGTTGATGGTTTCCTTCATATGGGCGAAGGATCGCGCCTGGTCCGCGGCCCACTTGTCTAGAAGCTCTTCTCGAGCTTCGACCTCAACACGAAGTTGCTGTTCAAGACCGGTGTTGAGGAGACCGAGGCGATGGACCTCGGACTTTGCGTCTTCCAAAGATGTAGTAAGGTCGGAAATTCGAACATTGAGGCTCCCCGTATTTGCCTCATGGCTTTGCAACTCTGTGAAATTGTGTTCAAGAGCTTCAATGGCTCTCTGCTTCTCCTCTTCAAGGGAGACCACCTGAGCCATCAAATCGGAGGATCGGGTCCGGTTGTTTTCGACCATTTCCTCCAATTCTTGAATCCGCGTGTCAGCCGAAGAGCACACGGAGCGCTCATGAGCTACTTGCTTCCGGAGACTGGAGATTTGTCTCGCGTAATCCTCCTTGGTAGCCGAGTTCTCCTTCTCAAGGTTTTCGATAAGGTCCTCGAGGCTCTTCACCTCATCGTGGTATTTATCAAGGGCTGTATTTAATCTGTCAATCCCAACGGCCTGTTCTTGGCCTTCGCGTTCGAGGTCCTGCATTCTGATGCGCGTGTGAAGCATATCGCCGGCAGAAGATTCGATAGAATCTTCAAGGTTGCCAATTTTGGCAGCGGCCGTCTCGTACCGGTGTAACAGAGCATCGAATTGTCCACGGAGAGCTCTCTCACGATCAAGAGAGCCGTGATGATAGTGTCGCTCTGTACCCAGGTCTTGAGCCAGAGACTCCACCCGCCGGACAAGCGCACTCAACGTGCCCTTCCCGTCTTCAAGGCCGACATTGGGAGTCTCGCCCGGCACAGCACGTTCAAGTTCGAGGCGTGCCGAGCGGAAATGGCTTCGCATATCGGATAGAATCTCAGTTGCATCCTCTCCGGAAAATCCTAGAGCGGAGCACTCTTGACTGACCCCTTCAAGGGCCTCGGCTGCATCCGAAGCCCGAGAAAGAGCAGTGGATAGTACGTCCAACAGATTGTCCAAGAATTCAGATGGCGGACAGGAGTCCTTGAAAAGGTTGTCAAGTGCCGGCTCATTCATTTTGGAGACATGTGATCGGCACGCATCGAACAGACTTCTCTTCTCTCTTCTTGCAGCTGCTAGATCCTGCGCCAGAGAACGGGTATCAGACTTTTCTGTATTTTCCGAAACATGCATCTGGGTAATGTCGGATAGCGCCCGAGGCTCATCAAATAGCAACAAGCTCTCAGAGAGTGGCAAGTTGAAGTTGCGAGTGGAGCGAGGATCAGGCGAGCTAGAAACAATGACAGCACTGTCATTGAACGCGAACGTGTCACCATCGTTGAGTATAAAAGTCGTCTCGTCGGCGCTCTGGTTCGAAGCCATCGACACGTTCTCTCCGGACCGAAGCGACTGGGGCGTGGTCCAGTAAGAACTGGATTCCAACGTCGGCTCTTCGAGACCCATTGAATCGCGCTTCATGGCCCTCAGCTCGAGTTTGAGGGCATCTCGCTCTTGGCGCAGTGCCTGCATGGTCTTCTCATAATTGCGTGCATCTCGTTTCTCGCGCTCGATATGATTGATCTCATCACTCAATCCAATTCGCTTGATTCTTCTCTGGGTGCGGGTATCCAGAATCTGCCGAAGGGGTGTGAATTGGACTCTCTGCTCGGTGGAGGTGTGGTCGAAATGATCTACTGGATCATAGGACCGAGGGTACCGAGGCGTTGGAGCGGACTTGCGTCGGGCTGTCCGGCTCGGTGTACGGTTTCCAGCCTTTGGATTGAATGATGTGCGACGCATTGCTGGGGTTAAACCGGTAGATCCACTATCGAGATCTTGCAGCAGGCGGGGGCCAGGGTCGGAGAACCGAACCCTTTTCCTTGACTTCTTTGGCGTCGTGCATGGCTTTTCGGCATCTGCCAAGCTTTGTCTAGTTCGATGCGAGACTGGGGATTGGCTCCGGGCTGAAGAGCTGTTTCTCCTCTTTCTTGCCGAACGAGTGATATCCATTGTGGGATGAAAGTACAATCCAGGTTCCACAACCGTTCAGCAGACAGGGGGTTTATAAGGGGAATTGTATAGATCACAAGTAAACAAACAAGGTGGGGCTCAAATAGGCAGCCGACGCGTGCCTATTCCGGCGATAAACATCTTGCTTCTTTGGGCGATCAGGTGATCTTGCCCTTCAATTCTGTAGGCCTACGCAATTGCAGTTGAATATCCAGAGATTGAATGACTCTACTATATTCAGATTCCTTCTCAGGTTGCTTGCCTGGGCCTAAGCGATATTCAATCTGCTGATAATCGGTACAACCTTACCTACATAGGTAGGTACCCATGTGAAACATGTAAATATTCATGTTCAGAATATAGCATGTTTGATCAACATACAAGCTTGAAGTAGTATATTCTCATGTTGCAGTCTAGATGCCTGATAAATTGGGGTCAACCCAACTTGGAAAGTTCGGTGCGGGGATCGCGATAACCTTACTCTTATCGTTTCTCCAACTTTCAACTTTCCAACTTTCTGGAATTCGACACTTGACAACCTGAGCTGAATTCTTGGCCTAGGTACACCCCGGACCCTGTGCTCTAGTTGTGATTGAAAGGTCACCCTGTTGGGTATGATGTCATCTGCACATTACCTGGATCACTTTCCAAAACCTTGCGTTTGAACCCATCGCCCCACGGATCAAGACATGATGGTGTCTCCAGTACGCTTCTCCACTCCTTTGAATAACAAGCATACTCACTGTGAATGTAGCAGAGCTATCAACCCCTCGATCTGAATGATGGGCTGGAACAGGATCGGGAGAAATCCACGTCGCTGCTTCTGGCAAAATTACCCTCCGAGCTCATCCACGTCATATTATCCCACCTCTCGGCCCCGGATCTGGCGTGCATCGGAGCGACCTGTCGAGCACTTGCTGCGCATACCTCAAATGATCTGCTCTGGGCCAACCTCATCAACACACGACTGCCTAATCGTATTGAAACCCCGGGCATTTTCGGCTCCTTTCGACGTCTTTTCCTGGCATTTTACCCGTGCTGGTTTATCCCCGAGCATAAAATCTGGTTTGCCGATGATGAGCCCAAAGGAAGCCTGATCCTCACTCGCTACGATAATCGGCGGGGCGTGATCGAGGGGTACGAGATCGTCGCAGAGCGTGGATCCTCGCAGTTTCATTTCTGGAAGACCGAGCCGACTGTACTAGTCCAGGCTTTCAACCCAACCGTGCACTTGTCGCTCGACGCGCCGGCCTTATTTCTCAAAGATCCGAACCCGTCCAGCGAGTCTGCCCCAATACAGCTTCTATCTCGGACGAATGATTGGAAACGGCCTCTGATCTATGAGGCAAATCGGATCTACAAACCCCTTTCATTTTGCACCACAAAGGATAAGCAGGTGTCATCTACAGACCCGGAACACTACTGGCCTCCTCCACTCGTCCCAAGCAAGAACCGCACACCCCGGTCAGTGAAAGGCAGCCAGTCACAGTCCGTCGGACAAATATCGGACTTGTCAGAGAAATCCTTTCGCTTCGACAGATGGCAGAACTATCGAGGTTTGTTTGCGGGAATGAGCGACATGTTGATTCAGACGTATTCAACGCTCGATCCAAAGTGTTACGTGCCTACCAGGGAGAAGCCGTACCAGGGTATTTGGGTTGGAGACTACTCGACTCACGGATGTGAGTTCTTATTGGTCTTGCAAAATCATGCGCAAGATGATATTCAGAGACAACAATCTGAAATCCAAACCAACAGCCATGGTGGTACTACCGAAGCGAACAGCGAGTCAATGGGACAGCAAGGCCAGTTGAAAGGCATCAAATTGACAGGAGACATGAATGTCCCCCGAGGCCAATACTCGTGGGTCGCCGACGATATTGGGCCTGCAGGTCTGGTCGGTGTTGCGGAAGACGAGCCGTTTATAGGTGCGCGCATCGTCCGTTGCAAGGGCCATGTCGCTGGAATAGGGTTTCAAGATGGTAGGTGAAATGACTCCGAACCCAGCTTCACATACTGATATCAGCCACAGACATATTCATTGATTCCCAATTAATCCTCGTTTCCACTGACCTCATGGCACACTACTGGAAGGAGATGGGTCACATTTCATACTTCCGGCGCGTGGACATCGACGCTCTCCTACACACTTGACCGGAGGCTGGCAAAAGATGATTGCATCCGAGACACTGGTCTCACCCGTCCCGTTACCACACATTTATCTCGCGATTGGAGGCTTGGCTCGGAATTTCCGCAGAATTTATCACTAGGAGCAAGGTGACATATGGCGTGTTACTTCATGCAAGACCCGTGGATCCAAAATGCCACTTAGTTGTTGCATTTTCGATTCAGATCAGATCAAGACCGAAAGCTTGTATGCAAGCAATATTTCCGAATACTGTATTGGAAAACCCAATGTTAACTCCGGTGGATTTGTATGTTATGGCACAGGTACAGAGGCAAAGAAAACATCTGGAAAGCCAGGACGCCAAATAAAGGCATCGAAAGCCAAGGCAAAGTAATTCAAAATTGGTCATCACTCGTCAATCCAGCCATGGGGCATGTGATTGTAATTTTCTGGAAGCTGTAATAAGACACGCGTGCCAACGACTCCTGTACATAATGATATCGGGAATACCATGAGGTCGAAAAGTTGCATCCAGGTTGTTGAGTCCGCGGCGATACATATACATCGAATGGCCGAGGTTCAAGCCGTGAGGCATCGTTGGTCTCCGACTCGGAATTCGTAGCGAGATTAACGGCGGCGTTCGAACCAGGCAGTTGAGCCCATCACTGCGACGGATTGGTCCATCACCCACTCGCCGACTCCGAGGTAGCTATCCACCCATTTCTTGACGTCTTTGCTGTCCGTGATGTTGTCTGAGTTAAGGCTGGGGCTGTGAAGATCCCACATGCACATCCCGTGAAAGGGGCGCATGGGGTGACAGAGTTAGTTATGATCCTTCAATAAATTTCGCATGGTGGACACAGAGGTGTATGGTGTTGGGAAGGTCGAGATGGGGAAGGTAGATTTACGTGAGACCGGTGGAACGCTTGACACCTGCCAGGAAGGCGGAGACTGATAGACACCGGTTAGTTTCAATACCAACAAATAGTCCCGCAAGCTTCGAAGACTCACAGAGAACAGCATCAAATGCGTAGTGGGTAAGACGGCCGAGCTATTTCATGTGCCCATGTCAGTCATCCAGGGCCGGGTTCGCGGGCGTTTCAATTGCCCGAGTGTGATCGGCATAGGTCTCATACCATGATGAAGATTTGCAGAAGGTGACAAAATCTGTATTGAATTACCCAGCGGTCCAAAGCGTCAGGCAGAAGGAAGAGCGTCCGGCATAGGTACCTAACCTAGGATCAGGTGACCTTTCACATGACGTCCACGAGATGTGGCTGGGTGAGGCTGGAGCAGATGACATAATCAGAGTCGGAGTTCAGTGGCCCTGGGCACTAAACTGCATGCGTCCGGAGTATCGATAAGGCTACATCCCACCGAAATCCCCTTTCTGATGCCCTTTTCTGGGGCGATCAATTGGCTGTCGGTATTTGTCACATTAACTCGATAAAGGACTCCAATGTACAGCGCGTTGACCAGCACGGGGTCCTCCGCTTTTTTTGCGGTCAACGGCTCTGGAGATGATATAATTTGCTGTCTTTTTTTTCTGCCTAGATCGTCTCCCGCCTCTGCCGACACAGTTGGGACGATACAGGGAGAGAGTCGTAGATATGGGAATTAGAGAACTTTGGAATGGTCCTTCAAATTAGAATCTACGAATCGATTGATGGTAAATGATGGGGGAGTAAAGACACAAAAGAAAAAAAAAGTAGTCCGGAGATACTCACACCGGCGGCCAACATTTTCCCTCCCGCCCCTCACCCATCCGTTTTCTCTTCCCCCTCCACCTCCCATCCTTTCTCTCCTACCATCTTCTCTGATTTTCAATTGATCAGACCCAACCTCCCTCCTCCCTTTTAATTTATCAAAATAACATACCAAAATGGCGCCTACCAGCTCCCTCGACCACTTGAGCAACCGCATGAAGCTCGAGTGGTACTCCAAGCTGAACACCGAGATGTCCCCTGCGAAGAACTTCCGCCGCACCTCCATCATCTGTACCATCGGTATGTAGCGCAGAACTTCCGAGTGGCTGGGGAGACAGCCATGGCCGTTGAGGAAAATTCCCGATATTAACCGCCCTCCCATTAGGCCCTAAGACCAACTCCGCCGAGAAGATCAATGCTCTCCGCACAGGTATGACATCGAATTCCCAGCCGAGAGGCGCAATTTTTGGAGGCATCCGACTGACTTCATTGTAGTCGGCCTCAACGTTGTCCGCATGAACTTCTCCCACGGTTCATACGAGGTCAGTAGAGGATATGCAACGGAAACGGGATTCCGCTGACTCGGCTTGCAGTACCACCAATCTGTCATTGACAACGCTCGCGAGGCTGCCCGCATCCAGACTGGTCGTCCTCTCGCCATTGCCCTTGACACCAAGGGTCCCGAGATCCGTACCGGTAACACCGTCGACGACAAGGACTTCCCCATCAAGGCAGGCACCATCCTCAACATCACCACCGATGAAGCATACGCCAACGCCAGTGACGATAAGAACATGTAAGTTTGCCGCGAGGAAGGCCGATTTGGAAGGTCGACATTGTTCGATATTGCAGCGGGGACTGACATGTGCTGTGTGACAGGTACCTTGACTACAAGAACATCACCACTGTGATTTCTCCCGGCAAGCTCATCTATGTCGACGACGGTATTCTGTCTTTCGAGGTGATCGAGGTTGTTGATGACAAGAACCTCAAGGTCAAGTGCCTGAACAATGGCCAGATCTCTTCCCGCAAGGGTGTCAACCTTCCCGGCACTGACGTAGACCTCCCCGCTCTCTCCGAGAAGGATATTGCCGACCTTAAGTTCGGTGTTCAGAACAAGGTCGACATGGTCTTTGCCTCATTCATCCGTCGCGGTGAGGATATCAAGGACATCCGTGCCGTCCTCGGCGAGGAGGGTAAGGAGATCCAGATCATTGCCAAGATCGAGAACCAGCAGGGTGTCAACAACTTCGATGAGATCCTCGAGGAGACCGACGGTGTCATGGTTGCCCGTGGTGACCTTGGTATTGAGATCCCCGCCCCCAAGGTGTTCCTTGCCCAGAAGATGATGATCGCCAAGTGCAACATCAAGGGCAAGCCCGTTATCTGTGCCACCCAGATGCTGGAGTCCATGACATACAACCCCCGTCCCACTCGTGCCGAGGTTTCCGACGTTGCCAACGCCGTCCTCGACGGTGCTGACTGTGTCATGCTGTCTGGTGAGACCGCCAAGGGTAACTACCCTTGCGAGGCCGTCAAGATGATGTCCGACACCTGTCTGTTGGCCGAGGTTGCCGTTCCTCACTTCAACGTCTTCGATGAGCTGCGCAACCTTGCCCCTCGTCCCACCGAGACCCCCGAGTCCATTGCCATGGCTGCCGTCAGCGCCTCTCTGGAGCTGAACGCCGGTGCCATCGTCGTCCTGACCACCAGGTATGTGCCGTATCGGTTGGTGTTCTCGTGACCAACATGCTGACAATTCACAGTGGTAAAACCGCCCGCCTTCTCTCCAAGTACCGCCCCGTCTGCCCCATCCTGATGGTCACTCGTAACGACACCGCCGCTCGCGTAAGTTGAATCCCAAGTCGGAAGTGTCGACAGTTGCTGATTGTGATTTCCAGTACTCCCACCTGTACCGTGGTGTGTGGCCCTTCTACTTCCCCGAGACCAAGCCCGACTTCAACGTCAAGATCTGGCAGGAGGATGTCGACCGTCGCCTCAAGTGGGGTATCAACCACGGTCTCAAGCTCGGTATCATCAACAAGGGCGACCCCATCGTCTGCGTCCAGGGATGGCGCGGCGGTATGGGCCACACCAACACCGTTCGTGTGGTGCCCGCCGACGAGAACCTCGGTCTGGCCATGGAGTAAATCCCTGACTTGACCAGATGGTAGGCTTTTTGCGATAGATGCCGTGTTCTTTGTTTACCGCCGGTGTGCGGTTGGGATGCATACCTGTTTGTTTTTCTCCTGTTCCTTTTGATGATTCCAAGCCAAGTTTGTTTTGCGCTGTGGTCTGGACCATAGTATGCTGGAAGGTTAATGCATTGCTCATGTAAATGAAACGAATTTAATGCTTTCCGTTCAAAATCAAGTGAAGATCAGCAATAATTGACCAGTAGCCCAGTAGACTTGTCATGTCCCTGACTCTCGTGAACCGAGACTCGTCAGGCGACTGGACCCCGAACCTCGGGAGTGGCTCAATGCTCAATGCTCGCATCAGAGATTGATTTCACCGATATACCGGTGAATTGGCATCATAGTCGAATATCACATTCTCCGAATAAATCAAAGAAGAAGAGGAAAAGGAGAAAGGAGCGAAAAGTAGATGCGGGGACGATAATTGAACCTCCGAGGCTCCATGTGCCCGATATCAACCGGACGTCGGAGATGCTCCCGGTGCACTCTGCTTGCGCCAAAACGACGGGAAAAGCCCATATATAGGCCTGCGAAGATGGAGAATCTTCTCAGAAAAGATTTTAGGAAGATAAGATTCAAATTCTCAGGAAAAATGATCCAATGGCTAAACGTAGTTCCCGGGGCCCTTTGCCGTCCCGTTTCCGATTTTTACCGATGGGCCCAGCAGGAATCTTTCAACTGTGCTGATCTTATTTCTCATTGGGTCTTCGTGGGTTATGTGGGCTGTATCAGAGGAACAGGCTGTATGACTTGTATGTTGTGCAGTGTTGCACCGATCTATTGATATACAGTACGGAGTACAGTATCGCGGAACTACTATGGACATCCCGAGGCCCGGGATTGAAACTAGGCAGGCAATGACGCTGTACATGGAAGTGCTGATAATGAATGCTAGCACCGAAAGATAATAGGCACTGAGATAATGCGAAGAGTCAAAAGAATGTCAGTCGTGACTCCGCTTCAGGAACGCTCGCAAACGCTGCGGTGAATGATGTAAAAACATGTCCGATGCGACATGTGTCCCGGGATAAACGCTAAATGGCCTGGCAAATGAGTCCGTCTCATGCGAAATACAGAAGAAAAGCAGATCTTGGCACGAATGCGTTATCATCAGGTCGTGAGTCGTAATGTGGTTGATGAGTGCAAGGGGAAGAGAAATGGGGTAGGGAGACATTCATCACTAGAAACCAGGGTCTTCGAACGAGCCCGTCCCATCAATGGCCTCGAGTTCAAAGCCTTGGTTTTCAGGTCGATATTGCAAGTTTGGTTGGAATTGATGCCAGCAGCTGGGGATCGTCAGTATTGGAGTCAAGAATATGGAACAAAACCAACATACCTTGGAGCTTGAAGCACATATCTAGCCATTGCTTCACGGAACCGGCCCTTGTATTCTCTTGGGCTGGTCACGGTTGGGCGATTGCGGCCACCGCCACCAAAGCCTTTGTCTTTGATCCAGGATTCGAGTTTCTTGTCCCAGGTGTAGGTGCGAATACAGTCAATGATGCCTACCACGAGCTCATCGCGACTTTCATCAATGGCGATCATGAGTGAGTAGTCCATCACATCTTGACGGCCCAGGAAGAGGGTGTCATTCCACACGCTCTGAGCGAGAAGTTTCTTTGAGTGCTCACGGGCAAAGAGTGGTGTCTCGTAGATAAAGTCCACCATGTTCTCGTCCAAGAGGACTTCGTCTCGTTCACCTGTGCTCTGAACTTTGCGGTTCCGCATCGATCCCTTAAGGTCGAAAATCCGCGTCGGATTCCGATCATAGAACAGGTTCTCCATGAGTAGCAAGAACCAATTGAACTCCGTTCCAGTGACGGGGTTCTTGATGATGACTTGATAGAAGCCAAACATTTTGGCGATTGCCGAAGGTAGTTCGTGGAACAAAGCCTCGGACATGATCTGGAAGTAGGCCGGAGCGAACTTCAGGAAGGCTTGTGTTTCTATCGTGGACAGTGACTTGAGGATGAAGCGATCATCAAGGGTCTTCAAGAATAATGATTTCGTCTTGCCACCCTTCGAGTCCCACTTCGCGCATCGAGACAGGGACTCAACAATGCGATCTGCCACGCCACATTTCTTCCTCAAGGCATCGAATTGCTCAGCATAAAATACCTTGCAGAGCATCTTGGCCGGTCCCTCTTGGAACTGATACTTGAGATGTGTGCCTGTGGGGCGCAAAAGAGCATGCTCGACCTGTGTTTCCTTGATGGCCTCAAGATCATCGCCATGCTCTGATTCGTTGTCTTCCATCTCATCATACCGTTGTTGGATACTGGAGAGTTTTTCTTTGTAGTCGGAAGAGTCCAAAGCAAACGCCACAAGCGAGCTCGGTTCATCCTCGCGAACGATGATATCACAATCGGCGAAGACGTGATCCATGACACTGAGGGGATACTCAAGAGGTGTCCATCCACTCGCGGAACGTTCGGACCAGAAGTTTGTCAGCATCTTCAACAGAGTTGTGCGTTCGTGCTTTGGAAGTTCCTTGTAATCGACCGAGTCGTCCTCTGCCGGGGTCTTGACATCATCGTGAGAATCGACAGGATGAAGCTCGTTGGATTGGTTATTTTCATCATCAGTGATATGCTCGTCTGGCTCTCCGTCAAACGGAATTTGGCTTTCACGATGAAGCTCCTCCACATCTTCAGCCTCGGGCGAGGATGAGTTTGGAAGAGGGGGCTCTTCATTTATTGGTTCGCGGGCGAGCTCATCGCTCTTGCGATTGAGGTCGTCTGTCGGGATCAGTGGAGCCGACGGCAAAGATTCGTCACTATCGGCAGGTGGCTCCCGTTCTTCAACAGCCTCTCTCACGTTACGATAGACCTCGACGATGGGCTTGGACGAAGCCAGTGGGAATGCCCGTGAGTGAATGCCCTTTGCAGCCCGTTGCCGCCTCTCGCGCTGTCTCTCTTTCTCAAATTCGCGACTCATTTGCTCGAAATGTCTAGCAAGATTGGAGACTCGGGACATGCCCTTTTTACTTGGGGCAGATCGTGGGATGAGCGAGTGACCAGAAGCGAATCGAGCATTCTTCAAAGAGCTCAGTCCTAAGCGATCTGTCAACTTCTTGTCTGACGATTTCGTGGGAGACACAGCCGGGTTCTTTTCTGGTTCAATTGCGTTGGTCAGGGCCATCCTCAACCCAGGAAGTGGAACATTGTTGTTGACCCGTGGTACATTGACTGGCTGAGATTGAGCACGCAGAAGCGGAGGAGATCGCATTTTACCATTGCGTCGAAAGGCTGCCTCGGTGGGTCTAGGGATTGCCGAAAACCGTCGCACGGGAGTGCTTGGAAGCTCAGTGACCCCATCTTCCTCTTTCTCAATGCTTTCTCCTTGTTCGGACGCACCCGAGCCTTTGTGAGCTCCGTGCTCTGATGAGATGCTAGGAGGAGGGGTTGTCGCTGCAAGAGCGGCGTTGGCCGGTGATTGATTTGCAACACCGGCCACATCGACAGATCCTAGATCAGATTGACCAGCAGGTACCGCTAAGTCGAGATGACGAACTTCTTCTTGTGATACAGCCTCGTCTTGGGGAGAAGCTCTCTTCTCGTCCACATGATCCACAGGCAAGGCTGCTTCCTCCGTTGACATCGGAGGGGAAGGAGACTCTTCTCGATGCTTTTTGCCAGCATGCTCCTCGACTACTGAAACCAATACGTTCTGTGCCTTTTCGGGAGAAAGTGTCATGCGGCGCATCATTCGGGGTCTGTCATCTGCTTGGTTGTTCTCATCTTCCATGTCGTTGGGCGCTTGAAGAGTGTCCTCTGTCATGGAAGCATCTTTATCAAGGAAGATCTTTTTGAGCTGTAGCGTGGCCATGTGCTTGATATCCTTTTCAGATGGGAAGAAACTCTTCTCGAAATCAGCGAACGTTGTGTCCCATTCAACGACTTTTTCCTGGGTGGCACGAAGGACTTCGTTCAGAGGAATGATTTCCCAGTAACGGGAGTTTGTATATGTGTCTTGTAACTGTTGAACCAAAGAAATATGGTCATCGTGGCCCTTCTTGATCAGAAGTTCAATCTCTTTGTTGCAGCTGTCCAGGAGCCCGGGGACGACACTCTCAACGTTGATGCCTTTCAACCGAGCTTGGACAGAGGCCATAAACTTGTCAAGACGTTGCTCTGTTCGCTGGTAGACTTCGTTCCTCAACTTCAAGTCATTGTCCACTTTCCAGGTCACACGAGGCCGCGGGACTATGATCTCAAGCAAACGGATGGAGTCATACTGAACTCGTAAAGCAACATCTTTGAAGCCAAAGTAACGGAAATGGTCTCGTTGCAGATCATGGGGGCACACTCCAGCTCGAGCATGGAGGTTCCGGCCCCAAAAGGACAACTCCAAGTATTTTCCGAATGAATATTTCCAAGTGCTTTCAGACATGGGCGTGACTTGGGTCTCGTTGCCGCAAACTTTGCAACAGCTCCACATGAGCACGACATCCTGAAGTCCCGGAAGTTTAGGAGGATGGGGTTGAACTAAAACGCTGACCTGGGCGTCTCCATGGACATACTGGCGGTGATGCTCAAACATGCGCTTCTCGCAACCGTTGACTTCGCACAGAGAGCTCGCCGTGTCACAAAGATCTTCAACGTATTGACCCAGCGAGAGATCAGACTCAACGATCGTGTCATCTCCATGCTCATTGTAAAATTCAAGAGCGAAAACATCCGGCCCGGAGCATGGAACTGATGTTGTGGTGCAGACAAGGCTGTAGAGGATAACGATATTTTGGTGCGCATAGGGATCGAACATGCTTGTATTTCCCGAAACGTAAGCCTCCCACTGACGCTTTTGAGTCTGATAGTGGTAAAATGCTCGATCATACTCGGCTTCATGAGCAGCACGAAGCACTTCCTTGACCTTTGTCGGTGCATCTTGTGGTGACTGTCTGGCCATTTCAGGCGTGACAAGAACAAACTTTTGGGGCTTGGCCTTTTCGTCCGTGATTTCATCGGAATTGTCGTCTTGTCCTCGAAGACGCTTCAAGTAAGCCAACCGACGCTCCATCTCTCGTGCACGCATCAAAAGATACGGCGGCTCGAATTTAACAAAGGGTGAGGCAGAAAGAATCTTAGTCTGGTGATCTCGAACCATGTCGTCGTAATATGTTGGCATCGGGACATCGTCTGGGACTTCGGGCACATCGACGGCCACAAGAAGTTGGCTATCGGAAGCACCGACCGCTTTCTCATTATTGTCCATCTGGACATCACCAGAGTCAGCTGGGCGTGGATCGCCTTCGTCGACGATGATTTGTGGATTTCCATTCTTGTCTTTCTCGTGGACAACCATGATTGTTTCTGTCGGGGAGGTTGGTATCTTTGCGAATTCATCTCGCATGAGACATGTTTCCAAACGAAGGTTGTACACGACGTATATCATGAACTCAGTGATTCTTTTCACTTTCGCAAGGACATCATTGTCCCCACCACGTAGAACAATAGTGCATCCCAGCTCTTTCGGACATCCTGAGATGTACATGTAAGTTTTCTTCCTCCCAGAGTGAACGTAGGTCTTCACGTTAAAGCTACTGCATTCACTGTGCAGAGTAGTTGTTAACAGCTTGTCCATAGATGTCACGATTCTGGTCTGTGTACATCTTGATACAGCCTCAAGTACAGAAGGTTTCACGTTGTAAGCAGTTGCGATACCAGCCTGCTCCAGAAGTCCAAGAGCCAGACCGGAGACATTCCTCTCCACCAGAAGGAGATTGGGACGCAAGGCCGATATCCGACTGACCAAGTTTTCTAGAAACTCGCGCTCTTGCCGAATGACGGGCTCAAGACTCATGAAATGCTGTTGTTGTCGAGCGTATTCGAGAGGGAACGTGATGATCAGAATATTAGGGCGTAAGATGTTTCTAGACATGCCTTTCAGAGCCAGATTTTTGGTGAAAACAAGACCTGAGACGTATGAGGTATCACCAAGGCGACCCCCGGGTATCTTTTTCAGCTTGACATAGTGGCGGATGTCCATGTCATCCCCACGCTGGACATTCGGATCCACTTCGTCCGCGGCTTTCAGCAGTATTGGCATCAGGGCGTTCTCCCAACCTGCTCCGTTTGGCACCGCAGATTCCATGAGCAGCTGATGAAGAAGCTTGCGAACATGTTCTAAGCTGGCTCTATTCAGCTCAACTGGTGGGGCGTCGGTTCCTCTCATCGATGAACTGCGCGTCATTTTAAACCCGGCCTCCTTAGGGCCTGTTGGCAAAGAAATGGCCGGCACCGAGATATCATGTAGAAACATGCTATCTTTGGAAGTTCTGGGCGATTGGCGAGGGTGCACACTGCTAGCGATGCTAAGATTTCGGCGACGAGAAAATCGGGGCAGGTTGACGGCCTTTGAGCTGGTGAGACTTGCATCATCCCCGTCTCGATTCACACTAGGAGTGGTACGATCTCCAAACGCAGATCGACCTTTCTTCATGGCGGCGAGAATACCGCCAAACGATGCTCTTTCGTTGTCGCCGCCACTCTTGGACAATCCACCTTCGGACACTGCAGACAAGAGACTCGGTTGCTCATCACCACTCGATGCGTCGTCAGAGAGATATTGCGCAAGGTCAGGATCTATGATGTTGTCTTTGTGGAAAGCAGGCAGCCGAGACTCGGGATCCAAATCATCTGCATGCCGGCGTTGGAAAGGAGCTCGATCTTCATGGTATGGCTTGAATCCCCGAATGTATTGCTGACGAGAGTGGTGACGCTTGTGGCTGATGGAATGTGGCCTTCCCCCAAGTGATGAGCGCAGCGAGCGTGAAGAGGTGGGTCGTGCTAAAGGTCGATCAGAGTTGATCTCAAGCACAGCTGAGCGTCGATTATGGCCTTCTCCTGCCCGTCGCGTGGCTGGTATAGCCATGGTCGGAGTCCTCAGGACATGATCAATTGACTGTGACACAACGGAGGATGAATCATCGTCGTCGAAGGATGGGCGCCCATTATTCCCCCAGCTGAGTTCAGAGACCCGAGGGTTTGCGATGATTGGGCTTTGCTCGCTATCGGAAAAGTCCGAAGAGTCGTTGTCGTGAGCATTGATCATCTTCTCGCAAGGATTGCAGACTCGAATAGTACCCTGCTGTCCAAACCTTGCTCCTGATATGAGCAAGGTGCATTTGGAATCAAATATTTGACCACAAGTTCGACAATGGTGCTTTCTACGAAAGGTTGTGAAAGGCTCTCCGCAGTGAAAACAGTCCTTGGCGTTCTCGTCACGCATCCAGAAATCTCTGCTGAGCAATCTATTTCGCAGCTCGGATATAACACCATTGTCTCCAGGTGGCGGTTGGCGCCTGGCTTGTAAAGATTGTCCATCAGCCCTTCCGACCGCTGTGTTCAAAGGAGGCAAAGAAGAGACTGTGGTTGTGGTTTCGGCAGTAGAAGTTCGAGACATCATGTAGCCAGGCAGTCGCCCCGCCCGAGATGTTGCGTTCGGCTTTCCTTCGGATCTCTGTGGAACCGAACTTTTCGGTGGTTCATTGGCTTTGTCTTCCTCGCGAGGCTGAGCTGCGCCAGCTGGAAGTTTATCAACGCGATGTAAAACTTCATCATGGGATGTAAGCCTCGGGGGATTATTCGACGTTGAGGTGGATGGTTTTGGCTCGTCATAGCGAAGAGATGTATGTGAGCCCGATCTCTCCCCTGGGTATTGAGATAGATGGCCTTGGGCTGGTTCGGCCTGCGCGGAGTTTCGCTTGCCAGCTGGCTGAGACGTGATGTCAGACTGTCTTGGTTGATCCGTTACAGAGGTTGACCTCCGAGACCTAGTTTCTGGGGTGTGAGACCCCGAAAGGGCGAAATCTTTTAGATTGGACGACCCCTGATCCTCGTGGTAACTGTCATTTAGCTTCGCAGACAAAACTGGCGACGCGGAAAGATTTTGACTGAGAAGAGATGACGTCTGGCTCATGGAAAGATCCACAGCCCCTTCCCTGCTACCGACACTTGTTGCATCTGCATTATGGGCCACTTGGAACGGCGCATTCACAGAGTTATTGCTGGAGCGTTCTGTATTTCCGACAACATTGACATGTAGCTGGGTCACCGCGGGGTCTGCTGCAGTGGAACTACCGCCGGCTCTCGTTGATGGGGCTGCGTTGGACTTTAGCCCAGGGCGTCCCGTTGGCGACACTGAGGTTTTGGAAGATATGCTGCCACTCTTAGAGGATATCCTGGACCTTTTACCTGCATTTGATTGTAGCGCCGGTTCTTGGTGGGGTTGAAAGTGCGACACAACGGGCGAGTGGAGTCTTGATCCTTGCGACGAGTTGGGCTGTGACGGTGGGTAATCAGCCGAGGCAGTGGTGAGATCTGAGACAGACTTGACCATCGAGCGATCTGATACAGGGGTTCGGGCTGCGGGTGTTTCAGTCGCACCCTTGTCCGACTTGCCGCTACCGCTGACAATATCTCTCACCCCGCCGACGGAGGTCCTGAAGCGACTGTAGAGTCCGCTAAGGCCGCCTTGTAGTTCCTCGGACAGCCCTTTTTCGTCAGATGTAGGGGCTGGCGCAGGTGGACTTGTGAACTCGTTGAACAGGGTTAGGGTGTCAGACTGATAGGCCGCGTTGTGATAGTGATCCAAAGTTGCATTTATTGACTCTCGTTCGGTTCGGGTTGTCGCCATGGAGCCGCGGGAGCCGCGTCGTCCTAGAGGATGGAAGCTGGAAGACTCAGACACACTGCGTGAGTCTTCCTGCTTTTGAGAAGCCATCGGTGGGTTGGAGGTGTCGATGACACCAAACACCAATTTAAGCAGAGAGCTCTCGGATCATCCTTGTTGAGGACAAAGGGCATGGAGTAATGTTGAGAGTAAGAGAGTTTTGGGATATCCGATTCGAGGGCGGTGGAGTACTGGTCAGATATGCAGGAGCCACCAGCGTCAGTAGATCAAGCAGGTAAAGCTTCAGCGAAAAGCTGTAGATCATTGTCCTCCGCATTAATGACGTCCGAGGTCCCGCGTGTGGCTGAGTAAGCCATCGCGTCCATCTTATCGATAAGAAACGAAGAAACGAAGAAACGCGGTGGAAAGTTTGCCGTGTCCACAGGTGTGCCGACCTCTGCGGGATGCGCTCTGTGTCTCCTCTTTGGGCCAAGTTACACACAAAGCCTCAATGTCTCCTGCTTACTGCTTTATGTCTATTGAAAGTGACGCCCTGGATTGATCTTTGAAGCTGGGTTCACACGATGGATCCAGTATCACCCTGGATCGCAGCTTTGGCCGAACGATCCCTTTCTTTCTATCTCGGTCGCCATGATGATGGGATTAAAGTGGAGGATTGTGGGAGTAGCCTCACCTTCAGCTTCGGGGATACTCCGCATAAGACTGCGACTGTTGTGACAGTAAGATACTCATGTGCCATGCGCTCAAGATGTCATGCTAATCAGTATTTGATCTCTAACAGTGGGGCCAAGGAGACTCAAGTCGTCGCGCTACCCTCACAGACTCTCAGAACCAAATAGACGTCGTTGTCTCGCCCGATTCACCTAATTTGTCTGGGGCAGCCTCACCCTGCCCGCCAACAACTAAAGGAGGTCCAAGGCATCTTGTGGAGCTTCCCGAACTCAAGCTTGTCTTCATCTACTCAGCATCTACGCCGGAGCTTGAACTTCGCATCAGTCGATTCCATATTCGTCAAAATGCGGTCCCCAAGGCAGACACCCCTAAGCCAAAGCTCAGGAAGGTATCAAAACTCAAACCCCTGATCGCTCAGGTGTATCGAAAGGCCCAGAACAACCGAGGTGATCTACAATCGCATGGCCGAAACAACACTGCTCTTGGTAGAACAACGCTTCCCCCAGAAGAGCCCTCCGGCGTGTCGAAACAGTCGCAAAAAGACTCAGGGTCCCAGGGCTTCCACTCACAGGCGGCTCCTCATGATCTCCATAGTGTGCACAAAAGTAATTTCAACACTGGCCGTGTTTCACTTGGTGACTCCAAAGAACTTTTGGCCTATTACGCAAATCCTCAGCATCAGAATACCTCTATCGCAAACAAAGCATCCCCCGGAGGGGGCGACCGCCAGCAGGCACCACTGAATAATGACACGGAGTTTGCTGTACCAAAAAAGCCTGATATCCGAAGCCCTCGAGAGCGAAGTGCTACCACGTCACGCTCAGAACAAGGCCCGGAATTGCCTAGCAACAATGCGGAGGCAGAACGTGCGGCTGAAAACAATGCTGAATCAGCCAGCACTAACATCCACGTCACAAAATCTACTGAGGTCTTGGCTGAAGGTCATACGAGTCACGCTCAACAGACAGTAAGCAGCAGAGTCGACATTGGTCCAAACCAGACGATTGAGACAAGTGATACGCGGCAGCCCTCGAAAAAGAGACACCGTGAAAGCATTGGTGAACAGCCAAATTCCACTCAGAATAAAGTTTTGGGTGCCGCAGACCTTCGAAATCCGGAGGATGCATCCCCTTTAAGCAAGCGACAGCGTACTAATGGCGAGGAAGCTATGCGAGCAGACTCAACTAGAGTTGAAAACTTATCAACCGAGCGGATGTCTCCAGTCCCTAGTGTACAGGGCATCTCCAAAAAGCCAGATCGAGCCAACATGCCCATGATCAATCACTGGGAGGGAATGACAAAGATACCCGCAAGTGAAATTGAAATCCCCAAAGATCAGGCGGAGCTTCTAGAGGAACTGAAATGGCTTCCGCGAGAACCTGGTGTATATGCACCCTTATGCCATGTGCCACCCCGTCTTTTATCCCAATGGAATGACATTGCGCAACAAAGAAACCGCAGGTCGAAACAGCCAGAGAAAAGTCCCGAACCAACTCCTACCACACATCCTCAGGGTACTAATCCATCAACTGTTGATTATTCATCAGAGAGCGAGAAACTGTCCTGGGACGAAAGCAGTCGGGAGGGCTCACCTCAAAATGCACTTCCTGAAGATACGCCCCCTCGTCATACAGTCCAGGTCTTTCCAGATACGCAAGACAGTATCAGCCAGTCCAAGAAAGATGACGATAGGGATATGGATAGCCGAGCTCAGACTCGCTCACCAAGCATGCGTCCAAAAGCCGTCGATCCTGATACCACTTCCGCCACGGCAGCGAAAGAGCCTTCTAGGTCCCCTGAGAAGCTGTCAGTGGGGCCGAGCAGAGATCAAAACTCGGGGCGTGCTGCCGGCAATGCCCCATCATTCAATCCGAAGATTCCAGCGTCTCCAGACATCAGGATTGGTGATCAGCCTTCAACTCCCATCAAACACTCCCCTCGTCGACAATCAAACTCGGCCAAAAAGACAGCGGCGTCTGGTCCCCAAGACAAGGAAATGCCTGACGATAGCGACGATAGCGATGATAGCGCCGATGAGATGGAAGCATCGGTTCCTTTTGCTTTGGGTCAAAGTGTCCCATTGAGCAGTCAGCCACACAGCTCTGGGTCATCACTGGTCGTAGATGAGAGGAACAACATCCAAGTGGTAGAAACGCCTGTCATCAATACCACACGCAGAAACAAGCCAAAGCCTAGTCCCGAGGCTTCCAGCTCGCAGCAAATACCTTCAGAGGATCCAAGGACCTTGTCATCATCGCGGGTCCGCAACACCTACTGTTCTCAAGAAAGCCAGAGACAAAATGCTGCGTCTCATGGGGCAATTGACCCATCACAGTCGGAAAAGGACAACAAGTCGCCACTTGTAAACAGGCTCGGGTTTGGAACCCAAACTAGCAGCTTACTTGCACCATCGCAGGCCAGTCCTCAGTCGTCCGCCGAGGTTGTGCCTGACTCATCAAAGCTCACTAGACGTCAGCGAGGCTCATCCATCTTCCATTTGGAGTCGGACGACACGTCATCTGTTCATTTCGCTAGCTCCCATCCGCCGGCGATATCTCATTCAGGCGAGATAGGTCAAGATTACACGAAGTCTCAATCCGGTCCTGACCAAGCCCCAAAGGTTTCTGAGTCACCTTCTCAGCCTTCTCGGGTCCCACCTCCCGGTGACAATAATCATGGCGATGAGGAGACCCGAGTCCCAAATGTTGAGTTAGTGACACGGCGTCAAAGCTACCTCGGCCAAGCAGACAATTCCGCTGAAGCACAGCTGATCTATACGAATTTCTGCAACGCCTATCCATCGTATTCCGGCCAGTTTTCCCACTTTACTAATATGTGCTCAAAACTGCACGCGACCCGAGCGAAGGGCTCTTTGAAAAGGTCTTTCCTGTGGGACGACTTCATCATACTGAATCTGGAGGAATATCCCAATTATCTGGAAAAAAACGCCTCTCAGGGTTCCGAAGCAATGGAATATGAAGAGTTCTTCTGCTCGAATTTCTCGCGCCCACAACACAAGAAGCGAAATCTCACTGCTAGAGGCATCGAGGTGGCCGCTTCTCAATCAGTTGCCGCTGCCAGTCAAGAGAGCCAGTCAGCCTCTTCCCAGGCGAAAAGCGAGGCGGGAACCAACCAGGATCAGCCAATTCAGGGCGAAAACGTGAACCCTTCCTTCACAGCAAGCCTTGTGAACAAGTTTTCAGAGTTGCATGCCCGATCATTTGGTCAGGATCTTGGCCCTAGTGCTGGCCCTCCGCCCATCCCTGCCGCTACACAGGCCTCGCCCAAGCTCTCTGATGACACTTCTGAAGACACTTCTGACGGATCCTCTGACGATACCGTTTCCTATGACGGCACCGACTCAGACGGGACTCCTTCCATCAAAGAAGAAGAAGTAGAAGACGATGTTTCTATCGCGCCAGCGGGAGAAAGAGAAATGACTGATTCAACAGAATCTAGCACGCATTCAGCCTCCTTGCAACCTGACCACAAAATTGGTGAAACGGTGCCAAAAGATGAAGACGATTTCGATGATACACCGGAGCCAAACGACACTCATCACGAAACTGCCAGTATTGAACTTGGCGATGATTACATCGACCGTCAGCCTCCTGTTTCCCCCAGCATAACCCCTGTTGCGGCACATGATACCGATCCTGACCATGAGCCGCAACCAGAGCAAGAGCGTAGCACCTGGTTCAGCTCTCTCAAAAATCTTATACCACCAAGGAACATGGTGTCGACCAATCCGCGTTGGTCTGACGATCCCAACACGCCATTCAAGCGCTGGGCTTACCAAGATCAAAATCTTCTCGTGGAAATCAATCGTCGCGGTGGCACCAGGGTCGAGGTTGACGAAAGAGGAGTTATCCTTCGACCCACCTATAATCGAGAGCCGAAAGGTCCCCGGTGATCCTGGTCCTTTGTGCATTCTTCTTCTGTATTTTTATCCTGGTCACCACCGTCACTCAGGTGGAGGCTCCATGTCATGATGTACTTTGAAATAATGATTGATACCACTTTTTATTACTTGACTTTTCTACAGAGCACAGGTACAAACGCGAAGGACAACATTACCTAGTATCTACGGAGTACCCGGGTACCTTGTGCTCGCTTGGACCTGACCTTGGAAGTACCTACCTAGGTATACTGTTCCCGGGGTCGGACGATCTGCTTTTCCTTAATATTCCTCGGAAAGCTCCCCTGCTGGATCATCTTCTATCCGTGGATACAAATACCTAGGTAGCCGTCAATGATGAATGCATACCTACCTAGTAGGTATGTACCTAGGTACCTAGTAGTGCTGGTGGGGGCCCAATCATTATATATCTGCACCGTTCAAGGCTCCCAATGGATCCATGGATTTTTCGAAATCATGCCAACGCGGACCTTGCCTGAGACCTCTGGAACACCAGTGGACCCAATCCCGAGGTCTATGAATGGTAATCCCGGAAGCCTGAAGCCTGAACTTGGAAGTAAAGCCCTGGAGTGACGCACCAACGATCTTCAGGCGCTGGACCTCGGAATGCTAACTAAACCCCCCAGGGCTGCCCAGGTGGCTCTGGACTGATGACCCTGCAAGGCCATCTCAAGGTTCCAAGGTTCCAAGATTTTTGCCCCCAGGCCTGACAGGGATTATGTCTTGAATAGCTTTCCAGGTTATTGCCGTGGAATGTGTATACCCGCGTGGGCACGGGAGAATTCCAAGGTTTAAAGGTTGCATCATATGGACCAACCTTATTTCCACTAGTGCCACCAGAGAAGCTTTTGTGCCTGAGGTGAAGCCAAGGAACGATCCCAAGGTCCACGGTTGGGATACATTCGTACCTAAGAATCCATCCATGGATTCCACCTGTGCACCCAAAGCGAACATCCCCCGATGCCTTTGACAGCGCCTGGGCATCAACAAGCGGGACAAAACTGCGCAATAAAGTACTAGGTAGTCAGACGGAGATCAGCAGTCCAACCTTCGCAGTTGGGTCAATCGGGATGCAAGATCATCCTCAGGTCATACGAATCAGCCCCACTTTACGGACTACTCCGTGCTTCGCAAGGTGACTAGTATTGAGTGCTGCAAACTTAGCGGATTTCGCGGGCTTTCGAGTTCTCAACTGCGTCTTTTCAAGGTTGGGCCCCTAGCACTGTATTGCACATGATGAGCGTCTTAACCCTGGAATTTCTACTATGAATCCGTTAGTGGATATGAGCGGTTCCCGAGGAAGCTCATATCAATTTCTAGCTCTTAATTCTCAAGGTAATAAGTTTCGAGGTTGTTCCTCAACCTCGGAAGCCCTGTAGCAGAACTCGCGAAGTCCTACAGCTGTCGCTAGCCATTGGGTACTTTGGTACTCCGTATAAGTTACTACAAAGTATACAGAGTTTGTGGATGAAAATTTATGATGAGATGTCATTTTGCAGGTACTTGATACCTTCAGCTCTAGGATATCGAAAAAAAAATATACAAAATGCAGGTGATTCCTCCCAAAGAACCAAAAACTCGCTGTGCAAACATGGTGATCATCAAAAGTCAAAAATAGGAAAGGTCATTAAAAACATGCATAAAAGCCACACCAACGCCATGGTATCGCCCGTCTAGAGTTGCTTCATGAGATTGTACAGTTGAAAAACATATCGGGAGTTTTTTTGTGTTTAGACGTGGCGGAAAGGCTCATAAGCGCTTGGCTGCTGGTGGGGGTTTTGGTGGGTCATGGGAATGTCGTTATGAGGAGGGTAGGAGGTGTTCTGGCCGTATTGAGGAGCATAGGGCTGAGCACCGAAGGGAGGGTGGGCAGCGCCGATGGGCTCATAGGTGTAGGGAGCCTTCTCAGCAGTGATGCTGTCCCGGTTGTGGCGACGGTCCTTGTGGCCGTAGGGAGAGCGGCCGGAGCAGCAGCAGGTGCTGAACATCCAGAAGAGGGTTCCACCCAGGGAGAAGGCAACTGCGAGCCAAGTAGCCGCGTAGATATTCTTGCCCATGGAGACCTCAATGCCATATGCCTCCATTGCGGTACCCAGGGAGCCCTTGGCGATGGAGAACATGATGGTCGAGGTAAGGGACGCAGCCAGGGTGAAGAGGAAAGACACGATGGAGACGATGGTAGTGACACAGCTGCCCCAGCGACTGAAGATGGCGAAGATACCGACGAGGATCTGGGCGCAGGTGGCGATGAATGCGACCAGGTAGGCAATAAACATCCACTTGGAGACAGCCTTGTAGACCTTCATGATCTTCTTCACACTGCTTCCCAGCTCCTCCTCGAGCTCGGATTCACTCACACCCAGGACTGAGGAGGGGTTGAAGTAGAACTCCGCCTTGGGCTTGGTGCAAGAGGTGACGGTATCCTTGTTGTTGGTGATGTTGCCCTGGCAGTAGCCCCACAGACCGATGTCGTAGAAGTCGGCGATGGTCGAATCGTCCTGGAGGGTGTTGATGAGTTTGGTGATATCGCTGTCAGACACATCGATTCCGGCTTCGCTCAGTTTGCTCTCGATTGTGGAAATCGCGTCTGAATTCGAACTCATGTTCGACAAGTCAAGCTAGGATGAATTAGCACCAGGCCAGTAGATCTCCAGTATGGGTGTACTTACACGCATGAAGTAGAGGTCGTTCAAGGTGGAAGAGCTGGCTTTTGTGCAGCCCAGTCCCACCATAATGATACAGATCAGTGACGCGATGGTCAAGACATAGGGCGTGAAGATACACGCGATGCGACCGGCTTTACCCATGATGGATGGTATGGATAGAATATACTGTAGAGAGAAGGTGGAAATAGTGTGGAGATGAGTGAGATAAGGTAGGGGAAACACGAGCTTTAATAGCTCATCAATACCTCCCCAAGGCTGGGTACACACCAGCCTCCTCGAAAGAGGCGCAGGGAAGGAATGAGGATCTGCCAGCCAATGGGAGGCTGAGCGGTCACGTCCTCAGGGCCACGTTTGCTTCTATTTCAGGTATGCGCTAGACTGGAATGGGACTAGCGCCATCTCATTTCCCTTTTGGGATACTCGCACTCGTGTACTTCTGTACACCATGTATACTACTAGTACTGATACAGTGCTTGATTCTGTACTTCCTACAGTACAGTACTGGACAATAAGTTTGTCTATGCATTTATATCAAATTCACTATCCAATTGCAGGGTTAGCACTGGAAAACATCGACTCTACTATGTACACTAGCAGAATCTGATCCATGGACCATGACCCATGGTTTCTGACCGCTCAGGGATCAACATTCCTGTCGCCACAATAGGCGATACCCCAACCGACGCCTCGTCACCCTTTCTACCCTGAACAGCCTTGTGGATCTGCAAATTTTTCCATGCGTCAGCTCAGTCACTTTAAGGTGTGTATCCCGGGTAGGCTTCCCCGTTTTTGTCTTGGCATCTGCCGTAGCCCGAAATCTTGTCTTCCGCTCTGCCTCCGCCCCCAACGACCACTTTAGTGCTGCCTGGTGCTATATTTACGTTTAACGTACCAAACTAGTTGATTTTTCGAAGGTATAAGCCTCCGCTGACGAACCTATTCAATGGTGCCGCGGTCCAGTTCGATGGCCAAGCTCACGTACAGCGATGATCCGTTACCCATCGACTCGAACGAAACTCACCTGGGCACCTGAGCACCTGGGCATACAGATGAGATTACGTACTCCGTGCCTAGGTACCGTACTCTCTACTTGGAGGACTCGTATGTACTACATGACATATGACCATATTGATTGCATACATCATCGGTAAATTGGCGCCAAGACTGATGTGCAGCACACTTACCGTGGAGGGCGAATTGCTGCGCGCCCAAACCTTATCAAATGAAAATCCCCCAATACGAGTCAGCGCACTTGACAGCTCGGAAAACAGCTTAGTCTCCTCCGTATGAACGACTACCTATACGAAGTATGGCTTCAGCGTCGACAGCATACCCTTGTATGCGGTACCGCTCGTCGGCTCCAGACTGAAGATGTAATCACCCCACCAAGGACCAGCAGCCCACCACATCGCACCAAGCCAGACATCCGAGTTATCGCCAAGATAATCGAGCATCCCGGTGATCGCCGTCTTGCACTGGTCATTCACACCACCTGCGAACTCACCCAGAACACCGACCTTCTTGTTGTCCTGCAACCACTGCGTGGCGGCCGTCACTCGTTCCTTTCCGATCGTGGTCGATACACAGGTTTCGCTCGTGCCTGATCCGTCGGAGTCGAGGTATTGGTGCATCTCGTAAACGATCTTGTCCTGGGGATCTGTCAGGTCCTTCAGGTTGTCGTTCACGTCTGTCCAGGTCCAGGCGCCTGTGTAGGAGTTGCCCTCGACAAAGATGTACTGGGTGGTTGCTCCAGCTGCGCGGATGCCATCGATAGCTGCCTGGTTGAGCTTCAGCACGAGATCCTGGTCCATGTCATGGAACTCGTTGTCTGTGCGTCATTGAGTCAGCAGGTTGCCTTGACGGGGAAGTTCGGTGCCACTGACTAGTGTCGAAAACGACAAGCTCGTTGGAGGCGAATTCGCCTGCGAGCTTCTTCCAGAATGCCTGGAAGTCGGACGCACTCGAGATGATGGCTCCGTTGCTGCGAAGTGTTATTAGTCTCTCGTTTGGTCTTTGAGTTTTGCTTTTACGACTTACTATCTTCCGAAATTGTGCGGATCAAGCACGGCATGGGCTCCTGTGTCGGTGATAGATTTCACCACCTATATCGAATAAGCTCCTGTTATTCACACGGGCTCGAAGTCACTCACTGAAGCGAGCTTTCCCAGGTAGGTATCATCCAGCGCCCCTGACAGGGAGCTTGGTGCAATACGCTCAATGAGGAAAGGAACTCGGAAGATGTTCATCCCAAGGCCATTCAGGGTCTTGATGGTACTGACATCAGGGAATGTATAGTCAGTTCCCTATGTTGGTAAGCCAATGTTCCTTAAAGGAATTCCGATGAGGTCTCACGAAAGTGCCCGGAAGATTGCCCTCGCCAAATTCAGCTCCTGATTCACTTGTACCAAACCCTACACAAGATTAGCTATGCCATTGGACTTTCTCAGTGTGATGGTCGAACATTTGAAGGGCGATGCTCTCTTCGCATGGCTCTTAACAGGGGATGCTGCCGCAGATCCAGCCACAGCAGCGAGAAGCGCAAGATGATCCAATCTCATGTTGAAGGACTGATTTCTACGTTGTATCAAACAACGAAGGGAAGAGAGAGATAGGAGATCAAGGAAAGAGTGATAGAGCACTTTGATTCTCTACATCCTCCTAGGCTGATTCTCTATCTTATAGCCTTTCCAGAAAGATATTTGACCCCGCTGGAATTCATAAAAACACCGCAACGGATACGAAAATACCGATGTTAGAAACTAGTCCAAACGAAGACACGGAGCGTTTGAAGATATCCTACTCAAATGTCCCGATGAGGCATTCTGACATCTCCCATAGGTGGCATATGCAATGACATCGGATATTAAAGTGTTCCCTAGTCAAGCTTCTCCACCGAGGATTTCTTGGATTGTGGTTTGACTAGAGGTAGCTCTTCTTGGCCCCCCGCATGCGAAACGGACAGCCTAGAAACCCTTTTTCTCCGGGCTTCTGGGTGGATAGCTTTGACAGTAGATGTAACCTCTAACTCCTTTATGCCCGCTTAGCTCAAGCTTTCTTCAGACACAAGTGGCCCGTTTCTTGTTCGGTTCGAGAGACCCACCTAGCAAGCCCGTGGCGCTTCAGGCATTGATCTGCGCTTGTACAGACTAGGGATGTGCCAGGATCCTGATCATTAAATGGGTTCGATATGTGCTAGTCATAAACACATCTGGGCAGGACACATATCTCCTGCATCATGAAATTCCCATTATCATACGAGCAGAAACAATTGTGGGGATTAGCTATGTCTAGACCACAACTTAATTGCACTACAGCTGAAACAGGGACCAAAACATTTAGAAACTGGAGATTCATTTGCCTGAAACGCAATTCCTTCCCTGGCGCTTTTTGCTTGCAATGGAATTGATCGCCAGACCCCACAAAATAGATCATCGAGTCACCTTCCCTACCAGGCCCCGAGAGTCTGCAGATGCGGTTTCATATCCGCCGCCTGCAGCTTGTGATACTTCTGACCAGGATGATAATCATTCCACCAAACACAGCTCGTGCCATCGTCATTGATACAGGTTGCATTTGGGAATTCATAGCTTTGAGGATTGTCGAGAATCTTGGTCATAAAAGACCAGCTATCGTAGAGAACAGTGGTTGTCTACATGAGGTCAGTCAGATAAGTTGGCATAAGTAAAGAGATAATCACGTACACCAGAGTGATTTGATTTAAAGTCGTCAATCATTTCCTCAAGACCATTGTTGTAAGAGGTGACCCACGCTGCATGCGCATCAACAACGTCGGTCCCCTGGGCAAGGAACATGGGAGCCCGGCTGGTAGGAGGGACGTTGAGGAAAAGGAACTTCCGTCCGCCCTTAGCGTAGATCTTCTCTATCAGAGACTTGTACTGCGCCATCAAGGTCGGAACTAGATCACTAGCTTGGTTGCTCGAGTAAGCCCAGCCAATACTGTTCAGGCGTTAGAAAGATGATCACCAGTGGGGCTCAAGGGACAATACTCATTAATCCCAATCCAAAACCCAAAGACCGCATCTTCGGAAGACCACGGCGCCGATTCAGGCTTGTCACCGTACGCCTGCACAAAGTCGTCGACTTGCGTTGTCATATCTTTGACATTGGTATTGACGATTGAATTGTCGATGCTCGCTCCCCCAACGGCGAGGTTATAGCTGAGAACTAGAGAGGCATTGTTCACAGTGGTTAGGTCTCCGACCCAATTTATGCCACCGGTTGTCGTGCCAGTTCCTGTGTCGCACGTTTAGCATTTCTATTTAAGGAAGATGACTAGATATGGTGATGTTTGGATCATACCAAGTGTTGGATTTCCCATGGGATTTCCGGCAGACGGCTGGGTGCCATCTACATCGAAGTTGGACTGAGTATAAGAATCACCACTGTCAATCTAGATTAGCTTGGTGCATCCAGTGTGTGCCCAGTTGCAAGTAGAACGGTCTTACAATGTGAAAAAATAAGTTGCTGCGGCGCGATGCTGTAGAGGCACTGCGGCGACAACACCCAAGCCAGCAATGATGTTAATTAAATACTTCATACTGGTATACAGTAAGAAATGAGTGGCCCAGGAAGAGGTGATAGGGTGTCTGGTGAGATTTTCCTGACTCTAGTGTACATCCTCGAGCTTTTCCTTTTATACACACCCCTTCATACCATTCCTCCTTGGCACTTCACACGTATGAGAAAAATAGACTAGGCCTGCTGGTTTCTTGCAGCAGCGGGGCTAAAAGCAGAGTTTCATGCCGATAATCTTCTTCTGAATCGGTGCATCGCTCCGACTCGCGACACTGGCTCCACACTCGATCCATTTGGGAGGAAAGGACTGCACTGTGACAAGGTGAGGCTGCGGAGTTTTGACTGTGATTGGGATTAGAGGCCCTGCCCAGCGGGAATTCAGGCGGGGTTGACTGCTTCGAATATTTCGCTGTACAAATCCTGGTTTCATGGCTTTGCGGAGAACGCCTTGCCGATTTGGACACGGATCTAATCAACTTGCAGGATTGTTTGGCTACCGAGTCTCTTCTGAGAATCTGCGTCATTTCTTATATGCATTTGAGAGTAGCACTTTATGTACATTAGACATTCCATCATCATCATATCGGCCAGGTTCGTCAATCCTTGACACCGAACATCTCCATACCGACACCACACACTACCAACTGGGCCTGGCTATTTTGCGACCCGGGTACATCGCTGTCAGACGAATTGACAGAGCCATGCTTCCGAACAAGACCCAATGAGGATACATCTGCTACCGCGCTGTATCTATCGAGCAAAAATTCCACGCTGATTCCCTGGGTGCCAGGTTGTGCTGGGTCCACGACGATAGACCAAATCTTGACCCGATGATCATTGCCCGAGGTTGCCACAGTGATCTTGGTGGATGCTGTGTTCGAAGAAGTATCAGGGATATTGTGTTGACTGAGTACCTTGACTGTTGTAACAGCCGCGGCGTGAGCATCCGGGATGGATACTGTGGCAACATTCGCTCTAGGATCAGTGGTCGTTGACGATGTGTGCAGAAGAGAGACGGAGATAGAATTATCGTCGCCTCCAGCTACAATGGCAGTAGCTGTCTCGGACAAGGGCACTAGCTCCATTCCTTTGATGCTGTTTGAGTGAATCTGGTATCGGCCTTCGCATGTGATATCATCTGCTGGGGCAGACGAGCCGTTGAATGCGTGCTTGGCCTCCAACACTGAGTCAGTCATTGTGTAGAACGATTCAAGTGTTGCAGTTATATCCCAGAGTGTGAAGAACCCATCGGTAGCTGCGGTGATCAGATTCACAGAAGAGCCGGTGACCAAAAAGTGAGCCTGTGTCAAACAATTCGTCATGTATGTCCCGCGGGTCAAAAGGCTGAAATGACACCCAGACGGCGAGAAGTGGAAGATCTAGAATGAGTTAGTACTGTGGGTGTTTCTTGCAGCGCAGAATTATGCTTACTTTGATGGTGGAGTTTGAAAAGGTGAGACACAGGAGGAACCCTTGCCCTCCATCTACCTCCTTCACTTCCAAGAGATCGAAACTCAAGATACGGAGATCAGAATTTGGATCATCCTTGGGACTAGCGGCCAAAAGGTTCGTAGCAATTCCAAATGAAGGGACGGCACGAACTCTCCAAACGAAGAACTCCTCAAATGCGGCACTCGTGAATAGATATTTTCCATCCTTGGACCAACTGACTTGTTGAATTCCAGACTTGTGTCTATCCAAAACGCGCACACACTCAAAGGTGCCCCACGGGCTAGCGGACACCAAAGAGGTTGGGGCGAACAGGCGTACGGTGGTGTCCTCTGCCCCTGTGGCAATGAGTGATCGGCCTCCTTCCGGAGCACTGAATACATCAACCGCTTTGAGTTCTCGGCCGTGACCACCGGCTCGAAGCAAGTGACTAGCATCAGGTTGTATGTGAGTTACGACCAGAGAAGCATCATCCCGCCACACGAAGCAAGCATTGGCATCTTTTGACCCGGGAGAAAAGGCCCAGTCTCGACGGAACCCACCAGACGCAATGTTTATGATATCCGTTAATTTCGACTCATTGCGCAGGACCCATTCTTGAGACCTGAATCCGTATAGCATAAAGTCACCGGTAAGTTCGTCAACATAGGCACCTTCAATGTTTCCACCGATCATGGATGCCGTGCGGTGCACTATTCTCATAGAAAGGGTATCGGTCTTATTTCCACCGAGCCGCATTTCGTGGAGGCAGTAAGTCCCATCGCGACCACATGTCAATACAAAATCTGATTGCGTGCCATCACTGCCGTTAGTTGATGACACTGTGTGAATGTGATTCACAAATTCTCGGCCATGGATACGTCGGTCAATCAATGTCGGCTCAGAAGTCTCATCGTTTTTCGGCGTTTGGTAAACAGCAAGACCACCTGCTTTCGAGCCAATCATCAAATACTGTCCCTCGAAGATCAAAGCCGCACTGCAAACTACAAAAGTAGAAGGCAATTTGAAAGTCACAGCATGGGTCTTGAAGCTATCGCTGTTCCAACCAGAGGCCGTGACGAGCGTCGCCTCCTCCTTTGTTGGATAACAGACAAGGAAGGTGATTTCCTTGGCGGTTTTCAAGAACTGGGTCGAAGAGGAGTTGGTTTCAAGGAAGAATAGCCCAAGAGGCCGTGAGCCGATAGTGGCAACGTCGGTAAACGATCTGGCAGCGTGATCGTAGATTTGAATCAATCCCCTGGAGTTACCTATCAATGCTAGGCCTTTTCGAGGAAGACCGGTGATCACAGCGAAAGAGCCAAGATCAGGTACCTCACGTAGTACCTCCCACGAAGTCGTTGATCTGCCTGTCTGGTCCATGTGTCCAAGCTGCACCTGTCCATTAGTTGATACGCAGAGAAGGCAGCTCGGCGAAACAAATGCGAACGCTCTCGCTCTATCGGTCGTAGGTTGCTTCCTTTTCCTCTGGAAACCAGGAATTTCTGGCTCAGGTGCAGGACGGACTGGCAGCTGAGTATCATCAATCTCCTTGATGGAGAAACGCTTGAGTGCCCCATCGGCACCTCCAGTATAAACCACGGTTTCAGAATCAAGTCTGTGAAGATCCAGGGACCAGATATGTTTGCCGATATGAGGCTGTATTGAAGAAGCCTCCGTGAGTTCATAACTGGTAGCGCCATCTGAAGATTTTGACCAGCTCAGATCCCACATGACGCATGTGCAGTCCTCTCCGCGAGATACTAGCCCCACGTGAGTTTGGTCTTTGTTCTGAATGGATCTGAAATAAACACCCCAGATGCGGGCTGCGTGTCCAAATGCTTGCACGACACATGACTCGGATCCAACAGTTTGATCCCCTGCTCCAACAGGACCAAAGCCTGTGCTTCGCAGATCGTACCCGTCCGTTGCGTATGCAGAGGGGTCTTGCGCTGTTTTGTTTTCGCAGTCCGAGATGTCCCAGATTCGGACTGTTCTGTCGTCACTACAACTTGCCAGGAACCTGCCGGGCTGGTTTGGGTTCAGGGACGATATTTGAGGAGAGATGCGGACGTTGAAGATTGATCCCTCATGTCCCGTGAAGAAATGGTGAATGGAGCCAACGGCATTGGCTTTATGCAAGCCATCATCGCTTAAGAAACATGACCATACAATGATTTCTCCGAAGACGGTACCGGCAGCCATGAGAACATGTGAAGCAGACAGCGCAATCACATCGGCAGAATAGAGGATAGACTTGACCGAGGTGGCCAACTGGTATACAGAGATATCCGTACTCCGTCCAGGTGAGTTGCTTTCAGTCACTTCAAGGCTGAGAAGTGCATTGTTTGCAGTAATCAAAAAACCTCCACAATGACCAGCTGCGGCGGCGGCACATCCACTCATGATCCAGTCTGGGGCATTGTACTCCGCACTGGATATGGAGAGATGGGGAGTTGCACTGGATTGAAGATTGAAATCAATCACTCGCACCGAACGACCACCCCAGACGAGCACCTGCACATTGTCCGTCTCATCTTGTGGCTGGTTTAGAGGAATGAACCCATGAACATTGTTTCTCTTGAATGCTTGTATTTGGGTGGATACCGCCCCGGTAGTAGCATTTACCACGCGAAAGAGCGTTCCTTGGCCTTGGAATATGTATTGTTCCTCGCCCCAAGTAAGCACCCTCAGTGCTGATATTGGCAGACAAGCATCGATGTGCTGTATTTGAGTCAGTCCGGCAACGCCACAGCTACACCCTATATCAAGCACTGACCTCAAGTGAGAGAGGCATTGCTAGCCTCTACGCACATCAGCAAGACTTCAAGCTGTGAATTGCCTTGAACACAATATACATCCCACCGAAAAGCCCACTTCTTTTTCGATGAGCGTGCTTATATAAAACACACTAGTCCCGGAATGGATATATCATGCACGTGATCTCGTGTGGGCTCGCGCGGGAGATGACGCTGACCCTCACGTCACCGATTGAACTCCAAGTCCTGTTTCGACATAAGATACCAACCCCTTGCGCGTGGATATTCTACGATGCGGTGTCTTTCCAATTCCACTCCATGATCTGCTATTGATCCTGACTCGTGATGGGTGTTACCGGCCTCTGGACGGTCGTGCAGCCCTGCGCTCGCCCCATCAAGCTCGAAACACTTAACAAACGGCGTCTCGCTGTTGACGCGTCGATCTGGATCTACCAGTTCCTGAAAGCGGTACGAGACAAAGAGGGCAATGCACTCCGAAATTCTCACGTTGTTGGCTTCTTCCGCCGGATATGCAAGCTGCTCTATTTCGGCATCAAGCCTGTATTCGTCTTCGATGGCGGGGCTCCAGTTATGAAAAGGCAGACAATTGCCGGAAGAAAGAAGAGACGAGAAGGTCACAGAGAAGATGCAGCGAGAACCGCTGGCAAGCTATTAGCTGTACAGATGCAACGCAGCGCGGAAGAGGAGGAAGCTCGTCGACGCAGTGCAAACTCAAGGGTGGAAGAGGAAGAAGTTCCTGATGTTCCAGTTTATGCCGATGAGGCACTCATGACAGAAAATGAAAGGCAGCAAAACCGCAAGTTCAAAAAGAAGGATGCCTACCATCTACCAAATCTGGATGTCTCCCTTCAAGACATGGGAGCACCCAATGACCCTCGTATCATGTCCCAGGAAGAATTGGAGGAGTATGCTCGTCAGTTCCACCAGGGTCAGGACATCAACCTGTACGACTTTTCCAAGATCGATTTCGACAGCCCGTTTTTTCTCAGTCTCCCCGCCACTGATCGATACAATATCCTAAACGCGGCAAGACTGCGAAGCAGACTTCGAATGGGTTACTCCAAAGAGCAACTGGACACGATGTTCCCAGACCGTATGGCATTCTCGAGGTTTCAAATTGATCGAGTCGCTGAACGAAATGATCTTACACAACGACTAATGAACATCAATGGCATGAATGGCGAAGAGGCATTCTTTAATTCTGGACAGCGCATCGCGGGAGAACGCGGCAGAGAATATGTGCTGGTCAAGGACCGTGAGCATGAGGGAGGGTGGGTCCTAGGCGTGGTTGGAAATAAGGAAGGCCACGAAGAGAGGCCCATCGACTTAGATCGGCCTGAAGTTGTGTCAGACGACGAGGCTTCAGACGAGGATGTTTTCGAGGATGTTCCTATCGAAGGGTTGAACCGACTTCCCAAACTTCCCTTTCTTCGAGAGGGTATCTTTGACCAATCGCTTCAATTGCACGAAGACGAAAACAGCGATATGAGAAAAGCCATGCAAGAATCCCGTCAAGCTGCTCAACATCGTGGAGAGGCTGAAGATGACTCTCTTTTCGTTGAGGCCGAGGGCAACATTGGCGCAGAGCAGCAGAACAACGACACCGATGAATATTTCGATGGTGATGACGACGACCTCGAACGTGCCATTGCCCTCTCCTTGCAACCAGATCAAGTCGATGAAGAAGTTCCCGAGATCCCTATGAACAGACCGGTTGAGCGAGCACCATCTTATGAACGGATGCCAGATCCTGATTCCGAAAGCGATGATGGAATGGACTTTGCTGCAGCTGTAGCGAGGACCAAAGTTTCTAAGAAGCCCTCGCAAGGCCCCAACCCATTCAGTGGCCCCCTTCCCTTTGAGTCCATCAAGCTTTCCAAAGCAACGGAAGACAAAGCCGGCGAGATAGACGAAAATGCAGGTGGATTTTTGAAAGAGCCTACTTCGAAGAAACCCCAGCAGGACCCACTTCCCCCATGGTTCGTTGGTGAACGTTCTGATGCAGAGTTTATCACGGATCCAGTTCAGCTTCCTGATGAAGATGACCTGTCGAAAGCGCCAGACCATCAGTTCTTATTCAATCGCCGCTCGCCGGATGTGATTGATGTTGACGAGCTATCTGACACAAAGGAAATCGTGGATCTGGAAACCGAAGGAGCAAAAGAGGAAACCGATGAAAAGAAATCTGGGGCAGAAGACAGCCCGAAACAGTCTCCAAGAGTTGAGGACATAGAAAAGGTTTACAGCGAGATTACTAGCAATTCCCACGAAGAGCCTCCAAGCGAACCGACCCAGAATACTTCGATTATACCCGAAAAACTGTCCGAGTCACCGGCAAAGCCAGACGAAGAACCTGTCTCTATTCCCAAATCGCAAACTCCGCGCAGTGAGAAATCAGCCTCACCTGAGTTCGAGGATGTGGTTCCTGAACCACCCGTCCAAGGGCCAGAGATTACTGTTGTTTCCCACCAAGCGAAGGCCCAGCCCACAGCCCCGGTCTTCGAAGAGGTGGAGCAGCCCGAAGCTTTCGTGCAGGACCAAGCCGACTACAGCGATCCGGAAGATGAGGATCTGTTTAAGCAACTCGCAGCTGAAGGCGAAGAGCATGCGCGATTTGCCAATACTCTCAATTCTGCAGTTTCTGGGCAGGAAGTCTTTGATTATGAGCAAGAGCTTAAGCAACTTCGAAATCAGCAGCGAAACGAGCGCCGCGATGCGGACGAGGTCACGACCATTATGATCAATGAGTGCCAGCAGTTGTTGACTCTCTTTGGGCTGCCGTACATCACTGCCCCCATGGAGGCTGAAGCCCAATGCGCCACGTTGGTCTCGCTGGGCCTCGTGGACGGGATCGTCACCGACGATAGTGATATTTTCCTCTTTGGGGGAACTCGAGTCTACAAGAATATGTTCAACCAAAGCAAATTCGTCGAGTGCTACTTGACATCCGACCTCGAAAAGGAATACGCCCTTCATCGAGAAAAACTGATCAGCTTTGCCCATCTCCTGGGCAGCGATTACACTGAAGGTATTCCAGGCATTGGACCCGTCACAGCCCTCGAGATTGTCACGGAGTTTTCCAACCTGGAAGAATTCCGCGATTGGTGGACGAAGGTGCAAATGGGCGCTAACGATCCAGAAGATGTCCACCTGGCATTTCGAAAAAAGTTCCGCAAGAAGGCCTCCAAGATTTTCTTGCCCCCCTCCTTCCCCGACACGCGCGTTGACGACGCCTACCTGGAACCCGAAGTGGACCAAGACCCTTCTCAATTCCAGTGGGGTGTTCCTGATCTCAATGGGCTTCGCAACTTCCTGATGGCGACCATCGGCTGGAGTCAGGAGCGCACGGACGAGGTCCTTGTTCCGGTCATTCGGGATATGAACCGACGAGGCCAGGAGGGTACGCAGTCCAACATCACCCAGTTCATGCAGGGTCCCCAAGGGGCGGGCGCGTTTGCGCCTCGCACTCGTGGCGGTGGTCCCAGTCGCATGGAGCAGGCATTCAATCGGCTGCGGCAAGGAGCTCAGGCTGGCGAAAGCTTAGCGGAGGATGCGGAAGATGCGGGCGATGCTGAGCCTGAGGCTGAGACTGCGGCCCCTGCGCCTGGGCGGAAGGCCAAACGGACTGCGTCCCAGGGCAAGACCAGCACGAGCAAGAAACGAAAGACACGCGCAGACCATGAGTGATCAATTTCCTGTACTTAGATCATAACCTTGGAATACAATATTCATATGTAAATGCGTGGAATTACTGAAGACCATGTGCGCTAAAGTTCTAGATGGAAAATCGAATTCCATTCCCAGCGATCAGTGGACCTGGGGAACTGCAGAATCCACAGAAGCTTGTTTATATAAGACATTGGACCAATGTGCTAATATATTTGGACAACCTCAAAATTATCCCCCTTTACAACCCAATTCCTTAAACCCATCGCAGTCTCAACAGAAAAAGAAAAAAGGCACAAGTGCAACGTCGCAGAGTTTGACGTGATGACATCATATGACGTCGGCGATCGTGAAGAGTCAATGCAACTCGATGCGATCGACACTATTGGCCCCCAAGACAGCTAGTCGCTTCTCTGCTCGTGTTGGCTATCTTTTCCCAGCCCTTACTCCACCAATCTTGTCCCTCGGTGATCAGGTTCGTTGCTGGGCAGAAATTGTCGACGTCACCTAGCTGCCCCCGATCAGGAGAACTTCCCAAACCCAAAAAGCAGCCTCTACTCCGCCTATATCTTGACCCCTGTGTCGATCCGGTTGCATTTCTTCCGTCGCATCCCGTTCACTGTGGAAAAAAAAAAAGAAAAAGATCCCCTCTTTTTTTTTTGAATCCCACGTCACTACTGCGCAAGGCACTAAACCTTTTCTCTGCAGGAACATCTTCATCTTGCATCTACCTTTCCTTTCTCCTTCTACTCCGTTTCTACTCCGTACCTCTCCTCGATTCCTCCCCCTATCCCTCGCCATGCATCGCACCTATTCCATGCGCCAGTCGCGCGCTCCGACCGCCTCGCAAATCGAGAGCCCACCTCCACCCCTGTCAACGACCAAGAGCGGAAGATGGCTGGGCAAGGGAGGCATTGGTGAGTGCCATTGCGAAACCATTGAGCTTTCTCGACGGAGGTTGCCTGATCGGGCCGCGACCCGCCCTCCACCATCCCACGGGGGAACGGCAGTGGCCGCAACGATCTCCGGTCGGAAGTGATCGTCAAGAATGAATATACTAACTCCAACCAGGACATGCCTTCCGGAAGAACGCCGCTGGCGCCTTCGGCCCCGACCTCGCCAAGAAACTGTCGCAGCTCGTCAAGATGGAGAAGAACGTCATGCGCAGCATGGAGCTCGTCGCCCGGGAGCGCATGGAAGTCGCCGTATGAGAACACAAACCCCCGTCGCACATGATGCAATCGCTAATAGGCTATAGCAACAATTGTCCATCTGGGGTGAAGCCTGCGATGAGGACGTGTCGGATGTGACGGATAAGCTGGGTGTGCTGATCTACGAGATTGGCGAGCTGGAGGATCTCTTCGTCGACCGCTACGATCAGTACCGCGTCACCATCAAGAGCATTCGCAACATCGAAGCCTCGGTGCAACCCAGCCGCGACCGTATGGATCCTTTCCGTCTTCTGCGATTCTCCCGCTAATGCACCGCACAGGCAAGCAGAAGATCACCGATGAGATCGCCAAGCTCAAGTACAAGGACCCCAACTCCCCCCGCATCGTCGTTCTGGAGCAAGAGCTCGTCCGCGCGGAAGCAGAGTCTCTCGTCGCAGAGGCCCAGCTGTCCAACATCACCCGTGAGAAGGTCAAGGCCGCCTTCCAGTACCAGTTCGATGCCCTCCGCGAGCACTGCGAGAAGGTCGCTATCGTCGCTGGCTACGGAAAGCACCTCCTTGACCTTATCGACGATACCCCCGTCACACCCGGTGAGACCCGCCACGCCTACGACGGCTACGACGCCTCCAAGGCCATCATCCAGGACTGCGAGGACGCTCTCAGCAACTGGGTGTCTTCCAAGGCGGTCGTCAAGTCCAGCCTGTCCACCCGCTCCCGCACCCTCTCGCAGCGTCACCGCTCCAACGTCAGCAAGAACCGCGAGGGTGTCGACCTCTCTGGTCAGGACCAGCCTCTGCCTGGTGATCGTGACTCCTGGCTCCCGGCCGACCAGCATCCTAACTATGAGGATGGTGAGGATGGTGTCAGCACCCTTGATGGTGAAGTCCGAGGCCGCGAGGAAGAGCGTGAGCCCATTGCCGCATGAGCGTAAGAACAGAGAGCCTTGAAGCGAAAAGAAAACCCAAAAAAATCCTCATCCTCAACCTTTCACGAATCTGACGGATATCCTGGAGGGCTTGCCTTCCACGCTTTCTCATTATGCTCTTTCTCTGATTCGGTATCGCATTTCTGTGCTCTTCCCCACCTGTGGGCCCTATATCGATGTCCACTTTCTGGTTCTGGTGGAGTATATCCGGAGATGTACGCATGTTTCTCTTCTTTTCTCTTCTTCCCCCTAATCAATGTAATACCATCTTACGTTTGATTGTTTTTGTCTTTTTGTTTGTCTGCTTGGAAGAAAATGGATAGTCCAGGGTAATTAACTAGGTGTTTTAATGGATTGTTTTCTGAACAGATTTTGATCACATGGTTGCAACCTGATGTAGAATACCTATACCCTCTCTCTACAAGGCCTGTAACATCCATGGATGACGATATCAGCCTCGAGTAGCTCGCTCAATGCCCCGGTCTGAGCTGAGCTTCGTCTGTTCCTATTCCCTACACCGCGCATGTATAGATTGCTCCAAGCTTACCCAGGTACGGAGTCTCTTTCTTTCAAATCCTTCTCTCTGCTGATTTCTCGATTCCTTCCTCTTATACCCAACATTTACCGCCAGTGGAAATGAAGTGTGCTTCAGTCACCATCGTAATATGCCAGAGGCGCAACGGGCCATACTTTAATATGGAGTCTCCGATTCAGTTCCAAGTTTTCTGCTTTGTCAACTCTCATTGCTAGCCAAACACCAACATTGATGGCAGCTTGATGATCTCGGGAATGTTTCACTTAGCTTCGAAGGGGAAGATTGATAACTTTGCTCATGAACATTATCAGACAACACACCCGTCCCCCCAAGCAGCTCGGGCAGAGACGATCCCCTTCCACAACAGAGGTATTCAGGGTGTCAAAGAGACATGAGCGCTGTGTAAAGGTTTTGTGCTGGCCCTTGCCTGGTGGGAGTTGCAATGGAGAAAGAGAAACAAAAATGGAGTTAGATACCCATCACTCCAGGAGATCCTCAACTTCTCAGGCCAAGGAAACACCTGGCAGCAACTGGAACAAGTAGTGATATCCAGAGCCACAGGATGCGCAGGTCTCTGCCTCACATCAAGAGTCACGAGTGAGATTGCCAGGTGAGCACGACACTGAGGTCGAGGATTTCATCAGGCTCGATACTTCTCCAAAGGGCATGGACCTGATATCACAATCCCCATTCGTCCACAAAGCATCAATGCGGTGAGAATATCTTGGCGAGTGTTTACCCCAAATTACCCCGGACAAGCCAAGCCACTACGTCACGTCCAATGGGTGTTGATCCCAATGAGCCAATCGACCCACGAGAGCACGCCAGATACCCTGAAATACGCCATCGGTCGATCATATTGCACCAGTACATTCTCAAGGTCTTACAGAAATCAGGGGAGTAGAGATTCAATGGCAGACAGTAAACACCGGTTTATATTGCGTGGTTCAACCCGTAGTAGCAAAGGGTGAACAAAAAGCAGAACCAGAACCCATATCAGATATAGAATAGAAAAACGTAAAGACTTCCCCGAGTCATTCCACAACACCTCCAGCTCACCTGAGCTCGATTTCGACATTCGAAATCGAGCCAAAGAGAGCAAAATAGAACAAGCCTTCGCACACGATCTGATGTAGAAAAAATATAAGGGCGTAGAGAGAGCCGGGCCGGAGGGTGTAATAGACGGTCCGAGATTTGAGGATGGAGAGAGTAGAGAGTAGATAGTCACGTCAAAACAAGAACGAAAGTGGCAGATCTGGAGTGCAAAAAGACCATCCCGAAGTCAGAGCGGACACGATCAGGGCCGCAAGAAGAGAAGGGTCGTGACATCGTCATCTGAGTCGCCCTCGAGCCTCAACAGGTTCGGGGGGGCCAAATGTAAAGATCGAAAACCGAAACGCAGAGCGAACGCCCGAAACGAGAAAACGAAGCGGAGATGATACAAGAAAGACAGAAACCAAGGGGGCCATGCAGAAGGAGCAAATCAACGCTTTAATTTTCGCGTTTACTCATCTGTGCCAACGCCCTTTTTCTTGGGCTGAATATGTTTTTGTCTCAGCGAGGGTCCGCCAGCTTTTAGCTCCAGGGCTGAGCTATCCTTTGGCGGGGCCGGCATCCGACTGGACCCGGCATCGTGTTTCTCAGTGAGGAGGTTCTTCAGCCAACGGTTCTCCATTTCCAGTTGGGCGACACGAGCCTCCAGGGAGGCATTCTTCTCCGTTGTCTCACGGACAGTGCGTTCGAGGACCTGCTCGCGCTGCTTCTTCTTCATGCGGAAGCGAGCGCTGGCGGCCGTGTTGCGGCGACGGCGATCTTCTTCGGCGGCGCCGCGGACGCCCTCCTCTTGGTCGAGGGCGGCGGCGATGCGGTCGCCCGAGATGGAGGTGCTGTACTTGGTGTTGCCCATCTGGCCGTTGGGCGGGGAGATGGACGAGGAGACATCGGATGGGGTGAGAGCGCCTGGTGCATGGCCGAGCTCGTCGGGTGCATATGGCACTGGCGGGTAGATGGAGTGAGCTGAGTAGGGCATCATGTGTTCTGGGATGCTATAGTTGATGGATTTCTCCGGACCTGGTGGTGTAAGCGTCCCGTAGGAAAGAGCCCCAAGCGGGGAATGCAAATCATTTCTTCACAATATGAAGGGGGTTCGGATGTTTAAGCCAAGGGTCAGCAGGGCAAGGCGTCTTGGGTTGCCATATCGATGCGGGATTGCGTGCTCGCTAATTGGTTTAGGAGCACCGACGGCGATCTCACTCGATCGACCAGCGTCCTGTGCAGCCTTTTTTTTTTTATGAAAAAAAAAGTACTTCAAATGAATTCAAATGAAGCGTAGAATGTGTCACATCGCGTCGTTTTCACCCCCCCCAATAAAAGGGCCAGGCGTCCCCGAGGATGGATCACCCGTTCGCTCTCAAAATTCGAGTTGAAGCTGCGATGCATGCAGGACGATGGCGTCACAAATGCAACCGTTGGGCAAAGCGAAACAACACATATAAAGAAATCAAAGCTTGACACGTACCATAGGGATATCCCCGGAGATCCAGGGAGCTGCGGTCGTCATCTATACTATCGTAGGAGCTGACGGACAAGCCGCCCATGCCTTCGGTTTGATCGTAATCCATGCTCACGTTGCCAAACGGGACCAGCCCGGTATCAGCGTCAAATGAGTACTGTCGCGTCTTGGCTGCGGGATCGTGGCGCGACATCAGAAAATTGAAGTTCTCGAGTTTATCAAAGCCGGATGGTGGTTCCCCCGGCATGTTGAAGTAAGAGAAGAAGAGAAAGAAGAAACAAGAGTTCCGCCCCCTGCTTGATTTAGGGTTATGTGAGCGGGAGAGGGGCTTGTTCTCTTGGAACTGATGGATTGCAGGCAATCAGGATACAGATAAATGGGATTCAATAAATAAAATCCAGACTGAACCAAAGAGGCAAAGGGGAAAAGGAAATTCCAAAAAGAAAAGGCCAGAATAATCAGAGCTGGCGTAGTCCGGGAAAGGCTTCGAAAGTTGAGTTCTCGGCCACGATCACCACAAAAGGACACTACTTCATCGTCGCATGCCGCGGTCCACTGGGGATAAACGGGAGGACGAATCAGAAGCACGGAGGGAATTGCAGGTGGGAAAAGGGGAGGCAAAGAAGTGAAGGCTTGCAGCGGAAGTGGGCAGAGATGGCCCTAGTCGATGATCTGATAGAATGGAGTTATGTCGTGATCGCGACCTCTGGTTCGTCCGTTCGGAACTGACCGCCCGTCCTGTACGGAGTAGGGAGTACAGTACGGAGTATGGGGTAGGAAGAGGAACAGGAACAGGAACAGGAACAGAACAGTAATGTAGTCAATGCCAATCGATGGAATATGGAGTAGACAGATATCTCCAGATATTTGCGAAATGGCCATGAAGAATGGAGAAAGGAGAGGATAGTTAGTGTACTGTACCTCCCCACTTACCCGTGCCATACCGTCCCGGTAATTTTGAAGTCTGTTTTGCCCCGACGCTTGGGCCGTTGCCGTCGGTGGACACGTACCGGTCTGGTCAGGTAATTAAGAAAAACACCCCGGGAGCTTCTCCACCGTGACGACTTCTCCTTGGCACCGTCATTCCATGTCGTGATGCGAACCTCCCATATTGATTTGATGCCTGCAATTGCCCTTCATCTGCAAATGCAGCATCTCGCGGGTGCGGGCGCGGGTGCGGATACGGGTACGGGTACGGGGAACAACGCTCACAGCACACAGAATCGAATGCCATGAGCAGCTCTGGGAGTCTGGCACCATCGCGCCGCGGAGAACGAGCAGAGAGAGAGGGAATACTCGGGCCTCCCGGTCGCGCCACAAGAGGAAAGAAGAAGCATGGATGCTGCGCGAATCCGAACCAAGTCAAGCTTCATATTCAAGAAACTGGCCGGCGCCGCCAACGCAGGGGGGCAGATCCACTGTCTCCCAAAAGCACCACGCTACATAAGGCGATTTTTCCCTCTCTCACGCTCTTAAGACGTCTTGCGTGCTCGCCAGTGGCTCGGCCATGATTTCGCCATCGACAAAGTGGCCCCGGTCAGGCATCTCGGACCATGTGGTTGGTCCGTCGATTAAAGCCGCCTTCCCTAATGCTAGTTGCGCCGAGGAATGGGAGGCACAGCTTGGACCTCCTCGGTCAGCCTTCTACATATTCGATCGCGTCTCGGAAGCTCGCCGTCGATATGAAAGGGACGCCTCTGCGATCCGTCTCTGCGATCCGTGGAAAATTTGCCGTGCGTTTTCGCCGACGTGACTAAAATTTCGGAGAAAGGTCTTCGGAGAAAGGTCTGGATGCCTGTTCGGCTATTTCCCGGTGGCCAGCATTTGCTCCCGGTCGTCAGCTCTCGGTTTGTTCTTTTTCTTCTGTCTGGCCTCGGGGCCGTTCCCTCATTCGTTTCTTTTCCTCTCCGTTGGCAAGACACAGACAGATATGGGCGCTGAAGAGCATTCTACATATGGGCTTTCGTATGTGTGGGTCTCAGTCGTGTTCCAGATGAAAGAGATTTCGTAGTAGATGGCATGATGGGGGTATAAAGATGGTTGCCCGCCTTGTTTGAGGCCAGGCCGATGCCTTATATTTGTATTCACGTTGTCCAAAGCTCTCCAGGGGTTCTATTTGTCAGCTCTATCTGACTGGCTGCTCCAAGGTCCTTATCGATCTCGTGCTATGTCGAAATCATCGAGACTGGCCCGATTTTCCGGATGTGGTATAGGGGGTTGAGCCGATGCATTGCCATACCTAGGTAGACCCGTGGACACTATTTAAGCTTATCTTCACATCTGCTGGAAAATGCCTTCTAGAACCTTGGAAGCATTCTAGTCCTCCCTATCTTGTTCACGGTGATGCCCCTGTAGTTCCAAGATCCTATACAGAGTAGAGTACGGACTCTGCGGAGTAGGACACTGATCAACTTCAACTTCAACCTTGAAATACCTTGAATTCATACCTACCTAGGTACCTAGTAGTATGTTTGTATCCGTGAATACTAGATATATAATCATCGGAGTAGATCGAACCCCCACCAGATACCCCAGAAGCGGACTCCGGGTGTGCCGACATCCCGATCATTCAGACCCTTTGGATTGTTAAGCAGCTTTTTCTCTCCTAACCCTGAGAGGTTTCCATCCATCTTTCCATCGAAAGCGAGATTAAAATAAGAAACAGAGATCTCCCACTAGTCTCTCGCCAACGTTATTTCTCGTTGGGCGAAATTTCCACGCCCCGAAGTCTTGGCATGATCTCAAGTGGCGGATCTCCATCCGTCAGCTCTGACGCCTTGTCCACTCTCTAGAACGCATTTAGCCATGAGCTCAAGCTGGAAGGGACAGCATTCAAGGGTGAGTCTGACTCCCTGTCGCTATTCAAGAATCCCCCACGCCCTAGCGCAATTGACAGCTGCTTATTGAGGCCTCCAGGCTTGTGAGATGTGCCATCGGAAAAAGACCAAATGTGAAATCGAGGAATCCAGTTCGGCATGTGTACAATGTATGCGCCGCGGCACACTTTGCATTCTTCCGGCGCAAAAAGAGAAGCGGGATGATCTACAAAGGTCCGAACATATCCCCCGTCTCTTTGTGGAGTAATATGGCTAACACCATAAAAGCAGTGATGAATATGTCCATTCCTTGAAAGAGCGATTGGCCAGAATTGAGTCGCTGTTGAAGACAGCTGGTGTCCTGCAAGAAGGTGATATAAGCGACGACGACCTTTCTGATGATGACGATTCGCTGGATTGTGATATCCCGGCACCAACAGAACCACCCTCAAGGCTTGCAGCCTCTTTAGCTACCAAATGCGGTGATCTAGAGGGGACTCCTATCTTTCGGGCGGATGAACGAGACGACTCACGATATTTCGGTAAGATTGGTCGAATGCGTCCACTATCAGCCGAGGCTCACCGCAATCAGGAAAATCCTGCTCGCTATCAATACTATCACGCACGGGGATAGAATGGATCAAAAGTAAAACAGGCGATGTCAGTTTCTTACGGGTGATATCGCCCGACTCTATACACGATAATCCGTGGAATCAATGGCGCCCCGATGTATTCCACGACCTATTCGCCTCGCAGGTTTTTAAGCCTCTGCCTTCGAGATCAGAGGTTTTTTCCCTGATGAAGGACTTCTTCCGGACGGCCAACCTGCTTTTCCCTATCTACCTTGAGTCCTCATTCATGAAAATGGTCGAATGGCAATACACGCAGCAAACATGCGATGATGCTGCTCGTTGGGCCAGTATCAACATGGTGATCTGCTTGGCTTACGAATACCGATATTCGAGTAGCCACAAGTCAGAGAAAGACAAAGAGAGGGCGGAACTATACTTCAAGAACGCCATGTCGGTCTTCACGGAGCTGGCGCTCAAACGCACCGACCTGCTGAGTATACAGGCACTAATAAGCATGGTTTGTGTCTTTGTTCTGTTCCGTTAATCTGCTCTAACACGTTTTAACATAGGCATTCTTCCTCCGCGGAAACTCGGGCACTCAATCAGCACTACCACTCATCACTGCGGCCATGCGGTCTGGTCAACGCATGGGTCTCCATCGGGATATCGAACGACCAGACCTTAGCCCGGAAGCACAGGAAGAAAGACGACGCGTATTTTGGGTTGCTTTTGTCATCGATCAAAGGTTTGTGATTTACATTTAATTGGATCCTTCAGAGTAGTACTAATTCACTTGACAGTACTTGTTTAAGGATCGGAAACGCTCCATCTCAGCACCCGGATGATTTTGATGTCCCTCTCCCAGAAGAAATCGAAAGTGATAAGCTTGGCCAGCCTAAGTCTGATATAACATTCTTTCGCCAAATGTGTCGAATGTCCGTCATCAAAGGTCGCATATACAGCCGGCTGTACTCCGCCAAAGCATTACTGAGGCCACCGCTTGAGATCTACAAAACCGTCAAAGAGCTACATGCAGAGCTTGAGGAGTGGAATCGCGACTGTCCAACTCCCACCGATCACAAAGTGAAATCCAATGAACGCGACTTCCTTTTTGGATTTGCTTCTCTGGGCTTACATTTTGTCTATCATAATGCGCTGATCATGATACATCGTGTGCCCCTCTTTATTAATTACATCGTGACAGCCAGAGATGAGCCACAGGAGCTTCAGTCTCTCAGCAACGCACATGCTGCAAAATCTGGAGCCATTGGAGCACAGGCTGCTCGAAATACACTCAAGCTCATCAATAATATGCCATGGGGAGACATCGCCTGGACCTGGTAAGTTTATGCCCTCTTATTCACAGTCTACAAGCTCGAATCTCATCATCCATATATCAGGTCGTTGCTTTACTACGTATTTTTAGCAGCCACAACGATATTTTCAACCATTCTACGAGATACTCGACATGCCCAAGTTCGAGCAGATCTCCAATCCCTCAACATGGCCTCAACCTTCTTTGCGACTCTCACCCCAAATGGCCAATCAAACAACTATGCAGGATTCATGACCCGCATAAGTGCCACTTTGGAGCGCATTGCCAGAGTCGTAGTGGAGAAAGACCAGAAAAAAGCACTTTCTTCCGAGCAGAGCAAAGAACACAATTCCAAGAGAAGAGACGACCCCCAAGCCACAGCTGCACGGCACACAAAACAGCATCGACCCACAAACCTCAGAACAATGACGCCCACCACCGTTCCCGTCCAGCCACCAAATGTCAAACAAACGAACATGGGAATCCCAGACTCTCTAGAAGGCTTCCCACCCATCAACTCATCCGGCTACGTGGTACCCATCAGTCCAAGCTCCAGCCAAGCCATAAACACGGACCAGCCGCTCATCGACGAATCCACTACCTCGGCCTTCCTAGCCCCCATCCCAGCATGGCAACTATCCCAGGATTTCTCCACAACACCAAGCACTGCCATCCATTCCCCAGATCCTTACAACAGTGAGAACCCGATCCCGGACATTTTCCAGGTCCCAATGGATGGCAATTGGGACTACAGTGGAAACCTCTTCGCGGGCCTCTTCCCCCCAGAACATAATTTCCAGTATAACCCCGCTCAAGCGAATTCATATCCATCTATGCCGATTCTATCGGCTGAGTCGTTCATGAATGGCGCGCCTGCCGTTGATGGTAATGTACAGGGTACTGGGTTGGATGGCCAGGATATGGGCTTTGGGTATGCGCCTGATGGCCAAGGGAGTGGGTATCATGGATCTGATTCCGTTTGGTCGAATGGGTTTTTGGGGTTATTCTAGTTCCAGGTTGTGCCTAGCTAGAGCTTGGGGAGTGTATCGCTTTTTGAATCGGTTAGCGTATCAGTCTTCTCTTTGTGTATCCACTTTATAGATATTTCCCTCGGCCATGTTCGGACCAAATATACAAAACTGTTCCATCCATGTATGGTTGATGTCAAATATAGATGCCAGCATTACACTTGGGCATCACCGATTAATGTTGGATATCGATAGTTTAACAAGTGTCAATTGAATGAACATTACCGTTAGAGAAAGGTATAAAACGCCTAGGATAGGCTAATAGCATTGTCCTGCGCCATCATTCCGAAATCCAGCCTGACCCAGCCTGACCCAACCCCCAAACAATCATTAAAAAACATAACTGAAATTAGAAAACAGAAGCTGTGAGCGCACGAACTGCCTCACACCATTGACCATTCCCTAGCTGGGGATTGCCATCCTTCTGGTCAATCCCCTTGCCGAGAATGCTTTGCAGCTCTTTGTCGGAAAGACCAGACTTATTCCCCGTTCCGAATCCATACACTTTCGTTGCCAGAACGTCAATGTCGAAGTCCAGGGACCCGACCTCGTTATCTGTGCTGGGCGGGTCAATGCGCGTGCGAACAATGAAATCCACATCGATCCTCTTGGCATTGTTGCCTTTTGAGAGACTTTTGCGGCCTGGCGTTGCAGTGTTGGCATTTCCGAGAAGCGTACATCGAGCGCGAAGAGAAATGGAGCCATCCTCCGGCTTTGATAAAGTGAGACGGGTCACACCGCAGAACTCAAGCATACGGGCCTCGTTTTCCAGGCCGACGGCGCGGTCCCATGCATCCGATATAAGTTTCAATACTCGTCTGGCTTCGACGGCGGATTGCCGGATCGTAGCTAGGTATTGTTGCAAGGAGTGCAGCACCAAGGATGCCATGGGTGAGATACTGGAACCCTTTTGGAAGCTGAGTTCAATCGGTGAGTTTTTCATCTCATCACTGTCGCTGGTGTTAGAGGCAAAGGCCCCTGGATAGAATTCCAACCGGAGTTGATCTCGATAAGTCATCTTCAATAGCGGCCCCACTGAATATTCGGATGGAGTTGAGGCTGATTTGATTGACCAGCCAGTCTGACGCTCGATGAGTTGAACCGAAGCTAGTTTCCAGGTTAGCAACTTTCCCATTTTTGTGCAAGTAAGGACTCTCACCTTTCAAGCCATTGATCTCCCGAGCACTCCAGCCTCGACACTCTTCTTTCACTCGCTCCGCCTCCTGTATTTGAGCCAGGAACTCATCTCGCATTTCGGTGCCAGCCTCGATTGTAGCCGTCTTCTCCTGGGCTTCTGCCTGCAACAATTCAAGTTCTCGTCTCTTGGCCGCGATTTCAGAGTCGATCTCAGATAGCTTGCTGCGCGTGCTGGATAATTCCTCTTGGTCACAATTCTCCATCTCATCAACCAATTCTTGAAGAGTAGTAGCTTCTTGTTCAAGAGAAGCATGTTTCTCCACCAGGGAGGGCACATGGCGGCTTAATACTTCCTCGCGTTCGATGAGCAGCTGATCGTCTGCCTTCATATCCTCTACGTGGCGGTTGAGCCCTTCCTTGAGCCCATCCAGGAGCTTCATCCGCCATTCATACCAAGTGGCCTTGCTCAGCAAGCGAGCATGGGTCTTGACATTTCGGAACTGGTTGTCCATAATCAATCGGATGTCTGGCGGAGCAGTAACATACTCCTGGAAGAGTGGCGGGTTTTCGGCAAATGTCTCAACTTCGATAGAGCGGATTACTTGACGGCCCTCGGAAATGTACGATTTCAGTTCCCGGCATGACTAGTGATATGGTTAGGCGGGAAGAGATGGATGGGGCGACTGGAACTTACATGCTGGTATAGCTCAAGCATTGGCACGGTGCAGAATCCGGCTGCCACGCAATCATCGAATGTGATGGAGCCTGGCTTTGGTAAATTCTCCCCTGATGCGCGGACCAATTTCTTAGTCGCGCTCCCGGGGGCAGTTGTGTGTCGCCTCTTTGTCGTGGTCAGTTCCATAAAATGGATATTGGTCATCTTCAGGAAGTCCTGGAGTTCGATAGGCTCAACTTCGACCACAGGTTCTTCAACCGGAGTTTCGGCTTCATCGTCTTGCTGCTGCGGATCAGAGGCGATGTGAAGGGCATCTAGCCCATGTTTGAGAGGGCTTGTCGAAGGTTTCGCAGTGGTGAGTGGTTCTTGTGAAGGCGTAGTGCTACCTTTGAGAGGCGAGGAGCTAGGAGGTTTGCGAACAGGGGAAAGCATTGACCGACGGACATTCCCATCCTTGGCCATCGGCGCTGGCAACCTGACAGCCTTGACTGGACTGACATCATGCCCACGGAGACGCTTGGGCGAGTTCTCAACATCCTCTTCATCCAAGTCTAGTTCAGCAGGGCGTTTGCCAAGAATGCCGCGAGCAGCCCCAACGTGCAGGCTCTTGCGGCTCCCAATCTTAGTCTTCTTCGGGCTGAGACTTGAGATCATATCCTTGAGACTGGACGTGACATCTTTATCTGACCGTGCAGCCGCCAAATGACCATCTTCTCTGAGTTCCTCTTCTTCGCGATCACGCTCTTCCTCCTCTTGCATTCGGACAGGGTCTTCAAAGCGCACGCCGGATTGGGGATTCTCCTTGGGAACGAACTGGGGGCTACTATCTCCCAACGACTGGCGTGTATCAAGCAAGGCAGCCACGCGAGGAGATCCGAGGCCTTCTTTGTCAATTCCAAGCCCAGACGAGCGGCGACCCTCGCGAGGTTGGAATTTGAACATCGGCGTGGACTCTCCAGTGGCTGCATTGTGCTCGAAAAGACTTTTACGAAGGGACTTTCGCTTTTCTGCTGACTCGCGAAGCTCAGGCTTGAAAAGTTTCTTTGGCGATGCAGACCGGAAAGACACATTGCTAGATGGAGGCGTCTTGCTTGGGGTAGCTGGTTTCGGTTGGGGTGTGGACTGTTCCGGGGGAGTCGATGGTCTATTGTGAGGGGATTGTTGTTGGTTGGGCGACTTGGGCGTGCTTGAAGATCCCCTGGTAGAGCTTCGTCGCGAGGATCTAGCCCGAACTTGTTCCAGGCTAGGGCTGCCACTCTCAGATGCCACAGCAGCAATTTGATAGGCCAGAGGTGACTTGGCGGGTGACTTAGCAGGTGACTTAGCAGGTGACTGCTGTGTTTTGTCTTGGAAAGGCGAGCTGTTTATTTGCCCCGAGTCGGTCTCGAGCTCCATGACCATCTTTGCATGTACTTTGTCGTTGGCTTCGATCCCTGATTGTAGGATTCCTCCAATGGCTCCTGTGATCTCCATGTCCATCCCGTCTTCCGAGGAGTTGTCTTGGTCGCTGTTCGTGGCATCAGGATTAGATGTTTGAGAAGGGCGATTGCCCAGGATTTGGCCGACGGCCGAAGTGAGCTCCATTGTCATTCCTTCGTCGTCATTCTCGGAGAACTTTGAGGGCGAATTGTCCTGCGCAATACCACCCACAACATTCGTCATCTCCATGGTTTGGTCGCCATAGTTGGATTCATCTGCCGTGGATGTACGACGAGCTATGCTCTGACGATGGCCCGGGGGCCCTCCAAGAATGCGTCCGACAGCATTAGTCACATCCATGCTGAGGTCTTCGCCCTCGTCAAAATCGTCTGATTCCGGCATCCCTGGGGCATCAGGAGACTTGTAGGGATCCACGTTCTCCTGATCCTGCTTTGCACTGATATCTCCCCAATCGAAACTTTTCCTCTCGCCCTTCTTGATCCACGGCTGGAAGGCACCGGTGATTTCTTGGTCTGCAATTTCCATTGACATTTCTCCATCTTCGTCAATCTCGGTTCCTGCTTCTTTTGCAGCCTGGCGCAATGCTTCGTTGAGTCTGCTGCTAGAGCTGGAGCTGGAGGTCGCATCCGATTGAACACTGACTCCTGATCGGGCGGTCATGTCATCCATACTCATGGCGGTGCTCTCGCCATCAAATCCATCATCCGACTCCGAATTGCTTCCATCGTCCTCTTCACCGGCCATGCTTTGTGCGCCGGTGTCTTCACTTCCTACTGAGCTGCCACTGAAGGGACTAGAAGACATTTCATTTGGTTGGTCGTCGCCGCCACTGGTGTATGCCTGGTGGCCTCCCCTCATTTGTTCCAGGTCTTGTGTGCGGACAGGTGAGAAACCAAATTCAGATTCTGCGGGTGAAGACGGATCATCCTTCTCGGGAGAAGGAGGGGCGGGTTGATTTTGGGAGTTTGCGGCAGCAGACGCACGTCTTGTCGAGTTGGCGGCCGATGATGCCGTGGAGTCGTCGGGAATCTCTACCACATTCCACGTGTGCAAAGTCGCTTCAGGGGCAAACGACACACGGCGGTTTGCTACGGGATTCAGTATTAGCATCTGACTCTGTAATCGAGCAGAGTGAAGACGAACCCATAGACTTTCGTCGAGCTTCTCGTTTCTCCAATATGTTCTGACGCTCACGATCCTTACGCTCTTTCTCGTCGCGTTCTTTCGTCGCCGCCATCTCTTCCCGAATGGCAGACGTTGCATTGAAGGTATCAAATGGGTTCGTGGTGTCGTCGTTATCGTCAATCCCACTGCCGGCGGCGGGGGGCTTTGGCGTTGTTTCGAAGTCGATCAGGAGCCCCTCTTTCCCTTGATTTCCAGAACCATTTCCATCCATTGCTCCATCGTGACTCGGTTGGTTCATGCGAGCGGGCGTGCGTCGGCGCGTTTCCTCGAACGAGGGAATGTTTCGCACGGGAGAGACGGGCACGGTAGGTTTCAGAATTGATTTCAGTGGAAAAGAGGCCGTAGACTATATACAAGTTTCGGGTTAGAGGTATTCCGTTGCTCCGTGCATGCGCGCATGGAGGGGTCTGGGTGATAGCTACCTGTCGGCGGTTACCATGCGAACTTTGGAGCGCATCGAGCCCACCGGGTCCGAGACTCTTGCTGCGGGATTTCTTGTCTTTGGTTGCTGGTTTCGAGCTACTTGCGAAGGCTTGGGCCCTTAGTTCTGCCGTTGAGTTCTCCTTGTCCAAGCCGGACGTCATCTTCGACCGCGGGACATGAGCGATAGACCGGCGCGATCGCGGACGGGACGCCGCTGAGTCGGCGCGAGTTGACATATTGGGCGATTTCGGCGCATTCAGTAAATTGGTCCGAGTCGCGTGGCCATGTTCCGACAGCTATGGGGGTCAGGCGAAAAGCACTCTCGATAGCATACGATTTGGGGTTGCTCTGCAAACCATGTAAACAAACAGCGCGGGCACAATATGACTAAGGGGTCCCGTGACAAGATCTGATCCCGAGATTATTCTATTTGGTCAGAGCAGTGGGTCTGGTCTACTCCGTACATATCTATACGGAGTATCCGCCAGCACTCATGGTTTTTATGCCGTGGTGCTTGGAGAGAGATAGTTTTTGATGGCATTTCCTAGCTAGTGGTGGATTCATCCTGACTGTCTGGTCCCGTGCTTCCTTGCAGAATCAACTTTCTTTGTTGACAACCTTGGAAGCTAAAGCAAGATTTCACCCCAGAGTTCTCCATACGCCACGTACAAGTATACAATATATCAGCATAAGTAGCATCTTTTCATGGTTGTTAATGACTTCGATCCTTTAGACTATGGCCGGATCTGTCACGTTATTTGCTTCTCTCCCTTGATCTGTCTTGATTCACTCCTCTTCTGCAGATTTAGTAGGTAATTAGGCCGACCGGGATGGTTTCAATTGAATCTGTGCTCTTCACATCGTTCCAAATGGTACTTTACACTTCAAAATATGAGCATTTTACTCGAATTGGTGGTCGAAATACTCTGTACTTGGGGTTCTATTCGAGTCACGTGATGTACATGATCAATCGTGGAAAGCCCTATGCCCTAATCCCAATCGGGATTAGTGGCCCAGCCGACTAGTCGCCGCACAACGAAGATTCCCCGACGTCGAATCTTCCTCATCTTCGACAGCCGACAACCCGCCCTATCTTCGACACCGCTTCCTCGTCGAACAACACCGCAAAAATGGCCACCGAGTTGACCGTCCAGTCGGAGCGCGCTTTCCAGAAGCAGCCTCACATCTTCCTTAACACCAAGGCCAAGGCTTCCTCCAAGAAGTCTGCCCAGGGCCGCCGCTGGTACAAGGATGTCGGTCTCGGTTTCCGTACCCCCAAGGCCGCCATTGAGGGTACTTACATCGGTATGCACGACCTCCGCTGAGAATGCTACGCTCGAAGAAGTGATGGCGGAATTTGAGGATGAATGGTCTTTTCACGGATACAAATTGGTGATTGAGGGGGTCGCATTGGAAAAAAAAACTCTCCCGAAGGAGTCGACAAATCGCCAGAACATCCGCTCAAGGAATTTGTCTCGTGAAATGTCCGAATGAAAAGACCACTCATGCCAAATCTGCGTCCCTCGAAGGGCTTTTCCTACGGTTCATTCAACTAACATGCTCATTTGACAGACCACAAGTGCCCCTTCACCGGTACCGTGAGCATTCGCGGTCGTGTCCTCACCGGAAAGGTCGTCTCCACCAAGATGCACCGTACCCTTGTCATCCGCCGTGAATACCTTCACTACGTCCCCAAGTACAACCGTTACGAGAGACGCCACAAGAACCTCTCTGCCCACGTCTCCCCCGCTTTCCGTGTTGAGGAGGGTGACACCGTCACTGTTGGCCAGTGCCGTCCCCTCTCCAAGACTGTACGTTCATCCAAGATTTGCCGCTCTATGGCTCGATCGCCAAAGGCACCAGTTTGAGTCGCAATCCGCGATCGAAATGGGACCCTGGCACTCCAAAATCTCGAGCCAACAAAAACTGACTTTTTTTCTCCAGGTTCGCTTCAACGTGCTTAAGGTTCTCCCCGCTAAGCAGAAGGCCGGTAAGTTGCGACGATGGCATCACCCTTCAAAGCATATGTCTGACCCACATTCTCTCTACAGTCAAGTCTTTCGCCAAGTTCTAAGCGTTGAATCAACCGGGTGTTTTGAGGGCGAGGGAAGCGGTATGGATCGGATACCAGGAAATTTCTTGGACGGGGGTCGGGATAGTTTACGAGTCTCAATGTCCCAGATACCTCGTTGAAGGACGTGTATCCATGCAAAAATCAAAAAGATTTCTTCAACTCGTCTGCGATGGAAACTGTACAACAGCTCTGGATTTGGGAAAGATGGATCATCTATGACAACCTGATCCAAGTCTGTCTCTTTGCGCATTCCAGGCTCTTCCTGCCTCTCTAGGTACCCACAGAGTTGCAACGAGATTCCGTTCTATACCCTGTTTCATAGCAGCAACTGCCGCATGACATGGATGCTGTAGTGTATTACGCCATATTTCTGTACGATCGTCGCATCGAACATCATGTGCCTTGCTGAGCTCTGCGAAGTTCATACTGTTCTTTTGTGTCCGGTGAAGTCTCGAGGGTTCATTCGGCAACGACTGATCATTATCAAGGCTTCCCACAAGCTGGGTTCAATCAAAATTTATCTTTACATATGATCTGAGGCCCTTCTCGGTCCAGTCAATTGGCCTATCATCATGCTCAGCTAAAGATGACTGACTTGGATCCACTGACAGATGTATGCGCATTTATTCCCAGGGTTCAAGCATCTGAACATTCGTAGTATCAGTATGTAGCATACAGACCAACATCAACACAGCTATCTTGCCTTTTGGAAATAGCTATACTACATCATTCAGTGGTGTTGTGGAGAGCAAAACTTCGGTACTCTTCGAAACGTAGCAGACAAGATTGGACAAAAAGCATCAACAAGTAAAGAGGGTCACAATTGGGCCACATTGTAGCTTTCCAAGGTTGGGGTTTATGATTCGCCTTACTGCATTGCTAAGGTACAACACGACAACATGTTTTCTTCGACACAAGTCACCGGGGCTCTGAACGCTCGTCGAAATCGCAGAGGAAATGGGTCTCTTCCGATCTTCCCTACTTGTTCATATGCCCATTTTTCCAAGATCCGTCTGGGAATAGTAGTTGAATCTGAGCAACTTCATTGGCATTCGTGTGACCCTGGTGGGTGTTTTCTTCCTCGGATACTCGAGTATGTCTTCTTTGGCATGGGGTTGGTGTATCAGGATATTCATCATCGGATGGCCACTCGTGTTGCAAGGCGCTTTGTACGCTGGCGTTCTCATCCTCGACGGTTAGGTCGAAAAGTTCTCTCGTTGGAACTCTGGTTGGCGACTCCATGGAAACGTCCCCAGAGCTGCTACGGCCATGTTCGCTAGGGTGGGATTGGCTCCGGTCCTGCTGCTGATCCCGTCGAGTTCTGCCCGAACTGTTTTTATCCTTGTGCATATCGTAATTTCCTTCCAGGTCATGTATCATGGCTTGTGCAGACTCAGAGGCATCAGCCTGTTCGTCGACCAACGGTCCCCACTGCTCACACCAGAGACAAACTTTCCCATGACTAGTCACGACTGGTTGACTGCTGCCCGGTTGTCTTTGCTCGGACTCATCCTCATGGGCTATTGCGCTGGCCTCTGTATCAGGTTCATCTTCACAGTCGCCAAAATAAGGGCTGGTTTCTTGATCTTGGTTCCCATGCCAAGCGAATGCCATGAGTCGATTGGTGGCTGGAGCTGAAGCAAGGCTATCTGGTGGGTCATCCTGACAAAAAGGTGTCAAAACTTGGGTGAATCAAACCGTTGTTCTCAAACCAACTAACCGGAACTGCAGGTGCAGGGACCTGTCTGTTGCGCATGGTTAGGGCTGTTGCCGGGTGTCTCCAACGGGAAATGTCCACGGAGTCTGAATCTTTCTCTTGGATTTGAAGGTGTAATAACTGTGCCGTGGAGTGAATGCTCGAGATAATATCTTGCCATTCCCCGTCTTTCCTGAAATCAGTTGCAATATGGACACGGTGCCATATAGAATCCCCATGCTCTCTCATGTTGACCCATTGGATATTGAGGGTCGTAAATGGAATGAAGCCCGTTATACCACGCTCTAGCAAATGAGATCTGAACATGTGAGAGAATATTTCTTCCCATTTTTTGTTGTCGCGGCAAAAAAAGCGAAACAAACAGCAGAGCACCTGGCGCTTTCGCGTGTCCCACTGGATATTTGGTCTTCTTCGGGACCTTGGAACTTTCATGTTGAGTCTGTGTTGTTTTGTGAGATCTGGGTAGGTAAGTGAGCAGAGCGCTTCCAAGTTGATGTCAAGGGACAGGGCAGCGTTTCTGGGTCGCAGGATCAAATCAACATTAAGGAAGCGGGAAGCCCAGGAAAGGGTTGAAGTGAGAAGAGAGATTGGGAGAAATTGCGAAATGAGGAGGCTCCAATCTTCAAGGCTCCAAGGCTATAGAACATTGGAAAGTTCTACTCGATGTTCCTTCTAAATTGACATTGTTGACTCTTCGAGGGATCTTCCAAGTTGGCTATACATCTTGGATTTGAATGACTATACCTTATTGGGTTTCTATGCCGTTTGAGCCTTTCAAGGCTGTCTGAATCCGCTCACTCGTCTGATCTCGTGATGTTTCAGGCACAGAGAAGACGTTCAATACCTAGATAGCCTCCATTCTAATTCATTCGCATGGATATATATCGACAGAGTGAACAAGTTACCTAGAACATAACACAGCATCTACCCGGCTATACAACTTGATAGAGAGACCAGAGTACTCAAATTGAATCTCAAATAAAAGCCAATATGAGTACTTCAAAGTACAGTCACAGACTCTATACTCTTATACTTCATGCAGTCGATCCTCGTGCCAAACAGCGCTAGTCCCGATTAGGCTACCTCTAGGAACATGCACTCCGCCCCCCAGGAACTCCCTCTTCCACCCTTGGGAGCGTCGCATCTGTTTGTGCTATCCTTATCCATTTCCCTCGCGGTACATTGTCAATTTGTTGAAATCGCACCTGCAAATATCTGATCCGACCCTTCCGATCGAATCTTCGACCCTATCCGAAAATCAACCTTGGCCTCTCAGCATGGCTCAATGAGCCACGTCATGAGTGATACATGTGATGATTTAAGAGCTCTTTGAACACTATAAGGGCATTGATACCTGGAGCAGGCTCTCCAGTCTTCCCATCGAAATCTGATTTCGTCGCGGCTCGCATTGTCGTCATTCAACACCCGGGGGCTTGGGCATCAATTTCGCGACTTTCACAAACATGCCTGGGGGTTTTGAAAAGTCGGTAAAGGGGGCCACAAAGCTCAAGGTAATTTCGGAACCTCTGTCGCTTTTCTGCGTGTGACACTCACTAACTTATCGGTGCGAACAGCTCGCAGCCCCTAAATCCAAATACATCGAACACATTCTTGTGGCAACTCACACCGGCGAGGCAGGAGTCGCAGAGGTATTCCGAACGCTTCAACTTCGTCTCCGGGACTCAGCATGGACGATCGTGTTCAAAGCGCTCATTGTTCTTCATCTAATGATCCGCGAGGGTCAACTGGACGCCGCGCTGGGATACCTGTCCGATAATCCAAGGAAGATTGCGCCCAGTAACTTCTCCGAAGGTTGGTGTAGTGGGACTCATGGTTGGAAGCGCGCCTTGCTAATATAATGTTCAGCGCAATCGCAGGGACACAACATCCGGCGCTACGCCGAATACCTGATCACACGCGCCAAGGCGTTCGAGGCAACAAAGACGGACCATGTGCGAAGTGGACCTGGACGGTTGAAAAGAATAGGCGTGGACAAGGGCTTGTTGAGGGAGACCGAGATTGTGCAGAAGCAGATCCGCGTGCTGCTACGCTGCGAGGTGGGTGGTCTCCGCATCGTGCGCTTCTCACGACTGACGATGTGTAGCTTCTGTCGGATGAACCGGAGAACGAAATCAGCCTGACCGCATTTCGCTTGCTCACCCTTGACCTATTGACGCTATATTCGGTCATGAACGAGGGGACTATCAATGTTCTAGGTAGGCTCATTCTCCCTTCTAGAATGCTCTTGATCTGACTTTGGTTCTAAACAGAACACTACTTTGAGATGTCGCGGCCGGACAGTATCCGCGCGCTGGCCATATACAAGACATTTACAAAGCAGACGGAAGAAGTGGTCCAGTTCCTGGGAGTCGCAAGACATTTCCAATCTGCCACCCGCCTGGAGATCCCTAAGCTTAAACACGCCTCTACAGACTTGGCACGGCTCCTAGAGGATGATCTAAACGATCCCGACTTCGACCTCCGCCGACGGGAGTATCTGGCAAAGAAAGGAGTTCCCATTCCACCAAGTATGGAAGCCACTGCGCCTGCCACCGAAAAGCCGACATCGATGCAAAACACATCAAGTTTCAACCCTCCCAAACAGCCTGAGCAAGCCAAACCTGCACCCGTGGACTTGATCGACTTCTTCGACTCGATTGAGCAAAACCAACAACCGATGGGACAAGCGGCCCCGATGCAATACCAACAAAGCGGATTCCAACAGCCGCAGCAACAGCAATTCTTCCCCCAGCAGACCGGCTTCCAGCAGCAGCCCCAGGCGATTCCACAGCAAGCACAGGCGACTGGTTTCGGGCAGCCGGATCCATTTGGAGCGCCATATCAAGCACAGGGCCCTAATAATCCATTTGGACAGCCACAGGCGCAAGCACAACCCCAGCAACCCCAGCCACTTCAGCCCATGCCAACTGGAGCTGGGTTTGGTGGATACACCGCGCAGCCTCAGCAGTACAACTACCAGTCGCAATTGGCTCCGATTCCGCAAGAAAATATTGCCTCTTTCCCTCAACAGCAGCAGGCACCTCAACCCTTGCAGCCTCAACACACCAATCCTTTCCGTCAGTCTATGATGGTCAATTCTTCCCCGGGCCCTCCCCCCGCTGCCCCTCTCTCGCGGCAGAACACGAACCCATTCGCCAAAAGGCTCTCTATGGCCAACCCTCAATATAATCCCGCACACGAGCAATTCCAACCTCCCTTACCCCCGCCCCCGCAGATCCCTCCCACACAAGCGCAGCCCATTCAACCTCAGCGGACAGGGACCAATCCCTTTGCGCGCAGCTCTCCCGCTCCTCAACCCGCAGCGGCCCCCTTGCAGCCCAACCCAACTGGGAGCACCAACCCGTTCCGACAGAGTCAGTTTGTCAACCAGCAGACCGGACAAGGCTGGCAGCATAGCGGACAGACTGGCACTATGGGCGGATTGGAACAGCTGGACACGGTGCCGATCTTCCCGCGCCCCGGCATGACTTAAATTTGGCGCAGCCCACTTGCATCTCGGAATCAACCCGACGCCCGTTAGACTATCTTTCTTTGACTATCTTATTCGTATCTCTTGTTTCCCAGTTCGATATGCCTCCTGTAGCTGGTTACAATCAATCCCTGGGAACACGCAGACTTGAATCAAGACGATGTATCTCTCAATGAGGGCTCGGGATTCAGTTTCCTTCCACAGGCTCAGTTGACGGGTGGAAGTCATTAGGTAATTAGTAGTTGTCTCCAGGACTCCATTGCGATGTGAGGTTTCAGATATCCAATAGCAAGTTCAAGAAACCCCAATGACTGTTCTCGACCTCACACGATAATTGAGAACTGCACGTCGGACAACGTTGACGTGCGGCAGGCTGCATGATGACCTAAGGGTTGCTAGTGCTGACGGGAAAGGACGATGGCGCAAAATCTCCTGAAAACGAAGATCCCCATCTATATTTGGAGACATTTACCAAAGTGATGGACACGGAGTCCGGAGGCACAAGGTGAGACCGGCAGGAGTCAAAGATCGGCAGAGCTTCTAGAGCACAGTGCACTAAAGTACCTAGCGGGACCCGATGATTCGATCACTTTGGCACTCCAATTTCGTACATTTGGACTCTACCCCGCTGGATTTCTCCTTTTCGTCTTCAACCTCTCTCCAATGGACAACTTTGGCCAGGAGCAGACCTTGCCTGTTCTGACTCGGTCGTCAGTTGCCGATCCGACCCACCCGAACTACGTCTCCGCTCAGAGCTACAATGGACATCCAACAATCGCGCACCCTGTGCCAGCTCCGCCAGCGACCTCTGCGCCTCCAAAACCCCCGACCACGGCCGCCCCAGCTACCTCGAGTCGCAATGCAGCCTCGAAGGTCCGCAAGCCCCGCAAAACCGGCAATGCCTCGGCGGGGAAATCAACGCTGTTCTGGGTCAACAGCGATGCGCAGACTGCGGCGGAAGGCACAAAAGAGGAGACCCTGAAAAGAATCCGGTCTCATGTCATGTCCGAGCATAACAGAAAGAAGCGCATCGAGAGCACGAAACAATACAACAAAAGCAAATGGAAGCAATCGCCGTATGAACCGCCTATCACGGAGACCCAGGCCCTCGTGCCGGCCGGGCCTGCCCCGTCGATCATCACCCCGCCCGCGAGCTTGGCCAACAGTCGAATGTCCGAGGAACAAGAATTGGACGTTGAAGAAATCATACCCACATCCGCGGGGTATGCCGAGGTGTCGGTTCCGTCTTGGGATGGCATGGGCTTCGACAGCAGCGTGGCTTACCCTAGACCATCCGCGTGGTCTTATATCGGACAAGGGGCCAATGATCCCTTTAATACCGGTCATACACAGCTTACAGATAGAATGATGCGACATCTGCGAGTCTGTAAGTGCTTATTGCGACACTGCACCAGGTACCCCTCTACGCAGATACTGATATTGCTATAGTCCTTTGGGATCTTACTCAACAGGCACACCCATTGCAGACCCGATATAAGCCGAAGCTGCAGGCGCACTGGGCGACGCTCATTCAGCGCGACCCGGCAATCTTACACGCGACAATCTGCATGGCATCGTCCAATGACGCTATGCAGGCAGGGGAGCTGCCAATTCGAGATCCCAACCAGAAGCGCAGTCAATTGGTGATCGACACGTTTCACCATCGTGGTGAGACCATCCGATTGGTCAACGAGGGCCTGTCAGATCCAGTCAAGGCGTCCAGCGATGTGTTGATCGCTGCCGTGTCGACGCTGCTGACAATTGAAGTAAGTACAGGTGACGGATGTTGGAGCTGACCCGCAAATCAGTACAGTCATTCGTGCTGGTGTTGACATGACATTGCAGATCGCATCAGGTAATCCAGATTACCTCAAAATCCACTTGGCCGGACTGCGGCAGATGATCGCGCTGCGAAAGGGCTTCGATGATGTCCCTTCAGATGTCCGGTTCCAAATCTCATGGTTTGCGATTCCCCCATGAGTGTGGGATGCACAAGATTACTGACCAGACACAGGACTGACATCCGGGTCGCTTGCATGGCACACGCAAAGCCCATCTTCCCCTTTGTCCGCTGTAACCGCCCGCCACAGCTCTCCATCATCCCACCCAACGACGACGTAGCATTGCTTTCCACCCGCCTCTTCCCCTTGCTCAAGATACCCGGCATCTTTGGCGAACCCATGCAGCAAATTGTATATGATCTCCTCGAGCTATCCTGGTACGCAGAATGGATCAAAGGTAATACCGGATACAGGGAGTTCAGCGACGAAACCGAGGATTACTTCAACTCCGAGGTCCTGCAAGTAGAATACCAGCTCCATTCAGACCGATACACATCAACAGGCCAAGTAAAGGGCGATAACTCAATCGAGGGCTGCACCCGCCTTGCCCTCCTGCTGTTCCACAACAGCGCCATTTGGAACTTCTACCCCATGGTCGCCCAATTACTCCCAAAACCCATTCTGGCCCTGCGCGCAGCCCTCGAGGCCACCATCCCCTCTGGGCTATTCGCGCTGTGCCGTGACTTACTCTTCTGGCAGCTCTTCCTGGGCGCAGCTTGCAGCGCGACTCTGCCATCAGAGCGAGTCTTCTTTGTATCTGAGCTGGCTACTGCAGCCCGTCTGCAGGGCATCACTTCGTGGCAGGAGGCACGGGTTGTCTTGCAGGGATTCTTCTATGTCGATCGCATTCATCTGCCCATGCTTCGTCAGATCTGGGACGAGAGTCGAGTCCAATTGGGCCACTCTCCCGTGTGAACTTGGCTGCTTGGCTTGGCTGGTATCCTTAGCGGAGTTTCAGACTCATATTCGTACAGCCAATCATTTCTGTACTTATATTTCGCCACGCTCTGTACACACAGACTCAATGTATATAGCCCATTCATCCTAGCATGGCAACCGATGGCAAGGTTGCGCGGCGTTCACATCTCAACAGCTCTATAGTACAGTACCCACTGTAGACGTACTGTAGTAAGTAGCAAGTATGCACTCGGCATCCCGATGTCCAACTTGGAATGCAGGAGTACTGATTCTATCCCGCTGTGCCAAGGTCTGTGGAGACTAGGTACATCCAGGATCCAAGAATGCGAGCAAACACCGAAGTGCAACACGTCCAATCGAACAGGTCAATTTCCTCGGCATCAAACAATGCTGATCAGTCCACCTGGGCACCAAGACAAGCCGGCATCCCGATTCCGAAGCATCTCCGTCGTGTTGATGCTGATACGCTGCAGAGCTGTCAGCGTCAGCACCGAGTTTTAGCCGGATAGGGGCCGGTCTTGGCTCGAGCTGATTTTGACAGCTCGAGCTCGTTTGATCTGGAAGTATTGTTTCCTGGAATTCCTAAGGGAATCTCAGGAGTCAAGAGAGTCGGAGGCCTTCATGGGAACTAGTCTATATAGTACTACTGTACTCCGTACTAGTAGTACTGTGTAGTATAAACAAAAGATCCAAGGTGCTCCATCAACGTCAAGGCCGAGAAATTACCGGATGAAGGACCCAGTATCTCCACTTTGACATATCCCGCGGCAGATTACGGCCAGGGTTAAGGTATAAACCTCCGAGACGTGCCCAGGGCGCATAAAAAAAAGACATGTCCCATCCCATTCTCTCCTCTTCGTCCTACCCACTCAAGTCTATTTACAACCCAACCTTTCGACTCTTTCGGACTCTCTTCGGAGTAGCTTGCATTGACACAGACTGTCAAGGTATCTGGCTTATTTGCATACTGAGCTATCAGCCTCAGCCCGTCGACTTGACTCATTGGGAAGACTGAAGCATTGCACATTGCACATTGAACATGGGCCTCAATAGCAGGAGGCCCGAACGCAAGGCATATCCATGATTCCTGCAACGGCCAAGTCACACAACCCCGGTGCTTCAAGGTTGCAGATGCATTCCAGAAACGCCAAACCTAGGTCGACAGGTAAGACTCGACAGGTGAGAACTAACTGCAAAGACAGGACAATATTGTCATTAACGTGGATGAATTAAGTACGGAGTGTGAAAACTCGCAGCTAAGGGACTAAGTACAGCAAGGAAAAATCAAGGAATCAAAAGCACTCTGCTAAGATTCCCCGAGACATTACAACCAGCATCGACTCAACGAGCACGATGACAAGCGTATTTGCGACTGTGACACGCGAACGTTCCGTATTGATCGTCCACGGCAATAGTCACAGGCGACGGGCGAAATGCGATCGAACGAGTCGACGGCAAATCCGCCCGCGATACATGAAACATTTGGGTATCGAAAAAGATTACAAGCACACTATTCTCCCCCAAACCAAGTCGCTGCTTAGTCGGTCTTGCCACGGCGGCTCTTGCCGGTGGCGGACCACGGGAAGTGAGCGACGGGGATGATGAAGAAGCTGTTGCTTGTGTCGGCGATACCGGCCAGGGCGTTGTACCAGGCTGCGAAGGCGGCCAGGAGACCGAACAAGCCACCTGCCTTTTGGACCTTGCTGTTGGGGGCACCGTCGACCTGCTGCAGGTAGCAGATGCCGAGGAGCAGGAAGGTGAGGTCCAGGAAGAAGAACAGGAGGAAGAAGGCGACGGTTGATTTGAGAGTGCAGACCAGCATGATGGTGGTGAAGATGAACCAGCCCTGCGGGAGTTAGTTGGGTTCAGAACAGCACTTGAGGGTTTCCGCGACGAGCTTACCATCAAGAACAGACCCATTGAGTTGTAGAACTTGGCTGGGCTGTCTGCCAGTAGTGTCTTTTCAATCTCGAATCCACCGGGAGTCAAGACAATGGCGAAAGAGAGCCAGAAGCCACCGTACGAAGACAAAGCAGTAGCACCGAAAGTGTTACCGACAGCCATTTCCCTAACGCGAGTCAGCCAAGCCCAATTTCACTGTGAAACCCGAAACGTTACATACCACATGCCGGCAAGCAGCTGGACGAGACCGCCATACCCGAAGGCAAGGGCGATGACAATGTTCGGTTCCGCGATATCCTTGGTGCCCATGTTGATGGCGCTCAGCACGAAAGTGGTGAGGGCGAAAGCGCACAGGCCCAGAGGAGCAGGGTTACCGAACTTGCGGCCCTCGACGGGCTTGTACAGACCGGGCTGGAACTCGCCCCCGAAGGCGGGGAGAGATGCCTCGGCGTCGTTGACGTGGGCGAGAGGTCCGTACCCGAAGCGGGCGGCGGCGCGGGCCACCTGGTGCTCTTCGGCGGACATCTGGGGCTGCATGGGGGCACCGCCGCCGCCGTTCTGAGGGACGGTGCCGATGTCCTTCTCCAGCTCGCCGTGGTTAATTGCTTCTGTCGCAGACATGATGCAATTGAGGTTAAAGTGATATGTAAAAGGAAGCTTGAAAGGGTAAGGTTGAAAGGAATAACCAGCAAGCTGGAAGTAAAAGAGTATAACACAGTTACACTGGAAAAGAATAAATCAATGGAGCACAGCACCTGATCTAAGAAGAAGTTGAGAAAGTGACAGGGTAAGAGCGAGAGGTTATAACATCGAGGGCGAAGGGAACGAGGTGGAACCGAGAACTTTACTTCTTTTTCTCTTTTCTTTTTTTTTCCTGTTTAGTTTTCTTTTTTTTTACAAAGCGCAGTGATGTGCAGCCGCCAGCAGCCGTCCCACTGGCGAGGTTAATTGGCACTGGCAGTCAAAAGTGGAGAATGCTATACCCTCGGCTGAAGCATTGGCCTCTATCCCTGCGAATACTAGTAATGTTGGGGTAAGAACAATACTGCAGGGATGAGACAAGCCATCAATAGTCCCTACAGTAAACTAGTACAGTACCTAGGTACTCTGTACAGTAGTGCAGTATAGTACATAGCTACCTAGGTAGGGATGGATGAAAGGAAAGCGAAGCCCGGGGAAAAGGCCAAGTGGAGCCGGGGGAAACCTGGTTACGGTTGTCATTTACGGTTACATGATTTCATATTCGCCTATCCATTGCCATTGCCGTTGCCATTGCCATTTTCTATGGGATTCTTAGCTATTGAGGGTAGGGTACGGCGTGCGGGTTCTCTCGGGTATAAGTACTATTACTCTGATAGTCAATCCCTTGCATTCTGCATAGCTTTCTTTAAGCTTGCAGCAGATCCTGCTGTTCTTATTCGCAATGTCCGCCTAGTAGGCGTACTCCGTACTGCCGTACGGCAGTACGGAGCATGTATGTCCATTATGTACATACGGTGGGTCAAAGGCTTCAGATTCACAATGAAACCATGATCAACCGATCGTCTCCGTACACGAACTGACGGAGTAGCGTATACGCAGCGCGGCTGAAGCTCACATTGGAATTGGAGACTTGGGGGCGAGATGGGTGGGCCTGCTGATCGTAGCAAATCCCGTACTGCGTCACTACAGTCCGTCTTCGTAACTACATACCTACAGTATATTTTACTCCAGGGCTATTAGACAAAGGCATCACAAAGGTACTCCGTACCCGTATGGTACTAGTGCCTATATACTCCGGACTCTAGCTCAGCCTAGCCTGCGAAAATTGAATTCTTCCACTTCTCCCGGGTGGAGCCCCTTTTGCCCCTTTTTTGAGTCGCACGGATACACTACGAACGCTATTTCACTGGAGTCGCCGTTGTCAGGTCTATCCTCATCTAACTCCAACGGAAGGATACTAGTAGACGGATGGGAGACGTTTCAAATCTCGGGGAAACGGGAGAACATGTCAAGTTCCAAAAAAAACCCGCGTTGGCTAATTTCTATTTCTCGAATGGGCCTTCGGTCCGGGGAGTACATAACCTACTAGTAGATCGGCGCACACGAGACCCCGTTATTGATTCCTTGTTATTCTCTTAGGCTCTTGGACATGCAGGCTTGTCAAGCTTCATCTCCACATGGCTCGATGGTCTACTAAGTATGTACGGCTGACAGACCCGGTGGGCCCGTCTCAGTTGGCTCCAGTATGCTCCAGTATGCTCCAGTTATTTGTGTGTCCGGCCGCAGTTGGCTTCGGATTCGGCCCGTGTTAGATTGCCCGTTCAGGTTCTGACTGCGAGGAAGCATTCCCTTTTGGATTTGATTTGATTTAGCGTGGACTGATGGCGTGGCAACGTGTACGGAGTACGGAGATCGGAATGTCGACCCTTTCGACTACTAGTACTCCGTATGCATGCATAGATCAGGTGTGCAGGAAGGTCCACTAGCTTTATCCCAACAATATCAAGCAATGTCACATCGTTTACGGTGGGCGATGCCATTGGCCTCGGGGGAAATCTAGCCCTTTTGTCTGGTCAGCCACCAAACCGCCGGGATTCTGATTGATGGAGTTTCATCTACCAGTACACATGTACAGTACATATATGGACGGAGTACTCCGTAAGCAGAATTAGGACTGACAACAAACAACACAGACTTTACTCAACGGATGCTAGTGCGGCGTAGACGAGCTTATGATTGTATCCACTGTGCTGTCGATTTAGACTGTCTCAATTATGAGTCCGATCGACGGGAAGTAAATGTATCACATAGATCATACAATGCAAGGAACGTGAGACTCATGTACGGAGTACAGTACTAGCAATAGTACTGTGATTGAGATGCTTCTGAATTGAGTGATCCGGGGTCAACTACCTACTAGTAGTACTATTGATTTGAATCTGACCTGGCCTCGGGTGTTCTCCCAGACCGCCAGATCTGTCCGAACAAGCGCGAACTCTACTCTATCAAGGTCGGCGCTATTGTTGGCGGCTCCATGAGCTCGTCGAGTCACCGTTCTCTGCCCTGACCGCCACAGTGAAGACTCAAACCTTGGAACTCCCAACCTCAATTATTGTATCCGATTCAGTGTGGGGAGAGCTGACCAGGTGCTGGTAGCGTCATGCATCGTCATGCGAGAGAGGCAATCCGCAAATCCCAACCCCCACACTCTCTGATTCCCCGCAGGACCAGAGTGGTGGTTTTCCGTATTCAGACCGAGACAGCGAATCAGCTGCTCTGGGTGATTCTACCAAGGACCCTCGCCATCGAAAGGGTCCTCGGCTCGGCGGAGCGGAAGCAGACTCGGCATGAAGAATACGAACTCGATCCATTCGGTTCCACTCGCAACATCCCCCCCGAGTCGGAATACCAAATACCAAGCCTGGAATACCAAGCCTGGGAAGTTGAGGTTTCGGATGTGCGCGGATGCGGGGAATCCCAACGTGTTGGTTGATGCAAGGTAAATGCCCATGCAAGACCAAAAATAGAGGAGTCGGCGTCTATCGAATCAGAGCTCGACTCGCATCTGCTCACTCTTCGTCATGCGATCAAGCTGACTTGGAGAATCACAAAGAATCATCTCAAAAAGAGGATGTTGCCTTCCATTCTACGGAAATGGCGGTCAGCCTTCCATTTGGCCATCGGCTTATTCGCTTCTCCAACTGTGTATAATCCGACTCTGGGCACTCGGAATCACAGCATCCATTCCTCCGCAGATGCCAAAAACAGGTATTGACATTACAGAAAGAATGAATGCGAAGACCAAGACCCCAAACCTTCCCAGGCTCGGCCCATGAATCAGCCCAGGAACAGCTCATAATGCCCAGGTGTATGCGCTGGTCCCGTCATCTCTAGACAGTGCCAACACCTATTCCAAGCCGTGTCTCCCGTTCGCGTGCGGGGTCAAGAACACAGGTCTGAAAGAGATACTTAGAACAGCGATCACCTTCCCCAGTATGTCAAAGAGCAGAGCAGTCCACCAGTCATGAAGATGGGTGAGCTCTGGGCTTTTGTCATTCCTGGGCAGACGGGAGAGATGCACCAGTAACTGTGCGCGCTACCTAGTATGAACTATGGATGGTAACATGCACGAATACCTAGTTATCATGGACGTGTTCCCAGACCACAGACTAATCCATACCTGAGATGGCTTTGCATTCTGGATTGAGGCTGAAAAGAGCCCCCGAAGTGGATACTTGAGCGACAACAGCAGTCTGCAAACAAGCCTCAAGTACTCGAAGACATCACGTTGGTCAAGGCCGGAGTGATAGGCATAAAAGTAGTCCAGGTCAAGTGTAAAAGTAGCACGATTGGTCTATTTCTATTTACATTGTATCACGCATCGCTATGCCATAATCATCAAACATCATCCCTAAGCAGCAGCCTCAATCGACTTCTGGAACTCAGCACTGAACTCAAAGTCCGTGTATCCCTTAGGATCCTTAGGAACATAGAAAGTATCCCGGTTATAAGGCACAAGGGGAATACCCTCCTTAACCCGGAAAGGCAAGTCCGGGTTCGAAATGAAAGGCCGTCCAAACGCAATAATCACATCATAATCCGCATACTTGACATCCGCAGCCTGCTTAGCCGAGTCGGCCTTGTACCCACCCGCAACAATCACAGGCGACGCCTTGCCATACGCCTGGAAGAAGAAGTCCAACTGGTCAGTGGCCTCCACATCGGCATTACCCGCAATGCGAGACTCGACCGCGTGCACGTAGGCCAGCTTGAAGGCCGCCATCTGCGTAGCCAGGTACTCGAACTGAGGCTTGGGGTCGCTCATCCGCATACCCTGGAAGGTACTCCAAGGGCTGAGACGGATACCAGTGCGGTCGGCGCCAATGGCCTCGACCACGGCGCGGGTGACTTCGACGGCGAACTTGCCGCGGCGCTCGACGCTGCCGCCCCATGCATCTGTGCGCTTGTTGCAGGTATCCTGAGTGAACTGGTCAATCAGGTAGCCGTTTGCGCCGTGGATTTCGACACCGTCAAAGCCGGCGGTGATGGCGTTACGCGCAGCCTGGGCATAGTCGGCGATCCACTCGTGGATCTCGGACTCCGAGAGCGCACGCGGTGTCTGCGCTTCCTCGCTGACGGGGGTGGGGCTGCTGGAGACGAGCTCGTTGCCGCTGGCTTTGAGGATGTCCGGGATGCCGACGCGGCCGTGGGCCCACAGTTGCATGTAGATGTAGCTGCCCTTGGCGTGGACGGCGTCGGTGACTTCTTTCCAGGCGGCGATCTGGGCGTCATTGTAGATACCGGGGACATTGGGGAGGCCACCGGCGCGGGGGGTGATGATGGTCGCTTCGGAGATCAGGAGTGTGCCGGGCACTGAGCCGCGCTGGGCGTAGTAGTCCTTGACGAAGGGGAGGGGGACGTGGTCATCGTCGGCGCGGAATCGTGTCAATGGGGCCAGGGCAATGCGGTTGGAGAGGTCCACACGGCCGACGTGAAGAGGGGTGAAGAGTTTCGTCATGTTGAATTTGATGTGAATATAGAAGAGAGTCAAGGGCTAAGGATCGCGATTGAAGTGGGCAAGAAATAAGATGGAGAATTTCTCCCGATGCTAAGCCTTTTATGCATTGCGTTTCCAGTGAACCTGCATTATCAAGCAGGAGTGGATCATGCAACGCTGCATAGCCAAATTCGCAAGTCTCCGAAGTGCAGGCAATTGGCGTCTCTGATTTGCCGTCAGGGCTCCTCGGGCCAATTAATAATGCCGTGGGTCTCAGCCTGTGTTACAAATCCACATCTCCAGCCTTGGAGCCCTCCAGGGCTGCCCAGGTGGTGGTGGAGGTGCCCCTGGAACATCATTTTTGATATGTTGGATTCTTCGTCCTTGTACGTGGTACATCGCATGCCCGTTCATAGTCTTAGATCAATTGCAAGTGCTTCTGGTATCATAAATAGACAAACGCCAGGTAATAAGAGAGTATAGCGTACGTTATCGCTCCAGGCGACTCACGGTAGCTTCTAGTTGCGCATTGAAACTCCGAATCTGATTGAGAAGCCCGCCTTGGCCTCCAGGCGCACGGGCACTGATATCGGCAACAGTGCGGAGCATGAACTCGAGGTCCGGAGTAGACTCAGCTGTGGGACCGGGTCGTTGCTGATTGCGCTCAAGAGCGAGCTCAAGACTGTGGAGGGAGTTGCTGATGGTGTTCCGGGACTAGGAATGGTTAGCATGTTCGGGCAAGCTGTGAGAGTAACTTACGGTTTTCGCTTTCTCCTCCTCAGCGTGGTTGCTGCGCACTGCGTCCATTTGCAAGGCCACACTTTCTCGTTCTCGGCGAACCCGGTATAGTTGACCACGAAGATCCATCATCTCTCGCTTGGTCTTCTTCAGTTGAACACCCAGCACAAAGTTGCTGTCTAACATTCCGCTGAGATCCATAAGACGACTGTCAAGCTCGGAGCCAAATATCTCGACTGCCTTCTTCTTGCGTGACCACTCTGCACGTCGCGCAGTATTCGTCTCCTTTTCAATTCCATCCTTGAGGGTGTTCAATGTCTTGTCCAGGGTCTCGCGACAGATCTGGCTTAGCACATCGGCAGGGTTGACACCGCCGCGGCTGGGAATCTTGGTTCGTTTATCAGAAGTGAGTTCGTCAGCAGAATCTTGATCGCCACCAGGAGCGTCGGCTGTAGATGTTGTATTGCCAAGAGATGTGACATTGGCAAGTCGATAGACAGTGACTGGGACGGTTTCTCCGCGAGGCTCTCGAGTCTTGCGACGAGGTTGTTCCTGTCCCGCTTCACTTTCTGGGTTAGGTTCACCCTCGACTTCAGGCCCGGACTCGCGCTCCGATGCGCGTTTGGCCTTGCCAGGTTTGCCACGCCGCGATTTGGGTGCTGCGGTTTCCGTTTCAATTTCAGGTTGGTCAATGGCCGAAGGCTCCGGCTGAGGTTCTTCTTCGGGCTCCTCAGGCTCGGGCACAGACTTGGGGTTTGCTGTGCGTTTGGTCTTGCCAGATCTGGCACGCCGTGATTTGGGTGCCGTAGTCTCCGCCTCAGGTTCGTGCTGATCGGAGGTCGAAGTCCCAGGCTGAGGTTCCGGTTCTTGTTCTGGCTCAGGCTCACTAGGCCCCGGTACAGGTTCGGATTCTGCGGTGCGTTTAACCTTGCCAGGTCTGCCACGCCGCGATTTGGGCGCTGCGGTCTCCGTCTCAGGTTCAGGTTGATCAATGATCGAAGGCTCCGGCTGAGGTTCCGGTTGTTGTTCTTCTTCGGGCTGCTCAGGCTCGGGCACAGGCTCAGATTCTGCGGTGCGTTTTCCCTTGCCAGATCTGCCACGCCGCGATTTGGGCGCCGCAGTCTCCGCCTCTGGCTCGGGTTGGTTGAAGGTCGAAGCCTCATGCTGAGGTTCCGGTTCCTGTTCTGGCTCGGGCTCGGGTACCACGGCGTGTTTGGGTTTCTTCCCAGGTCTTCCGCGCCGAGATTCGGGCACTGCAGCTGCATCGTCTGCTTCAGCCTCCGGCTGACGCTCTGTTTGGGGCTCTTCGGGTTCTAAGGAGCGGTTTGGTCTCTTGCCCGGCCTGTCTCGCTGTGGCTTTTGCGCTGCAGACTCCACGGGTTCCGGCTGATGGGTAGGCTTTTCTGACGCCTTCTTGCGGCCTCTGCGTGGGCCCGGAGGTACGTCAACAGTTTCAGGATCCGCTTGAGACGATGTGTGGTCGGGTTTGGCCGCATCGCCAGTCTTCTCACCGATTGCAGGCCCACCATTAGTGCGCTTGGCCTTGGAGGCTGTCTCGCCCTGGGTTGACTCGGACTCGTTTTGTAGCTCTGCGTCGGGCTGTTTTGCTGTAGTGTCTGCGGGTGGATTTGAAGATTGAGCAGGGGTTTTACGTGGGAGGCGACTCCGAGGCTTCTTCGGTTTGGCAGATGGCTCCTGAGTGGACTGCTGGTGTTCTTGTTGTGCCTCATCTCGTGAACCCTGGAGGTCATCTGCTACACGAACATTCGCGGCAACAGGCAGTGTGTGAGAATCTTTTGGTTCCCCGGGTGGACTTTCGCGCTGTACTGCTTCCTTCCCTGGTTCATTTCTTTGCTCAACGACCAGAGTCCCGGTCCGCTCGTCTTCAGGTGGTGCTTGACTGGATCTGCGATCTGAGCCCTTTGATTCAGTGCTTTGAAGCTGCAATGCCTCAGTTTGATCTTGGGGCTGAGGCGATTTGGACGATGTACCCGGCGGCGGTGCTTCTCTGATTGCTGCACTATTACCGGAGGGCTCATTTATCGGGGATTCAATACGTGTCGGCTGCTCAGTATCGGCAGCAGTTGCCGATTGCGTGGCTGGTTCTGTACCATTGGCGTCCGACTCGTGGTTGCCCTGATGTTGGTCTTGAATAGAGGTCTCGGGATGGGATATTATGGGATCTTGGAGAGGTTCAGTCTCAGGATTCTCTTGTTGTTTCTGAATGTTTGTATCAGAGATGCCTGGAATGGGGCTTCTTTGCAGCCCGACGTTATTCGCGTTGCCATTGGGAGATTGCAAATCCCCATTCTCTGATCGCAAGCCACTTTCGCCACCAATCAATTGATCGCTGGCCGGCTGAGAGCCTTTGCATAGATATTAGTTCATGCTTTGCATGGAGTCACCCAGAGCCTTCACATACTTAGCTTTCTCCTTTTGTTGCTTCTTGTCTGCTCGCCACTCTCGTCTGATGCAATGTCATAGGTCGAAGGCCGCTCTGGAAGATTATTACGCGCGCTTCTCGGTGTACGCGCAGCTGCAGGAGGGGGCGAAATTGGTTGCGATGCCTCGGACGGTTGTGGTATGGCCGGCGCGGGCTGTGTTTGCGGTACGTTCTTCGGTTCAGGGACAATAGCAAGCGGCGCAGGAGCTGGTGGCTGGGCCAGTGGGCTGCCAAATGCGAAGCCGAAGTCCACTTCCTTGGCTTTGCGCGTGCTACTTCGAGTCAGTGTCTATGTTGTGGTTTCGCGGGGTAGAGGTAAGGCGCGTACCCAGCTCCGCGCTGTCGCATTTGCTGCCGCTCCTCTCGCGCTACTGATAGTTAGTAGCTGTCCCATGAGGTCTCCAAGCGCAGTGAACATACAGCCTTCCATTGTAGAGGAACGGCGTCAAGAAAAGACGCGTCTTGTTGTTGGTTTGAAGAGTAGAGGCGCTTGCGGACGGAGCCAAGGCGATCGGGGCCGATCCATTTTTGTCCCGATTTCTCCGCGTTACAATTGGACTTCCATCCTACGCTTCTGACCAGCATTTCCAAATGGGTTGGTTTGGGGGCAATAGCAAGAACGATCCTGTTCAGAAGCTCGATCCAGGGCTTCGGGACTATCTCGAGCAAGAAAAACCCGACAAATATGTCCCCGGCCCCAATGTGAAGCCGCCACCGTCGACCTCCGAACAACAGCCCGAGCCTTCTGATCCCTCAAAACCCAAAGTTCCTGCAGCTTCACTGTACCAGGATGGCCGCTATGCCGATCTATGGAAAACCTACAAACCGCCTGCGGTGGATGACGGCGAACAAGTCGGAATCCGCGGGGCGTCACGAGTGATTGAAAAGCACAAGGAGCACGGCGACACCGTGCAACGGGCCGCAATGGAGAATTGTGCCTTGGAACATGAAGCTTTGACATACTGCTTCCAGACCGGCAACTGGCGCAAACAAATAGAGGCCCGGTTGACCTTGTGCTCCGCCGAAAACAGTACCTTCTCCCGATGCTTTATGACCCAGACGGTGAGTCGCTCACTTTCTACCCCTGCCTCGACTGGTGGCTAACAAGCTCATTCCGCAGAAATTCCTCCAAGCCCTCGGCTATGCGGCGAGCTTCGACCAGGACGCCGAAAAGGAGGAGCGGATCCAGCTGCATGCTGATAAGCTCTACCACCAGATGCTAGACTACGAAAAACGAATCGAAGAAGCCAAGGCCGCCGGCACTGAAGCGCCGCCTCTTGCCTCACTCTTCAACCCAGAGAAGCAAACAAATGCCCAACAAAATCAAGGCATGGAGATCCCGGGAGGCGAAGCTATTCCAGCAGGATTCAAGCCATCCAAGCCCCTTCAAAAACTCACACCGCACGAGCGGGAGCTGGAGATCCGGGCACACAATGCACAGCTGGAGCAACAGAGGCTATATGTGGAGGAGGCTACCCCGTTCATGAAATCCCAGGATGACGCTCGACAGAAGCGACAAGAAAAGGCTGTCAGCTGGTTTGGCGAGACTCTTGGCAAATGGCTGTCTTAGGGATGTAATAGAAATGTAATTTTAGGTACGATTCTCAGAGCGAGATCAAGTATGGTCTTCACCGTAGCCCTAGTGATGGAGTCAGATGCCCGACATGCGGGCAATCATGCAAGTAACAAGCGTACATGACTCCAATGCCAATCACAAACTGAATGCATAGAGTGAAAAAAGAACAAAGACCGAGGCCAATGTGAGTGGTATGTACGGAGTAATCCCTAGCCCCAAGCCCATATCTAATCGTGCCGGTCGCGTCCCCCCCAACTCGAAGCATCATCGCAGAATCACGACTCTCTTCTACTCATACTACACCTCCCTCTCTTCCCTGGAGCATTATTGCTTGGAACCCCTGTCTACAGCTTCTGTTCTTTATACCCCCCCTAGCGTATCAATACCGGACTGGTCGCTGCATTCCTTCGCGATTTCGCCTTCCAACTCGCAGGTGCTCATCGGCTTTTTGAGCTGCGCTCGCCATGAGGGCCACTCCGTTGCTCATCTCATGGCACAATGACAACGCCCCTATCTACTCGGTTCATTTTGACCCCAATGGCAAAGGCAGACTCGCTACTGCCGGAAAGTAGGTCGTGCTGCTTCGCTCGGAGTACTGGACGTTGGCTAACTTGCGTTTTACTCTTCTAGTGACAACAACGTCCGAGTATGGATTCCTCCTCGTTCTCTTCCGAAACTAATGATCTGACAATGTTATACAGCTCTGGAAAGTCGAATCGACCGGGGAGGAACGGAAGGTGACATATCTGAGCACACTCATTAAGCATACACAAGCCGTCAATGTGGTGCGATTTAGCCCGAAAGGTATGTCCCTCTGCACCATAACACATGGCCCAAGGTCTGACGGAGGCAGGTGAGATGCTGGCGTCTGCCGGAGACGATGGAAATGTCTTGCTCTGGGTGCCCTCGGAGCTGCAGACACAAGCTGGGCTGGGCGAAGATCGCTCGGACGACAAAGAGACATGGCGAGTGAAGCATATGTGTCGTTCGTCTGGCGCTGAGATCTACGACCTGGCTTGGTCCCCCGATGGTGTTTTTATCATCACCGGGAGCATGGACAACATCGCCCGGATCTATAATGCTCAAACTGGTTGGTTGCTGATGGTTCCGTATATCTTCTACAGCTAGTCGCTGACATTCAAACCTCCCAGGACAAATGGTACGTCAAATTGCAGAGCATTCCCATTACGTCCAAGGCGTAGCATGGGACCCGTTGAATGAGTTCGTCGCCACTCAGTCATCCGATCGATCTGTTCATATCTACACATTGAAAAACAAAGATGGGCAATTCACATTGACACCACACGGTAAGGTGCTGAAGATGGACCTGCCCGCAAAACGTGTCTCTAGTAGTCCCGCGCCCCCGGACGTGACCAGTCGTCCTCAACCGGGCAGTACTGGTGCTCTCGCGATTGCCTCGCCTGCACCTTCAACCCCAGGCACCCCAATGGCTTCTAATCTACCTATGGATCCTCCTCCCGTCTCACATAGCCGGCGCTCCTCGTTTGGCTCATCGCCCTCAATACGGCGCTCTGCATCGCCTGCTCCCTCTTTGCCCTTACCCGCTGTCAAACCATTGGAAGTCTCATCTCCTAGTCTACATGGTGGCGTGGGGGTCAAGAATGCTAACATATACGCCAATGAGACATTTACCTCATTCTTCCGGCGACTGACATTCGCCCCCGATGGAAGCCTGCTGTTCACCCCAGCCGGCCAGTACAAGACCACTCACGTTTCGGCGACGGATTCTACGAAAACTACAGACGAAGTGATCAACACAGTCTACGTCTACACGCGAGCTGGTTTCAACAAGCCCCCAATTTCCCATCTTCCGGGGCACAAGAAGCCATCTGTGGCCGTCAGATGCTCCCCGGTATTCTACAAGCTCAAACAAAACGACCAACCTGCGAAGAATATCACACTCGATACCTCCTCAGGCGAAGAGATGTTCCCACCACTCCCAGACTCCGTTGTACCGGCGCCCCCTTCGTTCACAAGCCAACCCCAAATGGTACCTCCGTCAACAACGTCGACCGAGGCACCAAAGCCGCAGGCCGCCCCCAAGACTGCCGATAACAACAGCAGCGAGGCAAGCCCTGCGCCAGTATTCGCCCTCCCATATCGCGTTGTATATGCAGTGGCCACCCAAGATGCCGTCCTGGTGTATGATACACAACAACAAACTCCGTTGTGTGTTGTGAGCAACCTACACTTTGCAACATTCACAGATCTAACCTGGTAAGTGTAATTCCCAATATCAATTCGAGCATCGCTTATTAACCAACAACAGGTCTGTCGATGGTTTGACACTGTTGATGAGTTCTTCAGATGGCTTTTGCTCTACCCTCTCCTTCGCCCCCGGGGAACTGGGTCAGCCACATACCGGTCCCGTCTCTATGAGCCAGAGCACTGCAAATGCAAGCACTCCTGCTTCAAACACTACATCCTTACCAACCTCGACACATGTTTCACCCCCAGTCAAGACGACCCCTGCGTCCACAGCCCCTACCGGTCCCGTGCCGCCAGCAAGTCCTGCGCGCTCCAACTCCGCCTGCTCGGTGGCAACACAATCTCCCGCGCAGCAGGCACCAGCTAATGTTGTTAACAACCCAACTCCCACTCTCGGGACCGTTCCATCCGTAACGGCGGCACACTCCGCGCAGCCGGCAACACACCCCCTCCCTCTTACAACCCCGCCTCAAACACCAGTCTCCAGCACCCCACAGGCTTCCACGACGTCCAGCAGTGTGCTGGGGAAGCGGGGGGAGATTGAACCAGAGGGCAACAAGGATATTGCGCCAAATGCGGCTCAGCAGCCCAAGAAACGCCGTGTTGCGCCAACTCTCATTTCGTCAAGCACTAATCCCCCATCCGAGAACACCAAGTCTTGAATTTTCCATGGTCATTTTCATGAACGGCTTTCTTCCTGTCTTCACCAAAGCAAAGAATCAACCATTACCATCTGATACCTATTGCCACTTTATGATTCATGCATGTTTTCCCTAGTTATTTTTCATGTTCCATTCTCCTGTACTTCGTGATTTCTACGCATACCATCAAAGCACCTGGCCAGTCGAGTCATCAGATCAAATATGTTTTACTTCCCTTTCTTTCCCTCGATTACATCCGATAATCCCCCGTGCATGAACCACAGCTCTAGCACAGCGCCATACTGCTTCCCGTCTTCATTTTCATTCAACTTTCACCGGATGTCGGGGATGTGGCTGCGTTCGTTGATACCTAGGTAGGTTTGCTTCACGGCCCTGTGTTTTTCCGCAAATGTTCCCACTGGCTTGTGGCTGTTATCCTAGATGGATTTCTATTTCCTGTCGGTTTTTGTGGTTCCATGATTCATGTACTTTTGGCACTTCAGTTAGGTCATTATTTTAGATGCTCTTCCAGACCCGTTCTGGCAGTGCACTGTAAAATCGAGATACGGTTCGAGCATAAAAGCCAACTTCTGAATTCCACTCATACCTAGCCCAAGAAGAATACATGAGAGCCATAGTAAGAATAACAATAGGGCTAAGAATCGAGAGAAAACATCAACCTTGCAAAGTCTCAAGTGCAACTCAGTTGCCCACCCCTTCATCCGACCTCCCATTCAAAAGCCAATTCATGGTCCTCAGAAACGAAAACCCATCTGGCAATGTGGACTTTGCCCCCCTGGCATGAGGGCCAGTCGCCAGAGTCTCTACCCAAAGCTCGGCTCCAATTCCCGGGGTCCTAAATTGTCGTGGACGAGAAGCCGAGGTCAAATCAGATGCCCAGCGAAATAGCGCTTCGTTATCTGGCGATTTGCCAGTCACCATCACTAATTTAGGAAACTCTGCTTTTGTAAGACCTTCGAGAATAGATTGAGCCGCTCTTCCGCGCCCATACTCAGACGAAGACAGTTCGACAGTGAATGAAGTCTCGTTGCGAATGATTTGGAATGATGCTTTACCGCGGGCTCCGTTGATCTGAGCTGCTAGTTCAGATGCTTGACGAGCGGCAGCTTCGTGGTCTGAGGCATCGTCGTAATGGAAAATCAATGACCACGGAAAAACCTCAACTCGACTGCCTTCCGTTCGTTCTTGGCAATCTTCCATCATCTTGCGGATGCTGCCAAGCCATTCTTCGCACGGGTAAGTCACTGTAACCCAGTATCTTGTGTTGGGATGTCGGACGAAAGAACCGTTCTCCACAATGATTCCAATCTCAGGAGGCAATTCAGGGAACATTTCGCTGAGCTGGTGCAGAGTCTTGTTACTGATGAGATAAATTTTGTCCCCCGACTCACGGAAGCAATTTTTGAAGATCTTGAAGGCCCTCGCTGACAGTGAGGACCCTTTCACGAGAGGATCTGGACCATATATGTCCGCGTCCTCAACGAAGAAAAGCCGAGTGTCGATGGCATGATAAAGGAGATTCATCACACCTATTGGCAGTGGGGAGGTGTCGGAGACTTGACGAAGCGATTGAACACAGCTTTTTTGGAGAGCGACTTGAAGCTGTTCGTGGAAGCTGATCGCACTGAACTTGGAGACAAGATGGAATAAATGCTTCCATTCGGTGAATCTTCTCTCTGGCGACATTTCAAGTGCGGTGTGTATTGCTTCGGCACACTGTTTGAAATCCCAGGGATTGACAAGAAGCTCGTGAGCCTGGAACGTTGCGCCATTGCGTTTGTGCAGTATCGAAGCGCTTCCCACAAATTCACTTATAATGAGTGATCCATACCCGATAGACCCAAAACATTTGTCTTGACAAAGAATGAATTCATGACTTGTCAAATTGATTCCCTCGCGCAGGCCAGTGGCCATGTATATGTCTGCGATACTGAGTAAAGCAATGAACTGATGGGTATGGATGTCTTGCTTAAGCAACACCAATGTTTGATGGGCTGGAGATGAGTGTGTTGTGTTAATTCTCATCGCGATTCTGGAGACCTGCGCCTCAAGCTCTGAGACTGCACCCGCAGACGAGATGATCTGAATCAGAACGACCTAGTTTGTAAGAAAGGTCAGCAAGCGCGGACTTGTCACCTTGACCATGATGCACATTGACTCACATCGTTTCTCCATTCGGGGTACCTCAACAAGAATCGCTCATATGCCAAGAGTCTTTGCTTGATCCCCCCAGAGACATCCAAACGATCCCGCGCGACAATCAACCGCTGATTTGGGTACCTGTATGAGATACTGCTTATCCAACCTTGGACTTCGGTCCTGTTACGTGATTTGTTCAGAAGCGATGGATCAATGCCCATGGGAACGCTCTCAGCGAGCACGATCCTGCCGTTGAAAGTGACCTGATTGACCGAGGTGTCCAGTCTCCGGAGCCGGCTGGATGACTGAACAAAATGATTGCGGTACTCTTCTGTCTGAAAACCGACAAGGTCAGCACCCAGGATGCCATCAAGCAATTGATCGCGTGGGGATAAGCAGCGAAACACTTCCGAGGAAGGGAAGGGGGTGTGCAAGAAGAAGCCGATCTGAGCCTCGGGGATTCTCTTCCTCAGAATGCCGGGAAGGATTAGCAGATGATAGTCATGGACCCATATCTCATCGCCTGGCTTCCAATGCTCGACTATAGTGTCTGCAAATGCCTCATTGAGTTTGACGTATTGATCCCAAGAGTAACGCTCGAACTCCGAATGCCGCGGGCTTTCCTGCATCTGGTAATGGAGAGCTGGCCAAAGTACCTCATGGCAGAAGTGAGTGTAGTGGCCCTCGAACTCGGTGTCCTCAACAAACACAGCCAATGACTTTTTTTCCTCTCGTAAATATTCGGCGATTTCCCCTCTGGTATACTTGGTCAATGAATCAGTGGGCATTCCTACTGTTCCCACCCACAGATAGTCCTCCAAAATTCCCTTCTGTTCGGCAGCGTGAATAGCGTTGGTCAAGCCACCAAGGCCCCTTTCGGTGGTCTTGGCTCTCCAAGAGGAAGAACAGATCAACTTCTGTGAGAGCTGCCCTCTCATACGATCTTGTGATCCATCGAGAGAGAGGTTCTTCGCTGGACCCTCTTGTGAAGGGGCATTCGATATGGACGAGGTTGGAGTTTCAGTCGCCAGGGACCGGGGTTGGGTGAACTTTTGACTGCAACCCCAGATAACGTCGCGGTGCTCACTAGGACTCCGATCGTATGCGGGCTTATCTGATATTCGGGAAGTATATTCAAAGAATACCTTCTCATTGTCTATGGTAGCCCCAGGGGTCAGGGGAAGCTCTCTGGGCATGATGTTGGGAGGTATATCCGCGGATAGGTCTTCCCAATGTATCGCTCCAGAGCCATCCACTGCATAACTGGAAAGTGGACGTGATTTTTTTTTGAACATATGAATGTCGAAGTCGATGGTATATGGGAGGAATCTATCATACTGGTTAGGCTCGACTGTTTGGCCCATAGAAGATACTAGGTACTCACAAGGACGCGATGAAGACGGTCATTGGGCCCGCAATAACCGAGGAACCCACAAGCAAATAAAGAATAAACGATGTTCAGGAATGATGACTTGGAGAGTCTGCCCAGGTTGGAGTGGAGGTGCAGCAATGGCGAGGCCCCATCGTCGCTGCCATTTCACAAGCAACTTCTACCATATATCCCAAAGACAGTAAGACATCGAGGATTGTGGCATTATGGATAGTGGCATGGAACCATCTTTGTGCATCCAAGCCAAATTCCGAGTTATGATCTACTCAAACAGGGGGCAAGGAAGGCTCAATAGCCAACAAAGAAGGATGATCAGCCAAACTCTGCCAGAACCCAGCCTCGAAATCCCATAAATCTTGGCTCAACAGCGCAGCCCACTCATCCTCCTGTCCAACTGGCTCTACCAACGCATCAGAGCGTGTGGTATCTAAGAATCGCTGGATGGTTCTCGTAGCTTTGGACAGCAACGCGTAGTTTGGGTCTCCGGCACGAACAATCGTTCCAATCTGAACTTCCGCCACAAAAACACTCAGGTCTTGTAACGAGCGAGTTCGGTGTGCCCGTGGCATGTTTTGTTTCAACATAGCGAGAAGCATCATCCCCGCGGCAGGAAGACCATAGTATGCGACCTGACTGGTTAGCGAGAGCGACTTCGCGAGAAAATGCCGTAACGCACCTTCCAGATAAGACCGGTTCCAGAGTTAGTGAGTTGATCGCGCAGGAGGATGATCTCAACGACAAGTGTAAGCATCTGGCCTGCAGTCTCGATGATGGGAAGATCGGGCTCGGTGGGCGATCTCAGACGTAACAGATGAAGTAGAAAAAGGACGTGTAGATGGTGCAGCCGAACGCCGGCGACAAAGTCCCGTTCAAAAGGTCCTTGTGTACATTGCTTCAGACTGCTTTCAAGTCGGAAGTGGGATGGCAAAGCTTGCCACTGTGCCTCTGCTTGACTCTGAATCACACTATCATAATGTTAGTAGGGGATGACCATATGGCATTGAGCATAGAGATACCTGGCTCGTTGTGTACACGACGGGTCGTGTTTATCCTGAAGAAGCTCCCAGATCTCTTCCTTTAATGAGGCGCATAGCGCAGACCAGCGCGTGTCAGCCCTATAGCCAGCTTCTGCGTTATGAGTCCACTCAGATCCCTGGGCGTTGCGACAAGCGGGGATCTGGAAGTGGCAGAAGCGTTTATTCATCCGTGGCGGACGGCCGAGAAAGATGGCTATATTTTTGTCTGCCGAGTAGATGCGCGCGAATGCTGTCTTTCGAAGCTCCTTGAGGAAAGTCGGAATCCCGAGTTTGGCTTCGATGTTCTCGTGGTAACCCAGGGCGAAGGTGGAAGATATTGCGTCTCCCAGCTTGCGCCATGAGTGATAGCTCTGATCGCCATCCACGTAGGAGTGGACAATGAAGTTTTCGTATTGCATTATTAGTTGGAGGTCATTGAGACAATCTAAAGAGAGGGAAATCTCTAGAGCGAAATCACAGAGTTTCGTACACAGTCTTCGGAGTGTGTATTGCTGTTGCTCTGTAGCATAAAGAGAAGGGAAAAATGGAATATCAATCGTTGCACGGCTGACTGCAGCGAAGAATATCCCCAGAGTCTCCCATCGGGAGTTATGATCCAGGAACTGAGCCGAGAAACCATCCAGATCAGAGGAATCGTTAAAATGCAAAGGTTGGGCTGAATTATGCAAGAGACGTCTCGCATAGACCAGATGCCAGTTCTCGTCATGGTACGTAAATAGTTGGCTCACGCTCCGAGTACACTGGTTCACGAATGGCTCAGCCAGTGCGAGATTGGCACCTTTGGCCAACCAGAACACAACCAGATCTTTCATTGCGGATAGCTCATATTTCGTGAGAAGATGCTTGAGGATATCAGCCCCTTGCAAGACAAGATGGTTATCACCGAATAGATCCGAGTGCAGGGTTTCCGGCGCAGCCTGGTGACCCCCATGGTCGCCATCCGGAGTGATGTGTTTGAAGATGGCAGCATGGCTTGACGAACCCAGGTATCCCGGGTTCGGGTACGGGTTGCGCCGGGGATTGAATGACGAGGATTCATCCGGTGAGCCAAGACTACAGGTGTCAACGAGGAAACATCACAGGGGATATAACCTACCTTTGCTTCTCTCGTTTGCGCTTGAACGGCGTGGTTCGGTAGATGCATATTCCTTGATTCGTGCTGCATCGGGTGCAGACCGGCAATTTATGGTCGCATGCTAGTTTGGCCTTTCTACAGGCTTCACAGGCGGCCAAACGCGACATGGTCGCACAATCATTCACGATGAAAAGAAGGTGAGGTCGGGGTCCGGAGTAACCGGAGTAACCGGAGTAAACGGTTGGAATCGGAGAGTCGATAAGATGCGGGGAGCCAAGTATATAAACCTTCCTGTCTACTTCTTTCACCACAACACACACAATGACGGAAATCAAGCTCGCAGATTACCTCTTCACCCGGCTTCGCCAGCTGGGTGTCGACTCCATGTTTGGCGTCCCCGGGGATTACAACCTTCGCCTCTTGGATTTCGTCACCCCCGCCGGCCTCCATTGGGTAGGCAACTGCAACGAGCTCAATGCAGCGTATGCAGCAGATGGCTACGGCCGGATCAAGGGCCTGGCCGCGCTGATCACTACCTATGGAGTCGGCGAGCTGTCTGCTCTAAACGGCATTGCTGGGGCCTATGCTGAAAATACACCCGTCGTGCATATTGTCGGAACACCTCCGCGCCCGCTCCAAGCTAACCGGACATTCATGCACCATACCTTCTCGGATGGCGACTATCGGCGTTTTGCCAACATGTCTATCCACATCACCGCAGCCCAGACCAGGCTGACGGATGCTGCCACTGCGCCAGAGAGGATCGACTATATCCTACAGCAGGCGTTGATCCATAGCCGTCCGGTCTATCTCGAACTTCCGGATGATATGCCCGACGTGAAAGTGTCCGCTGCCAATTTAGAGACAAGAATTCGAATTCCAGAGCCTCCCAGCTCAACCCAAGAGCCTCAGGTGCTCGCTCAAATCCTCGAGCGTATCTACAGTGCCCAACGGCCCTTCATCTTCGTCGATGGAGAAAGCACGGCTCTCGGCATCGTCGAGCAACTCGATGCTCTGATCAAAGCAACTGGCTGGCCAACATGGACAACCGTCTATGGAAAGGGTCTCGTCAACGAGCAACTCCCCAATGCCCACGGACTATACGCCGGGGCATTCGGCGACAAGCCAACACAGACATACTTCGAAGAAGCAGACCTCGTCCTCACATTTGGGCCGCACAACAGCGACACAAACAGCTACTTTTACACAACGATCGCCAAGCCCTCAGTCGCAATCACCTTCTCAGGCACGACTGTCAAGATCAACAACGATACATTCTACGACATGTCCGCGCGTAATCTCCTCTCAAACCTCCTACAGAGCCTCGATTCCACACGCCTCGTCAAGGCATCTGCACCGCCGAAAACAGAGCTCTCAGTGGCAAATATCCAAGATGATGACCCAATCGCCCAAGCCAACTTCTACCCCCTCGTGAACCCCCTCTTCCGAGATGGCGACATCATCCTAACCGAGACCGGCACTGCCGCCCACGGAGGCCGCAACTTCAAATTGCCCACTGGCTCGCGACTCTTCGGTGCAGTGACCTGGCTCTCCATTGGGTTCATGCTCCCCGCGACACTAGGCACAGCCCTGGCGCAACGGGAGGTGAACAATGATACCTCAAAGAGCCAAACCATTCTCTTCATTGGTGACGGCAGTCTTCAAATGACGGCGCAAGAGATAAGTGTCATGATCCGCGAGAAACTCAACATCGTAATCTTCATTATCAACAATGACGGATACACGATTGAGCGGGTGATCCACGGCCGGAAAGAGAAATATAATGATGTTCCTTTCTGGCGACACGCACAGGCTCTCAGTTATTTCGGTGCCGACGAAGAACATGTGGCCAAGAACACCTTCACTGCGCGGACGTGTGGTGAGTTGAAGGAGGTGCTTGGGCATGAGAACATCACGAATGGAAGTGGTGTTAGACTGGTAGAGGTGTTCATGGGACGCGAGGATGTGCAGGGCGCACTGCTGTATCTACTCAACAAGCAGCTTGCCCAGGAAGCCGAGCAGAAGTGAAAAGCTAGAGGGATAGATTTCCCAAATTTCAACTCGCGATGTGTGTAAATATTTCGAGCCGAATGTATTATTGCAGTACGTAGTACTCGCTAAAGAAGGTCATTCAACGCCAATCCCTATGCTCCAGATTCCAGATCCGCGATGCTGAAGTGATAAAGAGGGAGAAAGAAAAAAAAAAAAAAAAAAAAAAAAAGTAGGCCCGAAACATTTTGAAGCAGAAATCTGCAAAACACAACATCTATCACTGTCGGATGATTATTATTTGCGGAAGCTTTCAACGCCCAAGGTGGGTGTTTCAACCATATGGTCAGTAGGGACGCCTTCGTCACGACGGCGAGCGAAGAAGCTATCGCATTCGGACACAATGTGCGCCCACTCTGCCAGTGCCCGGCCTGCGTACTTGCTAGACACTAGGTGGCTGTGGGAAGGTTGGGGCGGGAGTTCGGGGAGAGGTGAATTCTTCGTGGTCGGGGTTCTTGGCCAGTCCGAAGTAGGTTGAGTGGGAGTATCTTGATCTGAGTCGGGGGAGTTCGTTTCACTCTCAATGTCCGATGCAGCCGGGTTCTCGGACGCGGTGTCATATTCTGATTTATCAGGAGAACGGCGATGATCAACGTGTAATTGGGAGGCGACGGGGAGACAGGGTGTGAAGAGGCGTTTGTTTTTGGTGGGCCATTGCGGGCGATCCATCCACTCTAGAGAGAATTTGAAGAAGAATGGTTGGTGGAGGGGTTTGGGTTGAACGAGTTCCTCTGCGCTGTTACTTGGAGTCGGCTCGTGGTCGTCCATACATTTGCTTTCAGGGGTCACAGTTGAGTCTGCGCCAGATTCGGAGTCATCCGAGCTGCCGTTCTTATTGCTCTCAGCCGGACGGGAGCTGGAAGAGCTTCCAAACATGGATTTGAAAAGTCCCCAGCGCCGTTTCGAGGGCGGACCATCTGATCCAGCTGAATCTGCGGAGCCCGTTCGTCTGTGTTGCGTGACCTGGTCTGGAGGAGCAGGCGGGATGACCCGGTCGAAGCTGACGAACAAATTAACTGGAGACAACTGGTTGTCACATCGGATGATGATGATTCTTCGACCAGGGGCCGGGGTACAGGGGGCAGAGGACAAGGGGGCGGTCAAGTTCTCTTCCGCTTTAGACTGGAACCCGATGTAATACTCCCAAACGCGCAGAAGGCGATCCGAAAGGGTCTCATAGACCATCGAATCTAACGATGACGGGTCGGTTTGGAACCGGCCAACCCTCCAGCACACCAGGCGATGGAAGTATGCACGCACCATCGGGCTCCAGTGGTTGAAATAGTGGTAGAATGTCGGCTCGTGGAGAAGGAAATCTAGACAGAGGGATGCCTTTCTTTCTTCCGTTGCGACCCAAGTACCCCAGACACAGAAGAGAAATGAGAAAACTCGAACCTCGGTCAGCGAGTTGTGACTTTGCATCATTTGCCGGCAAACCTCCTGCCAAAATTCCCAGTCAAAAAGTTCGGTTTCGATTGATTGGGCATAGCGAGTGATGATAGGAATAACTTCTTCAAGGAAATCACACAGCAAGAAGCATGCATTATGATCGAACAACGATGTTTTTCGCGCAGCAGCCTTGATAATGCAACAGAAAGATTCGGCGAACAGAAGTCGAGCGCGGTTTGGTTCAATGGAGGATTCCGAGAGCAGATCCCGAAGGAGGATGACCAGCCGGTTTTCAGCCATCGACCGGTGACTATTGCTGCCGCTCCGAAGTTGCTGAGAGGAAGCAGAGGCGTCCGGCGACTCGATGAAGTCATCAAAGGTGATGGCTGCTGTGGAGTGAGGATTTTCGGTTGCTTGCGGTGTCGACTGCTTGTATAGAGTATCCTCAAGTACAAGCAATAGCTGCGCATGAACCAAGAGGAGGCCAGGAGAGAATATTCGCTTCGCTTTGTCGGTCTCCGAAGGAATATACTCGGAATACAATATATGCACATACTTCACGAAGACAAAAAACAGATCGGTGTCACGGCCCGCCCACCGTGTGATCCACGGGCGGTTCCAATTGATGTGACTGATGTTCAAGGGAGTGTCCGGTTTCTGGCGCAGATACCGCAGCAAGGGTGCCTGCGAGTGGAAAGCAAGAGGGCGAAGGGCTGGGGGGAAGCAGGATGCGAGCTCTTGGGTCTCCGCGCGCGTATTCATGCTCCGTGGACCCGTGGCGTCGGACAGAATGCGTCGGAACAGATTGGGCGGCGTACACCACAGGCGGACTAGGATATCAGATATACCAGGACAGAAGAAAAAGGCATATGCGCAGGCTTTTCCGCAAAATGCGACCAGGCTTGCCGGCGCATGGCGCATGGACATGCGTTCCACCACAAAGGACATCTGAGAGATCAGATTCTGGGTGAAGATGTTGCGAATATTGTGATGAATTGATTCAACCAGGAAGTCCGAGCCTGAGGAGGCTGACCCGTCTGACGTTTCCGAAACCGATGTTGACGCATATTTCAACGAGTCTGTCGGTCCACTGCCTTGTTGCGCCATAGGGAATGTGATGCGCCATTCCGGTCGCGCCATAATTCCGACCACAGCTTCTAGAAAGACAGGCCTATCGGTCCCGGATATTGACTGATTGTTTTTGCCATTGAGCATCTCGAGCATCCCAACCCACCATTTGTTGAGGATATTGACTCGGCGGTCCAGGTCCTCTGGTCTGAGATTCTTGCACGATGCATGGAGGTGATGGCGACTGAGAAAAGGAAGGAGGGAGGAGCGAATTACATTCGCCTTGAGTGATATGGACTTGGATTGGAACCTGCGCGGGTTAGCTGCGGAATGGATCACAGGGCCGGTTACACTGACTTTTGGAAGTCCGCCTCCAAGCCACGGAAGATGCCCCAAAGCTCGTCCTTCTTCCGCGGAATCTCCGGACTCCCGTTCGCATACGCTGCGGCTGTCTCTGCGGCGCCCTTTGGCATGGGTGGGAGCACCGGAGTTGAAACGGAAAGTGAAGCGGTGAACTTCTCGAACGATGACCGGTGTCGGAGCGGATTGCTCGATGGGCTGTTGGGAGTACTGTTGTTCTCTTCGGACTCCTTGGCTACGACTGCTAGCACGGGGCGACGCGGGCGTTTGTAGAGGATCGTTCGCCTGCGAGAGGGGGGTTGTTCATCGTCCGACTTTCGGCCGAATCTTGTAGGTGACTGGGAGTCTTGCTGCTTAGATCGTTTGGCGGAGGGCGACGGGGATCGAGAGGAGGAGCTCCATGGCTTTCTGGCGAGGCTCACGATGCGTCCGGACATCGAGCGAGTTTTGGAGGGGCGCACCGCGGGCTCCGGAGCTCTGGTTTCGGGCACATTGGACTCCGTGTCCTTCAGATCTTCGGATGACGACAGCGTGAAACGTGAGACAGAGACTTGCTCCTTGTCCTTGGAGCGTAGCGAGGTCCGGCGGAGGATGTCTTTCCCCGCCGCCACGGTCTCTTTGGTGGGCTCTTCTGCCTGTGCTGGAACGGCATAATCGGAGAAGGTTCGCCGCAGGGTGGGCTCTGCGGGTTGGCTGTGCAGGTCGGTATAGCTGGCGGCGCGGGAGAGCTCGGGGTCATCTTTGGTGTACGGTGTCTCGGGGGAGGGCGAAGACATTGTCTCTGGAGTTATGAACAGGTCATTTCCCCTTTAATTGTCAGGATCAGAAGAGGCCAGCTCTTCGCGTTGCTCTGCGGTGGTACAATCACGAGCGCATTTGGAAAGGACAAACGAGAACAAAGACGCTGGACAAACGAAGAGGGAAAGCAAAAGATCGAGCGAGAGTGTTAATAATATGGTAACGACATTGACGGGTATTAGATCGTCTATGCAGGAAAGCCACAAGTGATCGGCAGTAAATTCCCTGAGAGAAGTGGGAAGGGAGAGAGAAGGGGTCGAAGGTTTGGAAGTCTTAATAATCTATGGGGTTTCCCTCCTGGGAAAGAGAGCCTCCTCTACTTTACTGACATTACTTACTACTTTACTTACTACGGAGTACGGAGTACGGCAAATGAAATCAGCTCTATGGAGCATCGGAGATTCGTCGCGGTTTCTTTTAGAGTGAGACAAGCTGATTTTTCTACTCCACTTGCCCAGGCAACACTTCGCCTATACTTCCTCCTGTACTCCGTACCTACGTGTCTGCCCAGGCGCCTAGCTAGGGACTCGGGTTCTCGGTGCCCTGTACGGACTACGGAATCTCCAATCTGCCGTCATCTTCAGCCGCCAATCGTACTCAAGGCAGATTTCAGCGACTGGTCTCTCAGATCTCCCCCAGCTATGTACCCGACCATCTTGGAACGTAGTACTCCGTAGTACACGTTGGCTGTAATCCATTCGTTGCTCCAGGGCTGGGGAATGCCGGTAAAGAATGTACCTGATGTCAACCCTAAACGATCTCCCGCATTCCACTGATCATATTTCCCACTCCATACAGGCTGCCTAGCATTGCCTTGACCGACGGGAATACTATACCTGTCATTCGAAATCTTCATACTACATATGTACTCCGTATTGTAGTTCACATCGTGCTCTTGACCTCAATTGCCTGACACATGAACCACATTGCCCCAGGGTGCACAAACACCGTCCTATGTCTAGTATGGCGCCCCCTACTTGGAAGATCAAGCCCAAAGCTCAACAATGGAGTGACCTGAGTACGCAATAAACAATAGTCCTGGAATAGTCTTGCTTTCGGCCGGCCTTGTGTCTCTGCCCTTGACCTGATCTAGGGATGTGGAGGTCCCTTCCCCCCCACAATGGCCCATTGCGTCTGATAGGTTTGGAAAATGCACTGAGACTTGTCATATCTAATCAAGTACGGAGTACATATGCTGAGGATCTTCGGTCAGTTCGCGGATGGATCTGTCCGTTGCGGTGGACCTGTTCACTAGTTCGGAGTATTCTGTACGAACCATCCAATTTACCTACCTAGGTAAACTTCGATAGAATTACTTGGCAATATTATCTTATGCCGAGATAACAAGTTCAGATACATACGAAGTACTCCGTACAGACGCTCAGTGGGCAGCTAGTATGTGGTTGGTCCCTTTTAACAGGCAATGTTCCATATGGATAGATGTCTCCCGAGGTCCTATACCAGTCCTCTATGCTATCTCGCGAAACGCCACCGTGAAGACCACTTTAGTGTCCGGCTAAGCCCGACTGGGTTGATATATGTACATAGATATCGGAACTTCCGACTTGCCTATGAGAGTCTCGCTCCATTTCTTGCCCGGGTCGATTGGCTGGGCTGACGCTTACCACACTGCATGGTACAACCTCCAGGGCTGAGCACCTGGGATTTGAGCGGGCTGAATGTTTGGTCCAGGCCGTTTTAGACACTACAAAATGAACGTGACAAGCTCCACAGCCGGTCGTCTAGAAGCATAAGCAGCGTTGGCTTGAAGCTTCGAAGGTTTGATCGCACCCGCATCTGGCGCAACCGTCTCCCTCCCACAGGCGCATGAACGCCACGCCGGCCCAGCGCGATCGAAAGTAAGATGAAAAAGAGGTCTCGACATTCAAATGTGGTCTAATTTACAAGCTTCAGGACCCGAGAGGTAGCCACAGGTGCATCACGGGCATGTAGGGCCATCCCCTCATATCTCCTCAGACCTTGCTAAAAGCAGAATAGAGCGTTTAGTGGGCAGCGGGAGCCTCCTCGTCCTCCTCGAACCAGCTCTCCTCGACGGGGGCGGCCTCGCCGGCGGCGGCCTGGCCCTCAACCTCGACCTCCTGGCTCTCGTAGGCAGACAGTTCGCTGGCAAGGTTGGCCTCCTCGGGGGACTTGGGGGCGGCAGGGGCAGAGAACTTCTGGACGTGCTCATCGGCATCGTTGGCCTTGAGGGGAGTGGGCTTGTAGGCCTTGAGCTCGCGGAGGTAAAGGTCCTGGACGGGGTCGGCTGAAGGTGGTGGGTTAGCAATCGGGTACGGAAAGGGCGTACTGCCAGCGGCCGTGGAGCACAAGGTCGAGTAGCAGTATTTGATCATCACATACCCTGGCGGACGGCGGAGGTCAGGAAGGTGCGGCGAGCGACCGAGACCTGTTGCCGAGAGGCACGGGAGAAGAGGGCGCGCTGGGGGTCACGTTAGTTCCAATCCACGACAAATGAACCCTGGCAGAACTCACCGAAGCCCGGAGAGATTGAGACATCATCTTGATTAGGGGTGTAGATGGGAGATGAGGGGTGGTTCTCAACAGGATAGATCTGATCCGTCTTTCCGTGAAGATGGAGGTTGAGACGACTTCTGTTCGGAAAGGTTTCTTGGCGGATGACTCAGCGTATCCCGGGTCATGTTGGACCCGAAAGGCCTCATCTTGGATGTCGCATTTGATTTAATGCCATTTCTCTGAGGTTGATTGATAAAAGGAGACATGTAAAATTTTGTCTAGGCTTTGAAACAAAAGGCGTCTGAGAAATTTCAAGTGGAAGAGGCATACTCTGACTAAATATTCACTACAACGGCATCATTCATGCAATACGAGTGAATAGAACCAAGCTGGGATGTTCAATATCAATTTACAAGAGCTGCTATAGACCTGCAGTCTATGAATGGACGTTCACTGTTGTGTTTAAAAGCAAGGATGTTCAAAAGAGCCTCTGTTCGAGAAGCTTTCTATACTTCAATAACCAATCAGAGCGGCTTCTCTCCTTTCACGTGATCTGCTGACATCGCCCATTTCGACCGCGGCGCCGATTACAGACTTCATCATAGAGCCTCACCTCACTCTCCCTCGTCTCCTTCTCTCCCCCTCCCCCGGTCCCTGACTTCTTCTATCTCAAATCCTCAGCCTGCCCATTTTTCGTGAGAGCCCTCTTGCGGAGACCTTGACTGGTTCAACCTGGACAAGCTGAGGCGAGGTTTCTGTTCTACTTTCTCTGGAAAGCGCAGACTGGTGAAGGTCCTTCAACGACTGGGCAGGTGATACTGCACGCCCCGGAGGCTCTAGCCTGGATCAGGTAATAACACCTCCTTGTACACCAGCCTTTCTTGCATGGAGTTTCTTGCGAGTCAGGTTACAGCACAGTGATGGTCGCCCTCCGAGACAAAGAACTTAGTTTGGGCTCGGCTAACACGGCCAAGACAGTAGTGTTGAGCATACGCTCTTCCCTTCATCGCATTTCCATACCCTCTTGAGGATCTTCTCACGGGTGGTCCGCCCTCGTTCTGCAGCAGTCGTCAAACTGTATTCGCCTTTTTTCGTTCGCTTCTACAACAGGAAATTCGTGTTACACAAAACAGCAAGGAGACTTGCCAAAGACAGCCAACAGCGCATCGAAGCCTACCTGAAGTCGGAACCGAAATCGCAAACGATGGCTACCCCCGTTGTTGCGAAACCTGAGCCTACCCCGGCGTGGAAGAAAAACCTCTCCGCCCACCTCCTATGCCCCGAATGCAAGGAGGATCCCCCCAACTTGGAGTTCCCCGATTCCCACGAGACGGTTTGTGGCTCTTGCGGTCTTGTTCTCGCGGACCGTGAGATCGACTTACACTCCGAATGGCGTACCTTTTCCAACGACGACCAAAACAACGATGATCCTTCCCGTGTCGGAGATGCTTCGAACCCCCTGCTCAACGGAGCGCAGCTCGAGACGTCTATCGCCAGTGGAGGCTCAGGTCGTGCGCGCGATCTGTACCGCGCCCAGAACAAACAATCGGGCGAGAAGGCGAATAAGCAACTTCTAGCAGCATACAAGGAGATCGGTGCTTTATGCGACGGTTTCAACATTCAGAAGACTGTCGCCGACACCGCCAAGTATCTCTTCAAGATGGTGGATGACGCCAAGGCGTTCAAGGGCAAGTCCCAAGAAGTGATAATCGCCGGATGTATCTTCATCGCGTGTCGCCAGTGCAAGGTCCCACGTACCTTTACTGAAATCTTCGCCGTGACCAAGGTCACCCGAAAGGAGATTGGTCGCATCTACAAGGCTTTGGAGAAGTTCTTCACCACCCAGAACGTCGAGCGCCACAACGCTGCTTTGGAGAATGGTGAAACCCACGACTCTGCTGGCGATTACAACGCCACTACTTCTACCAAGCCCAGCGATCTTTGCAACCGTTTCTGCAATCTTCTCGATCTTCCTTTCCAGGTCACCAGCGTTTCCGTCTCACTTTCCGACCGTGTTACCGCCATGGGTGATCTCGCCGGTCGATCTCCCCTGTCGATCGTGGCCGCCTGTATCTACATGGCTTCCGCTCTCATGGGTCATGCCAAGTCGGCCAAAGAAATTTCTCAAGTCGCTCACGTGAGCGATGGCACCATCCGCGGGGCATACAAGCAGCTGTATGCCGAACGCGAGCGTCTGGTCGACCCGGAATGGATCAAGGGCGGAAAGGGTGACATGGCCAAGCTCCCTGTCAGCTAAGTCTGAACAGCATCTCCATTTCGATCCATTGGTCATCCAAATCGACACGACGCGGGTCAAAGCTCAGCAAATAAGAAAAGAGATAAACATGCCAAAAAAAAGACGATTTACTCGGGATGGAATGTCTCTGGGTTTCATATTCCCTCACAATTTGTTTATGGTTTTTATCTTTCCTTGGCCAGGTAGCTTGGATTGGGGTTTGATATGTACAGCAATCTAGGTCACCCCAATCAATTGAATTCCTCATGTAGACAGTGGTAGTTTTCCAGGTTTCTGTGCAGTCTGTAGTAATCCCGAGTCCCAACCTTGGAGGGTTTAGTCCTGTAGTAGCCACCCCATGGACCTGGAGGTGAGGAGTGGCTGCTCCCCGATTGTCGCGATACAGTGAACGAATCACTTCCAATGTTGATCTCGATCAGTATTTCGACCAATCAGAGGAGGACATTCACTTCTATCCCTTTTGCCTTGGCTTGAGCTTGACCTGGTCATCTCTCGGTGCAATGTGTCTGATCTCCACTAGGTACCATTGAGGCTTCACTGTTCACCTGGGCAGCCTCAACGAACACCAAACATAAAGGATCCTGGAGTGGGTCTTGGGACAATGCAATCAATTGAGACCCTGGAGTATGTCTGGATACCGCAGTGGGGATTGGAGCAGTTCTCGAGAGACCGGCACATTCGGCCCAATAAACCGGGAGACGAAAACGCGAGCCCTGAATTGGCCGAGCACGAATCAATTCCCACTCCTGCTTACTGTAAGACACTTAGGCCCTGTGCCCAATTGAGACAGTGGTATCATTGAGTGGGGGTAAAACCGCAGGATATAGTCAGCATTGCATGATACCTCGATTCGGCAGAGAGCTGTCCAAAGATCTGTTGTCAGAAGCCCAACTCACGGCACATCGAGAAGCGGTCAGAACATAGATGCACGTAGCAAACAAGCATGGAAGATTTCCCGAAGAGATAATGACTTGGCCACTTGGCCAGCGTGGCCGTTCACGTCAGCGAACAGGTCGACGCGAGTTAGGGTTTGGCACTGCAGATGATATATAGCAAAGGGAAGATACAGAGAGTCTATAATTATCTATTACTAGGTGATTTCAGACGTCACGTCGCGATGCCAAGCCAGATGGCCCCAATAGGAAATAATACGAGAGGCGATCTCGCTAATGCGTGAACTGCTTTCCACATACAACGAGATCGAGAGCAATTCTGGCCGAGCAGTCTTCCGCCGTACTCCGTACTCCGTCCTCATACTCGACTTACACATACTACTACCTAGGTGGTACTCGACTTACTGTAGTTCATACTCCGTACTCGAGTCTGGAATACATCCAGAGTGGATCTAGCGCTTGCGCAGCTCATCCGCCCAACAGCTGTCATTGGACACTTGCGTTCGATGTGTCTAGCCTTCTTTCTTTTTATATACCGTTGCCTCTTCGCAGTTTAGCCTGATTGTTTCGTTTCGAGCCTTCCGCAAATGGGTACGTATTTCCCTTTCGGCTCTTCTCTTCCCCGTCAGCATGCAGCTCACCGGTTCGAAGCTCAGAGACCTGTCAAAGTCCCCGACACTGACATTGCCCTCGATAGAGGATGATATGCCGCCTTATGCGCAATCTGCAAGCTCTAGCCATGACCAATTCCGACTGCCACCTCCCCCGGCAATGCCAACCTGTGTCCCACCATTACCACCGGCGTGGGAAGGCACGGAACGAATGAGTGATTGGCTCAAGGCAAAAGTGGAGGAAGACAAGCGCAGACAGGAAGAGGAGAAGACCCGTCAAGCAAATCTGGTCTTGGAGCAGCGCCGCGTCGAGCAGGCCATGATCTCCGAGTCCCTGCGAGCCGGCGTGCCTGCACATCTGATCCCGATGATCTTCAATGGCATCCACTCCACCGGCGCCAATCCTCAACTGGCGCAAGACCTCCAGAGACAATGGTCTGCTCCGAGAGCGCCGGCCCCTCAAACAACCCAAACGTACCCTGCCCCGCCTTTTCCACGGACGTCTCGACCGTCCCTGCAAAAAGCTCCCAAGCAGCCGCCACAGATCCCAAACGGTGAGTCGCCATAGCAGAAGGCTAAATTCGTGCCCCAGTGCCTTTCGTGAGGTAGACTCTGGTCAATTGCAGGAGAACCATGTTCTAACGATTTGAGCGCAGCATTCGAAAACACCTTCCCTGTTATTTCGTCGAACCAGACCCGCTCACAACCGAACATCCCTGGTAGCTCCAATGACGACCTAAAGAAGAAACCTGTAGAATATCACTTCTGGACCCCCCAGCACGGGTCCCAGCAATCTCAATTCCAACCTCAACCTCCTCCATTCAAAATCCACTCCCAACCAGAACCATCCACATCCGAGCCCTCAACCGCTTTTCAGGAAAAGACCAACACCAAACGCAAGGATAAGAGATCGCACGAGAGATTGCCGCCGACTCGCATGCTCATGCAGGGCCGAGCTGCTGATATCCGCGGGGAACAACCATCTCATAAGCGTCATAGAAGTGATATCTCCAACTTTTCCGGCCTCTCCAGTCGGTCTCAGTCTGTTGCTGGGGAGGATGACTCGGAGCAGCCTTCAAGTTCGGTGTTTGCAGCAAGGGCCCAACCACCTGCCCACAGCCTTGGATCGGCAGGTGCTAGTCAAAGGATGGATATCAATGATCGGCATGCGACAGGCCCTCGACACGAGCCCGACTAAGTGCATTTGAACCGTTGAGTGTCGCATTCCAGTGCAAATGGCGGTTTCGAGCATTTGAGCGTAGAGGCGTTATTCTTACTAGATAGATTAATTCTTATCCACGAGAGATATTCCAGAGCTCCAATCATATGGGTTCATGAACAGTAGATGCAGTGTTCTGCAAGGACTTGGCGTGATATCATGGCACCGACGTCATAGGAATTACCCCATATATCAATCCTGATTCCCCAGCTCTTAGCTCTCTCCATTCACAGAGAAACCACACACAATCCCACCATGTCTTCATTCCTGCGCTTCCGAACACTCCCCAAGCCTGTATCGGCACTATCAACCCGTCGCGCATTGCGCACCTACGCAACCAAGAATGACGGCAACGACTCGCAGACTACCCACCAGCAAGACTCTCCCAACCACCCTATCCCCTCCAACAATGCCAAGCCCACCCTCCGCGACGGCAACCAGTCACCCCTTGCGGACCAGGATGGGAACCTGAAAGATGATCTACCCAAAGATGTCAAGAAACACAACGAGGAGATGGAAGAGCGATATGATAAGCCCTACAACCATACTGGCGATCAGGGACAGACAGAAGCATCCTTCAAGCCTAAGCCTTCGTCATCGAAAGATTAGTGGGATGACTCCTATTATCACACGAGCGGTGATGCTGGTCCATCATTCTGACCTTAGCTGGAGGACCGGGAATTGATTGTATTTTTAACGAGCTCGATTTTGTACCCTTACAACCTTGAACCTTACGCGAGAAGATATCCCGATAATATGAAAACATCAGCTCAAAGCTGGAACTAGTTTGAAGGTATCCACGAAAGGAAAATCCATTTGTAATATATACTCACCCCAGGGAACCTGGTATATTCCCTGGGGTGATTGATTTTTCGGTATTGCGAAGTAACCCAGTAACCCCAAGGTTGAAAGGCTATACTTCACCGCGATCGAAGCGACTAAGGACCTCAGGGGGTACAGTGGGGATGTACTTGCGCGCCCGCTCGCGATTAGTACCACCGAAGCCAGCGCCATAACTGACCAGCATATCTGTACTAGTGGGGAGAGAGAAGGGGAGGAAGAGCGTCGGGTCTAAGAAGACGCTGTTACCGGCACCGGGGCGCTCGTCGTTCCGGAAAGCCACTATACTAGTGGGTCGTGATGTAGGCTCCGGGGAGAGAGCAGGATCTGGGGATGAGGCAGCCTGGGTTGGGGGGGTCTTGGGGCGGTCTGGGAGCTGGGGCCCAGAGCCTGCCTCTGCCTGTGCCTTCTCGATCTGAATCCTCAGCTGCTCGGTATGGGGTAGTTCTGGATTATGTTGCATTTCGATGAGGAATTTCATGGCTTGCTTGGTGAGGCCTTTCTCGCCGACTTCGGGCCGGTAGGATTTCACGGCGTGTAGGAGTTGGGCGGGTGTGAGTTGTTGGAGTTGGAGAAGTGTTGTCACGAGGGACTCGTGATCATCTCCAAGGGAGGAAAAACATTGTAGCCACTGGAGAAGCTGGATGACGGGGGCTAGATGTCTGCGGGCGGCGTCGATCGTCGACTCGCCGGTGCTGTTGGTAGATCCGTTCTCGTAATGATCTGGTAGTCGGTTGTTGGAACGAGCCCAGTCCTCTAGTGTTGAGACGTTCATACGGATCTGCATTGCTTTGGTGCGCGCGAGGTAGCGTTTTGTGCTCATGATTCGGTTGAAGATCTCAGCACTGAGCCAGTAAAGGAGTTGGGAGAGGATTTGGGTGGTGATCACGGAGTGGACGTCGTAGAGATCCAGCACAAAGAGGGTGGATGAGAGTAAGGAGGTGATGTTGCGAGGAGAGATTTGTGCACGTCGGCGCGGAGATGGAGGACGGAAGCGCTTCTCGTCAGGCTCGGGGTTTTTGCTTTTGTTCTTGCGGAAAAGCTTCCACTCGTTCTGGAAGGCAATGTCCTCTAGTCCCGGAATGGTTTCATGGTCCAGCATTGCGGCATCTAGGACTTTGTTCATTCGACGCTCGGCGTCACGAATGATAAGGACAAAGATCTCGTTGATTAGTTCAGCCAAGTGAAGTTGGAAATCGACGGTCGATTCTACCAAGCCCCCGTCTTTCTTCAAGTAGTGGAGGAGAAGTGTGACATTTGACAGCCAAAAGGCCTGCATCGTCATATCCCATTGATACCGTTCTACAACATCATTGATCTTCTCCATGGCTGAGGTGAGTAGTGTTGTGAGCAGCTCCGGGCTGGCATGGTAGTGCGCGTAGCGCGCGCTCAGGAAGAGTAGGTTCGCAGGCACCGGTTTTTGAGATGGAGACCGCTGTGGAGTCATATTGGTGATGATGATGTCCAAAATCCGTTCGAGCTCATGGTCCTGGAAAACAAACATCTGGTCGTTCAGGCACTTGTCCCAAACAAACTCCTGCTGGTCCGCCTCGAGCTCTTCTTCATCGGATGGCTAAATAATCCCAATCAGTCTGTGCCATGGTATATGTTGAGCAAGGAGTTTTACCTCGAACTTCTCGTCCAGACCTAGACTCGACAAGTCGACCTCGAGATTGATCGCACTCTCTTCCATCATCATTCGCCGCTTCATTTCACTTTCGGCCAGTTCCTCTTCAAATCGGCCGTGCGCCAACCCGGCATCATAGAAATCATCAATGGCACCAGAGCCAAAATTGTATCCATTTTCATGCAGGAACTCAGAAATCTCGCTGCCAGGCTGCGCAAAGTCAAATGCCGTACCCCCGGACGTCGATTTGATATCCGGTGATGCTCCATGATCAAGCAGGACCTTGGCTATCGTCTTGTGTCGATTGGTCATAGCCCACATCAAAGCGCTCCATTGATTGCGATCCTGCCTGTCAACCAAAGCCCCGGCTTCAATCAATGCACCAACCACCTCTTGGTGGCCCTAATGCTAGTTAGCCTCGCACTCCCAGCAGAATGAAAGGGTTCACCCACAAAGCAACTGGCATAGATCAATGGCACTGTGCCCTCCTCGTCCGGTTTATTGACATCCACGTAAGTCTTCGCCTCACCCTGTACCAATCTTCGCACGCGATCCACATCCCCATTACTAGCAGCCATGTTCAAGCTCTTCTGGAGGATATCGCGCTTTTCGTCATCGGTCAATTTCTCATCGGCGGCGATCGCCTCCTCGTCCGCACCGAGGGAGTCCACCTCTCTATGGGCAGCCTGAGCCGCTAGCATATCCATGAGTCTTGCATCACTATCTTCAAGGTCGCGACCATAGTGTCCCCGTAGGTCATGCTCATTATCGTGCGAGTGGTCGTCGAGCGCGAGGCTGAAAGATAACGGTTTGGCAGCGACCGGCGTGGTCAGGAATTGCGATTGACCTACAGCGAGCGCGAGAGTTAGCTGTATAGAACAGAAGCGTAGGCGCCGGTCGCGGTTTCCCAGGCACGCGAATGCCCAACCGTGGGGAAGACTTCCGACTCACCCTGCCAAGCGTCGTACATCTCGGTCTCCTGCTGGAAACCTGGCACAGAACGACGATCATCTAGCGACTTGGGTAAATCATCCGGGAGTTCCTGTTTTGCTTCGTGGAAGGACGCGGGGCTGTGGCCGCCGTGTTCAGAGTCGGAGTCTGAACCCCCACGCGGTTCGGTCTTGTCCATGGTGGCCGGTGTGGCGGGACATCCAAGGTTCAAAATCGGAATAATGAGCGCCCTCTCTGCAGGTGTGGTGAGGGGGCCCTCCGTGGATGGTTGTTGTCGGGAGTTGAGATGTGGTTTGGCGTTCCGTTCCTGAGCGATCAACCGCATATGACGCAGCCGCTCCTGTTGCACTTTGGATGAAACGCAATCTCAGACTCTTAATTATTCGCTATCGTGTGCTCTACGGAGTGCAAATGTGGGAATTATCCCCTTTTTGCTCCCTTTTTGCTAGCCTAGTGCTTTACGGCGAGACCGAGGTACCAAGGGCATGTGTCTGTGTATGTGTCCGCGTATGCATGACATCTGATATAGAAAAGTTGAAAAATGAAAAGATATGGCTGAAAATAATATGATCCGCTGATGCACGCTTTGAGGGGTATGATCCCAAGACTGATCCCAAGTAAAAAACAAAAAAAGAAAGACATTAACCAGACGTAGGTGTCGGTGCAAGGTGAGGCGGATGAAGCCTGGCAATAGTGGTATATGGACATCCAACCAATATTAGAACAAAATGTGATATGTATATGCGAGTCAAAAGAAATGGAGATAGGAGATGGCAAAACGAAGGAAGTTATTCAAGTGCTTTGCTGCGAGCTTGAATGTCCTCTTCGGGAAGACAAGCAATCCACAAGCATCGTTCGACGATTCCTGGCACAGGTTCAAACCTGTATTTGGTACTGGCTTCGATCAGGCGCAGCAAGCTTTTGACGATTCGTGCCGCTGTGCGATAGCGCTCGAAGTTCACCAGAAGGCCGCCATCATCACTGCTGACTTGGGCAGGCTTCTGGGCATTGTAGGTGAGATCGTGAACGTATAGACCTGAACGATGTTAGCATTTGGCTCCAGATTCACCAGCACGTGGAATTTACCAATGAAAGGTATGCAGCCCTCTTGAAGATTGGCCGTCTCCATCTCAACACGCAAGTCATTGAAGTTTCGCACCGGCTGAATCAAACACTCCATATCCTTGAACAGTCGCCTATCTTCCAGAGGAATAAGATCCCAGGTCGACTGCAAACGGGAACAATCGGACGAAGATAGAGCAATAGCGATTTGGAGCATAGAGGCGTAATTACAGATGCGGCGTGCGTGGGCGGCTGTGTGGATGTACTTGATGATGGTACGGGCACGTTCGTGGGTATCGCGGGTCAAGACAATTTCAGACAAAATCCACTTAACCATCAGGTTGAAGCGACCGACCACCAAGTCAATTCCCTTGCGTTCTTCGTGGGTGAGGAATTGGACCCAATTGGTGACTAGTGGGCAGGTGCTGCTCCATTTCATTTCAACCAGGTCTCGCCAGTCGACTTCGCGCAGGGCAGCCATTTCGATAATAGTTAATTGCTGAGCCAGAACTTGGGATTCACAGGCGAGCACGAACGGAACATGATCGGGGAGGAGGCTAGTAGGGATTTGTTCGTGATGGTTGTTCTCTGAGTCAAATAAGACGTCGCTCGAAACCTGTTGGATATTGATGGGCCGCGAGGCTGCTTTTGTAGCATCCTTGTGTCGCGGGGATGTGTCAGGTGTGAGAGGCTGGGCCTGGAAGAGCACTGTGTTCAATGGCGAGGCACGGGAAGTAAAAGATCCCGGATTCTGGATAGTCATTGGCGGGGATGGAGGGTGTGCCAAGGGATGCGGTGGAATTTCAACGGTTGATGAGTCGATACTGCGAGTGTCTGTAGATTGGCGTGGGCCCATAGCTTCACGTCGGTCAATCACGTCAACCGAGCCGTCAGATGACAGAACAGAGAAACGCTTTGGGGTGATTTGACCTGAGTCGTCGGCCACGGCGGGGACAGTTGAGCCGGCGGGGATGCGACGGATGCTTTCAGTTTCGTGGACGAGCTGAATTGAGGGATGCGAAGACGCAAACTCAGAGGTATCACGGCTAGATATGAGGCTGAGCGGAGCACCGTTCAGATCATGATGGACTGGGTGGCTTGTAGGCTGCCACTTCATCGACTCATCGGTCAAACCTCGCTCAAGAAGGGGGATTGAATTGTAGGATTCTTCCGACTCGGCCACGGAGTCAGAATAAGGCCGTGGGGGTGCTAATCGCCCCCCAACTGTGGAATAAGCCGACCTGTCGGTCTGCCGCCTGCGAGAGAGAACCTCCCACCCCGGCTTTGCTGTATCGAGCCCACGGGGCACCAGAGGTTGTTCTCGGTGAGAGCTAGATCCGCCAGTCTGGGTAGATGCAGAATCTTTACCGGCACTTGAGGGCCCATCCCACTTTCCTTCTAGTTTCAACAACGTAGACTCAATGCCACCATCATCGTCATCTGGAATCTGCGCAAATTTGGCAATGACGGATTCGAAAGAGCGTCTAATCTGCCGAGAGTTGCGGGGCTGGATGAGCGAATACCGGGGGTTGGGTGGAATAAGAGTTGAAGGGGGCCTCGAGACATCTCCATCAGAGGGGGCATACTCATCGACAGACGAGTCATCCCAAGAAGCGAATGAATCACGACTCGAGAGATCTTGTGATTCGTGGCCGGTCTGCATTTGACGCAAATTCCCGCCTCGTCGCCTGCGAAGAGCGGGGCCTCCTTGGTTCCCACTTTGGTCCTGGTGCAAGGTAGACGCAACGGTGGACTCGCTGTTCAGAGAGTACCGCTTTCGTGAGATTCCACTTTGGAATGATGCATATTTGCGAAGGCGAAGAGACAGCGGGCTCTTCTTTTTTAGCGCCGTTGATATGCGCTCAACAGAAGATGATCTCTGTGGCGTAATAGGCCGAGGTGGGTAAAAAACGTTTGACAGAGGCGCTCTTCCAGAATCCTCGGCATTGTAACGCACTGCTCGAAGGTATTCTCCTTCCACCGGGATCGATTGCGTCGAAGCGGCGTCCTCTGGCACTCGAAATTCTGAAATAGGATACCCAATATCGTGGACCTCAGTCGTGGCATCCTGTTCTTGTGCTGCTCCTGACATGAAGGGCATTTCAAAACCTGTGTCATCGACGATGACGATTGATCCACTACCCATGGTGATTCCACTTCTAGTTTTGGGATCGGTCTCGTTCTGCGGTGGGGATAGATGGGTGTTGGACACCGGTCGTTGAAGGTGGTTCTGAGGGACTGGCGGCTCGTTCTGTTCCTCTGGGGTTTCCTTGTTCATGACCAAACGATATTGCTTCAACACCTCATCGCACAGGGTGTCGATTCTGGCAGGGCGTTTTGGAACAGCGGCCATCTTTCTTTCACGGTAGTATTCAGAACCAAATGCCATTCCAGTTGGTAGCGCAGACGTTTTACCGCGGGAGGGCAGAGAAAGTGCTTCATGGGCATTGGCGATACGAGCAGACACACTTTGCCCACCATTCCTTGTATGCAAGGCCCGCTTGATCGAGCCAATGATGGTCCTCATGCCAGAATTAGGGGCTGACTTCGGCACATCGGGGGTACTTCGACGATCTGGGTTGTTGTTCTTTGATGGTGGAGGAAGGGGAGGCGAGTCGGGTGCCATCATGGTCATGTATGATTCGGCAGGAGGGAACAGCTCACCCCGAATCAAACTAACCGTATCTAACGCCTCCTGTGGAATCGGTCCGGACTGTGGTACTGTTCCATACACCGGCTGTCGATCATCTCGCACCGAGTCTGAAAAGCTTCCACTTCTTTGGTGACTATGGCCGTGGTATGGGCGCGACGCCATAGGAGATGCGGGCGACAAGGGCCGTTCGTGAGTCCTGGATGGAGACTTGGATTTCGTGAGACCCAACACGACCGGTCGTGGTGCTTTTACTTTGGAAGCAGACATGGAGAAGCGTTTAGGTGATCTTGGAGGCAGTGAGCACGACAGTGCCATCACGCTTTGCTCGCTCTTAGCCGACAATGGTATGCTGGCGGCTGTCGCACCAGAATCGTTCCGGTCATGCTGGGCAGGGTAAGGAATACTTTGGCGAAAGGTGGTATCCGCGGTTGGGGTCAATGCATGCTGCAGCTCTTCAGCTTGGGGTATCTCAATTTCAGCGCTTCCAGGGACAATAGGAATCTCAGGGTCGTTATATGCTCGAGACAGGTCGGGAGAAGCCCAGTAGACCGAGCACTTGCCGTTCCAGCACCGCTTCAAGTCGATGAGAATCTTGCGGTCGCTTGTGCCGCCATTCTCCCGAGATCTGACCTCTGCATAAAGCTCATTAATGGTATCACAGAAGTGATTTCGAAGTTCGTAATTCGTAACAAAATCGTCCACAAAGTAATTGAGGATCCAATGGCGCAAAGCGGCGAATGTGCGGATTCTGATGATTCGCCCATCATCTTGTAGTCGGTTAATCGCCCACTTTAACCGCGCGAGGAGAAGCGCCAGCAGGTGAGAAGTGGACAGGTAGGAACGAAAGGTGAGAAAGAAGTCCGAGACCAACTCATAATCCATGAAGGACTCAGAAGAGATTTGCGCGACGATGCGCGCCGGTGTCGCAGCACTGATATCTTTTGTGCCAGGGACGTATCGAACCACCGATCCATCATCCATATCATATACCAGCGTTTCGTATATAGATGGCTCAACCGGCTCTTTCAATTCATACACCATGGAATTGCGCGGAATCGGCGAAGACCGGCTCATATCAATGGCCGCAGCCGTGCCGGAGAACATTGAAATCGCAAAAGATGGTCGGTGTCTCGAGAAAGAATCTCGAACATGCGGCGTATGAAGACCCGGCAGCGGGTCTGCCATGCCTCCAAGCAGGGTGGAGTTTCTAAAGTTGTCCGACATTGAACTTCGCGTGTAGACCAAGCCGGGCATCGCAGCGCCCTCATTTAACCGCGGAGACCCAAACCGGAAGCGAGGCGTGGGACTCTCCAGCACCGAATTCTCATCCGCCGACTTGGGACGATCCTCTGATCTATCGATCACGATTCGCAATTCTCCCCGTTTCCCCGCGCCGGTCGTGGATTGTTGCTCCGACATGGTCGAAAAGGAATTGGGTCTGGTACGATGCGTGCTCGACAGTTCGGGGGGCGACTCGGAGACATACTCGGGATCGGGGCGTTCGCGCGGCCGTAATTCTGAGAGCTGGGAGCTAGACCACCTGGACGGATCGTCTCGGGCGGATGCAGGCTGCGGCTGAAGCAAAGTGGGTTTCGTCTCGACGGGGAAGGGCGCTGGCTGGCTCTTTGGCAGATCGGCAATTGGTCTGTATGAAAATCGTAGATCAGCAGGCTGCACGTATGTGACACAGCGTCAGCGATGGCATTGATCTGTATACCTCAGGAATATTTTGCCATTCTGGCCGACACTTCGCACCGTGAAGTGACCGACTTTCCTCCCGGGTGGACGCGCCACTAGTGGTCGATGTGTTTGCGACCGTTGCAGCTTCCCTTCGGGGTCCTTGGCGCGTACCCCTGTTCTGTCGCGTGCAGCCTTCAGCTCCAGATTCCTTTTTATGTTGCCGGGAGAGACGGTGTTGGCCCGTCGCAGGTTGATCTCGACTTGCGGGCCCAGAAAAGCATTGAAGGGGGGATCGATAGGAGGGAAGGGCTCCATCTCGCAGAACAGAGAGTAGATGGAGGGATACTCCCAAAAGGAAAACCTAAGCCTATGAGGTCAGAAAAGGGAGGGAAAAGAAAAGAGAAGACAGCTCTGTTTTTGTGGAGTTGACCCGACGCGGCGGAACCAAACGCTGGGTAACGGTTCGTCTCTCACCTTTTTCTTTTTCTTCCCTTTCTCTCTACTCTCCATTAATTTCCATTACTCTCCATTACTCTCCACGGAATGAACATCTACTCTACTCTACTGTATAGTACTATACAGTACTACTCATAATTCTCCAAAGCCTCAAGCCCGGCTCCACATCCACACACGAGCTGAAGGCGGGACCTTCAGGTGGTGCAAGGGAGATGATAGGTCACTGATTTGCTCCGCGGGGATCCAGAGGCTCCAGTCCTCTGCGAGAACTGTCTTGGATTGGCACACCAACCTGCAGATCTGGTTGGCTGATGCATCCGCCGTTATTCCCATCTCCACTTGTCCGGCACAGGGTGACGCGAAACTGGGCCATCTCTCATCGGTTGGCCGAGAGAGCTTCCGACTCTTTGACAGCAGATCATCTGTATCATTTCTGAGATTTTCGTCCCCGATTTTCATCCCCGAAAATTGAGTCGATGATCGACCCGCTCACTGTGTGTGACCTATGTGACCGGGAAATTAACGTGCAGCGCCCTAATTTGAATTGGCTGCCTTACATCAAAGGGTACTTTTGCTTATACTCAGCCAGTACCGAGTACGGAGTACGGAGTACTCCAGATACTCTGTCTTCCGGTTTCCGTATTCGGTGGGATACACCCTGTGGGCTAGGGTGCATCTCTTGGCGCAATTATGGGGTTTTGACATTGATGTTTTGTTTTGTTTTTTCGGTCGGAAATTGGATCATTTCTACTCCATCCTCACAGAATGGATCTCTAGGCTCGGTTCATCTCCGAATCTTGATGGTCATCATGGAGCACACCCTCGGCTGGTTCGTGATCTACCTCTGTGCAATGTACTCCGTACTATGAATACATACATAGCATAGCAGCCTTCGATAGGTCAGATGTCAAATGTCGATCCATTGAGAATCGATAAGTCATAGGCTATAAACGGGGAGATCCGCCACATCCTGCCTCGGTTCATTGCTTCTACTCCGCCCTTGCAGAGGCCACTAGGCTCTATCCCCGATGACCAGTCACCTTCACATGAGGCCGGGACTGCGGAAGTCGTACGCAATAATGACCGTGCTCAAAGAGCAATAGTACAAAATACGGCGACATGTTGAAATGATATGCCTTCGACCGTATCGGGTTAAGGTATCACATTGCTCGAGCCCATCCTGTCAGTCCCGGGCCTGCTGTCTCATGGAGGTCTTACACCTCAGCTCAGATCTACTCCGTGTCGGGGTGGCAAATGAACTACTGGTACTTCAGCAGCTGGAGAATACTTATTCAAGGGCAGTCACATTGCGAAAAAGTTAAGCACTGGTCCATAGATGACACATTCCATACTAAAGTACGGAGTATATACGGAGGACTTCGAAGAAATCAACCGACCAGACATATCACCACAGCTTACATGTTGGCTTCTTGTGGGGGCAACTAAACGCGTCTTTGAATTCACGGGAGTTGGCCATGGTTTCCTGTAGCGATAATTAATGATCAGACGGACTTGGTACAAGCATGAGATCGACTTACAATGATGCGTGCTGACTTCGGCGCATGCGGATCGTTGTAGATTGCCTGCTCGGCAGACTCCTTTGTCGTCTTTCCACACCACCAGTTACCATAGGAGATGAAGAACAGTTGCTCTTTAGTAAAATTCTCCAGGCCAGGAAGGTGCAAATCAGGCGTCGCCTCGTCATGTTTCTTCCAGGCATGGAATGAAGCAGTAAGACCGCCAGCGTCTGCGATATTCTCACCCAAAGTCAACCGACCGTTCACATGGAGAACCTTGTCATCGGGCCCAGTGACGGTAAAGTTGGAGTACTGGTCAACAAAGCACTGGGCTCGTTCTTCGAATGCATCCACGGTCTTGTCGTCCCACCAATTAGTGTAGTTGCCAACTTCGTCGTAGTGTCGACCAGTAGAATCGAAAGCTATATCACTGTCAGCCATTTTCTAATTTTGAGGAACGAAAACTTACCGTGAGACAGCTCGTGGCCACTCACGGCGCCAAAGGCACCGTAAGCCAAGTACAATGGGGCAGCAGGCCCATAGAACGCTGGGGGCTGCATGATACCAGCAGGGAAAACAATTTCGTTTCCAGGTGGGTTGTAGTAGGCATTCACGGTAGGAGCACTCATGTCCCATTCATCACGGTTGGTCGGCTTTCCAAGCTTAGACCATTCGTCGCGAAGGAGGAATCTCGCAACAGCCACTTCGTTCTCAAAGAATGTATCTTTCGAAACCTCCAGATCACGATAATATTTCTTCACATCTTCTGGGTCCAAGACGTTGGGACTCTTGGTCGGGAAACCAATCTTCTGGACAATGTTCTCGACTTTCTGGATGCCCAGCTTACGCACATCGGCAGACATCCAACTTGTCTGGCCCAAGGTGAAGATAAATCGCTCTTTGATGTCCGAGACGATCTGATCCCCAAGCTTTTTGGAGCCTTCTGAGAAAGAGTCAAGCACGTAGAATCGGCTGAGACTCCACGCAAGTCCTTCATCGAGGCGTCCAAGGCACTGGCGCCATCGCTCTTCTTTCGCCTGCGGCTCTTTGCCCGCAAGCTCATTCTTGAAGCGTCGGAGAGGCTCGACTGAGTCATCTTCGATAACACCGGCAAATTCTTGCACCAGTTTCCACTGCAGGAAAAGCAGGATGGTTTCCCGAGATGTGTCTTTCAAGATTCCGGACAAGGCCTTCATGTACGAGGGGGATCCAACAATGAGTCGGTCTCCCTTGTAGTCGTGGGGTGCCAAGGAGGTAATGATATCCGCAAAGGATATCTCGGGCACCAGGGCCTCAGTTTCCTTGATGCTGAGGGGGTTGTAGTACTTGGTGACGTCTTCTTGGGTTTGAGTGTCCGGGGTCACATCTGCAAGCTTCTTTTCAAAGGCCACAACATCCTCGGCGACTTTGTCGAGCCCATCACCAGCAAGACCACGAACGACTTCTTTCAAGGTGGTTGTGTAGGCAGCCACGGTCTTGGTGTTGTTGTAGTATTCTCTGGCGGGAAGTCCGATTACCCGAGGGGGGGAAACCATGATCACAACATTGTCAGGGTCTCGATCGTCAGGCTGTCCACTGTCAATAATTTCACTCGTGGGGTTGGGGCTCGGTGTTGACTTACAGTGACACCTGAGGAAGCCAAAGCGTCCACGCCAGCGTTCATCAGATACAGCAGAGCGTTTGTCAGGTGGTCTTGCGCCCCTTTCACGAGTCCCGTCTTTGCAGGGTAGATGTTCTTCAATTCGTCGAGAATGTCAGTCAAAGGCTTACTGCCTCGCTTGGTGACAGTAGCCTCGTCCAAGCACGCATCGTATGCAGATTTAAGCTTCTTGAAGTTGTCTGCATCGGACGGCTCTGGTGGCTCACTACGTTCCAAAATATGGCGCAGCCGAGTCTGGGCATTCTCTGCCATAATTGTACCCGCGAAGATCGAGCCCTGATCGGGCCGCATATCGTGGGTTTCCCGCCAGCCGCCACAGACATACTGGTCGAAGTCGGTACAGGGATCCACATCCTCGTAGTTGGCATCAAGATTGTAAAGAATATTCGATGCCGCATGTATACATTCCTGGGACTGGCAAAGCGGGGAAGCCTCAGCGTGCGGGGGCGTGTGGTCTCCAGCAGTCGAGCCTAGCCATCGGCATATCTGTTAGCAGAAAACTAAGCTAGGAATACATTGACACACCGTTGAATAGTCCGAGATGGTAAACGGTGAAAGCTGTGAACGCGAAAGCACAGAGTCCTTTCCTCAGAGCTCGGGCGAAACAGGGGCGAGTTCGTCGTGCCTTATGGTGGCAGGCACGGGGATGAGGTGCAGCTTCGTTGGCCTCGGCAGCTTGGATTTCGCTCACAATGAAGATTGGTCCCTTCTCCTCGGACTGTGGGTAGTCCGAGTCGTGATCGGGATGGTCACTAGAGCTGTTAGCGTCTCTCCATGGCCCGGTAGCTGGCTGCTGAGCATCCTAGTGCATACCTGTATAAGGGCGCCATTGGTCTCTGGTTGTTTCCAACCGATTCTCTCTAGATAAAAGTCAAACTGTTCGGAGTAGAAGAAGATCTCGGGGTATACAAGAGAGAGGTGGAGATGGCGTCACAGACGACGGGTCGGCCCCGGGCCCTGAGCTCCAGATTCATGACTCAGCTATGGGTCCGCCCTCGGCTCACCAATTGACGGAAGTTGAACCTGATCAGTTGTCGACCTTGACGCGTTTGGCAGAGATTTGACAATCATATCGTGATCAAAGTTGCTAATGCAGCATATCCTGGTACACCGCGTTGAAAGAGACCTTTCGACGATGTCTCAAAGCCTTTCGATCCGGCGATCTTCCCCACACATCCAGACTTGATCAGGGGTCTAGACCTCCAACCATCACATCGCTTTGGCATCTCGGCTACCTCTGCGGCAAAAAACTGAGCTCTTGAGGTTCTAATTTATTGAATCCAATCGATCTAGGTCAACTACGAAATTGAGTGTGTTCAACGGGGCAATGGTGGCAGGTCTGATATCAACCGCGAGCTACTATTTCCCTTTCTTCCAAGGACCAGTACGCTTCTCGGTATTGTCCGCCATCGATCTATATTCTTAAAAAGACATGTTTCTCTGTCCAAAGAGACCCGGCCATCGTTTGGAAAACGGACGCATGTAGGTAGAGGGCTGTAGGCGTACGTCCTACCGTCCGACATCACAATCTGGCCAGAGGACCGGATGCATTGACGACCGCTAAGCTAGCCGTGGTAATATCAGAGATTGACCGACAACCAGTAAGCTGCATGCATCGTTTGAAGTCATCATAGAGAATTTCCAGCATGAGCTCGACTCCCTGTTGACCATCATGCTGCCAAGTGTGTCAGTAGGAATGACTCTGTCGAATCCACGCAGATACCACTTACCGCTAGCGCCCAAAGCGCAGGCCGACCAACCCAGCAGCATTCAGCGCCAAGGGCTAGTGCTTTGAAGATATCCACGCCAGATCGGATCCCTCCGTCAACATGGATCCTAATGCGGCCCCGCGCAGCCTTAGCACAGGCAGGAAGTGCATCGATCGTAGCCGGAGTCTCATCCAACTGACGACCACCATGATTGCTAACTATGACCCCGTCACACCCATACTCAATTGCAGTCTCGACGTCCTCGGGAGCAAGTACACCCTTGATCCAGATTTCCATCTTGGTTATACTGCGCAGCCACGGGATCTCCGCAGCCCAATTATGAGATGCGGAATTGACAGCGGCGAATCCGTCATCATGGGATGCGGCCTGGATTTCATCTGAGGATATCTCAATCATGGGATAATCTAAGCCAACCGGAGCCTTGAATCCATTGCGCCATTCGTTCCAACGAACCCCGAGAACAGGGCTGTCCGCAGTCAAAAAGATTGCTTTGCAACCTGCAGCCTCTGCTCGGCGAACGATTCGCTCTTGTTTGGCCTTGTCATTCAAGGTGTAAAGCTGCATAACATGATTGATCGGTGCTACCTTATTTCCGGCGTCGGTGATTTCCTCAACGGGATAGTTGGCATAGGAGGAAACACCCATGTTGACACCCATCTTCGCACAGGCCCGGCTGGTGGCGAGGTCTCCTTCCGGGTGAGCCATGGCTTGAAGTCCAGCTGGGGAGACACAGAGTGGGAAAGTTATATCCCGGCCAAATAGGGGGATCCCGGTTTCGACACGAGAGACATCTCTCAGGACTCTTGGCAGAAGACGGTATTTTCCATACGCCGCGCTGTTATCATGCATGGTAATCTGGTTTGTGGCACCAGAATTGAAGAATTCTATTCCCGTCTGTCAGTAACCACCTCTTCATTGTGGAGGTCAATGTTCTTACCTGCCGCGAATTCGGGCAGTGAGCTAGAAGCTGACTCCTTCAGGTCAGCAATCGATAATATCTTGCTTGCCATTTTTTGGGACGAGACGCGAGAGGTTGAAAACGGCCCCTTCTGATCAGCGAGATACATCCAAGTCTCTGGCGTGAGGGGTAATTGCGGGGGGGTCGTTTTCCCGCAATGCATCTGTGCTCTTCGTCGGTCTTTTCATTGGTTTTTTCCATGACTAGATAGACTATGAACAGGTGGAATCGGTCCCTGTTGATTCATTCGTGGCGAAGCCAGGAGTTAAAGGAGCTCCTCAATCATCCGTAAGTCAACTGAGAAAGCCTTAGTAGACAGCCCTCATCTCTTTGGTCTCGTATGAAGTAATATACAGAATAAATCGTCAATTGCGTGAATTATCGGTAGCTATCTCAGCTTCACCGACTTGATATCTATCCCATGGAGTTCCCTGGATGATATGTGCCAGGCCTAGTCCAATCTTTTCCAGGGATGCAAAGACCTCCTGGCACCATTCGAAGCGGCTCTTCAGGCCATTGCGATGGAAAAATTGAGATGTCATGGCCATAGGGAAGAGCACACTGTGACCTCCGAGAATGTGCATGTCCGGTTGGATGAAGTAGCCCACGCCCCGACAGATCTGGTTGGCGTGGAATTCGGCATTCCGGGAGAAGAGCGCAGCGCGCTGCTGATATGCCATCTTCTGCTCAGCAGAGCCATTAAGATCGGACAGTCGCCAGAGCTCTGCTCCATGGAGAACAGAAAAGATCACAAGCAATGCACTCCAGTACAACATGTATGCTTCCGCTATTTCTGGGGCCGCAAACTGATAAGACTCGGAGAATAACGCTGTACTGGAAATTGAGGGAGAGGTGTTGGTTTTCGCCGTGGTCGTTGTAAATAGCGCGTTTTCGTGCTGGGCCTGGAGCCTTTCTTCCCAGGAATCAGCTTGCTGTTTGACGTTCAAACAGCATTCTATCAGTTTTGCGGCGTAATTGACGGATTGAACTTGAGCCATGTGTTCGATGAGCTCAGTGCATGTTAGTAATATGTCAATTATGTCGTCAATGAAATCGTTCTTGGGTAGTGAATCGGATAAATCTAGAACGGTCGGGCAGAAGAACAGAGCCCTCTTTTGTTTTCCAATAGCGTGGAATATCTTTCGGGTCAGTTTTGGCAAAAAATAGCTCGTATATTGTGGCTCACATTTGATAGTTTTAGGTGGCGAATAAGCATTGTAGATAGATGATCCCTTGGTAGAGCATTGTGATGTCGTGCAAGGACTGCATTGGCGCCTTGCATATGTGCTGTCCAGGCAGTAAATCCAGAAGAGCAATTGATGACCTAGAATGATTAGAAAGGAGCTACCGTCTTTGTCTGATGTGGATCCCAACCTCGTATAGCTGGAATATCATGTTTGCACATAATACCTCCTGGATCGGGAGTCCATCTTGTGGTAGTATGCGCAAGAACATGTGAATTGCATGATTATACAACTGCATTCCATGGGTAGTCAACTGAGCATTGCCAAATTTCTTGCCTACAAAGACAGAAGCCAGGGCCGACGTCGCTCTATCCAGCAATTGGTGATTGCTGCCGTTCATCAATGCCGGCAACAGGGGCACTAAATTCGGTGCCGGTTGGCATCTATAGGCGATTTGACCGGATGGACATGATGGCATATAGGAGTCGATGAACAGAGAGAAAAGCTGCGATCGGATCTGTGAGTTGACATTGATCACCGTCAAGGGTGCGCTGCTCTCCGCTGCCTTTGGCTGAACAATTTGTTCCTTTGGGTCATCTGCTTGGGAGAATGTATGGATGAACCTGCGGGTCCGATTGTATCCCTCGCAGTGGAAGCCCCCTCGTAGACATCTGGCACAGTGAGGCCGCTGGAAGTCGCACTAGTGCGAGTTAGATGTGTTTGTTAGATCTCCGTAATACATACCTTGACTTTCCTCCTCTTGCATGTATTACACCCGTTGGACTTCCAAGGAGTTCCGCCCATAATGAGGTGTGAAGCGACTGGAGTGCGCCACGGTTGATCATTCCTCTTTGATTGGCTCACATGACCTCCAACTTATCCATGGACCTCGGGAGTATAAGAGCACAAAGAGACTTGGAACATCTAGGATTAATAGATCACAATATCTGTTCGAAATGCACTTGTGATGGAATAATCTTTTAGGTTATGGAGGTTATGCAAGTCTCACCACTCGGATCTGAAAAGTCCAGATCCCCGCGCCGATCTGAACGAGCGTCTTGGCTTTGAGGCTAGGGTCTAATTCGTTTACCAGTACGAAGATACCGCACTTGATGGCTTTTGCAGGGGGGTAATCACTAGCTGCGTCATGTATACGGAGTAATCGGTCATCATCCATGGATAAAAGCAATGTCACGAATCTTCCTCGACTCAAGCAAACTGGGCTTCATCAAGACTAAACAGGTAATATATATAGACGGCTTGCAGCCGTTGATATGTAAACATACATACTTCTCCCCACCCGTGATCATTTTTCTCTATGCATTGTCAAGTTCCAAGGCTTACCTAGGTATGCGTGCGTTTCCTTCCACTCCGTGAACCCATGTGTGGTCCGGGTGCTGTACCCCCAAAATTCTCTCACACTTTGTTCAGATAGTAGAAGCCATTTTGCTATATGAGCTCACACGATGAATTCGACTAGCACCGTGGACAGACCAGGCCTAGTGCTTTAGCCAATATCGATGTGCGTCATCTGTCTGAATAAGGTGACGTTGGAACATATTGGTCTCCCAAACTAGTATTATGTATGTCCGATCCTTATTCGTATGCCGTCTCTTCGATCCTATAGACCGTAAGTGACGCTATTCTCCCCATACGCGGAGAGATCGCACGCGTCACGGTATGAAAGACTTATAAATAACCAAGATTTCGATCTTCATACGGTTTGCTAGCAAGCCTGTTACACACATAGTTCGAACTTTATTCTCGGCGAAGACTACAAACGGAGAATAAGCCTAGCGTCATCAGTTAGCACCGTTCCTTTCCCTCATATGGCACATTCATGAATATCTTGCATAATGATCTTACATAGTACAAAGTACAGTACGAGTTTTGAAGCCTGCCACAGATCCTCGGAAGGCTTCCGGACCTGAGAGTCCCAACATTTCTGCAAGATCGTGCACTAAGAGCGACCCCATCATAACGGCCACTAAAAACGCCAGACGCCCTGGTCCTCGGAAATTTCGGATAATGCGCACCTACCATTTCAACATCAGAGCTTGTCCGTGTAGAGAGTACCTACTGTACTAGTATAACAGCCCCGGGGCTATTGCCGAACGATCCACGCCCGGGATTCTAAAAAAGTCTGGAACCAGAACTGTCAAATGGTGATCGACAACTCCCAATTTGCTCTAGTTCCACCCACCCCTGAGGGTTGGTCGACAGTCCTGGCGGACTGTGAGTATAGCAGTTACAATACGTGGCTGTACGAGTAATTAACCGACATGGATGACAGGTGAAGTGTTCAAAATGAGGGTTGGGATCTCTGAAACTTGATAGATAATCTTCCAGGCAGATGACAGGTCACATCCACGGATGCTGCACCTTGTGGCACACCGTTGCTGACTCGTGTGCGGCATTGGCCCTCCGTACAACACCAACTTTACATTGTGCTCCATGGTATCTGGGGCGAAGATGCTAATACATCACATGTGATATGTCGAAATTGACTTACTATCGTGATTCCAGCAGAATTTTGCTCAGATAGGTTGATGCGGATGTTGTTCCCGGGTCCGAATGGGTCAAGTTCCATGGCCGCTAATCCTAGGGGGGCCATAGGTTTGACGTGTACGGAGTACTGTATAGTATGTATGTAGTAGAATATTGATCCAGATTGACTCTGTTAGAGGGCAGTTGAACAGATGGTGGAGCTTGCGTTATGCATAAACCTGACAGGCAAGTATCACTTCCAAGGTTACTACATACACGTGGGAGACATGTGGAGGAAGCCAATTCCAGGGGCAATTCTTGTTTTCACTGCGCTTGGTAATTGTGTACTAGTGCTCAGACCCACCCGCAGGATCAAAGGATCACGATCGCCACTTCCGAATGGCGAGATTCCGGACTCGATCGCATCGGAGAATTCTCGTCGCAAAATCGGCTTGCGACTAGTAAAGTAAGAAAGGTAAGCGACGATCCGAGTTCAAGTGTAATTACCGCTACTCCGTACAACCAGGTAGGGTTCCAGGATTCGGGGTTAATGGCGATAGGGGCTTGAGGTCAGGTCAATCCGACTCCACAATTGCAGTTAACCAGGCCCAAATGGATCCCCCCTGCCTTAGCAGCGAGACGGCGCGGTGAGCGTCTCCGCACGTAATGAACATCCGAACATGAAACCGGGGAGAACAGCGTGAACGGTCGAATCCGTGCTGGCCTCTGGGTCTGAGAGCTTGCGGGGATACCTTGAGCATCCCGTGTGTACGAACTACTGCAGTAGTAACGTATGCGAGGATCATGTCACGACGAGCTGAAGGGCTCTCACACGGCAGACATCATGTGGGGATGACAGCGGTCCACCGAACATCTGTTTGATGGAGCTGTGTACGTTGAACGCGGTGCTCCGTACGGATATGTGTATCGGTGTCGGCGTATCTCCACTCCAATGGAATGAGGCCCCTCAAGCGCTCACTTCCGCACTGAATACTCCGTAGCGAGAGTTGATCTCGGGATAGGTATCCGCCGACGTTTCAGAAGGATCCTTGCATTGGTTGGCCCATGCGGGTTTCAGCACCCCCATGCCGATCACTGCAGGCGAATGACATGCTTAGATGCAAGGCCTTCGGGTAAACAATTCGATTGTTCCAGAAAACGGGCCACGCTTTCAATAGTCTGTCCATACTTTTCCTCCCTTTTTTCTTTCTTTTTTCCTTCTTTTTTTTTGTTTGGGCCGACAGCCCTGGAGAGTCGAAGGGGTGAGATGTAAGACTACGGACGGAGAAGAGCAATACCCGCAATCCGCACTATACAGAAGTACCCAGTACTCCATACTGTGTAGCTGCAGAGATGCCAAAAGTCCGACAGGGATTAGCTAGCGTCCCCCTTGAAGACCCGTACGGTATCATAATACCAAATACCGAGATAGTAGAAGAGAAAACACTCTACTTCAGACTCGTGAACACCCAAATACAATAAATACTATACCAATACAGGTTCCATACTTCGTACTTCGTCAAATACTATCTTCTGCCCCCGCTTGCTTCTCTCCCTTTGACCATTTCGGCCCTTTTGATTTTCCCTGCGCAACCGCGATCTCGATCGTGACCCTCCCACCGTCGTGTCGCACCATCTCGCTTGTCTCGGAGGATAACCTGGTCCAATTGGAAACCCAACCGCCGGATTCGCAACGGAACGTGGTCGCTGTGGGGGAAAACCTTCGAGCTGCGGTCGCATACAAAGCAGCATATCGGGGTGGACACTGGCATAATACGGGAGAAGTCTGGTCGGAAAAAGGTAGGCACCGCTGTCGCGCGGGTCGGAGTTGGGGGCCGCGCCCGTCGAGGGCGCCGACTTCTTGTCTCTAAGCTTGGGGCGTCGTGGCGCATCTCAGCGCATCCCTGACTCAGACCACCCTGCGTCGAGTCCCTGGCTCCGCCCGTTTCGCCTGCAATGAACCGGCACTGACCGTTGGGATAGGCAATTTGGCAATCGTGGGTCTAAACCATGGGCTGTTTAGTGTCGAAGCCCGCCGAGGCGGATAAAGAGGCTCTCCAGCGCAACCAGCGCATAGAGCGAGGGATCAAGAATGACAAGAAGACGCTCGATCGGACGATCAAAATTTTGTTATTAGGTGGGTAGCCCTTGACGGCGGAGCGTTCACGACTGATGAAATGACACAGGAGCCGGAGAGTCTGGCAAGTCCACGATTATCAAGCAAATGCGAATTATCCACAGTCGAGGTTTCCCCGAGGAAGAGCGTCACCAAACCCGAGCCATCATCTATTCCAATATCGTGATCGCTTTCAAGGTCCTGCTAGATATCATGAATGCCGAAGATATCGAATTCGAAGATGAGACCAACACAAGAGTACGGTTTACCTTTCCCCGTGTGGGAAATGCCAGGCTAATGTTTTCATAGCCACTCGCGGAATTATTAGATCAGACAGAACCCGATGTGGGGTCCGACGAGGCCTTCTCTGATCTGAAGGTGCGCGATGCGATGAGAGTGATGTGGGAGGACGGGGGTGTCCAGAAGGCTGTCGCCCGAGGACATGAGTTTGCGCTCCACGACAATCTGTACTAGTAAGTTGAGTGGCATCTGACTCGGAGCTACGCTGACAGTATCCAGTTTCTTTGAATCTCTGGATCGTATATTTGCACCGGGCTGGCTTCCCGATAATCAAGACATGCTGCAGGCCCGCTTGCGGACCACGGGTATTACAGAAACGCTTTTCGAACTTGGCCAAATGAACTTCCGAATGATGGATGTTGGAGGCCAACGTTCAGAGCGGAAAAAGTGGATTCACTGCTTCGAAGGTGTCCAATGTCTACTATTTATGGTTGCTTTATCTGGATATGATCAATGTCTGGTGGAAGACCAGAACGCCGTAAGTACAGACTTCAAGTTTCTGCCCAGTTGCCCGCTAACAGACCAAGAACCAAATGCACGAAGCTATGATGCTATTTGAATCCCTAGTCAATGGTGAATGGTTTAAGCGCAAGCCAATCATTCTGTTCCTCAACAAGATTGACCTGTTCAAGGGAAAACTCGCCATTTCCCCCATCTCAAATCACTTCCCCGACTACGCTGGATCCGACACAGACTACGATGCTGCTGCTCAGTACTTCGCAGACCGATTCCGTGGCATCAACCGCATCCCGGACCGGGAAATCTACATCCACTATACCAACGCCACTGATACAACATTGCTACGAGCTACCATGGACTCGGTGCAGGACATGATCATCCAAAAGAACCTGCATAGCTTAATACTATAAGGTAGAGGCCCTCAAATTTCCGAGGAACTCACGACCGTTCTGCCTATGCCAATGATTTGATTTCACCTTTCCCACGCTCTTCAGCCCCTGTTATTTTCTTGTCGCATTCTGGGGTGGCCATTTATTCTTTCTTTACATTTCTTTATGTTCCTTGTACATGGCGGATGCCATGTCCCTTTCTACATTTCTTTATATTCATCTCATTGAACGAGGCGTCTGGATTGAGATATTGTTGTTGGCTTTCTGCTCGCATCTCCAGGCCTCATCACGTTGCATCCAAAAGCCCCCATTCCTCCCGCCATTTCAGCGGCATCAAGTTTCTCTTCTCTCCTTTTGTTTCCATTTGCAGGATGATACCACTTTTTTGTCTCCGCAGCTGTGTTAGATCTAATGACTGCTTTGTATTATCACTATCCTTCGCTCTCCTATCCATACTCTCTATATGCAATCAACCACTATCTGAGGACCGAGAGCTTCCTTGATTGTGATTTCCCCAGTGTATCCATATCTGTTCTTCTGTTCTCATAATGGATACTCTGTTATAGGCAAGGAAGAAAGCGCGGTGTCGATGCGGTATTAGACCGCTTATTGTCGACGAACTTGGGGATCGTCCACATCGTGCATCGCCAAGACCCCTTGGTTTCCTGATGACAAGCTCAACCAGGTGACTTGATCACAAACTTGATCAGAGGTACCGTACGTCTTGCATAACCCTTGGGGTGACCGAAGTCCGTATGAATAAATAGCATCGAAGCTGTCCACAGGTCCACAGGTGTCGGTGGTATAGAGTTTAGCGCCTCAGGCATCAATATTACATAACCTCCGCATGATCAGTGACCCCGAGTTCCGGTCCGACTGATTTCGCCTCCGATTCAGACTCATTCGCATCTAGTGACTGGGTAATTCACCAACCATGCTGTCAACATCGTTACGCCGGGCGGCATGGACTCCCATGCCGCTGCCCGGGATCACTCGCTCCAGCCAGAATGTTAGCAGCAGCCTGCTGGGCGCAACCCGACCTTTGCACCAGCGCCGGTATTCCTCCTCATCCTCCAAACCGCCTGTCCCACCCAGCGACGGCTCCCGACGACTGGATACTACACCCGCCAAGGGTGTGAACTCTTCCAGCGAGAAGAGCAAGGCCACCCGCCGTCGCGGCAAGGACAGCGCTACCCGACACGCATCGTCAAAGTCCGATCCACAGCATACGGCATTTTCCAAGCTCCCGAGCGTCCCCTCCACACAGCACCGACAACCGCATGGTAAGTTATTGGTCTCAGATATGGTCCCGAAACATGTTTTCTCGCGGAACATCGCCAGATGCTGACTTTTTCTTTGTCATATCAGATGTTCATGTGGCGTCGTTCTTCTCCATCCATCGCCCAATCTCGGTGACTACCACTGTGCCCCCGACCTCGAGCACTGATGCTTTCGAAGCGATCTTCTCCTCGAAGCGTCCCTTGAAGAACGAACCAGAGGATGTCATTTTCACTCTCTCCTCGGCTGTCCAGAACATGGAGCATGGCCAGCAGGCCATGTCAGAGTCTGAAGACCAGTTCCGCACTTTCAGCGAACAGGACGGTGAACTCCGCATGTTGGATGGTGCCGAAGCGAAGATGTCCGTGGAGGATTACACCCGCCGTCTTCGACCTTTCCAGCCTCCTCCTCCCCCCGTCCCCATGGACGCATCCGCCATCGAGGCCGAGTCCACAGATGCCCAGATCGACAACGAGTACCAAACCTACTCTACTGTCCTGACGATCCGCGAGGCTCGCGGCCTTGATGGTCGCAAGACCTACGAGGCACACACAGGCCCATTCGTTCGCAGCGAGGAGATGGAAGCCCCCGGCATGCACGAAGAAATTTCCATCGAGGCTCCCGCCGATTCAACCGGTGCGACATACATGGAGCGCTTGCGCAACAACCGTACCATGCACGCCCTCAGCACCAAGCGAAGACGCCAGGCCAAGATGAAGAAGCACAAGTTCAAGAAGCTGATGAAGAGAACGCGTACCCTGAGACGGAAGCTCGACAAGTAGACTTAAACCTGTTGTTTCTGCGTTTGTTTTCTATGGTTGCATCGCCTGCGCCTGTGCATTTTGAGTTGTTGCTAGTCTGAGAGTTCAGGTCACATCTTGGTTTCTTCTCGCCTTCTACCTATCCTCTCGCCTATATTACCAAATATCCACATACACCTCTTCTTGTCTTTTGCGGAATTCTTTGCGCACAGCTAAGTGGGATCTGGATTTGGATATGTGTGACAATACCCCATGCATACTGGGCTGCTCAGCAGAGCTTCACCTGGTGGCTTTGGCTCGACGGAATGCGCTGTGTTCAATGGCGTGACTATCTAGTAAATATTGTATTATAGAAAGAATATCTGTTTCGATCATGCGGAAACTCATACCCAGCCACTTAGCTAGCGAGTTCGAAGGGTATAGCTTTGGGCTACAGGTAGTTTCATACTAGCTACAGCATATTACGGCTGTGAAATGTAAGACAAGGGAATGAACCAACTGGAATTGCTAGTCACCCGAGTCGAGCCTCAAAGGTCAGATTAAGCTGTCCAGAGTACAAGGCAAGCCCGAGAGAAAGCCTCGAGCTGAGGACAAACATAAAAAATCAAAGAAACTCCTTACAAAAGATCCAGCATAGGCATGGAAGAGAGGGCAAGACTCAAGTCCCGGATCAGCGAAGTCATATAAAGTACAGTCCAGCGCGGTGTCATGCAATGTAAAGCAAAAAAAAATCCAATATCTACCCAAACCTGTCCACCAAGTCCAGGAACGTTTGAACAGATTCGCCGATGTACACCCAAATTTGGAACAGAAAATTCCCGTTTCTCGAATGGGATGAAACATGATCCTAAATCGTTCACTCCTGCACCCGTAACCATGTTTGTCGTGTCAGTTTCCCCAACGGAAGAGGCACATTGAATTGCGTCAGGGAAATTCTCAATGAGCACTCGAAAAGCCGGTCAGATCGCACATGTGGCATGACAAGAATGCGCGGCTCTTCAAGTTGCAGCGAAGATCGTCTAGCAGGATGCTTTGGAGCGGGAGTTCATGAGCAGAGCGACAATCAACCCGTAAAGACCTATGACGCGACAATGTTAGATAGGATAAGAGAAGCAGCAGAGAAGAATGACTTACCCAAGACTTCGGCGAAAATGAGAATCAGAATCATTCCGACATAAAGTCTGGGCTGTTGAGCTGTTCCACGAACACCTGCATCACCGACAATACCAATAGCGAAACTGTGATTTCAGTCAGACAAGCTCATGGATTGCAAATATAGTGTCGCAAACTTACCCAGCAGCGAGACCAGCAAGACCGACGGAGAGACCAGCACCGAGCTGGATGAAACCAGTGTAGAGAGGGAGAGCTTGGGTCAGGTCGTTGGCGACCAGGACCGACACGACGAGACCGTAGATACCAATGATACCAGCCATGACAATGGGGACAATGTCTAATAGCCGGGTTAGCAAGCTGTCATGGTGTGTATGGGATGGCTCAAGATCCATTCATTTACAGAAGTGGATCTTTTACCATCAAGGTCGACGTACTCTTAACGATCAGGTCGGGGCGGAGGACAGCCATGGAGCAGACTCCGACACCGGCCTTAGCGGTTCCATATGCGGCACCGAAGCAGGTGAAGACAATAGCGGAGGTGCAGCCCAGCGCGCCAAAGAAGGGCTGTGATGAAGATGTTAGTTTCAGTTCGAATCGACCTGGAGAGATGACGCGGAGGGGCGGAGTCATGGGCGATTCGCTCAATGTCCCGATATCCGCGTGGATGATTAATGGGGACTCACCGCGTAGACGGGGCTATTGGAAATACCAGGTTAGTGATGTTCAGGTCAGGGTATTCAGGAATGAATAGATGTGAGAGCAAGACGCCGATCGGGAGCTGTCAAGCACCCAGGGGTTGGAAGAGGTGAGGACATACCAAAGCTCAGTGGCCATGTTGATGGAAGAGACCCGACAAGGTTCTCGAGATTTGTAAAGCTTGAGGAGGATGTGGAACGGCCTAGGTCGGTAGGCTATGAAGTCGGGAAGGATGGGGAGTCCAGAGGGAGGTCGACGGCAAACATGCTGGCCTTAATCAGTCACGTGTAATCTCTTGGCATCTCCACCTGAACGGGTGAACTACGTAGTAGATGCTCTGACATCTATCGAGTACTCCGGACAGAGAGCAAATTTGGGAGATTGTAGTAAATTGGTTTTGATTTTTGTTTCGTATATTATATTACATGATAGATATGTGTTTTACACAGAGTTCAAGGTGACTCGACAACCGGGCACATCTAGCTTGGTGCTAGAATCCGCGCTTGCATCACCCTGCACTGGCTGAGAGTAGGCAATCGCCTTTTCAGACAACGCACCAAATGTATGGGGCAGAGTCTGAATACCTTTGTTGTCATCGGGGTTATAGGCATCGAGCTCCATTGAGTCAGCTACCATGCCAAAGTGGTAGCTGATAGTGTCGTTGTCAAAGTCAATCCTTCTTGAAAGATCACTCGCAGTCGGTTCTACCGAGACAAAGAATTGTATATAGTCGCCTGCAGTAGCGACTTGTGAGAGAAGGGAAAGATCATCAACTGTAATCCCTTGGTCAATAGACGGGAGCGTGTCCAAGGGTTCACCAGTCTTCGGATCAAATACTTGACTCAAGGAGACAAGGTCGTCTCGATTGGCTGTGCCTGAGAAACTAACTTCGGGGTCCAAAGAAAGAAGACCTTGCTTTTTCCCCCATCCGCCTCCGCCGCTCATGACACGGTGCAGCTTGCCACCCTGGCTGAGGGACTGGATCAAGCGGTCATGAGTGGATGAGCCCGAATCGGCCACCACCAAGTCGGGCTTTTCAACTAGCGCCCAGACAGAAACCCGGTGGTCAACAATTTTGTGTTCCTTAATGTAGCGTGGAAGCTCTTTTTCAAGATCGGTTGAAGCGGGAATTGTCTCTGTCGATGTTGCATCGGTGGACTTTGCGAGTTGCCTTAGGATGTTTCCCATGCTGGTCATAACCCTTCTCCGTTCAGTCACTTGGTGTAACGGAAGTTCCAAAGTAGCATTCACGGTCTCGGCAGTCGCCGTGAACATGCAGCTTGTGAAATCGATGGACTTATCCAAGACGAATTCCTTCGAGCTATTGTCCCATAGCCATCTTGTTCCAAAAATTGTGGTGTCCTTTCCGTTGACAAAGATTGTGTTGGCTAAGCGCAACCCGATCTCGTGAGCATTATTCTTGCCTTGCCTTGAGTTTGGTGTTTGAATCGAGAACAAAAGATTCGTTTCCTCGCTGGCGGAGCTTCTGATGAGACGCGGCGGCGCGGGCTTTGCTTGCACATGCAATGGGTCAACTGCTAGAAGCGATAGACCTTCTGACTCGTTGGAGTCAGGGCTACTGGATGTGGTATCGGGGAGCGTGTCCACGACGGCCGTGACGGCGTGGAGAGAATTGATTCCCGGGGAGCTCTCGTAAAGTCGAGTGAGGAGTTGAGATAGGAATGGACTCGAAGGGTCAAGCCAGTGTGCAAAGTTCGGGGTGACAAGGAGGAGGGGGACGGAAACGGGCGCAGGTGACGAGCTTGCAGGGTTTGTAGGAAGACTGGACAGGATGTCTTCTGGGGTCTGAAGTAAGATGTGTTAGTCAGTTTCGTCGGAGTGGAATGTGGGCAGCTCACCGTTTCTTGCGCTGCTTTTGTGAGCCAGGTGTATGCGAAAGGACGTCCAGCTTTAGACGAGGACTGTGTCGCATAGCATCTAGTAACACTTGCGACACTTTCCAGGTGCCGAGTTTGATAGGTTCTCGGGAGCCATTGGCGTTTAGACCTGAGGAGGCTCCTCATCTGCCTGGAGCCCTGGGCGTGCGACCACATTGATATTGACGTAGAGTCAAATTCAATGTCCAATTAGGAAATCGACAATGCGGAAGTGCGGAGGTGGGTCTGCGGAGCGGAACATTATTTCCACGGCCTGTACTAAGTATCAACTATAACTGAAAGCTGAGAACTCGGTGTATGCGAGTACAAGCTCATGTCTTTATTTACCTGGGTAGATGAAGAGATCTTGGCTGCTTGCTCGTGGATCTATCTATGCACGGTCAAACTTGGAAGTGTACGGAAATTGTGAGATTCAAGTTCAAGATTCTACGAGACCAAAAGAAAACCCATGCACGCCAGGACAATAACTCTTGAAAGATTAACCGAAATGTGGAATTCCCGCTGACCAGGTAGCTGAAAAAGCGCCCCCTGGAAGAAAAGCCAACGAGCGGAAGGCCTCAACCGTCATAAACAACCTCGCAACCGTATATAAAACCCCAGTAACTGGTACCAGCACGAGGAAGACATCCAAAAGATGCGATTTCCACGTCTTGCGTCTTGGAGACGGCATATCTACCATTGAACTCGCCAGTGTTTCATACACGTAATAGAAAACAAATATTAGCGGAAAAGCCCCAATTGTTGTGATAGAGGCTATGTGCCAGCATATTTTCTCTGCCTCTGTTGGAAATTCAAAATCCCAGGCAATGCAATGGATAGCTCCAAAAGGGATGGATACAAACGCACATCCAAGGAGTAATGTCTGATGCTGATCCAGTCCGCGTGTATGTCGGTGAAGGGCGTCATGAGGAATTGAAATTCTCCGACGTGAAGCCACAAATGTCGGACCAGTGTTTGCAATAAGAATCAACTCCTCGGTAGATGGGCGTCTGACAGCATTGATGGTGCATGATGTCTGAACATCCTTTGGCTTGTCAATAAGCAAGATATATGTGAATACCGAACAGATTGCGAAAGCCAAGGTCAAGAGCTCAAGTTGACTCGTTGGGAGATCTTGAGTAAAACGTATGATAATTTGGATCAAGAGCCATAGAATTTGACCCAATGCGAGAATGGTAATGATCAAGCTGTTTTTGTTCCGATCATTCAGTGATTCATTAGAAAGTGAGGGCAGTCTTTCGATGATGCCAAGTTTGCGCGCGAGAAGGAGCTGATTGGCATCTAGCACCCAGATGTCTCCACAAAGATAAATAATATTGCATAGCCAGGATCCAGCGCCAGGGCCAGTAAGGAACCATTGCCGCTCCTTTTCATTAGTAAAATGGTCCGGGGAGACTATACTGATCGCTCTCTTGGCATTTCTGGCATTGAGATAGTCGGGTGTCCATTCAAGTGCTTGCAGTTTTGACTTTCTGATCATTGGCATGTGGAAGTTGTCACGAAATACGCTGTCTAGAGAATTTCGCGCTCTTTCGGGTAATGGCCGATAGCCTGATGGAGGATTGTCGACTGTCCAGCTGTCGATTTGTAGCGTATCCGAATCAAACCATGCAGAGTGTCGTCTTGGGAGATGACCAGGAGTAGTATTGGGATTATAGGGCTCCATATTCTGTTTATTCATTGAGCCAATGAACTGAATAGTGAATCCACCCATATTCGCATAATGAATATGCGAGCGGCTCCAAGGCACATTATCTTCTCTCTGGTATTTTTCAAACTGATCCTCAAGGAGAATTGCTGAACGTCGATTACTCCAAGCTTGTCCCAGGATGAATTCCGGAGCAAAAAGACTGATGATCATCCATTGGAGCTTTTCCATGAGGAGAAAGAATTCTCGTCTATACCACTGGCTTTTGGTAATTCCAGGAGCCGATTTAATTGGTACATTCAGACGAACGATGGACCAAGTACAGAGGATAAGCAAACTGAGACAAGGCCAGAGAATGTCTAGCGTTCCACGAGTATTTGGAGAAGAGACGAAGAGGCTTTTGTCTGGAGGGAGAGTGCAGTTGGTCTGAAAGGTCTGCATGGCGAAAAAAAATATATATACAAAAATTGCTGGTGGCGGACTTTAGGAGCAACGAGCTTCCAAGGTTTAAACCTTGGAATTAAGATACTAGGTAGATACACCCGAGGATGTGATCATATGGGGACATATATACCTATAAAAGAAAACATAACTTCGCCCTCGCTCATGCCCATGATCAATACCTAGTAGTCCCTGTCTATTTTTGAATCTCTTATGGGCTGAAACGCAACACTAGGCAAGCTAATGCACGCAGGTCCCTTCCCAAGAGAAAACTGGATATACCCACCTGGGCAGGAACTAGACTGGATTCGATATAGTGCAGGAAGCCCACGGCGCGTCCATCCTGCAATTCAACGTTTTGCCCTCTTCGGTAAATACGAAAGATCAATGGAGACGCCCAAACTTCATGAATTCATACCTTTCCCGTCCAACCAACCGTTGCTCGGATTTCCTTTCCTCTACTTTTTCATCCTCCAGTCTGACCTCGGAGTCCCTAAACCGCTCCATATACCAGGAAACTCGCCTACCCAGGTGAATTCGCGAATGAGATGATTCAGAAGAAGGATTTTTCTATGTCTGGATCGTGTAGTACTCGGTAAAAGTCATCGATTCCTCGTTATTTGGCTATAACGATGCCTCCCTACGGAGTACTTGCGACAAATGCAGGTGGTGTGCGTTAATTGGTCATCTTCCCCGCCTTCATCTCAATATCGTAAACTCATGGCTTATTGCTTTGCTCTACATTACTATCTAGAGACCTTAGGCTCTTAAACCTTGGAAATCCTTGCATAGTTCTAAGGTGATCTAGCGAATCGCGCGACCAACGCAACACTCGGGCACCCATTACCGGCGGCAAGACGGGCTACCAGGGCTATTGTTTGTTTGAATTGACGCCCGCCCCCAAATTCCTACCTAGGTACCGCACATACCTAGTATCTAAGCCAATGAGGAAGCCTTTCTTGATACTGTATCCTTGGATCCTTACGGCCCCGGGGGTCCGGACTCCGGACATCGGTCCTTCGAAAGGTTGACATAAGCATTGCCTTCCGCCCAGGCGCGGATCTGGTTATTTAGATATCTACCTTCTTAATAACATTGGAAGGTTAGAGGGTGTGTTAGGAGGCAAAGGGGCCAGGGGCTACCTAAGTACATACGGAGTACAGTGGGACCCGAGTGGTGGTCAACGCTAACCCCACCAAGGTAATAATGGCCGCGGCCCGACCTCCGCGGACCTGAGAGCCTCCTACCATACTCCGTACACGCCCAGGAAGACCAGAATGAAGCGCAGTAGAGATGGGAAGCCCATTCCAGATGCAATGATGCATCAGTGGAGCCGCCCGCCTTTGTCCTGTTCTGCTTGTCGTGCAAAAAAGCGTCGCTGTGACCGCGCCCATCCCTGCTCGAACTGTTCGCAAAGGAACATGACATGTGAATACCCCGGGCAAAGCTCACAGGGAGCGACATATCAAGTACAACCCACCGAGGTCGTGGGGCCTGTGGGGCATGTGGGGAGTCAAGGGAGTACACATCCCTCTGTCCCGGGCCCACAGACAGTAAATCAGTCAGTAGTTTTGTCCAGCATCTGAGAGTCGAGACTTGTCTACTAACATGAGAAAGGGATCATGGTCTATTGGCCAGAATATGCGCATTGGAGAAGGCTGTGTATCAGGATGAAGACAAGATGAGAATACTGGGCCAGGGTCACCAAGGGGGGTTTGAATCCATAACCACTTCCACGGATTCGGTATGTTCTAACGAGACCTCGGGGGCCACCCAATGAGCCGTACTGAGCCGTACTGACAATCATCTAAGACTCCTGCATCCCATCTGTTTTCCTCATTTGGTTCACACCAGATAATGCCAGACAGCCAAGCTGCCATTGTCAATGCCGAAACGAGTATGGCGAAGGCAACCAGGAAACTCCCTCCCATTGGACAAGCCAGGATATTATTCGATCACTTCGTGAAGGCATTACAGCCATCATTAGGACTCCTCCATATACCCTCCACACGAAGCCTAATCGAGCAGACATACCAAGACATGCTGGATAATAAACAGCCAACTGCAACAACTCTGATGTTGCTTTTTAGTATATTTTCTGGTGCAGCGCTCGTTTGGTCGAGCTCCCTGCTCGAGGAATTGAGTGTCACGCAGGCCGAGGCTAGATCAGCTTTCCACGCTTACTCGCAAGAGGCTTTGTTCATTTTGGAACATCCCACCCAGCCTTTGAAGCCTTCGACCAATGCGCTCGTTGCCACATGTATCCTTACTCATTCGTTGGCAAACGACGCCGGTCTCTCTGTCAAAATGCGCATTTTGCAGGTCCGATGCTTTTCAATGGCACAAGAGTTACGTATTCATCGAGTGGATACAGCTCGTAGCCAAGAAGAGCGCAGGCTGAAGGGGTCTGACATGATCGAGATTGAAGTGCAGAGACGAGTCTGGTGGAATATGGTAGCATCTGACTGGTAAGTGTTTGAACAAATGTCGATGTTCGTACGTGGTACTAATCAAAGTCTGACTGTGTTAGGTTGTCTTCATTTTCAGGAGGCTCCCATGAAGGCGTTTATATCTTCCAGCCAAAGCACATGAACGTGAACTACCCGAGCAATGTTGATGATGAATTGATGGTGGTAGAGGGAGTCCAGCAAGACTTTCCCTTGTCAGTTCCCACTGCCATGTCAGGGTGCATCCAACGAATCAGAACGGCGGTTTTGTGTCGTGAGGTGGTTGATGCCATGCCTTCCATATTACTGGATTGCCAGAAACCAGAATATGAAGTCATCCTTGCGCTGGACAAGAAGTTCCATGATACTATTGAGGACATTCCGGAGTTTTTCAAAATGGACGCAGAAAGCCTGAGAAAAAACCAGGGACTATGTAGGGAACGACCCTATATCGCCTGGCAACGAATCAGTCTGCATTTCAGCTTTCATAGTCGACTATGCAGACTCCACCGGCCCTACCACCTTGAGGGCATTACCAACTCAACATATGCCTATTCAAACAAAGTCTGCGTCCACTCCGCGAAAACTGTTCTCGAATTGCGACGAGCCATGGACGAGATTAGCCCCGAGGCAGGAGGCTATCCCGCGCGGCTCTGGAGAGTGGTGCAGCACTTGTTTTCTGCGGCGCTTATTTTAGCCACGAATGTGTCGTTCAATCCCGAGGCACCAGAGGCCGAAACCCTCAAGGCCAACGTTCTCGCCGCTCACCAGACACTGGAGAAATCGGAACATGAGTCTGGAACGCTCTTTGAGGGGATCCAAAGAAATATGCAAACGTTGCTGTCTACCCTGAGACAACGGCCTGGGATTGCCCTGCAGGGATCCGAGGGGAGCACCATGGCGCCTCGCGAAACAGAACCGCACGGCATAAATATGGGGCTGGGTGCAGTGCCCGGAGCCAATGATTTCGACCACCGCCTCAATGTGCAGGACCCCGGTGCGGGTGGAGACCAGACGGTTGAGGCAGAAGAGAATTGGCAGCAGATCTGGCTGGATTTTGTGGCTGTTGCGCCCGACTTGGATGTTCCGCAGTGGAACTCCTTACTGGATGATGTTACCGGTTGGACCGATTTGTAGATCCACAATGTTATTCTCCCACACCTTCCGCGGGTACGGAGTACGGAGTAGAGTTCGCAACAATCCTGCTGAGCCGTGTTGGGCCAGAACGCGTGTACGCAATGCTTAGCAACCCTGTTTAGCCTGGTTAGCGTGACTGGGCGATCCCAGCCACATCTGAAGTCATAGTCCAATGACACCACCTGATGCTCGACATCTTGGCAGGTGGAGACTGAGACCCATTGTAGGGCTGGCAAGGGTTCTGGGCAGTTGCACTCTCGTACTACCGCTTGGCGTAATGACGATCCAAAGGTTCCTATCCTTGGTTATCATGATCGTCACCGTCATGAGACGTACCTAAGTTGGCTGCATGAATCACGGAAATTAGTACCAGTAATAGTACTCCGTCGAGAGAAAGAGAGGAAATTAAGGGAAATGCCCACCGAAACAAGAAAGAAAAAAGAAAAAAGAAAAAGAAAAACACAGAGGCTACAGTATTTCCAGCGCCAAGGCCTAGGCAGCGAGCAAAAGGCGGCAGAGGCTGCCAACACACGAAGCCCAGAGAGAAGAAATAGAACAGAACTCACTACAGAGTCCTACTACTAGTTCATAGTAGTACTCTGGAGAAAATAGAATATAGAAAGATATAAAAAGAATAGAAAATAAAAAGAGAAGCTGAGCCACAGTGTTCCTGGTGGAACCGAAGAGCCACAGAGTGGCGGCGGTGATGTAATGACCCAAGCTCTCTCTCTCCTCCTTTTTTAATCTCTCCCTCTCCCGCCTTTCTTCCTCTTCTCACATCTCCACACATCTCTCAAAATGCCTTTCACTGCCTCGTAAGTCATGCACTTGCTCGCCTTGTCGCATCTACTTCCAGTATGCTAACCTCCACAGCGACGTCTGCAAGATCATCTTCGCCATCATCCTCCCCCCTCTGGGTGTCTTCCTGGAGCGCGGATGTGGCGCTGACCTGCTGATCAACATCTGTTTGACCATCCTCGGATGGATCCCCGGTATCATCCACGCCATGTATGTGCCCTTGTTCTTTGCTCCCGGAGCGGCCGCTGACCAGATCGACCAGCTATATCATCTTCAAATACTAGAGATACCATACGCGCGAATTCGCGATCGCCGACCCCTGGAAAGCGATGCCGACTCCCATTTCCACCGTGTGCACGCAAGGGGCGGTGCGAATCGTTATTCAGACCGGTGTCAGCATTCCGTGGTGGTCCGGTCGAAACTAGCCTCATGCAGCCTCCACTTGGCATCGGGTTACCATGATGTCCATAATTCCCTAATCTCTCTCCGTGGTCGCATATGTCTTGTTTTTGATTTGCCTTGATTTTCCTTTGTGCTTGATACTGCGGGTTTTTGCTTCTAATGAATGATACCAGCTCAGGACTCTGGGGCATCGTTTTTCTTCGTCTCACTGCCCGTGGTAGCTTTTACGATATTTGAAATGTTGACATGGGTTTATTATATGACTTTTCTCTCCGGTACTCCGTACCCCGTAGTGTGTAGACTTTCAAGTATCATCGCGATGGGCCGAAGCCTGCAGAAACGCAATGCGGACATCCCCGGAATGGGCCCACAGTCGACTGTCATGCGGCACCTCGTGCGGTCAAAATGTCCCGCATTTCAGCCCTGTGAGGAGTGGACGAAGGTCGATCTGGGGAATCGTCGATGTTCGACCCGAAGTCGCACAACCCAACATCTCTCGACCTGCTACGGAGTACTTGAAACCACCTGGGCATATACCCTAGCCCAAGTCATCAAATCCAGTGAACCTGAAACTTAGTCCGGCGCCAGCTGGTTCTGCAGCCTACGCGCCGTGGGTGGCCCGGCGCGTATCGGAGCCGCTGACGATGACCCTCCATACAGAGCGCCGCATTGTGCGACTCGACACTCAAAATAACCTCGCTACGGCATACACAGTTCCACCAAGGCGCCTACATACACAGCCTCGAGGAACTAGGTTTCAGAGGAGTTTTGCGGCCCAGCGCCTGGCCCCAAAAGTCCAGGTCTGCGTCATGGGCGGTTTTGCCTCGCGCGTAGAATCGCGCGCGTCGATTCTCCGTTTAATTAGCATGGCGTCCCTCTGGCCACGCATTATGCTGGAGTTGACTTCTTGTGACTGAAATTTTGTGGCTTTGCTTCCTGCGCCATTTGTCCACTCTCATACCGCACACTCAACGATGATGACCATATGGATTGTAGGGATTACCGGATAATCACTCCAATGCAAGGATATAGAAAGTGAGTTCACTTCGACCTGCAACTACACAGCTGGGTTGGTACTAATGGAGGGATGCAGAGTCGCACTATGCTCGTCCTTCCTATCCACGGGATACTCATCACAGTCCTTTGGTTACTGGTTTGCGTCACAGCCGATACCTCTAGCGATGCATCGGACTCGTCGCTATTTGACATGGTCCCGAGTTGCGCAAGAGACTGCGTGGAAAGTTTCATCAAATCAGAGTATACACCTGAGCAATGCACGTCGCCTTCGAATGTTAAATGCCTCTGCCGAACCAAAACGCCGGACGGGTTGACGTTGGGAGAGGCAGCCCTAAGCTGCGTTTTGTCGGTGTGTTCCCGGGAAGTCATCGCGGACTCCAAGGCATATCATATCTGTGACTCGGTATCCGGGGCGATTCCCAAAACCCACAAGACCATTACTGCCACTGTTTTCTCAGACATGAGCACAACTATGGCCGCGGATGCAACAACAACCGCAGATACAATGACAGCCGCAGATGCAGCGACAACCGCAGGTGCATCAAAGACTGCAGATGTAACGACGACTGCAGATGCGGCAGCAATTCCAAAAGAAACAACGACTAGCTCTCCCGGAACATCGGAACAGAGCTCGAATGAGACCTCGGAAGCACCTTTGGCAGGTTCGACAACGTCGTTTACTTCATCAAAGCCAACAACGACCACTTCCAGTCACACCTCGGAGAATACGTCTTCTGATGCCACATCCTCCGGCCCTCAAGCTGAAGCTACATCATCTGCTAAGCAAGACCCTTTGGCCTCAAGTGGCGCTTCGGAAGATACAAACAAGAAGGGTGATCATTCGATCAGCCCCGGGGCAGTCATTGGAATGTCCGTGGCATCAGGTCTGGCAGGAGCTTTTATCATTGTGGTTGCGGTGATCTTCTGCTGCAAGAGATGGCGAAAGAAACAGCGTGACCAGTCAGATCCGCACCATTTCGAAATCGGAGGCGCCATGTCTGAGCCTCCCGACTTTTCAAAACCAATGCCACGACTCCCAACGCCTAGCTCGGGCCCAAGCTCTTTACACGACCAAACAATGGAAGATGCACCACCCCAGCGATCATATGGATTCCAGCCCATGGCATCTGGAGCAATTGTTCCATCTTCATCGGGATACTCGCCGCACCTTGCTACAATATCTCATGGCCACCAAAGCAAAAGGTCAAGAGAAGAGCGAATAGGGCTCGCCGCCAGCTCAGACTCAGAATGGGAGGCCTCACCGTACACCCAGTCATCACAGCATAGCGTGGCACGTCTACTACCAGATCAATCAACAGGGCTGTACCCGAAACCCCTCAAATGGAGCCATCGACCAGCCAGCGGAGACACCTTATTTGAAGAAGACGAAACTCAACAAACAGCCGCCATGATGCGAAACAACCCCCCTAGACCAGGTGCCCAGCCTCGACTGGCAGGACTACCAGCCAACCCCCGCGCCTTCATCGAAACCCCAACAGGGTTCAAACGAAGATCAGGCCCTAGAACCCTCGCATCACCCTTCAATCCCAACCCAGCCTGCAGAACCTCCTCATCTGAAAGCAGCAACTCCAACAGCCCGCAAAAAGCCTCGAACTATACCATCACACGAGATGGTCATTCCCCTTCTTCCTCAGGCGCCGAAATGGCCAACCGCCCGCGCATCATCCGGGCTGAAGACATTAAACGCGTCCAGATCCGCAGTAGTCCCCGTCAGCCCGAAGTAGTGGCCCCCTACTGCCCGGAAGATTTATGGCAAGAGCGCGCACGAGACGAAAGTCAGGAATCCACTGAGCCACCCTATCCGTCTGATATACACCCCGGTGCGGTGCATTATCCCGATAGTCCGAAGGCGCCGAATCGGATCTCGCCCACGAGTCGGAACCTGACACCCTCGAGGCGAGGAGAAGACTTGATCCTGAGAGTTGATTGAGAGAGAACTTCCATGTACATTATGTTTCTCTAGGTGGTTTTTGTTTAGCATTACAGTTAGCGATGCGATGTGCTTGATTTGTACATAGAAGTCTTGTGTGTTTCAATATCAGATTATACCATTTTATGAAGACAAGAATCGGCACTTCAATCCCAGATTCATATTCCCCCTTGGAGACTAAATGTCCCACATTTGCCAATGCCTAGAATTCGTGTCCAGGGCACCCCGGGGCTAATTTGACAATTGGCGGGGCAGATAGCCGATAAGGGGAATTGATCGCGAAAAAACGCGCAGTCGACCAGTCCACAAACGCGAAATTGACTCCGTTGATCAGGGTCTCCCCTCTTTCGATTTTCCTTTAATCACCTTGCTATTCCCCTTCGACAATCCGTGTACCCTTCAATCATCATGGCCTACCCAGAGGCCGCGAGTTCCCGCCATTCATCTTCGTTCCTACCGGTTTTTCCATTAGAGCTTTGGGATATCATAATCGGATACCTTGACGATGGAGGGACCCCTCAACACTTGGGCCGACTGTCCCAGGCATGTCCTGCCCTCCAATCTGTCATTGAACCCCGCCTTTACCAGCATGTCCGACTTCGCAGTTTGCGAGGCGGTTATCGTCTTGCCCGCACACTTGAATCACGGCCGGAATTGAGACCACTCATTCGCGAAATCAGACATAAGAAGGACTCTGGGTTTGAGAGCAACGATAAGCTCGTTCGAAAATTCTATCGGATGTTCGCCAATTTGCCAAACCTCGAGCAAGTCTTCATGAGAACCACTCTCGACGAGCTCGTTAATGCTTTTAATCGGGTCAGAAGACCCGTAGAGGAACTCGGTATCATACAGGAAACACTGCGTTGGTCGTTGGGACTTACTGACCTTGTTCTTCTAGGCGACGACGACCCAGACACGAGTAAAGACCCGGAATTCACCGAAGACGATTTCCAAATTTTCGGAAACTATATGCTCCAATCACCGAAGGGACTGCCTGCTTTGCGTGTCTGTGAGTGGTCCTCAAAGAGTGGCCGTCTGCCGGTCAAAATGCAGGAAAGAATCCTAATGCTGTGCAGGTCACATCGGAACAAAGTGCGACATGACCGAAATCGATGCGAAGTTTCGTGCTCCCGTAATTCGCTCCACCATATTTCAGCATCCAGGTCTGCAGAAGATCTGTATTACTGGTTGTCAACTGATGCCAGAAGGGGGCTATGTACCCCCACATAGCACAGCACTGGAAGACTTGACCATATTGAATTGCTGGGTGGGACCCAATTCCCTCGGGGAAATTCTGTCATGGCCGAAAGCACTGAAGCGGTTCACAATCAGAACCTCACAGCCGCATTCTCACAACGCAAGAGAGATGGAAGAGTGGTATGATGGTGACTTTATCGAAATGGGGGCAGCGGCTCAATATGACTCGCTAGAGGTTGTGGACTATGATGTGTATTGGGGCATTGATGAGACCGACTTTTATTCATTACACAAGCTGAAGCATCTCACCACAACTCTCAGCTCACTAGCAGGGAGGGAATGTCATGAGCTGGACATCGAAGATGTTACGACTCTGCCCCCGAGCCTCGAAAGCCTCACGCTACGACTCGACGAGCACAAGGCCTGGGCTAATTCCGTCATCTACGAGTTGGTCAAGGGCAAGAAACTCCCCAACTTGAAACGCTTCACAGTCGAAGTGCCCGAGAACATGAGTGAACTTCCTTCAATCAACACAAGCAAAACAAACCCACCCTGTCAGCAGATATGTCAGCAGGGCGATTTATGGCAAGAGGAATTCAAGGCGCTCGCAGTAGACTTGTCTATGACCCCTGTTTCTTATCCAACCAAGATGCCCGAATTCAATCTATGCTCCTGTGAAAGACTGGAGTTTTACCATCGCTTGCCTAAGCACCCACATGCTGAATACAGGAGCCCTTGGGAAGACGAAGACGACAATTGGAACAATTGGGATGACATGGATGAAGACGTTGACCTGGATGGGCAGGGCTTGGACGATACCATAGACCAGTTCGAGAACGATGGGGATGACGGATTCTCTGACTAACCCCGCCTTCAATCGACCTTGGGATCACTAGAGTTATGATATCAATGTATTACCGATTTCCGTTCTATGCACCCCGACCACATATCAGCCCCAGATGGCACCGCATACAGGCAATCACGGGGGGACTCCAGCGGTAACCATTAGGAACCGCTCAGACGCTTTGAGAGCAGCGGACCCAACCCACGGGGCCCGAGTGTATGAGGCCAGATCTTGGCTTGCTCATCTTTCCCTAACGGTCGAGCGGGTCTTGATTGGCTCTGTATTTCCTTGTTTGAGCGATGGCATCGGCCTCTAGAAACAGCACGGTACTATCTACCGCATCGCAGGCGGAGACCAGGTTCCCCAGATTCTGTCGATCGTGATCTTCGCATGCCGGCAATCACATCTTATCGAGATCTAAATGGCTTGTTTTGATATCACCCTTGGACTCAGGCCCTGGAGCGGATGAGGTCACACACGGCTCCAGGGCCTAATTCTCGGCACGGCTGGCAACTCTAAGGCAACTCAGTCGAGACTTTATCAAGTAGCCTGACTCCCGACGCTGGCCATTGATTCCCCCGGATCTCGGCGCACAGACTACGCTCAGGCTCAAACCAGAAGGCATCTATGGATCCGATGTACGGCTGTTCTCTCTCCCCATACAAGGATACAAGGATACGAGACTCCCCCGCAGAGCCGAGCCGCAGATAACGCCAGACCTGACGTATAACCTTGGATCCCCAGAAGGTTGGAACCTAATATTCATTGTGAAGGTTGCCCGGGATCTTGATGGAGTAACTATGCCGGGGATGTTCTGGCTATGGACTCTAGAGTCTAAACCCTACCTAGAGTGGTTCCCATTATTGGTGTCCGAACATCCAACGTTGAGGTGGGCTGGATATTGGTAACAGGGTTCCCGAGGCACCGCTCTTGGCCTGGTACTTGTATCCCGCGTGAATATAGTGTTCATCTGCATGCACAAAGTTCCATTTGTCCCACAATACGATCGTTGGCTGCGCCGTGCATCCCTTGGCTTGAATCGGGTTCTGGTGTTGGTCCGAGGTAGCATTTGGCGACATGTGGCGCCAGCTTGGCCGCTTTGGGTCCAGCCCCCGCCACAGAGACGTGTACGGAGTATCTGGGCATGAGTTAGCGCGTAGGTGTATACTGTAGACAGATTATACTCTAGTACATACTTAGTCTTGGAGCCTGAAGCCCTCGGGAGCCGGGCCAGGATCAGTCAGCATGACGTCATCTAAGTAACCCAGCAGAGAGACTCTGAGAGAGCCTATGTATGTACTGTACAGCATCCTCGGGACACACCGACTGGTTCAAATGGCAATGTCCTCGGACACGGTTCTTACATCCGCTCAACGCCACGCCGAAAACATGGTCTATCCGTCACCAGGGCCCAAAACCGGTCATGCCTCGACCCCTACGTCAACCGTCCACGAACTCCACCCGCTGAAGTCATAGCCGGGCTGGGGTTAATGTTTCCTGGGATCGAATCAGCATCCACCGGATTCACTTAGCCTGCCAAGCGTACGCCGTTGTGGATCCACATCTACTTTGGACTCCAGATGCTTTGGCGTCGTTATACTTCGGAATAATTCGTGAGATGACGAGGTCTGTGACTGATTGGAGTGTGAAACCCCATTCCAGTGATGTCTCGCTGCGTTGCGGCATCAGTGGGCTATATTAATGGCCCATATCTCCCCCACAGGCTCCGCTCAGAACTCATCCGGATTCCATCTGCAACTCTACTGCACAGCCTGATCATCGCTGCAGTCTGCACGTCAAGCAATCAAGAGCCTGTGTAATCCTCAGTCTATCCTGACTTCATTTCTGCCCCCCCGCTATAAAAAGCACGGTGGTCCCTCATCTCCAAATCACATCGATCACGATCATCACATTTTTGTCCCTCGGCCCCACTCAAATCTCCAGTCACAATGGCCACAACCAGTGGAACCCAGAGAGCCCAGCTGGGTAACTTGGACAATCGTGCAGATCTTTTTGGTGGCCCCAATCTCACTGTGCCTCCTAAACATTTCATGGCTTCTCCTTCATATATCCCCAAATTATCTGAGAAGGTGTTCCACGAACAATCTTCATCTACCGAGTCTTCCCCAATCAATACCCCAATGCACCACCCGCCCTCCGTCACCACCGATGACTTTGCCCTGGCATTCGACATAGATGGCGTCCTCATGAAGGGCGGACAGCCCATCCCTGAGGCCGTCGAGGCTATGAAGTATATCAATGGCGAAAACCCCTATGGAGTCAAAGTGTGCGTCGTCTCTTATGATCCATCCCTTTCGTGATGGGTTCCCCGCTGCGAGACTCACAGCTGACCTTGTTTACAGTCCTTACATCTTCTTGACCAACGGTGGCGGCAAAACCGAAAAGGAGCGCTGCCTGGACCTTAGCCGCCAACTTGAGCTGGATGTCGACCCCGGCCAGTTCATTTGCGGCCATACCCCCATGCGCGAAATGGCAGAGCGCTACGGTACCGTCCTCGTCGTCGGTGGCGAGGGAGAGAAATGCCGTGTCGTGGCCGAGGGATACGGATTCAAAGACGTGATCACACCAGGCGATATCATCAAGACCCGACACGATACCACACCGTTCCGAACTTTGACCGACGAAGAGCATGACAACTCCCGGCTACTAGACTTGGACAACACCCGAATCGAAGCTATATTTGTCTTCGCGGACAGTCGCGACTGGGCTGGCGACCAGCAGATTATTCTGGATTGTCTCATGACAAAAGACGGGTGGCTGAATACCCGTTCCCAAATATTCACCGAGGGACCTCCGGTCTTCTTTTCACACACAGACGTCGTTTGGTCCACATCTCATGACTACTCACGTCTTGGAATGGGAGCCTTGCGCGCTTCACTCGAAGCAGTATACTCTGCTATCACCGGAAAAGATCTGAACACAATTGCTTTTGGCAAGCCCCAAATTGGAACATACCAATTCGCTACCAGGCTTCTAAAGCAGTGGCGCAAGGATTCCTGTGATATTGACCGGTCGCCATCTACCGTGTACTTCATTGGCGACACGCCCGAGTCCGATATTCGGGGCACGAACGAATTCAACGATACTACAGACAACGACTGGTACTCTATTCTTGTCAAGACGGGTGTCTATCAAGACGGCGATAAGCCGCGCTTCCCACCCAGGAAGACTGTTGACACTGTCTTAGACGCTGTGAAGTTCGCCTTTGAGCGCGAACACAAGAAGACTGCCAAGGGCGAAATTGTCTCCGAGCTCGACTATGATACCAGCGAGCAAGTTTCTAACTGAGCTAGCACCTCATGGTCTGATTTCTTTACGACTCTTTGGATGGCGGTCCTAGAACGACGTTCTTCCAGCGATTTTCATCAATGGAAGCTCGGGCTGGGACTCTTGTTTATTCTCTACTTTCTCATTACATGATTCCCAATTATATGTACTTACAACATCTTTATTTCAATATAACATTGAAGATCATATACCTATTTGTACTGTAACAATTCTGCTTTTGGTTCAAGGCGGATTCCAAGGTTGGTCCGATCGGTATATTGTCAACTGCGACATGACATTCCTACTAGGTATAAGAACGCTCCTATAGAACCGGTTTCTTACACAAGAAACGGCGTGCCATTCTCTGAATGTACCAATAGTTTGATTCTTCGGTCTTTTCCAATGCCAATGCTCGCCAGACTTTCCCCAGATTTGCGAATGACGTAACGATCGTCATTCCATCCTCAGTTCCCAATTGCGCATACTTCTTGAACCTATTCAAGATTTGTGGATATCAAGCAGGAAGGAATCGAAATGTCGCTCTAGGTCGACTGCACTGCTTCTTTTCTAGCCTCTTGACCCTTTTAGTTTCGCATGCACCACCCCGAATACCTCAATAGCTTTTCAAAGCTTTCAATAAGAAAATAGTCATAAACATAGATTGACCGTATCATGAGTCCTGCTGGGACTCGATCGGTATACAGCTGGGCAAAGGTCTACCTAGTTCAAAGCAAAGTTGAGAGTCGGACCCTGTTACACGTCTAAGAAAAGTCCATACTAGGTATCTACCTCCCTGAATACACCTATCTCAGGCAATAAATTGTATATAAATGTGATTGACGTACCAAACATACCATGACAAGTGTTTCAGTTACAGCCGGGTAGACTGTATATCTCAAGTACACATGATAACACCGCGAGGAACTTGAAAGACTGAAGGACCAACGAAACGAGTGTAGCCGAAAGCACAGCGAAATAGTTGCCGAAAGAACCCAGACTAGGCAGCCTCCCGGACTTTCTCACATAGAATTCGGAAAGGCAGAAGGTTTCAAGTTGCTAAGCTACTGATCGCAGTTGCCACAGTAGGTGTTCACTCCTTTGCGGTAGTTGCAGCATTGACCGGCACAGCACTTGATGCCCACGCCATCGCAGAATTGGCCATTGCTCTGGCATCGCTTTTCAATCTTGAAAATGTCTCTGACGTCGCCGGAGGCTGGGGCGTTGGCTTCGTCTCCGGGAGTGGGCACCGCGGTGACTAGAGCACCGGTGGCGATGGAAAGAACACTGACGATGGTAGTGAATCTCCTTGATGCAGTCAGACCAGCTGCCAATCCATGTTGTCGTTGGAGTGCTACTTACATTTTGTCAAGGGTAACAGTATCAAGCGATATTTGTGTGGATTTCGGTGAGTGTGAATTGCGAGGTTGTAGGATGATGCCTTTTGATTTCGTTGAGCAGGCAGTATTTATACATGAAGGGATCGATTGATATCGAATTCTTCTCTTGCGAAATTCATCATCCGGCATCGATACCCCTCAACAAGCTCATCATGCAAGGCCACCAGCTGCTACAAGAAGCATACACAGTCTTCCCGCATTCTCCGTGCAAAGGTGAGGTAATTGATGGGATCTAGAGCCTGTAATCAGAGCTGCGCGTCTAGAATCAGTGTTGGCCCCCAAAGATTGAGGAGTGTAAATTACCATCTCGCAAGCCTATAAAAATAGAGGCCTGGCCGAAACCTTTTTGGGAAAACCATTTAATCTGAGAAATTTGAAGTCAGCACATGGAAGAGATAAATTGCAAGGGGGGCCAATGAGCGTGGCTCGATGAGCATCATGATGCGTTCCTGGGATGCTGGAGGCCTTGAGGTTGAAGCATGTAAACGTATCATACCTAGGTATTGTCAGCTATTTTTGTGGAGTCGAGTGACCAGCATATTCTTCAATTCGACATGATCTACAATATTTGAGCAATGAGACTGATTATAGCAACAGAGGGGATCGTGCACAGTTGAAACAGGGGAAGATCTCATATTCAGGCGACCAACCCCCTGTGCCGGGTTCCAAGGTCGAAATAGACTTCCCGGCTGCCGCTGCCGCCCCCGCGTGGCGCTCAACTAATCGCGACACTTAACCTTCCAACCTTGGAAGGTAGCTCGTTCGATAACCATATGCTTCCTACGTTGATGGTTAGATTGCTTCATTGCGGTTGGATTCATTCCTCGTCTATAGAGAGGGTATTACCCTGATGTGGTCGCCTAAAATTATGGGCAATTCGCTGATAGACGATTATCATTGGGATCAGGCTTGTTCCTTTTCAAGGGTTCCAAGGACCAAGGTTTTGAAGCGGCACAACGAAATAATGTATTTTTGGATTTTACTCGCCCCAAAGTGGTAATTATCACAGTGGAAAACTCAAGTACACCGCATTTCCAGGTTTGAAGTTGGCTTTTAATTTCAATTATGACACTCATAGATCGTGAAAGACCACACGCACGAAACAATTACCCGATTAGGCGCCTCATTACTAGTTTGATCAATCCCCGTAGATCTCACGTAGCTTACGCAGGTCATTTCCAAGGCCGTTTCAAGTGCCTGCATGCTGCACTGCCTACTTAGGTAGATACCCTTGGAATTGAATACTACCTGAATCAAAGAATCGACATTCAGACAAGTCTCTGGGTTGCCTGAATTGCGCGTCATCTCCAGCTACCGTCCAGGTGCTATCTCTCCTATCCCCTCACGGGCTTGGCTGTTCTTCGACAAGGGAACGCCATGCGGGAGGCCTAAGTTTCCACGGCAGCTAGAATCTGGGAAATCGTGACTTCATCCTCGAGTGTAACCATGGATACTTAGATATAAATACCTCCATTCCACTCCAGATGGTCAACTCAAAATCATATCTTCCAGACCTTCAACTATCCATCGCAAGGAACCAACCCTCCACCCTGAAACCATCACCATCACCACCAACAAGATGTAAGGCCCCAATTGTGTCCACGGGTGGATTGAGAACAATCCTTTTGGCTATATGCTAACCATCTTTAGGCAATTGAACACCATCATCATGACTCTTTCCCTCGCCGCCGGTGCATTTGCGGCCGCAGCTCCCGCCGCCGAGGCTGGCCCTGTTGTTGAAGACCACGCCGCTGCTCAAATCTTCGGCCGGGATGTCAGTGACATTTTCAAGCTTGAAAAGCGATGCCAGAGCAATGGCCAATACTGTGACGGTGTGGGCATCAAGTGCTGCGGTGGCCAGTGCTGCAACTATGTCATTGGTTCCCGCACATACTGCGGTAACTGCGATTAAGTTGCTGGTCTTGATATCTCTCCGAAGTGACATCAATCGATCGATTCATTCCAGGGTTTGATACTTCAAGGCTCAATGGTGGAAGCTAGAACTTGGGAGATATGTTATTGTTTACAGATTGCTTTTTGTATTTACTTTATCCGCTCTTTGACAATCCGGAACCTCGTTTACTTTCAACTTTCGAAGATTAGCTGTCTTTAATCTAAGAACTATTCGTAAAGTAGCTCCAACCCGGGGGACTGGCGCTACCTACCTAGGTACCTATGTAGGTAAATACCAAAAATGGCGAGTCGGCGCGGAGACAATTGCCGAGATGACTCACTACGGGTCTGGGACATGTCAAACCCATCTACCCTCCACATACCAGAGTCGCGCAGAAGAATGGTAAGTCAGACACCATGGTACTTGGGGTCTGCAATTATTAAAGCTTCATCCAAGTCTAGCACAGAGGCCACAGAGGCCCTCTACCTCCATGATGCCACGCTTCGGGATTTGACGACAGAAGTCATATCCTCACAGTCCATCACATCACTATCTGAAGAAGAACAGGGCCTGGCCAAAAATGTACCGGTGGAAAATTTTGTTGTGACAATGCGACAGACGATCTTTTATGCTCAAGGTGGCGGGCAGCCCAGCGACACCGGCACCATCAGGTCAGAACAACCTGCCACATTCGAAGTGACACTGGTTCGCAAAACACCCGATGGGAGATATCTCCATTTTGGAAAATACAGTGACACACCCTTCACGGCGGGTCGTCAAGTTGTCCAGAGAATTGATGGGTCAAAACGCGACTGTCACTCACGACTGCATACAGCTGGTCACATTGTCGGGCTTGCAATGCAGCTACTGATGCCAGAGAAGAAGAAAGTCAAGGCAAATCATTTCCCGAGGGAAGCATCAATGGAGTATGAAGGCCTGCTGTACAATGAAGATAAGCCGACGATTCAGGAGAAGGTCGATGAGCTAGTGCGGCAGGATCTGGCGATTCAAATCTCGTGGGTTGAGGGGGAAGAGGGCGAGGAGGGGCGTTCGCACGACGGGCGGACGAGAATAGCAAGTATTGGAGGGTTGGATCATAATCCTTGTGGTGGTACCCATGTGCCACGAACGGGGATGGTTGGGTCCATCGTTATTCGCAAGATCAGCCGCCAGAAGGGAATCAGTCGGGTGTCTTATGATGTGTCTCCGGGGATTGAAGGCTGAGATGTATAGGTTGCATTGATGTATTTGGTATGTGGATAAATGTTAGAGTGTAGATTCTATCAGTACATGCGATGGCCCACCTGGGCATAAGAAATCATGTGCTTGGATGGTATTATACAACGAACTCATGGTCCAGCCAGTGCTTGATCACTAGTTTTCCTTCGGAAAACCCATCCTTAGCACTCCGGACAATGATAGCCGCATGGCTGTGGTGATTCTTCTGTATGTGGACGGGGTATTTGTGGAGTCCCAGTTCATTAAGGGAGTCGATGATTCCGAATTGCTCTGGCGTCAGTGCAAGTTTGGGGGAGCGCACTGATGCCCCGGATGAGCGTCTTCGGGCCGACGAGGGCTCTATCTGTGCGTCACTCGGGGCAGAAGTCGAGGCAGACGGTCCAATTTCTTTATCAGCCGAGTCAGAGACCTCGGTATCGCTGTTTGACAGATACGCCGGCTCCTGGCTAGCATTGACATTCTCAAAGACCTGCTCCACGACATGTTGGACATCCTGGACCAGCACAGGCACTCTGTATTTTCCAAAGAGGGTGCCATTCTCGTGCATTCGGATGCGCTTGGAACTGCGAACTGTTTGGATTCCGGCATTGATGAGGAAAATCGTAGAAGCCAATGGCACAAGGACAACCAGGAGTAAGGATAGAGGAATCCAGAAGCACAGTGACTTGCATTTCTTCCAGAGACGCTGTGCCAAGGGTCCAGTTTTGCGCTGCTTGGGTGGTAATAGATAAGTATCAGGGTCGACAATAACATCTTCGTAGCCCTTGACATAGTTGATATTCACATTTGTCAGGTCCACGAAAGGATCCACTTTCAAAATAGCAGAAGTATAAAATGGCACCGAGCGATCATTCACGAGGTTTGCATAGATGCTTTTTCGTTGGAACTTCTTCAGTCCCTTTATAAAGATGCTCTCTGGATCGGCCAAAACGCTTAGAAGTGGGCGGCCTGTATCACGGAATGTATCGATCAGGAACATCTGACGTCCCGACTGTGAGATGGTTCGCGCGCCCAGAACATTGAAGACGCTGTCTTTCCAGCCTTTCAGCGGCGCTCTGACGCCAACGTGGGGAGTCGCGAACGTCGTAAAGTTCATAGGCTGCAGCTTATCCAGCAATCCACGAGCTTCCAACAAGCCAATGGCATATCGTGCCAGAAGACCACCAAGAGAATATCCGACAATGCTGATCTTGGTGATCTTCTGGCCACGCTCAGCTAACGATTCGAGGGTTTCCTCCACCTCATGCACCAATCGTTCCCCGCCGAGTTCAATTCCATCATATGTATAGTTTCCAGTGTTGGCCTTGGGGCACAGAATATGGACATTATCTTGAAATGTGTCTTTAAGTGCAGATGCGACGTAGTCGAGGTGTGCGGGCTTTCCCCAGAGTCTGTGTCGCATTAGCCTAAGACGTCATAGCCTCCCAGGTTCGCAGGAACATACCCGTGGACCAGCACACAGAGATGTTCAGCTGTTGAATCTTCCATAGTTAGGTTTGGCTGTGCGACATTACAGCACCGAAGACCAATAAGTAGGAGATCAGTCGGGTGTCTGTTCGTCCGAGCTCCGCGTCAGCGTGGAGCTATCGGCGATAAGGGGTTTTGGAGGCTTTTAGGAATCCTTCGGTCATGCCTTACCTATGTACTATAGGTATACACTGCACCTGGGCAGAATGGTGAAAATAAGAATCAATCACGAAGTAATCTGTAACATAAATAGAAGCGATAGAAGCAAAACGGAAGACAAGTCACCCGTGGACCTTCACGCGACCCTTGGAAGTAGAATTGATGCCTGAAGAGCCAGGCACATGTTTGTTTGCTTTGCACCACTCACTTCGTGAAGAGCCACCTCTGCGAAGTACGGAGTACAGCTGACTGGTCTTACATTCTTACATTCGATCTGTTCCCTAATCTCCGCTGGCGTTTATCCATCATATGCAAAAGCCGATACTTCCTTAAAAACATCATAGGGAGTGTCCGCTCTTAATGGGGCTGACTGGCGAACAAGGAGTTGAATGATACAACCTTGGAACTTCCTGAATGGCACTTATTCCAGTCAGACTTTCTACATGACAAAACAGCGATGATATTCACACTGGTACTCGGCGCTCATTGGATGAATTGACCTGCGTGATCAGTACAATCTGGTCGCAGCAACATCTGAACCTTGCAACACAACCGTGGCCCTCAGACTTTGATTCCAGCTTCGGGGCTATAGGTATCCCACTGCCTGCAAGCCATCATGTTCACGCCGCTCGGCTGCTTTGCAGACATAGTCTGCCCCAGAGCCCAAGAGTGTACTTTACTCAAATGCCTGTTCTCGCACTCAGATGGATCGAGCTCGACAGGAGGGCAGCATTCAGTCCCAGCAGATAATGCACCCCCTGCAAAGAGGCTCAAGGTAGAAAGTACGACTGGTGGCTTGTCTCAATCTCGGAATTCTTCGCTCCAGACACTGGCCCCAGCCTCAAACTCAACCCCCAAACACTCAGTCACGCCCCATGATACCTCCGAGGTTCGATTGACTCGCCCGAAGACCATGGATCCACCTGTGTCGAAGCAGGCTGAAGTCTCTCATTCAGCTGGAGAAAAGCCTGAAACATCCAAGGATGCACCTCAAGCTGCTCGACTTCCCCCACGCCAAGCTCCCAAGGAAAGCTTGAATCCTCGCATGCTAGGGTCAGCACCAGCAGCCCATACAGTTCGGACTGCAATACTCAAAAAGCTTCACGCTTCGATGACATCCTTGAACGATAAGCTTCGCGATGGAAAAGATCCCGCGAATCGCTGTTTCGTATTGACTCCGGATGAGATGATAACAATGGCCTTGGACGAGGAAGAAAAGTGTGCCAGAGACAACCCTGGAGTCTACAGCAATGTCATCAAACTTCGCATCGTGAAACTCACCAAAATGGACCTCGAAACTTGGGTCAAAGATGTCATGGCTCATTTGAACGGGCGGTACTACAAGATCAACCCAGTTGAAAAGCCCCCAGCGGGACCCACCCCCATTGACACTGGCCTTACTCCTGCAGAAGAGCAAGCTTTCGTACCCAAGCTTGTCACACCCCTTGCTGGTCTCGAGGCACATGGGTATGTCACAAAAGCCCCAACCCAGGCAGATATAGAGGCCGCCCAGAAGGGGGTCGACGAGTCCAAAGGATGGGAGAAGTGCGATAGATGTGGTCAACGGTTCCAGGTGTTCCCCGGTCGTCGTGAAGATGGCACACTGACAACCGGCGGACAATGCACCTATCACGAAGGACGGCCAGTGTACCCACGTCGCAAGAAGACAGACCATGTTACGGGATCTGCAGACCCATACTTCCCTTGCTGCAACCAATCGATTGGCGCTTCTACCGGCTGCACCAAGGCCCAAACACACGTCTTCAAAGTATCAGAAGCCAAACGGCTTGCGTCGATTCTCCAATTCAAAACTACACCGCCACAGCCCGAAAAAGGTCCCATGGAGCCGATATCAATCGATTGCGAGATGGGCTACACAACACTGGGCCTAGAGCTGATTCGCCTAACTGCCGTCAGCTGGCCTGGCGGCCGCAATGTGCTCGACGTACTGGTTCGGCCCATGGGCGAGATCTTGGATCTTAACACACGCTTTTCCGGGGTGACGCTTCAAGACTTTGCCTCCGCCGAACCGTATAATCCCTTGACGCCCAGCGCGGATCCACCCGCGGGCGAGAGCAAGCTCAGTCTATCTTTGCAGCTCGTGAAGTCACCTGCAGAGGCTCGGGAATTGCTTCTTGGTCTTCTACAGCCTGAGACGCCTGTCATTGGTCACGCAATCGAGAATGACTTGAACGTTTGTCGGCTCATCCATCCCACGGTTATTGACACGGTCCTCTTGTTCCCGCATCCTAAGGGCCTGCCTATTCGCAATAGCCTCAAAATCCTCGCACAGAAACAGCTTGGACGTGAAATCCAAGTTGGTAGCGGTGGACACGACTCGAAGGAGGACTCTATTGCCACGGGCGATCTGGTCAGGGTAAAGCTAGGTACGAAGTGGAAGTCATACCAGAAAGGAGGGTGGAGGATGGAGAAGAATAAACTCATCCCTCCAGGTCAATGAATACTGCCCACCAGAAACATTTTACCAAATGTCGAAACGACCGTAAGAGTATCTCTCTAGGACTGTAGCTGGCAACCTAACAATGATTAAGATGTAGCCTGCATGTGCTGAACCAACCAAAGGCCTGGAACCAGGTGGAGGGCAATATAAATCATTGCTTTTGCAGACGTACTAGGTAGCCCATAAAATTTCATGAAACCATTCAGTCTGATAAGCCCAAGTGGCGATTAGAACCCGGAAATAATGTACTACTTTGGGATTACAAGCGTAAAAGTGAGGGTATAAAATTTTTTGATTTTATTCGTGGCCTCATAGACCAATCTATCCCCCCATGGCTCTCGCTCTCGGTCCCAAAGGGACGATCCAAGCATGATACACAGACTAGAACCGATCGATCAAGGCAGAAACAAACGTGTCAGCGACACGCTTATTCCTCATCCTCCTCAGCCTCGTCGTTGACGACGTTGTAGAAGCGGAGCTCGTAGACACCCTTGGAGGTGGAGACGACACGGAGCCAGTCACGGAGCTGCTGCTTCTTGAGGTACTTCTTGGTGCTAAATTGACAATCGGGTCAGCGGATCTGCACCCGGGCGAGTCATCGGCGGTCCAACTTACAGGTACTTCAGGTAGCGGCCGGAGAAGGGGATGTGGGCAACAACCTCGATCTTGCCATCGCCGGACTGGGAGATCACGACGTTGTCACCGAGGTTACCGACACGGCCCTCGACCTTGATGCGGTCGTGGAGGAACTTCTCGAAGGCGGAGACATCGAAAATCTTGTCGGAGGCGGGCTGAGAAGCGTTGATAACGAACTGGAACATGTTAGATCGAGTCCTGGGTGCGCGCATTTCATCCACATACCTTCTGGGTAACCTTCTGGGCCTTGCGACCACGAGCCTATACCAGCGAAAATCTAATTAGCCTACTGCTCCGTAGAATCGAATCCCAGTGGCGGTCTTGCAAGTTCCCGCGACATCGAGGTCCCGATAGATTTTTCAATATCGAGACCCGACGCACTTGAAGCCTGAAGATGCCATTGGGGGAACAGCAAAGCGGTTTGGATTCAACGTACAACAACGGGGGCCATTTTTGGTGGTTGGGGGATGGATTTGGGAGGATTGGGAAAGGTCGCAAAGAGGTGAATATCCTGCGCCGGCGAGAGAGATGGTCAAGACAACGTCCTAAAATCCACGGTGGAGCTCGATTTGTCGAAAATTCACAGGTGTGCTGCGCTAGTCCGCATTGGGATCTTTAGGGCAACGGAACTTGGGAGAAGTCATGTGATAATGAGGTGAGTTTGGTGCCTGAGGACTCGTTGAGTCACTCGACTCTGATTGGCTCGCTTATTCGAAGCTAGTCGATGCAGCTGGCTATATAAACAGCCTCCCCCCATCCGCTCTTCCTCTTCTTTTCTTTCTTCTTTAGCTCTCTTTGCCTATTGGCTTAGATCAAGTGTAGTATCTGTTCTTTTCAGTTTAATCTCTGAAAGTTTCTTCCGAGAAACATTATTGATTATTCTCATTTTTGGACCTCGTCTCTTGACCTCTGTGCTTGCGCATGTCTTGAGACACAGTGTCACTGGGCTCACACTATCCCCGGTCGACGCAAACCTTTTCATCACTCGTTCGGCTTGTCCGGGCGCTTGGAGAAGAGTCTTTCCAAGGTTGTTTTGTCTGTTCTGAGTATCTGTACACTACTTAGTAGCCCTATCCGTCCTTGGTGACTGAACCTGTCGCCCCAACCCGTCCTCATGGACTCGGTATCTACTCCGCACCTTGTAGTGCTCCGAAATGTGAGGATTAACATCCACGCGTACTCCGTGTTATACAGCCACCCGTACAAACTCTAGCAGTTCCGTAGGCAACTAGGCTGTCTTCTTCAGCGGAAATCGCGACCGGGTTGGCGAGCCCATGTAAACCTTGGAATGTTCATTATTGCACCGACCACGAGGTTCAGCGCACCCTCGCCGTCGTAGGAAATATCATCACGTGATCTTGGGCTCTATCGTGGGGCTAATCGATAAGCTCGGATTTTCCCCTCTGCATACTCGCGTCTACACAAAGCCAACCGTCGCAATGGGTTCAATCGTCTTGCCTCACCTGCAGTCAGCTTGGCATGTTGACCAGGCCATCCTCTCCGAGGAAGAGCGCTTAGTTGTGATCCGCTTCGGCCGCGACCACGACCCCGACTGTGAGTACTGACGCGGGCCGCCCGATCCATCATACTGACTGAGAACATCCAGGTATTCGTCAGGATGAGCTGCTGTACAAGATCGCCGAGCGTGTGAAGAGTAGGTGGCCCTTCCAGAGCGAAAAGATCTGCTTCTAACATGTCCCCAGACTTCGCGGTGATCTACCTTTGCGACATCGACCAGGTCCCGGACTTCAATCAGATGTACGAGCTGTACGACCGCATGACTATCATGTTCTTCTATCGCAACAAGCACATGATGTGTGATTTCGGAACCGGAAACAACAACAAGCTCAACTGGGTGTTGGAGGACAAGCAGGAGCTGATCGATATCATCGAGACCATCTACAAGGGCGCCAAGAAGGGTCGCGGTCTTGTCGTCAGCCCGAAAGGTCAGCATGCTCTCGTCGAACCAGCTAGTCATTTGCTAACAGTTGCGCAGATTACTCCACCAGATACCGATACTAAGCCCTCCCCTCGTGCATACCCTGGCGCCCGGCCGTCTGTGTTGCTACTTTACGATGTTTACGATGATTTCCGGATAAATATGGTCACCAGGGCCTCAAGATATGGAGCCGGAGTTCTTTGCCTTTCTGGGTAGCTTGTGGTGATTGTGATTTGTGACAAAAATATACCTAGACTGCTTCTCCCGAGTCCCAAACTCTGGATAGGTCCGCGAGCTGTGGTGCTATTCAGTATAGACAAAATTCGATGTAGAATGTACTAGATCGTCTATATTAGAGCTTCACGGTTTCAATGTTGTGTTTGATACAACGCTGAAAGGGTGAAGTGTAGTATATCTAGCCAAGGATATATATCCATGGCCCGGGGGACATTCCATACCCAAACTTGGAAGTGAAACTCGCGGCGATATTTTCTTTTAAATGAACAAAGTGTCCGAAGACAACCTTGGAATGACCGACGAATTTTGTTTTGTTTGTAGAAACCGAAACATGCGTGCGTTTGCACATTTCAGCGTAGATTTTTGACGTAACTCGCGGTCTGCACCACACCTCGCGAATCCCACTCGGCTTCCCTTACGATCTACCCCAGCCAAGCAGCAAAATGATTGACCAACGTATCTTCGAGGACCTTCAAACGAAGATTGATGAGGAGACTACTGTCCGTGATGTACGTTGGATTATAGCGAGTGTGGTGAATTCTTCACCTCGGCACGCGCCAAGCCTTATCCCAGCCTTGAACGCGGCTGAACACGATAACTGACTGCTGGTTACAGGAGCTCCATGATATTGTTCAGACACTTGCCAGGAGAGGTATGTCTTGAAAAACCAGAGAGGACCTGTCCTTCGTCAGCTATTCGTTCTGTGGTGGCGCATGAATAGCATGAGCAAAGGCTGATAGCGTCCCCATGTAGGCCGTTCCACCCAGGCCATTCTGTCGCGGGCTCATTCCACACCTGCCGACCAACGTAAGTTCTGGTGATCTCGCTCCTGGGCGTGGCTATGTTGGACTGGTTTTTCATGCTAAATTATCACAGTGAAGCCTGTCCTTGACGATGTCACCAAGGAAATCATTGCTCAAAAGCAGGAGGTCGCCCGTTTGAAGTCCGTGGTCGACCAGCACCCCTTCTACAAGTATAACGGGCTGTGGACCCGTGAGCTGCAGAACCTGGTCAGTCTTCTTGGCCACCCACCTTCAGGCCTGTATTGATTCATGTACCAGGTTGCCTCGATTGAGCTCTGCGCTTGGCTCGGTGGCTTGCAGGAACACAAGGGCCCTAACTCGGCATCATTCATGACTATTGAAGACGTGGGCAAGTTCCTGGAAAGTAAGTCAAATACCATGCCAATTTCCATGACCCTGGCTCGTCAAAGCTAACTACCCGCATTGCAGTCCCCGTCAACCTCAAAGAAGAGGATGCCTTCCACCTGACTATTGAGGAGTACCTGCTGGCACTGATTGCCATGGTCGAGGAACTGGTTCGTTCCGCATCGGATTTCCATCTTGGATTGCCACTGACTTTCTCTAGTCGCGCCTGGCCGTTAACTCGGTTACACTGGGTGATTACAACCGCCCGATGCAGATTGGCTCATTCATCAAAGAGCTCTTTGCTGGCTTCCAGCTTCTGAACCTGAAGAACGATATTCTGCGCAAGCGGAGTGATGGTATCAAGTACAGTGTATGTCGCTCTTTGCGCTCTGTTCTTGGGCATGATTCCTAATCCAAATTCTACTATAGGTCAAGAAGGTCGAGGATGTGGTCTATGACTTGTCACTACGCAACCTAGTTCCCAAGGGTGGCTCTGCCTAGTCCTGGAAGCTACGGCGTTGATGTAAAAGTTGTGGTGATTCGGACTGCGACCGTTAGACCAAGAGATACTAGGTATGAATCACAGATTGAGTGACGTCCGAATTCTACGAATGGAGGTTTGAAATTGATACACAAGTTATTATTACCACGGGGAAATGCCGTGGTCTTGGCAGGATATCTAACCAGCACCAAGAAGATGTAGTATGTACTAAAAGTTGGAAAAAAAGGTATCATCAAAACTCCCGGATCCCGAGCCGTCTAAGACAGCTTAGCCTGCTCGGCACCACCCTGCTGCGAGGCAAGGGTGCCAGCCTTCTGAGCCTTCTCGATCTCCTTGACGATGGAATCCTCAAGACCCTCAGGCTTGGTAACCGTAGCCCAGCGTGAGACGACCTTTCCGTCGGCGGAGATCAGGAACTTCTCGAAGTTCCACTTCACGCGCTTGAGACCCATCAGACCGGGCTGCTGCTCCTTCATGAATGTCCAGACGGGAGCGGCATTGTCACCGTTCACATCGAGTTTGCCGAGGACGGGGAATGAAACACCGTAGTTGATTTGGCAGAAGGACTGGATCTCATCGTCGGAGCCGGGGTCTTGGTTGCCGAACTGGTTGCATGGGAAACCGATGATGGTGAAGTCCTCGGGGTATTTGCTCTTCAGGTTCTGGTAGAGCTTCTCGAGGCCCTCAAACTGAGGGGTAAAGCCACATTTGGAGGCGGTGTTGACGACCAGGACGACCTTGCCGGAGAGCGAGGCGAGGGGGAAGGGAGCACCCTTCTCTGTTCTGGGTTAGCACTTTGTCAGCGAGGAACGGCGAGAGGACATACTATCGACGGGCTCGAAGTCGTAGAAAGAGGTAGCTGAAGACATGTTGCGGAAGAGACGAGGTTGGGAGAAGTATGACGTCGTGAGAGTACTTCGGAGAGAAATGGCAGAATGGGCAACTCGCGAGAACATCCTTCGCTTCTTGTACTTTGGACACTCAAGTGGACCGAGGTCAGAAGACAGTTCCTTACCAATTAGCCCTGGGTCTGGGCCACGGAGCTCTGGACAGCCGACGGAAAAGGAAACCGTCCGAAGCCGGCTGATTTAACGCGGTTTTGATTGGTCTGAAGGGAATTTGACTACTCTCGTTTTCGTATTTTGTTTTGCGTCTCCACATGTGCAATTCATAACCTGAATCGAGAATATTCCTCTTGTGCATTAGGAACAGAATTGTATCGGATCTAGAACAATGTATATTTGTAATTTACAGGCATATTGCAGCGATGATTGCATGACCTTGGGGTGCCCGTGGGCCCAGACTTGCATTTTATACCTGGATATAAGACACCTACACTAACCATGTGAATTACCTGGAATAATTGAAGGTGAATAGAGACACAAGAAAGGCACAGATTCCCGTCTGTTGACTGGGGCTTCCAACCCTGCAGGCGCCCAAGCGAGATGGATCAGTATTTACGTCGCGGGGAATGCGACACACGAAGTAGGATCTGGGCATATAAATTTTACTTATCGAACATGGTTCCCGAAAATTGCTCAGTTGGAGGTCATATAGAGGTATCAGAAGAAGCATGTTGAATGTACATGAGAATAGATGAATCACAGAAAGGTCCAGGTCTCTAGATCGAGACACAAGAAACAGAAAATACAATGCAGGGACCATTAATCGTCGTGATGCCTCGTGCATGGCACTATTGATCGAGGACATGATGTCTTCACAGGTCGAGGAAGAGGATAACGTTGTGGAGAAGAGGAACCTCAGCAAGCTGGCCCTGCGTGATCTCGCCAAGATCAGCAGCGTGCTTGAGCTCGGTCAAAGCACCGAAGAGGCCGTTGGGGTTTGAGGAGAGAGCAGCAAGGGTGCCGGAGACGGATTGCTCAACGGCGTCAGCGGGGCCTCGAGCCTGATGCTTGGTGGTGCCACTAACAGTGGATCCAACTTCTGATAAACAGTCAGCTCTTAAGTTCCGGTGCTAACATGAAGCAGTGTGAAGGAAACTTACCATGCACAACGGCAGGAACGGTACTACCAACGATAGCAGCGGTGGAACCAACAATGGGACCGACAGGGTTCTCGACTCCGCGTTTGCCATGGCTACCCTTGGTAGCTAGACCTTCAGCAGTATAAACGGCGTTTGAGGCAATGCTCTCTCCAGTACCAGCCGCACCGGCAGCGATTTTTACAGCGCCGTTGGCGATACTGGGAACAGCTTGCACCGTGGAGCCGAGGCCAGCAAGATCACCGCGCGGGGCAACAGCGCCCTCGACGGAGCTTGCAGCGCCCGACACAATGCTTTCGGCGGTACCGGCGCCACTGCCGACGATTGCAACAGCGCCGTTGGCAATGCTGGGAACTGTCTGGACAGTTGAGCCAAGAGCGGCGAGATTCTCCCGCTTGGCTGCGCCGGCCAGACCACCAGCTGTGGAGAGAACTGGTCCCAGAATGCCGTTGGTCACGGTTCCCTCAACTCCATTGACGGCATGCTCGACACCGTCGACACCCGAAAGAGCGGGGAGGGCGGCGGAGTACGCGAAGCCGGCGAGGGCGAGGGAAGAGGCGAATCCAGTGAACTTCATTGCGAGATAAGATGACCGAAAATTTAAAAGAGTGACTTGGTGGGAATGTATAGACGGACAGAGGTCAGAAAATGAGTGACTAGGAGTGAGTGACTTGATGGACAGAAGATGCCACAAGAGGTCAGATTATATAGTAGACATGTGTCAGATTGTTGTTGTGAGCCGCACGGTCATGAAGTGGTCCCTCACATTGGAGACAGGGGCCATAGTTCTGAGTGTGCCCGTTGTTGGCCGTTTGGATTATGATGATCGGCACTAACGGGCTGCAACATCCAAGCCGCAGAGCAAGTTTCATCTTAGCGCAAATTGCAAGGGTTGGCGTGCACATGGGCTTCAGTGACATGTCGGCGAGATCAAGGCCGTGGGAATTAGGGTTGTGTATGTTCACATACTAAAAAGCGGACATGAGGTGTGGGAGCTGAGGTACGAGCTACCCCAAGTTGCTCAGGTGCAAGCCCAGGATGTCGTTTCTGTCACTAGAACTGATCATGGCTGTTGATCCCATAAGCGAAGCTTTCCATCCGTTAAGGTCAATGTCCGAGGACACAAAACTACCCATAACATGAAAGCAAGGGGTGCGCATTGATCGCAAAATCGGTTCATGTAAGGGCTGTGCCGCATGACGCCTGGCAGATGTCTCAGCAACACTTTTTGAGCTCGAAAAAGAGTTCATCCCTGCTGTGTATCCGCATGAGGCGCCGCCTCTATTGCCTCTGTTGCCAATGTGGAGTTGAGACCAGATTGCGACTGACGCTGTGGGCCGGGGATGTGCTGAGAAGCGGCTTGTGATCTCTCATGCTCGCATCCATAGTTGATATCCTCTCCTGACCCTAGGACTGTTGAATGGCACTTTTCCCATAAGTGCCCAGCTGCTGCCGCATTTTGTGTTTAGGGACATAATCACACGATACTGACGTCTTCACTTTGGTCTAGCGAGACGGTCAAGCATTGATAGTCATCCCACGCAATCTTTCTGTGGCGTAAAAACAAAAGTCTAATGAGGAGGTCTTTCCACCTCCGGTCTGTGGCAGAAGTTGCGTAGTGGTCAGAGTAGATGAGGTCGACAGATGTTTGACCAACCCGATCAACTCCATGATCACCTCCAAAACCTCCACCCAGATATAAATACATACTCTGTGGAACAATCCTCTCCTACAATCGATTGATACTTCTCTTATAGGGCTACTCAGGTGCTCGTATCATTGTTTGGGGTCAACGACAAGACAGATATCATTCTGCTATTGCGGCTAGGCCACGAGTGTTGCCTGTTCAGAATCTTAAGATACAATTTTTTATGCAAAGATTCACGAAAGTCCTTTAAATTTTCTTTCGACTTATCGATTGGGGAGCTTGGATGACTTTTCTGGCTTCACCCCAGATCCAGAGATGTCGACATGGTCATATGTTTGCTAAACCTCATCTTCCTCAATTAGGTCGATCTCGCTCAACCAATTGATCATGAGTTTCCGGAATTCATATGGGGTCATTGTTTTGGCGATGTCATCCCGGCTGTCTTTTTCAAAGTCGAACATGAGCACGTCCAAGGTGGGCCTAAGACGCGGAATTTGTTGTAGTTGTGTGACGACCTTGAGGACTAGGCAGTATGGATAGATCTTCAACCCAACGCCCTCAGCTTGCATATGGCACTCGCTGACTCTGTTGATGTACTTCCTGGTTGAAGCGAAGTCAACACGTCGAAGCCTGTCCAGGTTTCCACATGCCCGAATTTGGGCACTCAGTCCCTGACCACGGAAGTGGTTCCTGAGATGCTCCATGAAGATATCCGCAAATCGCAGGTCGTCATCTCCATAGGTAAGCATCCTGAGAAGGGCTGGTTCCATCGATCTTCTTAGCCATGCTTGCACCAGTTGTGTTGTGTAGAACCAGTCCGAAGTGTGGTCACCCGTTGTTGGTCGAGGGCAAGTGGTCTCAACCATCCGATGAAGACCATTCTGCCACAAAGCATTCATCGCAAAGGCATGCCAATCTTCGAAGTTATCATCATTCTTCTTCAGCAATGGCTTAAAAGGGTACAATTTGATCGCGTCCCGCGAGGGTAAACCGGTGTCTTGCGTTTCTTGGGCTGAGTTCTTCATAGATTTCATCAGCAAACTCCAATCAACGCCAGGGTCATCCGCGGGAGCGAGGGCAGCAGTAGGGTCAGCCATGACGGGCTAGATCGTGCTTGTGGTTGGTGGGGTTGTTGGCGGGATATCCTGTGGGTCAAACGCCGCGCAGGATTATCCAAATGTGGAAATTGCTTCACTTTCTAACAAAACCGTGAGGTGAAGCAGCGGGGCTCTTATAGCCTGTTTGGGGGAGCCACACGCTTATGCTGGGCAGAAAAGAGGGCAAAGATCGACTGACTTCGCTAGAGAGAGAGAAGAAGGGAAGTTAACGAGCAAACTGAGAAAGAACTGAGCGAGCTACGAAACATGGGATCATGTTCCGGGCACATGACTCCCGACATCTGGACGTGCTTGACCCGGAGGAGATGGACTGGGCTAATGAGTTCCCTTCGCGCGGAGCAATGTCAGTCCTGAATCTGATAGAGTGCATGAGTGTTGCTTCGAAGGCAGGTGCCGTGACCTTGACTGTCGCTCCCAAAGTTCCTTTATGCCTAATCTGCGCCGAGGACTTACCTTTGAAGAGGCAGCTATCGAAGGGATAAGCCGTTTCAAGCGTGATCGGTGTAACTAGGGCTTCTTCCTGCCTTTGATCGTCCTTCTATGATGGTCTCGATGTTTCACTGAGCTCTGTTTGCCACGGTTGATATCATCATAGCTTCCACATATGAAGGAATATCTCGGATTCCCAAAGTTTGATTGAAACAGATTTACCAACCCAATTTCGCAAATATTCCATTGTGCTGTGTCCGTCGAAATGCTATGGAGGTGTTTGTGGGGTTTCTCCAACTGCAGCGCCTCTTGAAAGAACCTCCACACAGAAACGCGATATTGATTGGCTAGGATCGCTTCATTTGATTCTATGATATTCTTTTATTCGGACAACGTATTTATCAGCTAAGACTCGAAAGCAAAAAGTGAGGTGACTTGGAGACGGTTCCCCACTGGGACTACCAGTTTTGCTGTGGCGATGTGAAACCCATGCCTCCAAATGAATTAATTAAAATAGCCTGTCAGACTTGATTTCTAATCTGGCACTAGTGCCCAGGTGATCTAGGCGAGTGTGAAGCGAGAGGAGCTGATACCGTTGACTTTGAGACACGCCATTCCCCGAAAGCATGCCATCCTGACCCTACCGCACGTTCCAGATCGACTTTCAGCATGGCCATTCAAGATCTATTCAAGCCACTGGCGATGAAACGGGGTCCAACCTTGAAGAATCGCTTGCTCCTCGCGCCGCTCACCAACTGGCAAAGTGATGATCAAAATGGAATCGCATCAGAGTATGACCTAAACTGGATCACCAATTGCGCCGCTGGTGGTCACTCCATGGTCATGACATGCGCCAGCCATGTGCATCAATTTGGGAAAACATTCCCGGGGCAGCTGGGTGTGTACAGTGACGCACACATCGAGGGACTCAGGTCAATTGCGGATATCATCCGATCTCACGGTGGAATCTCCTCGATTCAGATCCAGCATGGTGGAGCGCGAGTTCAGCCAGCACGAGGGGGAACCCCAGTTGGACCGTCTTGTCTACCTGAATATCATGCCCGAGGTCTAACGCTTGACGAAATCCACAACCTTCGTCAAGATTTTGTTGCCGCTGCGAAGCGAGCCGAGACGGCAGGGTTTGACGGCGTGGAAGTTCATGGTGCATTTGGCTGGATCTTGATGCAATTTTTGTCGCCACGGTTCAATAAACGCACCGACCACTACGGTGGCTCCTTTGAAAACAGATCCAGGTTACTGTTCGAGGTCATCGATGACATTCGAGCTGCCTGTCGACCGGATTTCCAAATTGGGTTGAGGCTGTCGCTAGAGACTCGCTACGAGATCAAGTTATCGGAATTCCAGCAAGTTGCCGCACGTGCATTCAAGGAAGAAGCCATCGACTTCTTGGATCTCGCGCTGGGTGACTACCGGAACATTGCACAAGAGGCGCCGTTTGAAGGCGAGACAGTCCTTAGCATTTTCACTGCTTTACCTCGGGGTGCAGTCTGTCTCGGTGCATCGGGGCACATATTCAGTGCATCTGATGCTGCTTTTGTCCTTGAGGCTGGCTGTGATTTTGCCATGGTTGGTAGAGCTGCCATCCTTGATCCGAACTTCCCAAACAATGTTCAAAAGCATCCAATGTATAGTGCTCCCAGTTTTCCTGTCAGTGAGAGCGATTTGAGGCAGACAGGTCTGAGTGAGAGGTTTATCACATATATGAGAACCTGGAGGGGCTTTATTGCTCAGGATATGGAATGAAGGAACTCGTTTGCAAGTGCATTTCAGCGACGTCGGGACATTGAAGGTTGTATCTGGATAAAAATGTGTAGAGGAGTTACCTAGTGATATGAATGAGCGCGACAACCTTGGAATGGTTTGAATCACAAAGATATCACACCTGGGCAACCAGAGTGACAGGAATACAACTCGGAGGATCGGAATAGCTAGGTACTGTACCTAGTACCTAGTAGGGCGTCGATAACAGCATCATGCGGAACAGAAGCGAGTCTTCAACATCGGAAAGGTGTGGGAAAAGCTGGCTCTCTCTACCCCGGTACTAGTCACATAACGAATCAAATACTGGTTTGGTCTAGTGTAGAAGCTCGAGGCATATCCCAAGACAGCGCGGTTCTCCCACTATCCATGGATATGTACTTCGCAGAGGGTAGAGAATAAAGATTCCTGGAAAATGAAAATAACAACGTCAAAGTCGTCAATAGGTAAGAAATATAGTGGCAAGAAATCCACACTGGTGACTATTCCTGCATTTAGTTCCTACTACACCTGCACCGTCCTTTCAAGCCCCCAGAAAATCGTTGACCTGGCCCAACCCTGGAGGCGCCTCCAAGCACTACCTCCAAGCACTACCTCCAATCAACTCCACATTATCACAGGCCCTATTCTCAAGTCCACACGGGCACTAGAAATGGGCTTTGTGTGGTTTGAGAATTTACACAATTGAGCAAAATGGACCTCTCGCTGGGATCTACCTGCAGGTACCCTACTAGGTAGGTTCATAAGTCCAACCTTGGTCAAGGAACCCTGGAGTATACAAACTTTCGTGAGACCCGAAGACAGTCATCAACTGTGAAGTGAACACAACTCCTTCCAAATTCCATTTCCCGCATCAATTGAGAAAAACCCCTTCACCACAATGGCAAAAGTGTCCGGATACTGCGACGAGAAGTTCAATTCCGTCCGCCAGCTCCTCGAACAGACCCTAGCAGCGGGTCACGACCTAGGCGCATCACTCTGCGTGAACCACCATGGCAAAACCGTCCTCGACCTCTGGGGCGGATATACCAACGAAGAAAAGTCGATAGAGTGGACTCGCGATACCCTCGCCCCAGTGTGGTCCTCTTCAAAGCTCGTCACGAACCTTGCAGCCCTGATGCTAGTGGACCGAGGCTTGCTAGACCTCGATGCAAATGTCGCATTGTACTGGCCGGAGTTTGCAGCCAATGGCAAGGAAAGCATCACGGTGCGCCATATTCTGAGCCATACTGCAGGTGTTTCTGGGTGGGATTGCCCGACCACGATGTCGTTCCTCTATGACCATGATCTGTCAGCGGCGAAGCTGGCAGAGCAGAAGCCTTGGTGGGAGCCTGGTACGGCTTCTGGATACCATGCTATTGCGCAAGGTCATATTGTGGCTGAGCTTGTTCGCAGAGTCACTGGGGGGACTTTGAAAGAGTTTATCAATCACGAGATTGCTGGTCCTCTGGGTGCTGATTTCCAGCTCGGTGCTTTGGAGAAGGATTGGTCACGCATTTCAGATGTAGTCTCACCACCGGCACTGCCATTTTCGGCCCCGGACGACGGTAGTGTGGCGAGCAAGACTTTGAAATCGTCGCCTATTCAAGCTAGCGACTCTTACACGGCTGAATTCCGACAGGCAGAGCTCGGTGCTTCGAATGGCTTTGCAAATGCCCGCTCGCTCTGTACTATTCTCTCTCTTATCCTTACTAAGGGAGAGGCGAATGGCAAACGGTTCTTGTCCCCAGCAACTATTGACCGTATCTTTGAGGAACAATCCAAGGGTGTCGATCTGGTTGTTGGAATCCCCCTCCGCAATGGAATCGGCTATGGTCTCGCCTGGTCTGAAAGTGCGGATTGGATTCCCGATGGAAAGGTTTGCTTCTGGGGAGGATGGGGTGGATCAATCACAATCGTCGACTTGACTCGCGGCGTGACCATTTCATATGTGATGAACAGAATGGGAACATGTGTGATTGGGACGGACCGTACTGAGGCCTACGTTAGAGCGATCTACTCCGCGCTCGCCCAAGATTGCTCCTGATATGTATTGTTCTATCAAGTCAGCATCAACGGATTCGAATACTAGTCCCGATATACCGAAGTGAGGGAAATGCTAGGAACCTCAGCTCATACGGGGTTGACGTTGGAGGCTTCCAAGGCATGAGCCTCCGGGCTGAAATCTCGAAACGAGAAAGGCTTGAATTATACCTATACCATATCGGTCTCTATCGCATGCATAGTTCATATCTTTTGATTCTGCTGGACCATCCTCTCGAGACAGAACTACAAAATAATTCAAAGGTGATCCCCATCCAGCAGGTTCCACATTAACCCTCAGAGTCACGGCCATCCAATTAGGTCTTGACATCGGGCTCCTCACGGCCGACGTACTCCTTGAACTTCAGCAGGGAGAGAGCCAGCGAGATGTTGTCGGCCAAGTACTCCTGGGCACTGAGGCCGAACTTGCTCTTGTCGGCCTCGTAGCGCTCGACGTAGAGACGGATGGTGGCGCCACTGCTGCCAGTGCCGGAGAGACGAACGACCATACGGCTGCCGTCGTCGAACTTGGCATAGAGACCCTGGTTCTTGGAGACGCTACCGTCCAAGTCGGTGTAGGAGAAGTTGCCGGCGTCCACGACCTTGCGAGTGCCGATGGAAGAGCCGATGAAGGTGTCGCGGTTGGCGACGAGGGCAGAGAGGGTGCCGACGACCTTGTTGGCTCCCTCGCTGTCCACGTTCTCGTAATCGTAGCGAGTGAAGAAGGTGCGACCGTAGGTCTGCCAGAACTCGTTCTGGATGGAGGCAATGCTGGGGGTCTCGCTGGTCTTCTCCTTGGCGACACCGGCAATGATGTTCAACCAAGCAACAACAGCCCACAGACCGTCCTTCTCACGGATGTGGTTGCTACCGGTGCCGAAGCTCTCCTCGCCACAGATGGACATCTTCTTCTCGTCGAAGAGGTTGCAGAAGAACTTCCAGCCAGTGGGGACCTCGTAGCTCTTGAGGCCCTGGGCCTCGGCGACACGGTCCACGGCACCGGAGGTGGGCATGGAACGAGCCAGACCGTAGACACCCTGCTTCTGGAAGTAGGGGATGAGCTTGGCGTGGTGGGCAATGATCGCCAAGCTGTCACCGGGGGAGACGAATGTGTTGGCACCGTAGATCATGTTACGGTCACCGTCACCATCACTGGCCGCACCGAAGTGCACGCCGTTGTTGTTGACAGCCTCGACCAGCTCGTGGGCATACACCAGGTTGGGGTCAGGGTGACCGCCGCCAAAGTCCGGCTTAGGCTGGCAGTTCATGGTGCTGCTGGCGGGCAGACCGAGCTCCTTGACGAAGATGTCCACGCCGTAGGGACCGGTCACACCGTGCATGCCGTCGAACAGCACCTTGAAGTCCTTGTGGGAGCTCAGGAACTCCTTGATGAGATCGAAGTCGAAGATCTCCTTCATCATGGTCACGTAGTCGGCGGTGGAGTGCACAACCTCGACCTCGAGAGGACCGTAGCTCTTGGTGCCAATGGTGGTGGTGTCGACGTCGGGGACGTCGGCGATCTTGTAGGAGGTCAGAGACTTAGAGGTCTCGTAGATCTTGTCGGTGACGGACTCGGGGGCGGGGGCACCGTTGGCCAGGTTGTACTTGATGCCGAAGTCGTTCTCGGGGCCTAGTGTCCAATGAGTTCCTGGTAAACATGGCCGGAATCCCTCGCCGTCACTTACCACCGGGGTTGTGACTCGCAGTCAGCAGGATACCACCTGTAGCCTTTCGCACGCGGATGAGGTTGCTGGCAGCGGGAGTGCTCATGATGCCATTCTGGCCGACCAGCAGCTTCTTGACGCCATAGGCGGCACTGATCTTGGCGATCTTGGAGATGACCTCCGGGTTGTAGTAACGGCCATCACCGCCAATGACGAGGAAGGAGTTCTCGACACCCTCGGGGATGGACAGGAGAATGCTGGTAATGAAGGACTCGGAGTAGTGAGCCTGCTCGAAGACCTTGACCTTCTTGCGGAGGCCGGAGCTGGGACGAGTTAGGCGGGGACAATGGCGGGGTAGTAGAGGACTCACGTTCCAGGCTTCTGGTCGGTGAAGGGAGTAATGGAGACCGTCTGGACGGACATGATGAATTGCAGAGTGAGAGAAAACCGAAGATGGTGCAAGGGGGAAAAAGAAAAGAGGGAAAGTTCACCGACTTGTAGCTCTCGGGAGGGGCGTCATGTGTTTACACTAAGGAGGTACAGGGACTCCGTGCTACTAGTACACTCTACATACGTGGATCTTGGACCTGTTGGCTACTGGACTAGTGTTTGCCACTGGTCCTTGGACACTCTATTCTTGTATCGCTACTTCCAGTCCAGGCTCTTTACTAGAACATCCCCGCGATCAGCCCGGTTTTGAGCTGATCCGACCAGAACGTACAACGTGAGTACATACTTAGGTACTTCATAGAGACTGGGATCCCCGTACCCATACTTTGGTGTACTATACGTCGCTGGCAAGAGAATGGATAATGCAGGATTTTCAAGTCGCCCCATGTCTCCGTACTCTGAGACATCCAACAAAAATAGCGTAAATAGCGTCACTATCGATTATAGCTCCACAAAGAGCTTCTCCTTGTAAAATCGGATTTCCTCAATACTTTCCAAGATATCATCGCGAGCCAGGTGCACTTCTCGCTTCGGAGGCACCTGCTGCAACAGCTCCTCACTCCCCCACCTCCGAGCCGCCTCCTTGAAGGAACTCACATCCAAGATACGATAGTGCAGATAGTCCAGAACTTTGGCATACGGTGCACATGCAAGGAATGCCTTATCGGCATGCACGCTGTTGCCCGCCAGCAGGGCAGTGCGCGGGGCAGGGACGTGCTGGCGGATGTAGGCGAGGAGTTGGTCTGCGGCGGTGGAGGGGGAGGTGGTCGAGGCGCGCACGGCGGCGGTGAGGCCCGTGCGCCCGTGAGTGTCGATGCACCACTGATTCATGCCTGCGAGCGTGGAGTCTGGGACATGGATGACTGTTTCGAATCCCTTGGGCTCGAGGATGTTGAGCTGCGCGTCTGTGATGAAACAGCAGATCTGGAGGATCTGGTCGGTGTCCGGGTTGAGACCCGTCATCTGTGGGAGTTAGCGCGTCGCATCTGCTGCAGATCGAGACGCACCTCGCAGTCAATCCAGACGAGTGGATCCGCTGAGCGTTGGAGGGGCATGGTCGAAAGGAACGCGATCGTGGGCTGTGGGAAGCTGTAAAGAGGCTGGGGGCAAACAAGGGCAGAATATCGGTGGAGACCGGCCACACGAAAGGGTCGGCAAAGGGTTCGGAGCATCGGAGTGTAGAATGGGAAAGCGTCGGATGTTCAAGACAGCAGTTCTCCAGCTCACATGGGTGTGAAGGATAATTCATTCCCGCAGGAACTGCAGACTACCTACCCTGTTTCTACGCGTTCCCGTTTCTATGCCCCAGCGTCCGTGGAGATGTGGGTTTCAATAGTCCAACGGCACAATACGGTATTGCTTCAAATGCTTCCTGTAGTGTAGATAGTGGACATAACGGCGTAAGATAGCAAGCAACAGCGAAGAGCATGGTATATGGCAAAGATCCCCCCATCCTGACCCTACGAGGAGAAGGATACAAGCAGTGCTAAAAAGCCCAATGGCTCATACAAGGTATCAATTCAAACCACCAGATTAACTCGAGGCAGACTTTACAACTCCTCTTCAGCAGGACCCGCCGACATCTCGGGGGTAAGATTGAGGTTGTTGCCGAATGTAGTCGACGTGGTGGATTCGGTGGGCGCGGAGGAGCCAAGGACCTCGTTGATCCGACCAGATGACTCGGCGATCCGGCGTCTCAGGGCGTTCTCGTCCGCAGTGGAGACACTAGCTCGCTGCTTCTTCAGGGGGCTCCCAAACAGTCCGTCGGAGAGTTCGGTAGCTGGCTGGGTTGGCTCGGGCCCCGGGACAGCTGCAGTGCCCTTCGGGGGCGTAGCCGAACGCTCAGTGGCTGGCGGTGTTGACCCGGAACCGGAGCCTGGCGTATCGGTAGAGTCGCCTGCGCTCCCAGGAGGCTCGGCGGAGTGCTGGCGCTTAAGCTGTTGCGCGGTTAGCAAACCCCCAAACAAGCTCGGTTCTAGCTTACTCGAATCTTCCGCATGCTCTCAGCCAGCTCTCCCTGGCGTTGAATATCATCCGGGGATAAGAACTGATCGTCATTCTTATCCTTTCCCTCTTCGTCATCGGCCCTTCCGAGAATGGGATTTTCCATATCATCGTCATCGCTGTCCATATCATCGTCGGACTTTTTGCCCTTGCGCGCCCTGGGTTCGTTATCCCGGAAGTTCAGGAATCCAGCAGCTCCGCCCGGCTTAATTGGTCCAAGGTTGGCAAGATCCTCGTGGATCGACTTGCGCTTTGAGTGACCGGGTGTTTCTTGTGTCTTGGAGTCCTTCAGAATACCCATCTTTTGCAGTTGCCCTATCCACACGTTAGAGCGAGTTCCTTGGCAGAAAATAGCGAGGTAAAGCATTGTAGAGAGTACTTACGTCCACCACGATACATGAAAGTGAAGGTAGCATATGGCCTATCGCTTGGATCAATCCCAGTCACGGTCTGTGTGCTGATGCTTTTAGGGTCGAGGGATTTGGGCTTTGCAAAGCTCGTGGTGTGATCGACATCGGCATCTCCTCCACCGCTGTTGTCCTGGCCACCTTCTTCGTCCTCGTGTGCGTCGAACTGAGGCGAGTATTCGCCGCGCTTAATTTCTCCCGATGCCAGAACCCGGAACAGAGCAACCTTGATCTGGCCCGCCGTCTCGGGAATGGGGTCGTCATCGTCCGAGTCGGAGGAAAGATCGTCATCGGAAATGCCCTCGAGGGGCGATTTTTCGTCATTGCCGTAGCGCATGATCGATTTCGACCTGGCGGGGTGGCTGTCTTCCATCTCCATAGCGGTCTGTTCTTCCTCCCGCTTGACGCGGCGCTTCTCCATCTTCTGTCGCCGGCGTTCAATCTTGGCTGCGGCATCCTTGCCCTCTAGATCCAGCCCGTTGAGCCAGCGCTCCAGACCGACTTCGCGGAACAGGAATTCACGTTCTGCGATTCCTCCGCCTTCGGAATCGGGCACGCTGACCCACCGCGAGTTGACCCAGGTCTCTTCGCCTCTCCTCAGCAGCGTGGCCACTTCCTCCTTCTGCCTCCCGTCGAAATAGATGTATGCGGCCACGGTCTCATTCATTGACTTGGTCAGGCCTTGGTAGGGTGCCACCGCTCCGGCGATCTGACCCGCTTCACCGGCCAGTTTGCCCACTTGTTTGGGTTTCGGGTCGGGGCAGTCGGCCGTCGGCTTTGGTGTCGAGTATGGCACATCTTGTTCGGGGTTGAGGAGGGTGATGGAGATGGCGAAGGTGGATTGTTCCGCTTTTTCTGAGCCGGATTCCGGGACTTTTGGTGGAGGCACGGGGATGAAGCAGGCTATCCGCGAGGCTCGGGATTGGCGTTGAATGGAATACTCGGAGATGGGTCCATCCGGGGTGTGAATGCTCACGGCGAGCCCTTTGAAGCAGGGCATGATGAGGAAGGGAAAGTATAACGTTCAGTGGGGAGGGGGAAGGTCCAAAACGGAGGCGCACGGGTCTGCCCCGCAAAGAATTATTCCAAGGCGTCACACCAAATTGGGATCAAGCAAGGAACTTTGGGTTTATTTTTTTCCGTCGAAGTTGAGCTATGGAGAAGCGGTCAAGGTAAGTGGGTTTCCCAGCAGCCGTAGTCGGCCCACTGCAGCTGCTGGTGTGCAGGAAGAGATGGGGTTCAATAGGGGTATGGAGAATTCAAGAATAATGAGGAGTCAAATTCAAGAAAGAGACGGACAATAAGAGAAGAACCAAAACAGCTGAAGAAGAGAAGTGAGGGGCGGAGTGGACCAAAACATGAGGTGCCGAACCCCACGTGATTACCTTATTGCCTTTGGTTTTTTGTGCTTTTCAACCTTGACCTTCAACTACTACTGTACAGTACTATACTGTGATCAATCTACTTGCGGATGCTCTACTACCTAGGTAGTATGTAGACATCGACTGTTGTTCTTCGCATGACATCAACGCTCGTCCTCGATCTCCACAGCTGGCCCGGCAACCATGGTTGCGCGGTGGAACTGTATGGAGTCGACATTCGATCCTACAGTGAGGTCTATGGGAGTTTTGTTTGGGCACTGAGCACATATCATTTCTCGCTCTACATCTCTATTGAACATAATTCTGAGCCTGGTCATCGACAGCCTGCTCGCCTATGACTGACCCTTCTCGGACACAATACCTCCCTTCTGTGAGGCCGTCACAACGCCTGCCGTCGAAAGATGATCAAACGTGTAAAGCGGTTCCAGCTCCACGTTTTGGCGGAATATATAGCGCTTGAACCAATACGGCAGCGCTTTGGTGACCTGGTATTTCATATGAACCCGGGTGGGAACTGCGAAAATGTAATCCAGCTCTTCAAGAGTCCGCTGTTTAGTTTCTGGGACCCAAAGGAAGATCATGACCAAGGCTGTGACGTTCAATCCACTGGGACTCGTCAGGGTCTTGATCCATGAAGAGGCTTGAAAAGACTTACGCATAAAAGCCAAATGCACCCGTTGCTGTCATGACGTCCAACATTTTTGGGAAAGTGATGGAAAGCACTGCAGCCCACCCAAGGCAGGTGGCTACAGCCCAGGACATGCCGACCTCTGACGAAGATGTTAGTTCCATGTTCGTATCATGATAATGATAGGCTTACCTCGATGAGAAAGAGGGAACACCTCTGCCGAATAGGTAAAAGGCACCGGCCCCTCGCCGGGAGAGTAGAATGCAGCAAAGAGGAAGACGAAGAATGCAATAGATCCCAAATGTGCTTTGGTCCCCTCGGGGGTCCAGAAGCAAAATGCAGCTCCAAGCAAGGTCCAAGCCATCTGTGGGAAGGTGAACAACAATAAAGACCTGCGTCCGTAGGTATCAATAGTCCAGATGGCCGGGAAGGCAAAGAGGAAGTTGACAAGGCCGAAGCCCCACGAGGCAAAGAGAGCCTCGGTGTCACTTGCGCCGGCGTTGGAAAAGACAGTGGAGGAGTAGAAGGCAACAATGTTGATGCCGCACATCTGCTGCGCGATCATGACCACGAAAGAGGCGAGAGTTGCCCGACGAACACGAGGAATGGTGAAAAGCTCAATAAAGCGGGTAACATAATTGCTTTCACCGATCAATGTTGCTTCGATCTTGATTTGAGAGTGGATGTAGTACAGATCGCGAGCAGCCTGTAGGGGCGTGTTTCGTAGACGGCAAAGGGATCGGTAGGCTTTGCTCATCTCCCCCCGTCGGATGTACCAGCGAGGTGATTCTGGGCAGAAATAAACACCGAAGAGAAGGGGAACAGCAGGAATGAAAGCCGACCCCAGTTGAAGACGCCAAGAGATATCGCCGGTGTCTTTGACGGCAAGATTTGCACTGAATCCGAGGAAGATACCAAACGCAGTCCACAGTTGCCAGGACATGACCAAGCCACCCCGAATGACAGCGGGTGTGTTCTCAGCACAGAAGATGGGAATGGTCGATGCTTTGAGTCCCATTCCGATGCCGAGAAGCAGTCGGACCACAAATAACTGCTCCCAGGTTTGCGTGACTGCGCACCCGATTGGCGTCAAGACACAGAAGATGGAAGACATGAAGATCGTACCACGGCGGCCCAGGAATCGGTTGCAGGGATCCGAGAGCCAGCACCCCAGGACTGCACTGGCGATGTACGGCGCGGCGTTGATGACACCAACAAGCCACAGATTCCGAGCCGCGTTCGGGGCTCCTTTGGCATCCGAGATACCAAAGGCATCAGGGAATGACAGATTGGCACCATTGGATCCTGTCTGGTCCCATCCTCTAGACGATTCTTAGTACTGCATCTATTGTCTGTTTTGGAGTCACGTACTGTACCGCTGCACCGATTGAACAAAGGATAATAGTGAAGTAGAGTTGCTTGGGCTGGCGCCATTTGTGAAGCACTTCGTCGCGCAGAGCAGTAAGCTCGGACTCGGTCAATTCGGAGACTGTCTCAAACTCTTCAGGATCGCGAGCGACAAGAGCACCTTTCTTGAGCTCTGGTAGAATATCAATGACGTTGTACTCTTGTGCGAATTCTTCAACGCCACGGATGATCTGGGTTTTGGTCAAGCCGGCCAGGGGATTTTTGATCCTAATGCAATTTAGCAAATATTGCTGATATACCAAAGCATTGACTAGGGTGCTATAGGGGTAAATTGAGAAAGGCAAGTGTTGATTGGGACTTTGGTGTAAGGTAGGGCTCATAAATCGGGTCACTCACTGCGCAGAGACATTATTATGGAGATCGACTTCCTCGACATACCCCTTCTCGGCACTACTGTGATCATTGCTGGACCTGAATGAGAACAAAGTAAGTATCTTGCTAGGGACATGTTTTTGTTCGCAGCTTACCTCTGATCAGACCCTATCTGGGTGATGACCTCTTTGTCCATCTCCAAATGTCGACCTCGTTAGGCTCGCAGTAGTAGACTGAGGATAGCCCCTGTGAATCGGGCTCTGTTTCCAAGAGAAAGATGCCACTTTTGACCAGAAGGGAGTCTGCTAGACCTTGATGCGGTAGCTGAGTATTTCAGGAGAAGTGAAGCCGTGGACTTTCCTTTGGGATGGGAGGTCTGCCTTTTATCTCTTTTTGCGTGCCCTTAGACCAAGCCCCCCATGGATAGATTTCATTGGATAAGTGGAAGTATGTCAACTGAAAGAAGACTAGTCAATACTGTCTGATCACTTTCCAGAAACGTTCAATCTGGGTGACCTGCAGGCTGTGGGGTTGCCCATGGGGAAATCTAAGCCCCACGCCTCTCCGCGTTTCCCAGCGGCCTCACCACGCTAAGATCTAGGCTGCATTGGGTGAAGTGAGCGAGTCATCTGCCTCGTCTCTAGACGTGTCTGCGATGCACTTGTATTTGGCCAAGTCATTGTCACCTTACTATGGTGGCTTTTCTTTCGCCAACCGGCATCTCGGCCCAGCGCAGCAGGTGGACCCGATCATCTACGGGCAGATGAGGTACGAATCCTGGGGTTTTTTGAATACCACCCTGTGCCCGGTACGCCGTAGATGATGCAAGATTGGTCTACACTGCACAGGATCCAATCAACCCACTGCCTTTTTAGCCTTAGCCCCCAAATCCCAGGAGCGGCTTTGAACGGCTGGTGTCTTGACCGCCACTGTCATCATGTTTCGATTCAATGTCTTCCAAGGTTTGCAAACGGCTCTCTCGGTAAAAAACGCCCTGGGCGTAGGTTGGCCAGGATCACGAACTAGCGTCGGGCTAAAGAAGCCAATCCTGCGCCAAGTTTGCCTCCGCACGGCTTGTTTTCCAGTCTCGTCTAACTTCTGCTTCTCATTCTTTTTGTTTCAAGACCCGTGCACACACAATAAGGCTGTCTTCGGTCTCTGTAGTCTTGTTACTCCGTGGTCTGCGGAGAAAAAGTGGAACTCGATACGTTTTAAGCTCACGCTGTTCCTTTAGCCTCCAACGCAGCCCACTTTCCAACTTGTCTCCTCGGGCACCGGTTACCCTCACTCGGCCTCGATCTTGGTGATGGTCTGGCCGTGATCTTGTGGCGTACCGGTGTGCACTAGGTTGCATCTCCGATGCCGTTGTCCAAGGTTCGACAAGCCGAGAAGTCATAGACCGAAACGGAAATTGAGGGGTCGATCATGCCATCTGCTTTCAGACCTACTGCCACGGCGATTGGGGAGCGCCTCGGAAGCGTGGGTTGCCATGTGGGGATCGGCTTTGCGCAGATGCTGTTCGGGGAATGGGGTTTTGCAGTTGAAACATTCCATCGTAGGGAATGTGGGGTCCGGGGAGCTTCTTTCTGGCCGCTTTGGGGGGCTGGCGGACGTGTCGGGTATTATCCTTGTCAGCTGGGCTGGTCGCCTTGGAGATACCATTCCAAGGTGTATCGCTGTCGGTTCCTTCCAGAGTTCATGGCATGCATGGATGGTAGGCGCTTATCCCAGTTACTGAATCAGCCTGATCTCACTTCCCGGATAGATGCAGTCAAAGACTCTCCTATTCATAACTACGTGTAATTTGCAAGTACGGAGTACTCCCTACTATTCTATGCATTCGGGTATTCTCCAAGACTGGAAAGAGGTATCATTTTCTTTTCTTTTTCCCTTTCGCCCCCTTGAGCGATTTCGGTAGTGCAGCCGCAAGGGGTGTGAAAATACAAGAATAGAAAAAGAGCAGCAAAGTGAAATCGCTTTCTCGTATTTGCTTCCTTAGATGCAGTCAAGGTTCATGGGAGACCTAACTCCCTGAGGATGAAAGGCATAACTTGGGGTTTCCATTGCCCCGTCATACCACACAACTGACCAGCACATGTGCAACCTGGGATTACTTCTGCTGATTTGATTAATATCAGCTTGTCCTAGCAGTGGTGCAATGATCTAATATGATATCATCAACATGGGCGAAATCCCCCGGCTGACAAATTAACCCCGAGCTCATTGAAGTGCTGATTCCTGACCTGGGGTAACCTTACAAGGTTGGATGCTGGAGTTCCAATCATTCCTATAGCTCAATGTTCTCCAGGACTGCCTCTAGACTGTTTCGAACATCTAGATTTCACCCATATTCCACCATGTCATCCAACATTACCCTATACTCCTGGCCTACGCCGAATGGCATCAAAGCCTCCATCACCCTCGAAGAGCTCGGTCTACCGTACAAGGTGGAAGGAATTGATATCAGCACCAATCGTCAGAAGGAGGAGTGAGAATCCAAGTTCCAAACTGCAGGATGATATACTAACCAGCATGAAGATGGTTCTTGAAAATCAATCCCAACGGTCGCATCCCTGCCATTCTCGATGGCTCTCAGCGCGTTTTCGAGAGCGGAGCAGTCATGCAATATCTTGTCGACAAGTACGATACCGATCGGAAAATCAGTTATGCTCCTGGTACACCGGAGCATGCTGAACAAACCTCCTGGTTGATGTTTCAGATGGGAGGCCTGGGTCCTATGCAAGGTATACATATACTACAGAATCGGACTTCGAAGGTTCAATAGCTGACATGTAACAGGCCAAGCTAATCATTTCCGTCTATTCGGTGGCGCGCGTTCGGACTACGGCATCAAACGATACATTGATGAGACTAAGCGACTCTTTTCGGTCCTTGAATCCCGTCTGAAAGAAAGTCCATACCTGGCTGGCACTCAGTACACCATTGCGGACATCGCAAGTTTCTCATGGGTTCGCGCGGCGCCGATCACCTTGGAGATTGATCTTTCTGAATATCCTGCCCTCAAGCAGTGGGTCGAAAAGATTGATCAACGTGTTGCGGTTCAGAAGGGGGTTGATATTCCGCAGACGAATAAGTCTCAAGAGGAAAAGGCCGAGATGTTCCGCAATCTTCGTGCCAAGATTGATGGCATGACCAACACGGACAAGCATTAGCCTAATCTCGCTTTATATTAAGGAGTGGAGTGTATGTGCTTGAGATGTGACTTATTCTTAACCTCTAGGGAAATTGGAAGCTTGACACATATGAACTATACTTTTGGAGATCGTTGCAGGGTTCATTATAACGCCATGATCAACATGTCGATTTGTCTATCGAAGGGTCTATAGTATATTTTACAGTGATTAAAGGTAGTTGGTCAGACCGGTCCCATCGTCAGGCTTACTGACGGATCAGAACACCGCGGTATCTCATCTTTCCTTGACGGAGGGTCTCCATGGCATCCTCGACACCGCTGGCAGTCAGAGGGAAAGTCATGGTGGTGGGGGTGATCTTCTTCTTAGCGGCGAACTCGACCAGAGAACGCAGGCTGTGGCGCGAAGCAACCAGGGAGCCCTGAATGCTGACACCCTTGAGGTTAAGGTGAAGAAGAGGCACAGGGGTACAGGAAAGATCAACAGTGAGGGGGTAGATCGATCCGTGGACTTCCATCAGAGGCATGAGGCTGTATGAGGTCAGTATTGGTCTGGTGGATTTGCAGGGAGTGACATACGAGGGGTAGTCGACACTGGCGCTTCCGCACAGGAGGAGGTGGTTCAGGGGCTTGAAGTTGGGGATCTCCTCGCCGGCCTTGAAGACGTGGTACTCGGAGGCACCGAAGCTGAAAGCCTCCTCGCGCTTGGACTCGGAGCTGGACAGCACAACAACGTGACAGCCCATGGCGGATGCAAGCTTGATGGCAAGGTGACCCAGACCGCCAACACCCATGATTCCAACACGGTCTGTTGACTTGACACCGTACTCTGACAGAACGGTCCAGACAGTTGCACCGGCGCACTAAGGTTTGGTCAATGAGTGAAGACATGGTGGATTTCCGATCATCCTTACCATCAGAGGAGCAGCGTCGGCAGAGTCATATCCATCGGGAATAGGAATCACACAGTTGGCATCCCACACGGTGCCCTCACCGAAGGATCCCAGGTCGTGGTCGTGGCTTCCGTATTCCTTCTTGTTCTCGCAGTATTGATCCCAGCCTAAAGAGTCAGCTCTGCACTGAATTCCATGTTGAACTTTGCATACCAGTCAGACACTTTTCACAGGTTCCGCAAACGTAGTGAGTATATCCGAAGCCGACACGCTGGCCAATCTTCACACTGGTGACATCACGACCAATTTGGCTGACACGTCCAACACCCTCGTGGCCGAGGGCCATTCCGGAGTGAAGGTAGTGCTCATCAGTACCACAGAGGCCGGAGTGACTGGTCTCAATGTAAACCTCGTTGGGCTGGAGGGTGCGAGTGGTCTTGTCGGCCACAATCTTGCCCTCTTTGGAGCCACGGAAGACCTCGAAAGTGACGCTCATTTTGTGAAGTGAAATACAAGATACAATGATGCGAAATGATTGAAATTGTATATTCTGAAGCGGGCTACATATCTCTTTTAAAGCTATTCAACAGGGATTTCAATGTGCCGGTACTCCGTTTGATGAACAGGAGTGGATCAAATCATCAAAATAAAAGTTGTTCCAGAGAATTCCAAGGGACGATCAATCGCAGCTTAACCCCGACGACTGCCGGTAGGAAATTTCATCGCCACTCTAACCGCAGTGGGAAAGCACCCGTTGCAGAGTCCCCACTGACCCAGACGGAACAGGGTTGCGGCGACTGCATTCCTCCGATTCACAGGCTCATCGGCGACTTTACACCCGGGGTTTGTTCGGTGATCGACCCGTAGGGAGGTTAAGGTAAAACCAGTGGCGTGATTCCCTAATCCCTATTCTTTCTATGGAGCCCGGAGTTTCGGAGTTGGATGGAGCCTCCAGAGCTGGAGTTACGGAGTCGAGTCGGAGTCTCGGGTACCTTGGAAGAATCTATTTCAAGTTCTAGCTCAATTAAGCATTGTCGGTTTTGAAAAGAGTATAGACTACTACTACTATGTAAGTGACGTCTTCCAAGGAATCCTTGGAAAACCTTGAATGGCCATGCCCAGCGGTGTGAATAGAAGCCGTGCTCAAGATAGCTTCCTGAAGCTTGGCCATGGCTCAGTTGTTACGCATTGGGTAAAGGTACTCATCTCTGCGGTGAATCCCTTCTCCCATCATGCCACCTGGCCATGTCTATATGATCTCATATTCGACTGTTCCATCCTTTTGCATGTGGGCCGTTCAGATCCTTTAATATATATAGTCTGGGTGGGTTTATGTACAACGTCAGCCTTGTTACCGGACGACAGTGGTCCCTGAAGGCAGACTATTTCCCTGACCATAATTCGAAATGGAGAAAAGAGTAAAAGATAATACTAGCACCATCCAAAGCATTGAAGCGGCCGAAAGGTCGTGATAGGGACCTCGGATGAACAACCAAAAAGAACAAAAAAATAGTTTCGCTGGGAATCGAACCCAGAACCTTTCCGGAACTCTCGCCTGTGAGGCAATTGTTAACGGAAAATCATAACCGCTAGACCACGAAACTGTTTGATGGAAGTCAGCTGCTTATTAGGTTTCCTCAGCCAGGAGCAGTTGAACTGAACAGCGTGGTGGAGCCTCAGGCTGTATGTAGAGGTTGCGCCAGTACACTCGTGGTTCCGACAATAGTCTTGGCTCTTAAGACATTGAACAGTCGAGGAAGAGAAGAAGGGAGAAAGAAAGAGAGAAAGAGAGAAAGAGAGAAGGAGTGAGGTAGGGAAGAAAGGCATCAAATCACTTTCCAAGGTTAACGACCTGGCTGCCATCCATGGATGCTCTTCCGCATTCCAAAATATGGGCGAGTCTTGTTTTCGCTACGGAGTACAGATGACCGAAAACGCAATAGAGCAAAGACTGGTATAGATGATATAGAATATGTTTGTCAATATGTGCAAGCAGAAGTATATACAACATTGAACAGGGTATGTAGAATGACAAAAGTTACAGAGGCAGACGATGCTCATCGCCATCATCTTCATCCTTGCGAGAGACCAATTGGTAAGGCCCACCAGATTTGAACTTCTGTAAGAAACGACGATGAACCGCAAAGTAAATACCACAGCCCAGACACCCCAGCGCAACAAGCACGATGGCTCCAATCGTCCACGGGTTCGCAGAAGAGCCCCCGGGGGACTCTGTCACTCGCTGAAGGACCCCAGTCACGCCCAAGCTGTCTCCATTGGAGTGGAGGGCACGCACGCGGAAGAAAGAGTCTACACTTGGAGTGAGTGGGATTTCGGTTTCGAAACTATCGCGCGCGACTTGATTGACAGGAGTGAAGGTCATGTTGGTTAGGTTTTGTCGATCCCAGGCTTCGACTTGCCACGAAGATACTTCCGTGGCACCGTTCCAGCTCACGAAGACACTGTCTATTGTGGATACAGCTTCGGGGGATGTGATGGGGTTGCCGACCCAGTCGAATTTGAATACTCGGTATGATACCACGCGACCGAAGGTGAACCAGGCTGAAGCTCCGAAATGCACATTGCATAGGACGTCGCCTGTTGGGGAGAACTCGGTGAAGGCTGCGGAATGGCCCCAGCCCACAAGCACGTTCCCGGTGTCGAGTACTTGCAGGTTCCCCTGAGAGACTGCCATCATATCCTGAGGATGCTCGTAGGTCTGAATTAATGTTGCGCGTCGACCCTCAAGATCCAAATCGACCATCATCCCACGGCTGACTGCAGAGGGGTCGTCGTTGGTAGCAGCCGCATTGTTGAACAAGCTGAGACGGTTAGTCCCGCGCCATCGAGCATCGTGCTGCCATGAAAAATCTGTCGCGGCTCCCTCGGACATGTCGACAAAGTCGTTGCGCTTCCCGCCCAAAGACCAGAGCGTCTCACCGGTGATGCCGTCGATGCATGCGATGGTGTGGATATGGCGCATAGAAACCAAGTACCGACCTTGGTCATCCTTGTCGACGCTGTTGATGTGGAGGTAATCGTATGCCGATGTTCGCCCATGACCGGCATCGCCGATTGGGTGGTAACTATCGCCGGGGCTGTAGAAATCCGATGCGCGCCATTGGAATAGAAGTTCGCCTGTTTCCAGATCAACTTCCTGGAACACCCCATCATACATCCATCCCAACTCAGGACCACCAAGGGGACTTAGATCTACCGGGATGGGGTCGTAGATCATGAGGAGCGCAGTGTCGTTGGGAGTGATTTGGAAGTCGTGTAGATCACCATCGTACATGCCGACGGGTGAAACCACACGTCTCTGGGTGTATGTCGAATCCAGCTGGACAAGAGGAAATGTTAGTTGATGACGGTATCGCATGCAATCCCAAGGTGTCCCTACCATGTACCACGATCCCCGGCCATAATTATCGTCCGTGTCTCCCTGCCAATAGGTGAGGTACTTCTCGCCCTTGTACTGCTGGACCTTGAAGTCCTGAGTTGTGCCGGAGTTCCATTGGGTCCATACCAATTCACCGGCGGAATCGAGAATCATCGGACCGGGATGGGCGATTGAGTCGCCCCGGGGCGCCAGGAACGTGTAGCGAGGGTCGCATTGGGCACCCGGCGGAGAGACCTCGAGCTTTGGTGATTCCTCATCGAAGGAGACGTAGGATTGGTCTGGGCCGAACCCCTCGGCGCCCAAATCATACCAGCTCAAGCCGGCGCGAATGCGCAATCTGAGCAGTTGGGGGAAGGCGAAGAGATAGAACCCGATGGCGCCGGCCAGCGTGGCCAGGAGCAGGATCAGCCATCGAATTGAGACCGCATTGGGTCGTTCCCTGCGAAGCCAGGAGGTCAGGCGAAGCACGCCAGAAGGAGTCCGCCAGAACATTAGGGCATGGTTGGAACAAGGGATTCGATCAGGAGAAGAATGTTATCGAGCCCGAAAGGGAGCCACGTCATGGGGGGTTTTCACGACCATTCTGAAGTCGAGTTTCCGACCAACTCCTTGCTGAGGCCCGCTCTTGGCTGCACGGACAGAGGCGAAGGGGGTGAACGCGTACATTGATTCGGTGGCTGACGGCATCGTACTCCATCTGGAGGGCACTATTCCTGGGACGCCAAGCTTTGGGATGGGTCAAACTCCATTCGAGAAATTCTCCTGCGCGTTCTCCGCCAACTAGCGTTCAGCGTTGCCGACGAATGAGTGTGGCGGGGCCTCCCCTCGTGGTTTTTGGCTGATCGCCTGTCTTCCGCCCACGCCACCAGCCCGCGCGTCCTCTCGGTAGAGCGGGATGTGGCGCATCGTATCTGTTCCCATCAGATAAACGAGATGCTGGGACGTCTGATGAACTCGCCAAGACCCAGTGGAGATGAGTCGGCAAGCGATGCACCCTTGTCTCACAACGAGTGGGGAGGTTTCGAGGCAGTCTGATCGTACAGTCGTACTCGTACTTCGTATACTCCGCTGACTTTTCTCGAGACAGTCCTTGGAGAGCACCTGGACAGTGGACTACTTACCCGTGGACATTGACATGGATTTGCAGAGGAAGGACATTCTGCAATATGTCGATCCCTGTCGTATGGAGTAATGCATCCGCATAGACCCTCCGCCCTAGGTGCTGCCATAAGCATCGGGGACATGGCGTAGTTGGGAACGCGTTCGACTGAAGCCTTAACTTCATCTGCCCATTGGGTCTTCGAAAGATCGCCGGTTCGATCCCGGCTGGCCCCATTCTTATTCTTCTTTTTGCTTTTGCCTTTTTTTTTTTTTTTTCTCAGTGGCTCTGTCTTTATGCACATGCGCGACTATCATGGGAAGAAGAAGCATTGGATTGTCCAGTCCAGAAGAGTATGTGGTCAGTGAATCTTGGAATGGACGAGTCAAATAGCGTGGATATTCCAAGGTTTCTAGCGTCAATACTAACAAGACTAGTCCACTAGGCAGATTCACAACGGCCGACTGGTTTTTGGATTAAATATGAGTCCTGCCATGTTAACTTTGAAAGTATATTAATTCAATGACATAGGCCTAGAAAGGTACTGAGTATACACTACTTGTGCTTTCCACCCGGCAGTCGTAGTAGAGCAGTGTACTAGTACAAGAACTAATCTATTATACTCACTAATCCTGCAGCGCATCGACCTCCAAATTGCGGGGTCCACACTGAAGAAAGGCCCATTCTGGCCGTGCAGTTCTACTAGAGTATGGAGTATTACTACAGTACTCTGTACAGTAGTACTACTATAACTACCTAGGTAGGTAACTAAGTACATGATATACTGCTAGTAGTACTGTATAGTATACCCAAAGAGGAAGTGAACAATGGACAAGGATAGCTGATCCCTGCCTGCATGAGCAAGGCAAAAAAAGAGGTGCATTAGTGCCGTTACATACATATCCTGCCCAGGTGTCGAGCGGAAGATGTGCGGATAATATTCCCCGATAAACTTCATCCTTTGCTCCACTCGATGGCAATCTCTGCCCCTGACCCTTCGGGTCTTTTCTCTTCTTCACATCCTCTCTCTGCCTGCCTTTCATCATGAGTGTGGACAAGGAGATGTTCTCCGAGGTGAGCGTCGATGCAAACGCCCAGGATGACTGGGACATGCAGCGCTTGGGGAAGACCCAGCAGTTCAAGGTGAGATTCATCCGATTATTGCGGGGACCATGCTGATCAGCGATAGAGAAACTTCCGATTTTACTCGATCTTGGGCTTCACCACAACGTTGATGGCGACATGGGAGTCTATCTTGCTGTAAGTGGAGATGCGACCGCGACCGCGGAGGTGGAGCGCAATGGCGATCGCAGGGCTCATCGTTTCTGCGCAGGACAAGCACCTACGGTCTGACCGACGGCGGACGAGCCGGCATGGTCTACGTTTACATTGGCTCTTTTGTGGGGTTCTTCTCAGCTGTCATCTCCATGGCTGAGATCTCTTCCATGTGAGTTGGAATCGCGTGCGCCACACCCGATAGGTATTGACGCCAAAATAGCTCCCCTACCTCCGGTGGACAGTACCACTGGGTGAGTGAATTCGCCTGGCCCCGATACCAGCGGTTCCTCAGTTATCTCACCGGTGAGTTCCAGATCGCAGCAGATCTCGGCCACACAGACTGACGGGCGCTCTAGGATGGCTTTCGGTGCTGGGCTGGCAGGCCGCCTTCGCCAGTATTTGCTACCTGGTCGGTACATTGATTCAAGGACTGCTGGTATTCAACTACTCGGACCCCAACGGTTGGGTCTATGGCTACGAGCGCTGGCACGGCACTCTCCTCACCATCGCCATCGCCGCCGTCGGAACCGTGGTCAACACCTGGGGTTACAAGATCTTGCCGCCCATGGAGGGCCTGATTTTGGCAATTCACATCTTTGGTTTCGTTGCTGTCCTGGTCCCCATGTGGGTGATGTCTCCTGGGAAGGCCACGGGCCAGGAAGTCTGGAAGGAATTCACCAACTCGGGTGAATGGCCGAGTATGGGCCTGGCATGCTTGGTGGGCCAGTTGACCCCGATCTTTTCCTGGACGGGACCGGATGCCGCGACGCACATGGGTAAGTCTTGGTCTCAGATACATGCATATGACATAGCTGACGATGAACAGCCGAGGAGATCCAGAACGCCGCCTGGGTCGTGCCATGGTGCATGGTCTCGACCGCATTGATCAACGGAGGACTCGGATTCGTGATGCTCATCACGTTGTTATACAAGATGGGCCCACTGGCGGATGTTCTTGCTCCTGCAAGTGGCTTCTCTTTCCTGCCTGCCGTCAACCACGCCACTGGGTCGGTCGCTGCCACTAACGGAGTGGCCGCGATCATCCTCATTCTCGAGACCTGCAGTGCCATCGGTATCCTGGCCACTGTCTCACGTCAGACCTTTGCCTTTGCCCGTGACGACGCCCTGCCTTTCTCGAAGCATTTGGCCCATGTGAACCGCCGGACCCAGATCCCCGTCTGCTCAGTGCTGGTATCCACCATCATCACGGTGCTGTTGAGTTTGATCAACATTGGATCCACTGCGGCCTTCAACGCTGTTGCATCCGTCATGATTGCCGCTCTTTTCACCACTTACATTTTGCCGATTGCGGCTATCATCCGCACTCGCTTCCAGCCAGGCGGCATCCCCCCTTCGCGCTTCTCACTTGGTGCCTTTGGCTTGGCTATCAACGTGTTCGCCCTCCTTTGGTTGTGCTTTGCCATCATTTTCACTTTCTTCCCGACCGCCAACTACCCGACTCTTGTGGATATGAATTGGTCTATCCTGGTGTTTGGCGCGGTTGTCATTTTCGCCATCGTCTTGTACATTTTCCATGGCCGCCATGTGTACCGGTCCCCAGTGACTCAGGTCCGTAAGGTGGAGTAAATTGTCTCGGGTTTTTGGATTGACTGGGATCTACCTAGTAGCCCTTGGACAAACATCTTGTCTGTGATCGGACATGGTGTACTTGTTTATACTGCTCTACATACATATCATGGCATACAACAGATTTAGATATATTTTATACAATAATTTGATACCCAAGAGCTCAATTCTCTGTTGTGGAAACCGTGCAGTCAGGTCCAAACATGGCCTAAGAACAACCTTGAAGTGTCGTTCAAAAGCATCGCCTTTTAGAGCCGGGATTCTTTGAAAATCAGCTAACATTACCTAGGTAAATATGAAGAGGCCAAGGCGCATGTTAATCCATTCACAGACCAGACAGAGTTACCTATGCACATGGAAGGCGGCCGTGATGGCCCTCATTATGGTCATCACAGCCGTCAACGCCATGACACGACTATGAGCACCTGGGAATAATTAAACCCCCCTCCCCCGAGGTCAACCGGGAACTTGGGAGACTACCTAGGCAATACCTAGTATGAATCGTGTCTGAGATACTGATCATTGATCGACAACATAATGGAAACCGCAATATCTAGATGCATGAGACATTTACCATGTTCACCAAAAAGGAGAAATGAATCAACTACAAGGCATTGAAGCTTGCGGTTTTGGATCACGACAGGCTTAGGCTTCATGGTCTCGAACAAATCGAATATCGAGGCCATAAAACATAAGTCTGTAGTGTCAAGCAGCTTTCAGGGGTTCCTATGGACTCCGAAGTAGCTCTTGAATGGATCGACGAATTTGCCGATAGAACCTTGAAGTACTTACAGCCGTAGGGATCGTGCGAAGTAGTTATGCAATACCTAACAGCAAAACACCATTTATTAGCGGTACTTCGAGCACAAGACGGTGAAGAAAATTGGAACAAGTGGTGCCTCTTACATATGCGCAGGGTGCTTCAATTGACTCAGATACCAGGATAACTCATGTAACCCATTCCCAAGGCACCAAGAGCACCTGCTTGAAAATAATTGGAGTGTCAATATGTGTCGCAATAAACTGCGTGAACGAAAATTCGTCTACTCTGATAATTTCAGCCGGGTAGGATCCAATGGCAGTGTTTCATCGCGCAGGGATGCCGATTGGGACCTTGGATATTCCGACTTTACTCTCCTTGGAAAAGGCCCAGAGTGGACTGGAAATGACCGGGCTGTGAAGCTTCAAACCAGACTTGGGACCGGATGGAAGTTGGAGTGAAGTCACAACGGGCGATCGCATGCGACATTGACTTACTGATGCTGTGCAGTGATTGTTTCAGGTCGACTTTTCCCTATTTCGAGGCGCTTTCTGAGCCCAAGGACTATTTTGGGAGCCTGATACAGCTTTGCTCGGTTGGACCAATACCGAAGGACCGGTGTTCTTGACAGGCATACTCAGCGCGGGCAATTGGCAAGCATATCCGACGTTTACCGGTGCTCAAATCACCGAAGGCGCGATGAGCGGGATTTGGTGCTCTGTAGGGCAGGTTAAAGACGGTCGCAGCGGCATCACTTGATCAGAAGTGCATGGGCATCAAGTTTCGATCTGGGGGGTGTCAGGCGTATTTTCGCAAGGGGTTTTTGCGCAAAGGGAGAAATCAACGGATTGGGATGGGAGTTACGGCCTGTCATGACAGTAGAGCCGTGGTAGCCAAAGCAGAAGTAAAAGAAAAGAGTATTAGTGCTATAGGTTTCCAAAGTCCCACCATGTTGAGAATCCCTCAATGTTGCCGAAATTTGATTCCGAGTCTGGATATCCCACATTGTTCTCCATGTCGACAAATTGCGATGGATCTGCCCACAACCAAGGTGTATTGGTCATGAGACTGTCGACTGGGGCAACGAGCTTCTCACCTAAGCCCAGGTCTGGGGAGCCTTGGGCGCTTCCTGAGGACTTGCGTGGCATGGTTGGTGGCATGTGTGCAGTCACACCCCCGTCGGATGTGTTGACGGTGACGTTGGGGGACATGGCAACGATGACTTCCACGGTGAATGTCGGGCTTTCGTCGCCTTCATCTGAAGGGACAGTAGGGGTCAATGATGAGTGGAGTAGGCCGCCGGTAGAGATTTCGTGCGGTTTGGGTTTGCAGTTGACCTGGAGGACGTCCCACATCAAAGGTATACTGAGATGAATCTTCTCCGGCTCCCATTCATAATCGATGTTTTCCGAGCCAGAGGCAATTCGCGTCATCTTGTCGAGTGTTTGATCCTGTATCTGCGTTAGCCATGGACTTCAGTTTTGCTCCCAAATGGCATACCAGTTGTTCACATGCTGGTGAGAAGGAAACGAATGTTTTGAGAAACCTCCTGCATTTTGTGAAGTCGACTTTAGACTTGTACTTTAGTCGAGGATCCGCAGCGCAGCAGTAGTACAAGTGCACGGTGGCTGCAATGGCAGCAGCATGTCCGAAGAAAGGGTCGATCAGTCGCATCTTTTTGTCAGACACCATATCTATCATTCGAACGATCCAAGTAGCATGCAGCAGGACCAGCTCGGATGACCGTCTCCAGAAAGCGTTGGGGATGGCTAGATTGTCGTTATATTGAGATGCCACAATGTAAACAAACGGATGGTTGAGAACAGTCAGTACACAGTGATAAGTGAACTGGAGCTTGAGCCAAGGAGTCCAGTAGTCTCGATTCATTCGAAGTTCCTCCGCCGTCCGTTCGTAGAACTTCACTGAATCGTAGCGATGGCACTGAGAAAGCTTATTCTCGATCTCCGTGAGATCGGACAGGACCATGGAGTACATGGAATCGTGTCTCCAGGGCTCTTTTAATCGATTCCGCGCACAGTCTGAAACGTAAGTTCGCACTCTACTCCAAACCCAACCGAAATGGACAGCGAGACTCCAAATCCCTAGGTCGGATGGGTTGGAGCAGCCGAGATCATCTGTCGGTAAGGGTGGGGGCTTTGTTTCTGTAGCACCCTGTAATGCGCGGTCGCCACTCGAGGACACGTAAAATGTGCGGAGAATCTCTGCTGGAATGCAAAGGAAACCATTTTGCTGGCCGTATGATTGCTCGAGACACTGCAGACTCCAGAAGAGACGCTTTTTCCGTTCAGTGGTGGGTCCCTCACCGACATATGTGGATTCGAGATCCAATGTCGCCGACCTGCACAGGTGTAGCGCCAGGCCCAGGTGAAAGCGGCCCAGGTGAATGTTTCCATCTGGAGTTTTTGAGTGACTGGGCTTTTCCCTTGAGATGAGATGAGATGACTTACCCAAAAATGAAGAATATGAGAGCAGACAGAGACTTTCTATTGTCTCCAGCCCAACAGAACCATTAGCCATCCGAAGCATGATCAGACTTCTGGCGCTGTCTCCATAATGCTGCAAATGATCTCGATCCCGCGAGAATCGTGAAGTCAGAGCCAATAGACAGCAGATGATTTCCTCCGATAGACAGCTTGGGTCGGAGACCTCATCGCGTTCAAAGCACCAGATGGGTTGGCGATGGCAATATTCAAAGTACAGATCAATCGCTTTCGCTATCGCCGATGACGAGGGCTGTGAAAGGGAGTCATCGTATCCAAAGCCCAGAAAGAAAGGGTCATTCACGCTGGGTTCGTTAGAGGGTAGACGCGTTGTGGTCGGGTATGTATCTGCGCCCCCATTCCCATTCTCGTGCGTCTTGTCTGCCCGCACTTCCTGCGTCGGGCGGGTGCCACTGAGAATGAGATTCACCTTTTCTTCCAGGAATGCTAGTCTATCGTCCTGTCCCCGCGTCAATGATTGGCCAATGGCCCGATAAGCCGGCACTTACGGACTGCCCTCCTCGCGAGCCCCTCGGAATGGAGGTATAGAGACATGGCTGATTCAAGCGAACACAGCTGGAGCATGAGGGCTTCTCGGCTGGACAGCGAGTCTTTTTGCGCCTATCGGGACATTAACTCCCATATCGCCGATGGACCGAGAACGGCTTACCTGCAATTGAGACAAGCCTCATGAGACTTTAACCTCCCGCGCGCACTGTCCCGGGGCATCATAATCACTCAGATGGACAGTGTAATGAACTGTGTGGAAGAAAAGGATGCCACGTCTACTTAGGGGAGAGATGTGCGGGGTATGGACCAAAGCACCAAGCACAGGTATACGGGCGTTACGGGCGGGAAAGTTAAGTGGAGAACGATAATGCAGACCCTGATTTGATTCCCCCGCTCTAGGCATTCTAGATTACTTCATGTGGGCTTAAATATGGGCCTCGTCTGAAAAGGGCTAAAAGATCCCATACGGGCCATACCTAGGCATTCCTTCGTGGCCACGTAAGGGTGGCGTTGAAAGTGTCAAACTTCTTTGATCGAAGAACAGAGTACAGAGTATACGCGGCAATAAGGTTATCTCTTAAGGGAGAGATTCCCATTGGGCAGGTTTCGAAGGTCCGAATTTAGGTGCTCAGATGACCTTTCAAGGTTCGTATACGAGTAGCCTCTATCTCGATTGCAGTGGAGAGCCACTCACAGTCGGACGATTAGTATACAGGATCTCAACGTGTACAGGGTTATCAATTATGGGTCCCGTAGATCAATGGTAGTTCGTCATATTCATAAGGCAAAATGTAATCTCGCTAACTTGGAAGGAAGGAAAAATAGAATAAAGAAAAGATCTCAACCCATGCAAGGCAAAAGTACATGATCAGGAGACCATGATCTCTGGAGCGGTGGCAGGTCCAGGTGCAGGTCCAGCGCCACACGCCTTGCCTCCACAACAGCCCCCCTCGGTCAATTTCGAACAAAAGTCCATGTCATCTTTGCTGACGGCAGCTTCCTGGGGGAGTCGCTGTCGAGCAGGCCAGACTTCCCCTTGCGCCTGTTCCTCCATCTCCTGGTGCTGCTCCACGAGATCTCGAACAATGGTCTGGAAGTAGAGAGGGCTGTTTGCATTGCGGGGCTGGAGCTCTCCATCCGCCGAGATCCGGGCACTAATGCCCTGTTGGGTTTCACTGTAGACGGTCTCGTCTTCGGATACCATGAGTTTGTACGCCTCGTGGGTGTGTTCGAAATCTTCGTCGCTCGTATCCTTGTGACGGTAAATTTCATACCGCACGGCGGTGGTGGTGGGCCCAGTAGGGACAAATCGTTGCATGAAGAAGGCGTGGGTTCTGAGAGGTTAGCTTTGCTCATAGTTTGGAGCAGGGAAACCTGGGAACTCACGAGACAGTCGCGTAAGTATTGGGGAAGTAGTAGTTGCTGGCATTTCGAAGAGCCTTGGCGATCTCCGGGATAGACTTGCGGGCATCAATCACAAAGGGACCGGCGTTGTCGGTGTGATGCTGGCGGTTCTCATTATAGTTGTCCGCGACGGCCTTCCAGTTATATTCCCCAATGGACTCCCACCCGGAATCAAAGTCATACTCTTCAAAGTCAAAGCCCTCGAAGCGGGACTGCAAGTCAATGCCGGCGAAGTCCCGGTCCCACGAGATCATGGGCTTATCATCCGCATCCAGGTTCAGCCAAACAAAACCATTGCGGTCCACATGAACCTGAATGGGGAAGAGCCCGTTCTGGCTCTTGTCGAATCCGTCCAGCTCCTGGTAGTGGGGAGCCTTGGCTAGCTTGCCATTGAGACCATATGACCACCCATGGTATTGGCAGGAGAAAATGCGAGCGCTGCCACCGTCCTCGGTGACCACTGGGAATGCTCGGTGGCGGCAAATATTGTGGAAGGCATTCACATTCCCATCTTTGTCCCGGACCAGGATGAAGGCATATCCGGCGATGTTGAACTTCAGCCAGTCGCCCGTCTTGGGGAAGCGCAGCTTATGCGTGGTGAGGAGCCACTTGCGACTGAAGACGGCGCGTCGCTCCAGCTCATATATTTCTTTGGAAGAATACCAGGAGGCCGGAAGAAGGCGAGGCGAGGACTCTTTGATGGGGGCTTCCGCAGCCCCAAGGCCGAAGTAGCTCTTAAACATCGACATGAAGAAATCGACAGAGCTTGTGTGAAGAGGTAGGTCAATTGTTCGAATAAACTTTTCTGTAGTCAACCTCGGAATCCTCTGGCTCTCGGGTCGAGCGTTTGTTCATATAGTCACGAACGGCTCGATCTATACGGTCCCGACCCTTGCTATGAGCTCATCATCCCCACGGGGGATGTCCAATTCACGCGGTTTCGCCGATCACAGGATCGGTACGGGGGTTCAGCCGTTCATGGCCGCAAAGCTCGGCCAAAGGACCCCGCCAGTGACTGTGAGTCGAGAGGGGTCTCCTACGGGAGACGGCTGCCCTACCGCGATCGCTTGACGCCACTCGGAGAGTCGGGTTTCCACCGGCATCGAATGAGAAATAGAAGAAACTATCTATATATAAGTGGCTTGGGCCGAAGAGGTGAATGCTGTATTCTTTCCGTACGGAGTCCTGCTGCAACCTTTCGAAGCACCCGGGCAACATCTCAGAGTTGCCAGGGTCTGTCACATCGCGCGAGTCCCAGCCGATCACATGAGCGGCCGGTGTTATCAACCGTGCGGGGGCATTGGGGCAGTGAAGATCGCATTATCTTATATGCAGGGTATCTGATCGTCGCGAGTTGATTTGTTTTGATAGTGATCGCAATCCTGAGCAGCTACAGAATACCCAGGAAATTGAAGAGCAAATTGCTTTCCAACGATCCGACTCGGAGGTGTCCAGGTGGCTTGGGACTTTGGGATTTTGTGAGGTCACCTGCAAGGGCTCGCTTTGAACTCATGAAAGCCCAATCGATCTGTTTGTTCCCATCGCAGAGACCGCCTGACTTCAATATGCACTAGGGCGCCTCCGATCAAGGACTCCAAGGTTCCACGTCTCCGCGCCGAGACCGAAAAGACGATAAGCCGCAACGGTTCAGCATTTGGCGATAGGTATCAGTCAACTCAATGGGAGCATTGACACAGGAGCCGATGTCCAGATCAGGAATTGGGGTCCAAGGGGCTGTTGTGACGGTCCGATTCTAGGCTTTGTAAAACAACAGCTGCAGTCTAATTTGAAATCAAGCTGAACAAGTCAAAGAAAGAGAGAAAACACCAGATACACGCTACAAAAATCACAAAAGTAAAATGAAATAGGAAAAAAGGAAGAACACCAGATGTCGCGATGTCAAAAGTGGCAAAATGCAGCTACCCCGCCTTGATGGATCTTCCTTTCCTATCCATTTGCACCGCCAATTGCGATGAGCGAGCCCGATGATAATTATATCATACACAAAGTGTCTTTGAAGCGCACTCGACAAGCGTGCGGTCCTTGTCGGTAAATGTCGAAATCTCTGCATCCCTTGACCAATGGCTGATGAAGGGATAGTCGGAAGAAGGCACGGTGCCCAGGAGAGAAACCCACCTGTTCGCTATGCCACCGACTCGGGCAGAGCTGCTCGTATGAGCCTCAGTCCTCCGCCCGGAAGATCCAGAAGATCGCGTCAGCTCCCAATCAGGCGCATGATTCAGAATCGCAGAAAGATGAGAACGGTGAAGTACGTCACGGGACCTCGCATTTGGACCCCAGCAAAACTAATACGTGCAGACACAAGGGGATGCCCCGAGCTCGGGCAGACTCCAGCGCATTGAAGAAAGACTAGAGTTCATGACACAATTGCTGCAGTAAGATGGCCCTGCTCCGCGTTGGTCAAGCTGCTAAGATCTTGATTTTGCAGAGAGGGCTTGCCAAAATCCCATCTCTCACGTGAAACATCGAATGATGACCCCAGCAATTCCTACACAGAGCATCAGCCTTATGGGCTGGATACAATTGGCTCCCCAGAGAACAACCTGATCACCACGCACACGCACGAGTATGTCCCATCATTCAGTTCTTTGCCTAAACATTACAGTCAAACTAACCTGATCCAGCGAGAACCTGCCCTCTCCGATCATTGAGAAAGAGATTGAATACTATCTCACATATGTTCATGACCAACCATACTGTGTATTTTCAAAAGAGTGGCTGTTGAAGTCTCCGGGCTCATTACCACCAGAGATTGTGCTTCCACTGGTGGCTCTCACATCTCGCCTCCCTCGGCGCTCTTGTGAAACCTTATTCGGGGACCGACCCAGCACAAAAAGATTTGCAGAAGAAGCCTGGGAGGTATTGTCCAACCAACACCGACATGGAGTGATGAGTCTCTCATTCCTCCAGGGTACCTTCCTGATGGCCCAGGTGGACTTTTCCGATGGAAAGGCCCATCGAGGATATGCCTCGGTGGCTCTTGGAATGCGAGCTCTTCAGTCTGCAAACTTGAACAGACACCATGACTCCTACCTGTCGAATACCAACCCTGAGGCTGAAGCCCGAAAGCGCATCACATGGGCATTCTTTATGCTCGATCGCACCTATAGCGCTTCTCGGAATTACTCCTTATCTCTCGCAGACAAGCAATTTACTCTACCGTTTCCCTTCCCAGAAGCGGAACTATCGCGAACTCGTGATTCCTCTTTGAGTTATGGGTCTTTGCACGATGGCCCTGGAAAACAAGGCCAAAAGGTCGACTATGGTGTCTTGGCTTGTCTGCTCAGGCTGTATTCGCTATGGGGCAAAACAACAGAGTGGGTTTTCGAGCCATTCCCCGAGAACACACTGCCTCCCTGGCAGACTGGATCTGCCCTTGCGATCCTTGAATCCGGGTGGTTGCAGTTCGAAACGCACTTCGCAGATGCCCATCGATATATCAACGTCGATTTCAAACGGCGCGCCCGAGAGGAGCCCGAATCACGTACGTATCTTTCAACCTGGGTGTGCGTGCAGTTTCTGTTTCACACGATTCAATGCCTCCTGCACCACCCGTTTGTCATTATGACCAAGCTTCGCAATTTCAACGGGAATATCTCTGCGACGTTCCTACAGAAGTCGTTTGAAACATCGCTTCTGCACTCTCGATGGATTGTTCGTTTCATAAGAGAGATGGCCGAGGTGGACTTCGAGGTCTGTGACCCATTCCTGGGGTATTTGGCTGCCATCGCAGCTACGATTCAGCTCGAGCATACTGGCAGCAAAAACCCCCAAATTGCCCTGTTGGTCAATAAAGAGTTCAGAACTCTTGTCGAGTTCATCACAGAGCTCTCCATGCATTGGGAGAACATGAGCATTTTGGTAAGTGTGCATAGGCAAACTTCAGCGCGAATCACTTTTACTAATTCCCTATATGCAGGCAAACAAAGTGAACGAATTGGCTTCTCGTCATCAGAACTATGGCTCTCTGTATTACAACCAAGAGGGGTTTTCTGGAGCTTTGTCTAAAATGCCAACACCCTCAAGCATGCCAAGAATGTCCATCGAAGATGAAACGCTTATGTGGGAGATTCTTGACTTTGGCAGCTCGTCTGAAGGCTGCAAGCTCAATAAATTCAGCGATTTGGCTATCCCATGCCCAGATACCACAAATGGCCACGGGCAAACAGGCAACGACATGCCTACCGCGGTGGAAGGAACACCTGAAGAACCCGAAAAAGCTGATCAAAGACGTTCAACAGCTCACAATGTCCGCGATCATGGGTCATTGGCCTTCGACCCAATTTCCGACTCTATCGGCCCAAATCCTTTCCCTACGTGGCCGTATAATACTCGAAATGGTGATGTGATTGGCCCAACTATACCAGACATTCCAGACTGGATGATTCTGGGAGATTATATGGCCGACCATTTGTGATTTAGCCAGGGGGGCCGGAATGCTAAACCAAACACTTGTATGAATATGCAATGAAGCCAGAAACCAAAGATTTTGACCATGAGTTTGGGTAGTCTTGATTTGAATGTTGTGCATCTCCTAAACACGGGGAATACATGCTAAATTTTGCTTTCCCTGGATGAAGCAGCCTTCAATGCCGTGTCGAAGGTGTCCACCTCATGCTCAGTCAACTCTCTTCGTTCCGGCCCACCTCGACTTCCATCTCCCTTGAAAACTTCACCCTGGAAGCGCTCGCGGAATTGGGTAGGGAACTTCCATTTGGATAACAACTCTTCCGAGAGTTTGCGCTGCCAACTTCCCACAATGTACTTGCCAATGACTGGTAGGAATTTGAAACCACTAAATGGGGAAGTTAACATATCGACATTCACTATCAATTCGACTGACTTACTGTCCGCTTCCGCCTGTGGCAATGAACATATTCTTATGCTCGGGGTGATAGTCGAAGATGAAATCGCCGGTCGGGGTATCATTATACCAGCACAGTCCAACTTTTTCGAACCCTCTCGGGGCTAGCTGTGGAAACAGGTCCATCAAACCCGACGTTAATCGTTTGAGTCCATCCGGGGGAATATAGTTCGCTCGCGAAGCAACGGCAGAGCTAGGCGGCGCAGATGTGACCGCAGACTCGGCGCGCGTGTACCCAAAACCATGACAAGCAACCTTGAGATACCCAGTGGGTTCGTGTGGTGGGAATGCAAAGAACCCAGTGGAGAAGTTGAAGTAGATCGGAATATCCCTGAGTTCGGCAACTTCCTCAGGCGTGAGACGGAGGTATCCAACAACCTGTCCAGCAGCCAGCATGGAGTTCCAAGACGGAATCAGACTTGCTGTCCAGGCACCAGTCGCAACAATGAAATGGTCCCCTTCTACCCGTCCGCTCTTGGTGCGAACGGATTTAATGCTTCCATCCGGACGCTTCTCGAACTCTTCCACTTGGCCGTTCGGACCAGTGATGAAGGAAACGCCTGCAGAGGCACAGCGAGACATCACGCGAGCACACGCTAGACCTGCATCTGCCCAGCCGGCGGCAGTGTTGTAAAACCCATCAAAGCCAGGCGTTGCGAGGCGGCCCGTTAACTTTGGGAAGTGCTGCTTGGCTTCTTCCACGCTGTTGACGGGGACCCATTCCTGGCCCATCTCTGTTAAGACTCGTTTTGTCTTCGCGCTGTATTCCTGGGCTCGAGGCTGCACCGGTTGTTCAGGGGTGCCGTCTTGACACACCCACATGCAGGGCGCCTGGTGAAATGCCTCCTTGTAATCGGGGGTTTTCCACAGGTCAAATGCCTCCTTTGCGATATCAGCGTAGATTGGGTCGCCATAGTCGAAACGGATGATGCGTGAAATGTCGTTACTTGAGCCATCTGGCACTGGGGGGACTGATCGGTCGAGAACGGTGACGGATTTGTAGCCTTCTTCCTTTAGTCTCAGCGCGGTGCCTAGGCCAAATGCCCCGGCTCCAATTATCACAATTCGCTGATCTTTTTCCATAATGTGAGAATGTAATTATTGGTTCTGCCAGGGTAGGACCCTGTGTCGGTCAAGTAGTTTGAAGACCCGGGGGTCACGGCCCGGGCATGTATGCGCGAGGAGACTTGCATGCCTATCAATGAGGATGATGCAGCTGATGGGATTTCCGAAGTATCAGGCCAATCTTAGCGCAGCATGAGTTCAGCGGGCAGAAGTTCCCGCGATGTGCAACTCCGTACGCGGATCCGGCCCGCGTACGGACCGGGCACAGGAGTTGCCACTTGTCAGATCCTCGCGAGGAGTGCGGCATTTCCATTGAAGGATTCAGGAAATTGACACTGCGTGATCGCAATGATAGAGCATGTATGCCATGTTTAGGTCACAATGGGATGTGGGTTGGACAATGACGGGACTCCGAGCATTGCCATCGCCAATGGCCGTGATTTCCCTCCGATCATGTAGAGACAACTTGCGTGAGCGAATATCATGAAATATCATTTCGAAGGCGATCAAATGGTATCGAGGATGCAAAAACCGCAATCGGGGGATTCGTGGCTGGGAACAATATCAACGTTGACATTGTTCTTCTCTCTTTGTCGAGTTCCCCATACTTCATCGAGTCTTCGCCAACTTCCCTCCCCATTTCAATTGTCGCAATTGTCGCAAATATGGACAGGGTAGTGATCATTGGAGCAGGTTTGTGACAGCGGTGAAAATAATTGAGAGCTTTGCTAAACCATCCCAGGTCTGTACGGACTGATTGCGGCCAAGACTTACCACCAAGTGACAGGGGCCTACGATGCGACGGACGAAAAAGATGAAGGAAATGAGGCTGGAAAAATGGCGCCGACAGAAGAATGCTCATTCGATACTAGCCCGTCCATGGAAGAAGCCCCAAGTCGCCTTCTCGTGATCGATTCGGCGTCGGATATCGGGGGTACCTGGGCCGAAGAGCGTCTTTATCCAAACTTGCTCAGTCAGAACTCGTACGGACTGTATGAGTTCAGCGATCTGCCCCTGGCCGATGTTGTCCCAGAGGATGAGAATGATGCCTCTGGCACCAAGAGTCAATTCATTGCAGGCTGGAAGATCCGACGATATCTGCGGGCATGGGTTGCAAAGTGGAAGCTGGAAAAGCACATCCGACTGAATTGGACCGTATGTAAATCATTACCCCCTCCCTCCAAATTCCACACCTCGGTGTTCTGATTCTTCACAGGTCGAGAGCGTTTGTCGCCTGGAAAGCAAAGAGTGGAAGCTGAGCATCAGTCTCCCCACGACTCCGACTCAGCACATAACTGTTATTTGCGACAAGCTCATTCTGGCTACCGGATTGACATCGGTGCCAAACTTCCCTGAAATGTCAGAGTCACCGGGAACTACTGAGCATGCTGCGCCCGTGATTCACGCCAAAGACGTCGGAGGATGGGCTCGGGAACATCTGGGGTACCAACCACTCGAGCCTCCCTTGCCTTCGGATATCTCTACGGGAGGAAAGGAAGGGCCTTACCCCCAACTACGATCTGTGGCTATATACGGAGGTGCGAAATCATCGTTCGATCTAGTGCACTTCTTTGCAACTCTGCACCGCAACGACCCAAAGCTGCACCTCAAGTCCAAACAGATCGACCCAGTCCAGGTGAATTGGATTATTCGCGATCGGGGATCAGGCGCTGCATGGATGGTGCCACCAACATCTACTCTGCCTAATGGAGAGACAGTCCCAAGCGACAAGGCGGCAAGCACCCGGTTGCTCACCTACCTCACCCCTTGCTGCTACATGCTTCCTAAACGCCTTTCACGGACAGGATCGTGGGGGCTGCAATGGGAGGGCTCATGGCTGATTCGCCTGTTGCATGGAAACCCTTTCGGTCGATGGTGGGTTCGGTGGTTCTGGCAGTCCATCGATCGAGGCTTGGAAGAGTCGGCGCAATATGGGTCGGATGCGAAGATGGAATTACTTCGTCCGGAAAACAGGTGGGTTTAAATCATGGAGCCATAATCGCAGCTAACGGTCATCTCGCAGTGTGGTATCGTGCGCATCTGGCATTGGGATCGCTAATCAAGGAGACCTTTGGGAAGCTATCCGACTGCCCCATGTGAAAGTGTACCGATCGGCCATCACAAGCATTGAGTCATCCGGAGAACAGGCAGCGACAGGCTCAAACAAGCGTGCTGTGGTTCACCTGGGTGACCATACTCGTGTTGAACCCGTTGACCTGGTTATCCATGCCACTGGATATAGACCAATCGTTCCGATTCGGTTCTCCCCCGCCTCTCTACGTATTGATCTGGGACTCTCTGCTCTCATATCAAATGGGAGTCAGGATATAGATGCAGAGACTCAAAACGAAACAGTATCACCGGAAAGAATCCCCGGCCTGCTAGGACCTCGTATTGCGGATCGCATAAGGCACTGGGAGGATTTGGACCAGCGTTTGGAAGTCACAGTTCGGAAGACCTTGCAGGCTACCAAATGCAGTCTTATAGATCGTGGTTCTCCTTCGTGGGCTCACTCTGGCCAGCTGATTCCCTATCGATTGTTCCGCCGGATGGTTGCCCCCGAGCTGGTGGCTCAGGGCGACCGTTCTTTTGCCACACTTGGTGTGATCTTATCATCTACAATTGCGGTCATCGCTGAAGTACAGGCTCTCTGGGTCGCCGCGTTTCTAACTGGAGGACTGGATGCCAAACCCGGGACTGTGAAACCATGTGAAGCTCTCTCTCTTGATTCACTTTCACTGGATGTGATGGAGCATGCGATTTCTGAAGATACGGTACTTGGCTCAATGACCGGGAGTGGCCTTGAAGTGGATGCTATCCAGGTATGCCTTTTATTGAAAAGCACGCACCATACGCTAACCTTTGATCAAGTACAATGACACTCTGATGCGTGATTTGGGTTTAAATCCAAACCGGCTCGGAGGGACCTATCAAGAGCTGACTGGCGTGTATGGGCCGTCAGCGTATAGTGGGATTGTCGACGAGTGGAAGCAGCTTTACTGTCTGAGAAACAATTGACCATACTTTATACCTAGTATATAATGCACTTCATGGGCTTTTCATTCCTTGCGCTAATATATATACATGTCTGTCGTAAAAATATAATTACTCCGGCCGAAAGCAAAAACATTCATCTCTTACTTATCAGATCCATGATTTTACCCAGTCCAAACGTCTCATTTTCTTTAGGAGGTGCTCGGGGAGCCTCGCAGGGTGGTATAACAAATCCCGGCGACAGATGTTGAACGAGCATCATGATTGGCATGGAACCATCGCGGTTCAATGAAGCGGGAGTCGACTTTGAGCCTTCGGAACTCGGATGTTGGGCAAGAAGTCCAACGGACGGGACTTTCGGAGTCTTGGGGGGTCTTTGTCTTTGCTCAAAGAGCAAAGGACGTCTCAGGTTTGACTTTAACCATGCAAACAGTACATTTATACTGCTCTCTTGCAAGGGCTGTGCGTCTGCGCAACTCCATATCGTTGTCGAGTTCGACATGTAATCAGAGCTCGACAATGTCGTGGTTGTACTGTGTGTGCAGTTTCGAGGCACGAGCGGCGCCATTAGCAGCCCAGGGGGCTGTCAGACGAGAGACAAAAGAAAGGCTTGAGCTCTAGTGCTGTCCATAGGCTTTGCATCTTCACATGTGTTCGATGGATGTTCCATACTGCAAGTCCAACCAAAAGAAGGTATCCCAGGTGAACACCCAGTCAAGTGACCATGTTTGTTCCCTAGACTGCTCGCTCTCTCCCTGTATTTGTCTTCTTCATCTCCCCCTCGTTTGCTAAATAACGAACATGAACGGTCAGTGATGCAAAGCTCAACGCTCATGGACTCGTGAACACGACGGGGGCTTACGGATTGTGATGCATTTCCCATGCTATCCAACCAGACGAAGAAAGAGAAAGATGAAGCCGATTATGATGTTGATCACGCTGGAATCCAGTGATAGCAGTGGTATATGTTCGCAGTGTTGGTGCCATTTTGGAAGATGAAAAGGGTAAAATTCCAATGGAGCAGCAGCTCTCTTTTATACTACCTAGATAGTATAAGGGTAGTGCCTGCCATTCTGTACCGTTCAACCTTGGAACCAATAAGTTTCGTGTAAAATTCACTTTGTATGATGTGTACCAAAATAAACAATTGATCTTGACTTCATTGATAGTAAAAAAGATCTCAAAAGGGGTTTGATAGAATAGTGAAAGGCTCAGTTACTCACATTTCATATTTCCATCACTGGCAGATCTCATTCGATTAAAAGATCAGATTGTCTTTACATATGTTGTATGGATCAGACGACTTTAAATACATTTGAGACATCCACAAGAGCTCTTTCTCTCCCGAGTAGCCATAATAATCGACGTAATGTCCCGAGGTCATGGCAATTGACAACATCCGTGGACCCATAATGGGCAGTGGGCGACACTGCCGCGACAGTACTGGAGTGCACCTGGGCAGTGGGGAAACAGCAGTATGTAGCCTGAGGCACCAGTGTCCGGATATCTCAGATATACGGAGGCAAGCAGTTTAGTACTTCATGGATCAGCTTCTATTTCCTATTATGGCGCTGTAGGCAGAGAGGTCCTGTCGGCTTGTCAGGCCCCAGTGCCGGGTGCTCTTCCTATTTCGCTCTAGACTACTACCTAGGTAGTTAACCAACTAGTACTGTATAGGTAGTCTGCATAGTCCACCTGCGGGTCGGATCGGGGTCAGGTGACGCGGTGGTTACAACTTCCCCATTCGGGGTGCGTTGGACACCTTCCCGATTAGAACTCTCCTTGTGCTTCACCTCCAGGGCCATCACCTAGACATGGACCGGAAACAGACCCGGCTCACCCGGTGTCGCACAGGATGTATGCGCTGTCGAGTTCGTCGAAGAAAATGTACGTATCGCAATCTGGTCGGCAGTGGTGGCGCACTGGCGCTAACGATGTAGGCGACGAGGGTAAACCACGATGCCGCAACTGCGTCGACCGGAACTTCCAATGCCAGTATGGTCCGCAGTTGACATTCTTGAAAAAGAACGCGCAGACAGTTCGACCGTCAGAAGTTGGCACCTCATCTAGCTACGAGGCCATCCGGGTATGTTCAACCTAAGACGGGCGAAACTCGGGATCTGACCACTGGCAGTTCATTGCCGAGGAGCCCCAGAATGACCACAATGAGGAAGATGATGTTGAAACTCCTCGTGGGGATAACCAAGGAGTACAGGGTGATGCCAGCCATACAGAGGTGTCTTGGGAGCCTACCGACAAGCAACCCATGCTGAGCGACAAGGACGAGTCAGCAGTTGCAGGTCTGTTGGCCCTGGGCATGAATGATTCACCCATGAACCTATCGAGTTTCTCGATCAATGATCCTGCGTTACAAGCACTACCTTCGGCTTTCTCCCCGCACATCCAGGACGAGAGCACGTCCATCGAAATCCAAGCTCTACTGCGACACTATCGCTATGAGATAGCCTCTTGGGTAGGAATTCCTTTCGCGCTCACTGAACATCCTTCGCTGACTGAGAATTTGCAGCTGGACATCTGTGACCTGGGCCAATCCTTTGGCATCAATGGTTTAGAGCTGGCAATGGTCTCACCTTCTGTATGGAACGCGGTTCTCAGCCTCTCTGAGACCTCCTTCAACCAACTTCATCCACATAACCCCCCGCGGGAGGATTTTACAAGAGAAGAGTCGGAAACAATGCCAGATATTACCCATATTGCCCTGCTAAGCGTTCTGGGCCAAGTAAAGGAGTGGATATCAAACATTTCGGCGGCATGGGCCTCAGCGGCACCATGCGATCAAAAGCTGCTGAGCGCAGTAAGCTCACATGCAGTCGGAAGGGATACCAATTCCGCGATATATTGGCTGTTTGTTCGACTCGGTATGTTTACTCTAACGCGAACTATGACTCATGGTGGATGATACTTACGAGCATGTAGATCTCGGGGTCGCATTAGCGACCGATAGCGATATACGCGTACCACTTCCACCGACATTTCCGTACCTGACCGAGGTAGACATGGTGGCTGACCCGTTCGAAATGGTCTTCTACTACGCCTATCGCCCGCTTTGGCTTTCCGCAAGAGCCATTCGGTTCATGCACAATGAAGAGATCTCCCAAGATCGACCTCCCCTCCACGCGTGGATGGAGCTAGTAGAAGAATTGGAGCAGTGGTACCGGGAGCGACCGCAGGAATTTTTGCCCATGCTGGAGCTGGATATGGATCATCGATTAGCGGGTCCAGAGCAGAGCCTCCCGGTAGTTCTGTTCGCTAATGGGGCCGGGCTGTTTGGGAATCAATTATACCATACAGCCATGTTGATCTTGCTGCACTGCCGGCCGAGGACTGCGAGAGTCAACGACTTCCACTCGGCTGCCATGTCGCCATTGTGGCATGCGCAGCGCATCTGCAGCATTGCTCTCCACAACGATCGGCGAGAGTGTTGGGATCCGTGCCTCTTGGCTTCATTTTTGATGGCTGCACGACGTATGACGCATGAATCCCAACAGCAAGCAGTGACTCAGGGGTTTGAGCGAATCCGCATTGTGACAGGGTGGGATACGAGTGGCTGCTTGCATAAGCTGCAAGCGGAATGGTGTCTCCTTGACGAGACGTAATATCCACGGCTTGGCCTAGATACCATGTCATCGCGGGGTTCACTGGGTGATGGGAATTCGAGGTCTTGTTGCATGGTTTGAACGTGATGCCGGATACCCCCAAGCAAGTTCCAGATCTCGGATGCGCCAGCAAGCACCCCATCCCGTCTCGGCTTCTATATGTCGGATCAGGTCGATGATGATCGCGTGTTCTGACCTGTGGCTGAACAATCGACCTGCAATCCACAGCGGTTGTATCGCGTTGTTCAAGCAGCCCTGGTGAGGATTGGCAAGTGAGATCCCACAAATGCGCCTGGCATGCCAAAGTGCGGATGTGACTGATGTTGGCGGCAGCTTGACTGACTTGGGCATCGTATTCAACAACAAGATGCACGCGGTGTGATAGAGCTGGGTGGAGGATATGGCCGCCCAATGCAGAAAGAGGATGTGTGGAAACGGCTTCGTCGTGGTGGTATGGACAGGCAACAGTTCCGGTGGGCGGCTGTCTAGCCAATGCTGCAGGTCATCCCACAGTCGGAGACAACGACGATTGAAGACTTCCCCATTACAACCATTCTGCACACCTAGCTCCATGAACTGAGTCCGATCAGCCACTAATTCACATGCCCTGGCGCAAAGATAGACGGCGTAATTCGCATGCATGTCTGGCGACCGGACCGCCTGGAACAGCTGGGCAGCATCGTCTTCATGGCATCCAGGCGCAAGCCACTTGCTGGGTCGAAGAAGGGTGCTCTGAGTTCCATCGGAGATCAGCGCACCGCACAAGTCTAGCAAATCAGCATACAATTCATCTGACGGTAGAACTCGGAATCACGCTCACCCATACGCGCGTAGCACCAGAATACCGCTTGTAAAAGATCGCTACTAAATCCGTTCATTCCGAACGACTCGAATAGTGCAGCGCAACCTTCCAAATGACGCTGCCAGTCTTGCGCACGGGCAGACATCATTTCGAGACAACACAACAGGACACAGGCGGCCACCACTTTGGGGTCGCGCATTTGCAAGAGCGGGCTCAGCAAGCGAATCGCTTCCTGATAGAGTTCCAGACTGTCGAACGAGTCTTGAATGCCTTCCTTCCTTTCCATTTGTCGGGCGGATATAGCGAGAATCGCGTTCATCAGTGCGGGGAACGAGCGGGCGAGCGCGGGAATTTGAACTCGGAACGTGCACTGCGAATCGAACATATCGAGCTGCGAACTCATTAGCGATCGAATTCCCGATTGAACTGACGGTTCTGTCTTTCTTTCGCGCTCATATCCCCCCTCTCTCCCTCACACTCCTGTTTTGTTGGGGACGCGAGATGGGTCACGTACCCAAGGTGCCACCTGCCCGACATAGTTCTTCAAGTATTCAATGCGACGTGGACTCGACAATACAGGGCGAGTCGGCAATTCGGAGTCGCGTAGGGCATGCAGTTCAGGGCTTGGTGCGCGTGTCGGGGCGGCAGACTGGGCTATGTTGAAAAGCATGCATCGGAGCTCTTCCTGCGACGCCAGGAAGCCAGGGTCATGGGAGAAGCCATCATGACCCCAGCTGGCTGTGCCCAAGGGTGAAGGGAAGGTGGGCGCATCGGTGGAATCCGAGGGGGTGTATGGATGCAAAGGAGTCCATTCGGGACGCAGCTCGTCGAGGGGGAACATTGTGAGTTGAGAGCCGCGATCGGCGGGAACCCGCCCATTTATACTCACGTTGCCCTAACACCTCCACAGCTCCCAGTTCGGTCTACTCTATAGTTTGGCAACTCATCTACAAAGTCTGCAGCTGCAATGGATTCAATCTCATTGCATTCCGATGAACCCCACGGAAAAGGGATCGTGGCCCCTGGCACTTGACAGATGCAAGGGGCACAAACAAACACTCTGGTCCTGGATTTCTCGATTTCCTGCACAAATGACTTTCAAACTCACTGAAAGTACTGCTGATACCTATCGCAACATTGTCCTTTCGACGTCATGTATGGTCTCAAGCAATTGTCCGTTCTGAGCATGATGCTCCTCACGGTCTCGGCCACCCAGGCCAAGAAGACCACTGTGCGTTTGTCACTCGAGTTCTAAGGATCGCCCTGACAATGTCCATTTAGGTCGGAATTGCAACGGCAGACAAGAGTCGCGGCATTGATGTGCTGTTGAATGAGTGTCATCCCATCGAAGAAGAGTGAGTCTACCCAGCTACGAGCGTTCAGTGTTTCGATCTAACCAATGGCAGAGACGTTCTCACTATTTCACTGCGCAAACCCTGCCGTCTGTTCACGTAAGGATCAAACCCTCGCCAAATCTACGTCTGCTCACCTCTTTCTAGTGGCCCTGATTGCACCGGTCATAACACATTCCTGAGTGCCGGCGACCACTCATCCGCCGACCCTATACCCGTCGTGGAGTCCATCTACTGCCAATCCTCGTTTTCGTTCTAGGAAGTCTATAGAAGTTGGAAGATGAAAGTCTTTGATCTCAATTGAACGACCTGCAACCTAATAATCAAGCCTTGTATACTACCGATATCTATATGAATTCCATAAAGCGAAAGATTGAGAAAAATGTATATTCATCAGACTGGCGCTTCATAAAGAAGCATCCTGCTCATCTACGACCAGAACCTTGATACTGCCATTCCGCGTATCCGCGCACAGGTGGAGCGCATCCTCTGCCTTTTCCAGAGGGAAGACATGTGAGACCAGTTTTCGCAGATCGAGGATACCACCGCTCAGGCAAGCAATGGCTGGGGGCCAGGTATCCCGGTAGCGGTTGATGAATCGAAGATCAATCTGACGAGGTTAGTACAGAACAAGAAGTCGAAAGGATATCCTTAGGATACATAACACTAACCTCGGCAAGTGAAATATGCATGAAGGGTAGGTTATTCATGATCGCTTTTCCAACGCCAATGACCATCACCGTTCCTCCACGTCGGGCAGTGTAAGCAGCAGTGCACACGCTACTTTCCACGCCCGTACATTCGAGGACTGTCTCAGGTGCGACATACTCATGAGACCCAAAGAGAGCACGGATCGCTTCTGCGTTTCCTTGGGCATCCTTGGTACGATCAACTTGGTATGTGATACACGACGGGACAAATTCCTTGGCAAAGGCCAGTCGAGCGGGCTCTAAGTCGGTGATCACAATTGGATGCGCTCCAGAGGCCCGGGCGGCGGCCAAGGCAATCAACCCAATAGGTCCGGCGCCACACACCACGACCCCCCGGCCCAGGGAGAGACCAGCAGTCTTGACACCGTGCATCACCACCGAAAGTGGTTCGAGAAGGGCACCCTCGGCGAAAGTGACGTTGTCGGGGAGTTTGTGTAGCCATTTCGCCGGGTGATTCTTGTATCTTTGGATGGTGCCTTCGTAAGGATAGACACCGGCAAAATGAACATCCTCACATAGATTGTATCGGCCCTCGTCGCATAAGAAACAGTGTTCGCAAGGCACACCTGGTTCCACAGCCACACGATCACCTAGCAAACGCATCAGTTGGATGGAACCTCGCCGATATTTAGACAGCTAATCATGCATACCTGGCTTTAAATGGGTAACACCCTCTCCACACTGCAACACAATACCGGACGCTTCATGGCCGATGATGCAGTCGCCTTCAAATACCAATGACCCAATGCGCCCAGTCTTCCAAAAGTAAATATCTGAGCCGCAAATTCCGGTGGCCTTGATGTGCACCAGGGCCTCGCCAGCCCGAGGACTGTAAACCGGTGCTTCGGCCGATTTGAGGTTGTGATCTGCCGTCACCTGTAACGACGGGTTGGGGTGGGAGACTCGCAGAAGTGTGCGATCGCTCGACTTGGTCGGCACAGCCTGACTGATCTGATCCACAAGTACTGAAGGAGCCATTATGTGTTGTATTTTTTTACGAGGGGCAGACTGTCATTCTTAAGGCGTTCTGGCGGCCAAAAGCACCCGAAATAGTAGGTTGTGGCTCGAGATACCCGTTTCGGACGTCACTTCTGCGGGGCCCCGGTCTGGCCCCTCTTGTTTCTGCGCTCGATGCGAAATTCTGAAGAGACTGGGATACCTAGGCACTGTAGAATGCATAGCAGAGAGATGCATACACGCTTAGAATGTCACTGTCAAATTCTACAAACTGCCCAGGTGAGAAAACATATAACTATAGGTTTCCCGGTACAAGAGATACTATATAGTCTACGCCTGTACGTTTGGGACCTGAAATTACCTAAACAAGAATCAAGAGTCAAGTCGCATATACAGTGGGTGCCAGGTGATTTCAACCCTGGAAAGCTCTGCATCTTGATATGTGAAGATCGCGAGTCGCGGCCCTGGGTGGGGAATTGAGCATAACCCGATTAGGAAATATTAAGCATCACCACTCGCATCTATTTGAAGGCGCGTCTCTCCGGCATTAGAGACATTGCATACTGCTTCAGTTTTGGTTTCTGCTCATCATGACTGTCGAAATTCAGAACGGCGTCACCGCCCATAAGTCTGCGCTGCCTCTGGTCCAGAAGCTCTCCAAGGACCATGATCTGGTGCTGAAGACCTTCCGTCTCCTCATTGCGGATCTCTGCCAACAATTCAATGGTGGACACCCTGGGTATGAAATATCCCCAGCGAAGGAGATCAAAAGCTGATGATTTAGTGGCGCCATTGGTATGGCTGCAATTGGTGTTTCGCTGTGGAAATACGTGATGCGCTATGCACCCCACTCCCCCAGCTTTTTCAACCGAGACCGCTTCGTCCTGTCAAACGGTAGGCTTCAGTTATAACAAATTTACTGAGAGATATTGACATATGTCCCAGGCCACACATGTCTGTTCCAATACTCATTCCTCCACCTCACCGGCTACAAGGACATGACCTTTGAGCAACTCAAGTCATACCACTCAGATCGCGTCGATGCCCTGTGTCCCGGCCACCCCGAGATTGAGCATGAGGGAATTGAAGTAACCACCGGACCTTTGGGTCAGGGTATCGCAAACGCCGTGGGTCTGGCGATGGCGACGAAGAACTTGGCTGCTACCTACAACCGCCCCGGTTTCGATGTGGTGAACAACCACACTTGGTGTATGATTGGCGACGCTTGTCTGCAGGAGGGTGTTGGTTTGGAGGCTATCTCGCTGGCCGGACACTTCCGCCTCAACAACCTCACTGTCATCTATGACAACAACCAGATCACTTGCGATGGATCCGTCGATCTCACCAATACCGAAGATGTTAATGCGAAGATGCGTGCTTGTGGGTGGAATGTGATTGATGTCTCCGACGGTTGTTTCGATATCGAGGGTATCGTCCGTGCTCTGGAGGAGGCTCGCGCATCTAAGGACAAGCCCACCTTCATTAACATCAAGACCGTCATTGGCTTGGATAGCAGTGTGGCAGGAACTGCGGTCGCCCACGGTGCCGCCTTCGGCGCCAAGAGCATCATAGACATGAAGACCGCATACGGTTTCAACCCGGAAGAGCACTTTGTCATTGGAGACTCTGTACGCCAGTTCTTCCAGGGACTTCCCGAGCGTGGCGAGCAATGGGTCCAGGAATGGGACCAGCTGGTGAGAGACTACACCAGCAAATATCCCGAGCTGGGAGCCAGCTTCCAAAGTCGCGTTCGGGGTGAGCTTCCCACGAACTGGCAGGATCACATCCCGAGTAGCTTCCCTGACAAGCCCACTGCCACCCGAGCTGCGTCTGGACTGGTGTTCAACCCCATCGCCAAAGAGGTCAACTCCTTCATGGTTGGAACAGCAGACCTTTCACCATCTGTTAACATGATCTGGCCCGGCAAGGTCGACTTCCAGCATGTGAGTGAGATTTTTTTCCTTTGATTTGTGAGTCACTAACCTTGTGTTTTCTTAAGCCCGACCTCCGCACCACATGTGGCATCAATGGTGATTATTCTGGTCGCTATATTCACTACGGCGTGCGTGAACATGCAATGGCAGCCATTTCCAACGGGTTGGCTGCCTATTCTCCCAACACCATCATTCCGGTTACCTCGACCTTCTTCATGTTCTACCTTTATGCTGCTCCTGCCGTCCGAATGGGTGCACTGCAGCACCTGCAGATTATCCATGTCGCGACCCATGACTCCATCGGCATGGGCGAGGATGGTCCGACTCACCAGCCTATTGAGCTAGCTAATTTATATCGCGCGATGCCAAACCTGCTTTATATCCGCCCCGGTGATAGCGAGGAGACAGCTGGTGCCTGGATCGCCGCCATTGGAGCCAAGAACACCCCCAGCATCATCTCTACCTCTCGCCAGACTTTGCCTCAACTGGCTCAAACCCGTCGGGACAGCGTGGCTCTTGGCGCGTATGTCCTGTCGGAAGCCGAGTCGGCCACTGTCACTCTGATTGGTGTCGGAGCCGAGCTTTCTTTTGCACTGGAAGTCGCCACTCAACTGAAGGCCCAGAAAGGCATCACTGCACGTGTGGTCAGCTTCCCTTGCCAGCGCCTGTTTGAGAAGCAGTCTTTGAAGTACAAGCGTGATACTCTGCAGCGACACCGCGGTATCCCCGCCGTGGTGATTGAGCCCTACGCTCCCAATGGATGGGAGCGGTATGCGGATGCGGGTATCTGCGTGACGCGCTTCGGCCACAGCCTTCCAGGCAAGGCTGCGTACAAATTCTTTGGATTTGAGATTGATACGTTGACTACCAAGGTAGCCAACTATCTTCAGCAGATTCAAGAAGACGAGTTCCTTCGCAGAGAGTTTGTTGAACTATGATCGCATTATGGGCGCTTCTTTCTTTGGTTTCAAGATTATAGACTGGGCTGGGCTTGGGCTTTGTGATTAATTTCAAACGTAAATATTCGAACAGTTATGAATTCTCGTTTCAAATACTCAAGTGTGCACGTTAGATGTGAAGTGCGAAACCTCCACAGTTTTCTAAGATTACCTAGAGCGTCTGTCGTCGTTGTGTTACTGTCGCGAAACTGTGGAGTTCGGCAAGCGTGCGTGGCGCGTCCGCGATGGGGTATTCTTGGACCGACTCCTTGGGATCCTGCTTCAGGTTCTCGTACTCATGCTCAGGCTCCGGGCGGAAACGGTTCAAAAAGGCTTCCTTGAGGACCTTCCAGTCCTGCTTCTGTTCTGGGCGAACCTGACTGTATCATTGGTTGGCTTTTCCATCGATGTTTTGTCGGAAGGCGATCCTCAGATCAGCCATCATGAGCTCAAGCACTTCCTTTTCTTCCGTAGTAGAATCTTTGCTGAGTCTCATCATCCGAAGGCGAGGGTACCGGGCAAGGTCCTGCCTATACTCCTTCTTTATCGAATTTTCGAGGTCCTCGATGAAATCCTCCGCCGATTCACCTCGGCGTGCATCCCCATGGAAGGTTTTGATCTTTTAGATCGCTATCGAAAATTCAGTCGAGGCTTATGGAAAGGTACATTGGGGGGTGTTTTCTTCTTCGGGAGTGAGCGTTGGGCTCTCGCTAGTGGCGAGTGACTCTTCCAACGACGACTTTTCCACGAGAAAACTGTACAGATTCTTCTTTACAGCTCCTCTGTGGGCGGGATCTGAAATCCTTGCAGAGGTTCCTGTCTCAACTCCCGCCACAGCGTCCCTCAAGGTCCAGATCGCTCCTCGATTGGTTAACCGACGACCCGTCGTTGGTGTCAAGCATAGCTGGGACAGGGCTGCTCGTAGGTCTTGCTCTTCGTTAAGGTCGTTGCGTCTAGCAGCTTTCATCAACTCTTTCACGAGTATGTGATTCTTTTGTATCGAACTTTCGGTGATGTCACTTCAACGAAATCGAGGCACATAGGCATACACAAATTCGCAAGAAGAGGTTGTTGCTGGTCTCGTTTTTCGCCAGGCAAAGGTAAGCCCAGCGCCCCCCTCGGGAACCACCACTCTCGCGGGTAGGCACAGGCCGCCGGGCATCCGCGAGTCGTCCGAGGCCGACATTGTGGTAGTCGGCGAGGAACACAGTGGAGGGGGCTGGTAAAAGCGTCGCACAGTTGCAATAGCGATCGAGAGGAAAATGGGTGAGAAGAGAAGTAGGAAGAGAAGTAGGAAGAGAACCTTGGAAGTGAAGCGCAGACGGAAGAGAGACAAGTCACTCGTGATATAGGTATCTATAGGATACAGAGTGACAACTGAAGTGAAAGTAGTAGGAAGAGAAGTGAAGCGCAGACGGAAGAGAAACAAGTCACTCATGATATATCGGTAGGATACAGTGATAACTGAAGTAAAAGTAAGAGAGGCCGGAAGGAGGATAATATATAAAGAGGGACGGAAAGAGAGAGAAAAACGAAAGAGAAGACAGAGGAGAGGAGCATATCTATTTCTAAGGTTTGAGGCGTTTCACTGTGGAAATGTCAGCATCTATATATTCTGGGGTTGTCTAATGGCTCGGGCTCTCTGGACTCTCATTTGTGCTTCCCTTGGAGACGTGGGGATCTTGATTTAAGAGACCATGTGCCCCTTGGAGGAACCATTGTCCGTCCCGTTGAATGTTCCGGGCTCTATCCAGGGTCTTCCTTCCCGATCCTTATATAAATTCAACGAGGCGACACGGAACCACCGCCGAACCCCCAAGAAACCAGCAGGCCAATTCAGCGCAAGACGGGCATATCGTCCAAACGGAGGCGGAACGCATCCACCACAAAATCATCGATACCCTCGGCATTGTCGAGGGCGGTCTGCACACGAGACCTGAAGGCAGACGCAGCGGCCAAGCACGCATGATGCGCCTCTTCCCCATGTCTAAGATCCCGGTAGCATTCGGAATGTGCCATGAGATCTTCGAAATCTGCGGCATCAGGGAGCGCGACAGTGTCATTGGGCTCAGGCCGGCTATCTACGAGCATGTCATAACGATTAATCGCCGTCTATACACTGATTAGTGACCCTTCACGGCACAAGACCACAATGAATTCATACCAGGGAAACACGAGTGCCATTCAGACCGTGATGTTGAGTGTGGGCTTTAACACTGCATCAAAACCCAAGGGGAGACCCCAAATCGCCCCCGAGATTTCCTCAACCACCTGGCACAGCTGGTCCAAGCAAAAATTCAAGAGCCGGAGACCCATCATCGGAATCGTCGTCAGGCTCCGCAACAATGCCGAGCGTTAGAAGAACAAGTAAACAGTCATATATGACTCCAGCCACGAAACTGGGTTAGATTGAAGCCGGTGGTCGTTGAAAGTGAAACTTGGTGTGAACACGGCGGACGAAGGAAATCACTGAAATATTTCAAGTGATCGAAGGCTGAGGGCCGGGCATTCCAACGTTGATGGCGTTGGCGTTGGTGGGAGGGGCAGGGAGAGTAGGAGTGCGAGATGAGAGCGGCCCAATGGGCACGCCCTAGTTGTGAATAAATCGGAATGGTATTCCTATGGGAGCCCTGTGCCTGCTTGCACCACTACTAGGTATTCATAGGCTTTGGTGTGTTGTTGCAATGGGAACTAAGACTCCCGATGGATTATACCTACGGAGTGTACCTGCCGATCTGCACACATTCCAAGATTGTATATCCGTGAGTCGTTCCTTAGGTCGACACAACATACCATGCCGGTTTTAGACTCACCATGTAGTAGAACTCTGCATTGATAAAATGAGCACATAATAGCATGGGATTCGTATCGTCGAGTGCCCAGGTGGTCATTAGGTAGACGTTAGGGCAGACCTCGGGAGAGAACCCGAACCTTGAATGTCCAGGGGTGGACAATTTTGGCAAGCCTAGGATGGGAATAATGAGAGGGGACATGCGACGTGGCAATTTCCTCTGCCTGCCAGCTCCACTTTCGAACGTCTACTTCGCCTCATTTCTTATCACTGAACCTTTCCTGGTTCGGTCAAATAACCCGCTGAGTCGTGGGTTTGTTGTACAATGTAAGGAGGGAACCCGGCACACTCGTGAAAATGGCGCATATGGTATTTAGTGGGGTCTAAACTACTATTTTAAAGGATGGAAAAAAGCAGATCTCCCTTATTCCTGGCTAATGGGCTTGCCTTTCCAAGATCCTTAAGGGAGGCCAATTTCCAGGGGTTGGGACGTGATGACGCATGGCTGATAGTGGTATATCCCTCAAGAACTTCAGATGGGGCTTCTAGTCATGGTATAATGTTTGTTGTACTGATATTTTTCCAATTCGTTATCTTTAGAATCTTATTCAGCTGCAGTCAAATTTCATGGTCCTTCATCCGGGCACTCAAGATGCCGAGAAACCAGACTGCAGCTAGCCTAGCACATCACACTAAACAGAGTAATATTGATATTTAATGAATTGAGTTACAGAACAGTCAGTCCTGGCTCCAAGTCCGAGAATATGATCAAATTTGAAAAGCACTCATAAATCGAGTCATTGGATTCCAAGTACTTCGAAGAACCGCCCTCAATCCAAACCTGGAAGATGCCTTCCGCATGTTTCTCTTAACTTGCCACACTCTTGCAGATAACTGGAAATATGCATGACGAGACCCACTTGAAACAAAAAGCTAGACCTTGTCTTCCAACCCTCGAAGTACCAAGTCCCGCATTCAGCAAATACACAATGACCGCCTCGATACTCCGTACTTCTACTCCAATGAAACATCCACGAGATGTCGGCTCCACTTCCCAAGATCTCCAATCCCCGAGATTTCCCTTGCTGAAAGACTAAAAGCAAGGGGCGGACTTGGTTTTTGGAGTTGCGGGGGAAATGCGGAGATCGCGTGGCCCCGTGCTAAACCGGAAACGGTTTATCTTGACAATGTCCAGGATATCTGAGGCCGTTGGGAAATGGAAAGTAGTCTATTGGCTATCGCTTCCGAGGGTGGGCTATAAAGATCGCATCGTTGGAATCCCAGGTCTCTTTCCACAAGCCCCGGTGCAATACTACAATGGATATCTCTGACTCGACTGAAAGGAAAGACGATCTCAAGGAGAAGCCTTCAGAGGCAGCCACTCAGGATGTGGTGTTTGGTGAAATAACGGAGGGTGGACCAAATTATCGCAATGTGCATCTAGATCGCATTCAGCATCCCCATGAAGGCTAACAATGAATAGGTGGGCTTCCCAGGCACTGTCATTCTGATGATGAAGACCCAGATCGGCCTCGGGGTTCTCTCCATACCAACAGCCTTTGATTCTCTCGGTATTGTGCCAGGTGTCATATGCCTATGCGTCATCGCAGCCGTGACTACGTGGTCCGACTATGTCATCGGCGCTTTTAAGCTCAATCATCGCGAGGTTTATGGCATTGATGATGCCGCAGGATTGATGTTTGGTTCAATAGGCCGTGGAGTCCTCTCTGTGATTTTCTGCCTATGTAAGTATTCAGATACTAACATGTGGAAATTGAACTAATTCTCCCATAGATTGGGTATTCGTGAGCGGCTCTGGTATTTTGGGGATCTCAATTGGGTTGAACGCAGTCTCTACGCACGGTGCTTGCACCGCTGTGTTTTCCCTGATCGCCGCTGCTTTGGGTTTTGGCTTTAGTAGCGTTCGCACGCTTGGCCGTATCACTTGGCTGGCATGGATTGGGCTCCCGTGTATTCTTGTCGCTGGTAGGCCCTCCCACATCAACCTTGGAATGCTCTGAAGTCCAATCACTCACAACAATGATTCAGTCATGATTGTTACAATCGCTGTCGCCATCCGCGACCGTCCAGCCGCAGCCCCGATGACCGCAGGCCCTTGGGTTTCAGACGTGAAAATTGTGGGCAACCCGACATTCACAGAAGGGATCACGGCAGTCTGTAATCTTGTGTTTGCCTTTTCCGGCACACCAGGGTTCTTCGCTATTATCTCTGAAATGCGCGACCCTCGCCAATACACGCCCGCTATGCTCATTTGCCAGACAGGGGTGACCGCTATATACTCTGTTGTTGGGTGTGTGGTCTACTATTATTGTGGCTCGTATGTTTCTTCGCCCGCTCTGGGCTCGGCTGGCGGGACAATCAAGCAGATCGCATATGGCTTCGCGCTCCCAGGTCTGATCGTTACAACAACAATCGTCACACATGTAAGATCCAGATGATACTCTGACAAGCAGCCATCTAACTCGATTGACCTCACAGATACCAGCAAAGTATATGTTTGTCTACTTTCTTCGCGGCTCCCGACATCTGACGAGCAACACTCTCGTTCACTGGGCAAGCTGGCTTGGCTGTACCTTCGGTGTCACTGTCGTCGCCTACATAATCGCCAGCAGCATTCCGATCTTCGATGGCCTTGTTTCCCTCATCGGTGCCATGCTGGGAACAATCTTGTGCTTCCAGCCCTACGGTTGCATGTGGCTATATGATAACTGGGGAAAAGGTAGAAGTAGCTCCCGGACTTGGTTGCCTATGGTAGGACTCAGCATTTTGGTCATAGTTCTGGGGACGTTCCTGACTGTCGCGGGAACCTTTGGGTCTGTGGTCGGCATCATAAAGTCCTATCACCAATCAGGCGGGGCAAAAGCGTTTTCCTGTGCGGATAATTCGAACTCTACATAGATTGGAATAGGTAGCGATGGCAGATTCAGAATGCATGACAATCCCAGTCCCAGACCAGTCCATGAGACAATCTGTGCAAGCAAGATACAGACAGACAAAGGATCAAGCAGAGATCGAAGAAGTCGAGTGTGTACTATGTACTATACAGCAATCTCGCTGAGGATTTCCCAATTAGGCATCTCCAACCGCCCATGAAAGTGGGCCCGGAAACGCCCCGGTCCAATGAGCACTGCCTCGCTGGGATTTGTAGATCTATTCAATTTGAAGGCTTCTCGTCATAACTCATGCATATTGATCTATTCTGTTCCTCGAATCTTCACCGTCACTCATTAAACCTGGTAGAATCGCGCTGAGCCATCAAGTCTCTCTTCCATCCGTGGCTCCGGAAGCAACTCTCCCTTCGATCCGTTCCGTCTCTGTTTCTTTTCCATTTTGATGGCCTTCTTTTGTGCCTTGAGATCTTTTTTCTCGGCCCGGGTTAGTCTGGGGAAACTGGAGTCAGGTCCCCGCAGGATATGACCAGGGTGGAACACGTTCAGGGCGATTATGCCTAGGAACATAGGCGCCGCGTCGAAAACATATTCATATTCTTCGTGAGTCAAGACTGGATTGCTGGCGGACGTCCCCTGGGCATATTGAGCCAAGCGGAAGATGATGCGGACCTTGATATCCATATTAGCATGGGAATTGTTGAACGTGTCTCGCTGACTTACAGTGATCATGCCCAAGGCGAAATAGATCGAGTAGAACAGCCACCGCCAGGAGAACCTTCCAGTTTGAAGCTTCTCCATGCCAATTTGCCCGCCCGCTTCCATTCGGATAATTTCCCGGTGGAGGTAAATGGTCAGTCCCAAAAACACGAGGATGAAGAATTCCTGCATTCCAATTCCGCCCATATAGAGGTGTAGGCCCAACAAGACGAGCTTTGTTTCCTCGCCGGTGTTGGTCGTGAGCGATGCACCACCAAGTTGGACCAAAAAGGCAACGATGTCCAGTACAACGAACAGCATACCGTAGTGACGGGCAGACAAGCCGGCTAATTTCCGTTCAGGTACGTAGTAATAGATCATGCGCCCCAGAGTCATGTAGATGAAAGCATTGATCCCTATTTTTGAGTCGAGTTAGATTGATTCAGGGTGCTTGATTGGCAAGGCGGGTGTGCTCACAGATAGGCGCCAGAAGGAAGAATATGACGTGGAGGGTGCTGTATACGTCGCTGTCCTGATGGCGTGTCTGAAGGACCCGGAAGACAAAGGCCAGTAGCTCCCATGCCACCCCCATGATGAGTACCCAGGCATATCGCTGTCGACATGTCAGTTTGGGTCCGTCGATTGCAAGTCATCCGGTGAGCCAACCTTTTTATATATGATGGCCTGAACTGTGTGTAGTATGGTCGCTAGACCAAACAGAACGCAGAAGAGAATAGCAGCCCCAAATGATGGGACATAGTAGAGAATCACGTCACACGATTCCGGCGGGAGGTATCCATTTTTGCCCGGAGAGACGGTGACACACGTCGCGGTCGAGGTTGTGGATGCGGCTGGCGATGCAGTTGTAGAGGCCATGTTGCAACAGAGACTGAAGATGGAGTAGATTGATGAGCCATCCTATCTGGTGTTCCCGATGATTTAAGTACAGATCTCGGTGCTTCTATTTTTGATATATACGGGGCACCTTCGAGGCTGTTCGGATTTTAAACGAACCGACCAATCAGCAAGTAGGCAGCAGCTTCAAGTGGTGCATCAATCAGTGTGCGAGGCCAAGATCCAGCCAAGCTTGGTGGCTATAACGGGGAGATGCATCGGGCCCCATCTTATACTCGACAGCCCTCTGATTGGTCGGCTCGTATGTTTGAGTAGGCTGCTCTTTTTCGGTCTGCGATGACATTGTTAGTCTTATTACTCCGTACTCGGCTTCGGACTGCGGAAAACTAGACTTACTCTCTTGATTTCTCCATCCTTCACTCGGGTGACTTCTACTAGTAGAGGGTGTGTCTCACCTGACTCTACCCCTCACCCTAATCCTAGGGCATCTTTGTCGTGACTATGTCACTATCCAAGGGAAATGGTCTTTCTTATAGCACTTGAAGCCGAGTCAATTTGCGGCAGTCATGAGACCAGGGCCGAAGAGGAGGTGAGTCCCCATCAGAGTTCGGAGGCTGGCAAGGAGAAGGTGAATGAGCGGTGATGAAGCTCAGCCAAGACTGCAAACAGATGCAAACAACCAACCAGACAACCAGACAAGCTTGGAAGCAAACACCTACGGAGTAAACACCGGAGAGATCGAGACGAAAACAAAAGAAAGCCCATGAGGTTCTTTTCTCTTCGACCATTTGCAGAACATCAGATGTTCTCAGAATTGGGAGGGGGGGGTGTGGGCCAATAAGAGGCAGTCTGCAGCCCATGCGCCGATGCAGGGGGGATCGACACGAACACTGAGCGTGGGCGACCTGGAGATTTTTTGTTCACGCAGAGTGGTGTCATGCAGCACATGCGACGGAAGGGGGTTGTGAGAGGATGCTGGGGGTGTGGAGGGGAAATTCACAGCCTATATAGCTGCTCTCCCCCGGCATGTCTCCTGCTCACTACACCACTATGGCGCGCTCTATACTCATTGCTGCCCTCACTCTGGGCGCCTCTGCCCTGCCCGCCTCCTCCGGCATGAACAACATCAAGAACATCGTGGTCTTGGTGCAAGAGAATCTGTCCTTTGACCACTTCGCTGGCGGTCTGGACTACGACTCCAGCATTGATGGCCCGCAAGGCTATTGCAACCCGGCCAATGTGTCTCTTCCAGACTCGGCCAAGGTGTGCGCCAACCCCATCGCGAAGAACATTGCCTCCGACGACCCCAATCACAGCATCTCGGGTGGAAACATGCAAGTGTTCGGTACCTATCACCCGGCCTCCGGGGCCAAGGCGTCCATGGATGGCTTCATTAGTGAGCAGCGCGCCTCCTATCCCAAGGACGACCTCAACCGGGCCGCTGAGGCTATCAACTACTTTACCCCGGACCATATCCCCGTCTTCAACTCCATCGCCCAGAACTTCGTGCTCTTTGACCGCTGGTTCGCCTCCGTGCCAGGGCCCACCAACCCCAACCGGGCCTATCTGACCTCAGGCACCTCGCACGGGCATGGGAAGAACGACGACGACTTCTTGACCTCGGCGCTTCCCCAGAAGTCTATCTTCGAGCAGCTCTCAGACAAGGGCATCACCTGGAAGAACTATGAGAACTCCACCAAGTCAGACCCGGCTTTCTTGCCTGATGCCTTGTTCTATGACTGGACAGCCAAGAATGGCAAGGATAACGTCGTCCCAATCAACCAATTCTACACCGACGCTGCAGCAGGGAACTTGCCGCAGTTCACCTGGATCAACCCCGAGTGCTGCAACTACATGTCAATGCACCCGCCTTCCCCGATCAACATGGGTGAGAACTTTGTCAAGGGAATCTATGAAGCTGTGCGCAACTCGCCGCAGTGGAACGAGACCCTCTTCATCTTGACCTGGGATGAACATGGCGGCTTTGCGGATCACGTTTCTCCCCCGACAGATGTCCCGGCTGGCGACAGCCTGACCTACTCCGAGGCCTCCGGAGATGGCAAGGAATATACGTTCCACTTTGACCGTCTGGGAGTGCGTGTTCCGACGGTTTTGATCTCCCCCTGGGTGTCCAAGGGCGTGGTGCAGCACCAGCCTAGCGGAGGAAACGAGTTTACTCATACCTCTATCCTTAAGTTTGTATCCGAGCTCTGGGGACTGGACAGCCTGTCTCCTAGGGTTGATTGGTCTCCCTCGTTCGGAAGTTTGGTCACCAACAAGTTCCGAAGTGATACCCCCGAGAAGTTGCCAGACGCAGCTGATTTCTGAGCATCATGCCAAATATCCTGTTAATAGCCGCACCCAGGTCTTACCTGCGGACATGAAATGATAATGACTTTTGAATGATCCCGTCTTCTCTTTCTATCCTTCTCCAAAATTCTTAATGTTGGATTTGAAGCTTATGGAGGTAATGAGATTAGCACTAAAGTATGGGATAATTAGGTATTGAGCGAGTCGAGCCTTGTATCCTTGGAGGCTGCACACGCAGTCCGCGACACTTGGCTGCGTCCAAAGGAAGATAGCCAGGATCGACGACCTTTAGTGGAATGTGATCGACGCGTGATGGCCGAGTTTTGGGTGTTCACGCGGTCTATATCATAAGGATTGGCGTCGTATGCAGTCTCAATGCGCTCCAAAGACGAGCGAGAGGAAACCGAGGACGCATCCCCATCCGGGTTTATTTCCGCCAAGGCCCCGTGGTCTGTGGTAGTGGGTACCGGCTTGGCTTCATTCTGTTTCTCATCTACGCAGTCGGGTGCTTTCGCCTTCTGGGCCAAGCTGCGAATGAAGCTATCCGCCTCGGCAGCGTACTTGCACCTGCGGCGAATCATGGGACCGTAGTGGTAGAAGATGAACGGGAACGGTGCACATGCAAGTGACAGGAATGCAGGGACGCATGACGCCCAGTGGATTCCGAGATTTTGATACATGTATGTTGTGAAGAGAGGAAATCCAGCACCGAAGCATGAGCGGATGATCGAGTTGGCGGCCAGTACTGAGGCCGCATAGATGGTGTACGAGTCAATCAGATAGTTCATGATTCCGAGGAAGACAAATACCATGCCGAACCCGAATGGGGCAGTCGCCAGGACGCTCACTATCCAGGGAAGTGATCCGGAGTTTGTCCACGCAAACCAAAAGAGTCCAACAGGGATAGCAAGGCCTCCCCACATGGTGGGAGGAAGACGGGCCTCTGGGGGTGCAAATCCGTCGTGGGCCTTGTGAATCCGAACGTATCGCTTGTTGTCATACATGTTAAGCCCGACAGCTAACATCATCCCAATCATGACAGCGAGGAATGGAAGGCTGCCAACACCCTCACCCCAGCCGCGGATGTTCTGGAAGATGATTGGAAATGCATCAAACAGCATATAAAGAGTGCCGTAGACAATCGCCATATACAACGAGAGTAGCAGTACGATGGGCTCGGAAAAGAGCAGGATCCACGGACGCGACAGTGCTGTAGTGAAAGCATCTCGAGCTGACAGCCTACCGCGATCGATCTCGACCTTGCTGCGGTAGACTCTACCAGTAAGCGAAGATAGTCGATCAGCTCGTTTACTCAGTAGCAGGGGTGCATAGGTTTCGGGGATCACAAGCCCTTGGACGATCCAGATCAGGCCGGTAAAGACGGCCAAGAACACCTGAACCCAGCGCCAGCCCAGAAAATGATCGGCGGTTGCATATTCCCCCAGGAAACCCCCAACCACGGGGCCCAGCGTGGGCCCCAGGAAGGGGGCCCCCGCAAAAAGACTCGTTGCAAGCCCTCGCTGATCTGCGGTGAAGATGTCGGCAATGACCCCCCCTGCGTTGGTCAGAGGGGACGAGCCGAAGGAGCCGGCAAAAAACCGCAGAATAATCAAGGTCCACACATTTTGCGAGCCAACCGCACCGGCGCAGAATGCCGATAGACAGAAGAATGTGCCGAGAAAAACGAGCTGACGACCCATAAGCTCACAGAGAGGTGCCCAAAGGAGTGGCCCGACGGCAAACCCAAGCACAAACAATGATACACCCAGTGTTGCCACCTCCTCACTCACGTCAAAATCCTTGATCACCTCGCTGATACTGCCAGCGTATGCCGAAGAAGCCAGTGACACCGCAAAAGTGGCGAAAGCGACAATGACGGTGTACGTCCATTTCAGGCTCGTATCGAACCCCATTGGGTTTCGTGGATCATCTGGAATCCATTCGACGACAAAAGGATCCTCTTCCGTTCCGGAGCCCACGTAGGCATGGTCGATGATGTCGGGGGTAACAACGCCCTGATCGGTCAGGATTCGCCAGTAGGGGATTCGCCTTGGGCGGGGCGCTTCAATGGGACCGGTCATGGTGGACAGGCGAGTAGTTGAAGCACTCTTCCCAAGGGCTGGGGTGATATAATCGAGCTCACGCATTTATATCACATGGATGTATATACAAATCTGTGGTCGTACGATATGCATACTCGTGTATCCACCAAGTGGAGTGACCACTGCAAGCCTCAATCCCCCCACCGGATAGGGCCTCGGCAAGCCGAGAAGCGGTTCCCAGCGTTCTCATTTGCTGTCATGGGCCGCGGTTGGTCGGTGGAGTTTGTTAGTCTGTATTCATGAGGCTTCGTATGTACGGAGTGTACTACTGGTACACTCCAGTTTTGTAGTCCGCGTTTGCAGCTCGCACAAATCACCAATACCGGCTCGGGTGAAATGTGGAGAGAAAAATCAGTGAAGAGAAAAATCAGTGAAGAGGGCCCGTATCAAATAAAAACATGAATGGGTTCGGCACTTCCAAACGCGCATTGCCGATCGAGATCAGAAGTTGCGTTTGCATAATTTGCTCTGTTTGCATGGTTTGCACATAACTCGACACCTGAGGACGCGATGCCCCTGGACCCATGGATGCTCTTTTACTCTTCAACATATCCCTGCAGCCCTAGAGGACCCCTGCAGATTAATCTCGCTTGAAGAAAGCGTGCCAAATGTTACTCCGTGCATAGGGCGGAGAAAAGCTTTCCTCGAGCGGTCCGTTCCACGAATGGCATGGCTTGATTCATCCTCAAGCGCCTCCTATTCGTGGCAATATTCACCTCTCCCCAGGCAACCCCATAAGGCCATGTCGATCTCTCAGGTGAAACGTGCCAAAATTTGCGGAGCTCTATGTCCTGTCTTCTTTGGACACGGCATTGGAGGGATCGATCCCTCCGCGAGGTGAAGGATGAGGCAATTTCCCGAGCAGGACAGACACCTGCGATGATATTCGATGGATGTAGGATATAAGAGAGAACAAAATTGACTTCATGGACTGAGAATTCTCATTCCAATCCTGACAGTTGGGAGAAAACTTGATTCCTTCCTTGCTCGAAGCACCGCCTAGTACTGCACGTCATCAACCATGATTGCAGGCTCGAAACTTCTCATGCTCGGTCTCTTCGGAGCCTTGGCAGTACACGCACTCCCAGAGCCAGCCAAGGCTCAGGTTACGGCAGCTCCGAAACTCGAAGAGAGAGCGACCAGCTGCACTTTCTCCGGGTCTGCTGGTGCCTCGTCAGCGAGCAAGTCGAAGACTGCTTGTGCCACCATTGTACTGTCGGCAGTGGCTGTGCCATCTGGCACGACCTTGGATTTGACTGGTCTGAATGATGGGACAACTGTACATGAAACGTTGATCCACTATCGTGCGCATCTTGCTGATACCTCTCCCTCCCTAGGTGATATTTGAAGGTGAAACCACATTTGGTTACAAAGAGTGGTCAGGGCCTTTGGTCTCGGTCTCCGGCACCGACATCACGGTCAAAGGTGCCTCTGGCGCAACACTCAACGGTGACGGAAGCCGTTGGTGGGACGGCAAGGGCTCGAATGGCGGGAAGACCAAACCGAAGTTCTTCTATGCGCACAAAATGTTTTCCTCCACCATCAGTGACATCCACATCGTGAACTCTCCCGTTCAGGTTTTTAGCATCAACGGCGCAACAGACCTCACGCTCAGTGGCATCACTGTAGACAACCGCGATGGCGACACCGACGAGGGAGGCCACAACACCGACGCATTCGACGTTGGATCAAGCACGGGAATTACCATTACCGGTGCGACGGTCTACAACCAAGATGACTGTCTCGCAGTCAACTCTGGAACGGTAGGAACATGACCCCGTGGGCTTTGTACCATAAACTAAGAGACGGTATTAGGACATCACGTTCACTGGCGGTCTTTGCTCTGGTGGACATGGCTTGTCCATCGGCTCCGTCGGCGGACGCAGCAACAACGATGTTGCCAACGTCATCATCGAGAACTCGCAGATCCAAGACTCCACAAATGGTAAGGGTATATCAGCGCTGGGCATTGTCTGTTTGGTATTGACTTGTGGTACAGGCGTGCGGATCAAGACCGTTTACGAGGCCACTGGCTCTGTCAAAAATGTCACCTACAAGGACATCACGCTTTCGGGAATCACCAAATATGGGATTGTGATCGAACAAGACTACGAGAATGGCAGTCCCACTGGCACACCGACCGACGGTGTACCAATCACCGACCTCACCTTGGACGGGGTCAAGGGAACAGTTGCGAGTAGCGGAACGAATGTGTACATCCTTTGCGCCGAAGGGGCTTGCTCCGATTGGACTTGGGATGGTGTCAGCGTCAGTGGTGGCAAGACGAGCAGCGCTTGTGAGAATGTGCCGAGTAGCGCCAGCTGCTGAGTTATTTCCTCGGACAATTGTCAGTGTCGACCCTATGTGACTACATCGAGAATAGAGTACAATATCGAGAATGTCTGAAGAATGTTACACCTGAATATTCAGGCTGAGTATGTGGTTCCTGACGCGTCTGCAATCCAAAACGCGGGAGCTTGAGCTCCCCACAGTACTACACGTTCCGGAGATCTCGCGGGGAATATACTCTTTGTACAGTATGTACAAAGCATGGCATGCATGTTCGAACGCGCGTTGACACGGGCCATATCCACTTGTCACTGGGGCTGAAGGCTTCAGTCATGCACAGAGATCCGGATTTTGGAGATTTGAAGATCGAACCGTATACAATTCGGAGCTTGAGGTTTGAATGCTGGTCAGAAACGCCTCTGACCCCGAACATGGTGTGAGAAAAAAGCTTGCGTGAGCAGGAATGCTTGCCCAGTGAATTGCCCAAATCACCCAAGCCCAGAGAGCAGGGACCACACCCGGTGACAATGATCGTCCACTAGCTTCCCGCATCTTCTCCGCGGACTAAACTACCGGCCTGACATACTGGGTCAGCAGAAGCTCTTTGGGGGACCAGGCTGTATCTACTTCTGATACAGTCCGTGTTTCCAGCCAAGCTTCAATGCACCAAGGGAACGAGATCCCCACCAAGTCCACTTGAATTCTTCTCCCTTACTGGATCCCTCTGCCAATGACGGTGGGTCAGATACTTATTGTATTACCAACTTGGAACCTCCTGAACCTGACACACTTCGCGGTAACTCTGATCAACATTCCATTGCCTAGTTGGACCTTGCAGTGGGTAGCTTATGCAGCTGCTCAGTGGGGCAGCTTCTGACACTGTTGAACTTTCCCTTGAATCAATGCTGGAGCAGATCCCGCATGGGATCAGCACTGTCTCAAGCCACGGGTGCAAATCAATCTGCACACCTGTTCAACGTGCCCGTGAGCCCAGATGGGGATCCACGTACATATTCCGGGGAACAAGATTCAAATACTGCATTTAAGCAGCATTGCACCAGGGCTGGACATGTGATCATTACGTCGTCTCAACTAGTACATCTAGGGATTCAGCATCACATTACTGGGACCCAAAACTGCCTGGATTCCAGGTATGTGCTTCTGCATAGGTTCCCAGCCTGCCAATTGGTAGATGCCCTTCAAGGAGATTTTATTTCGTCATGCTGTTAGCTTCCGTTACTTAAATTTCCTCTCGCACGCTGATCATGGCTTATTTGGCAACCACCCGACTCCGTGATAAAGTCCTCAAATGTGGCCTGTCCCACGTTCTTCCATGCACATATATTTCTCCGTCTGAGAATCACCGGACGACATAATAGCCCACCGTCCACAGAAACTCTCCCACTCACGATGGAGTCCAAGGAATATCCCACCAGCCTGGCGAGCCGGAGCTCACCATCTGACCAAGAGTCCGACACCCAGATCATCATAGACGACAAAGACTTGCCCCCAGTTGATGGAGGCCCTCAAGCATGGCTGTTCCTGATTGCCTCGTCAATGCTCGAGGCCCTGGTCTGGGGTAAGTGGTCCATCCCCGCATGCACGTTCCAGATTATGCTGACACAATGTAGGCTATGCATTTGCATTTGGCGTTTTTGAAGACTACTATAGCACACACGAGCCATTTCAGGGATCGGGCAGCATTGCAAGCGTTGGGACATGTGCCATGGTGAGCCTTCACAGAGACCAGAGGTGTATGCATAGGTGCTAATCGGACGTGCTACAGGGAATCGCGTATCTACTGGCCCCATTAGCCATTGTCCTCATGATTTTGGTTCCCAAGATTGCTCGCTGGGTGTCGACCATTGGCGTGGTTATCATGTGCCTGTCATTAGCACTGAGCTCCTTCTCGACCAACGTGACCCACCTTCTCTTATCCCAAGGCATTGGATTCGGTGTCGGTGGATGTCTCGCGTACACGCCCACCATTCTGTTTATGTCTGAGTGGTTCGTTAAACGCAAAGGTCTCGCTTTCGGCGTTGTCTGGGTAAGTGAAGCTGACTCCGCGAGATAAACCCGTGAGGGTCTTCGGGTGCATGGTTGCTAACTTGGACAACAGGCCGGGTCAGGTGTATCGGGGATCATCTTCCCCCTCGCTATCCAGTGGCTTTTGGGCAAATATGGCATAGCGGCAACTCTTCAGATCTCCTCAGTGACCTTGTTCATTCTCGCCATGCCTTTCATCTACTTCCACAGACCCAGATTGACCACCACGGAGATCGCGTACCATCGCCTCAACTTCCGCTTCTTATACAACAAAGTCTTCATTGTATACCAGCTTGGAAACACTTTGGAGGCAATTGGATTCTTCCTGCCCACCATTTACCTACCGAAATTCGCGCGCAGCCTAGGAGCCAGTGACTTCATGGCGTCCTTGACCGTGACCCTTGTGAATCTGTTCCAGGTCTTTGGATCCGTCCTCATGGGCTTTCTTTCGGACCGGTATCATATATCCACCTGCATCCTGATCTCGACTGTCGGTACCGTGCTCTCAGTCTTCTTTGTGTGGGGCTTTTCCACGAGCATTCCCCCCCTCTATATATTCTGCGTTGCTTACGGTCTTCTTGCGGGCGGCTTTTCATCCACATGGGCCGGAGTCTCCAACGAAGTCCAAAAAGCCAATCCCTGCGCGGATGCAACCGTCATTTTCCCGTTCATGGAGACCGGCCGAGGAATTGGCAATGTGGTCAGCGGCCCATTGAGCGAAGCTTTACTCAAGGGTTACCCTTGGAAAGGACGCGCGGCGGGTGCTTATGGGAGTGGTTACGGCGCACTTGTGGTGTGCACTGGCGTAAGTGCTTTGATGGGTGGGATCTGCGTCGTGGCTCGCCAATTCAAGTGGATATAGTGGAAGTGCTGCGCTGTTCATCGTTAAGCTGTTATAATCTTTCCCCCTTTTGCGAATTACAAGAACATAGAACATAAAATAAAGATGAGCACGTTCGGATTTTATTTTTACACATCATATATATATGGATGGGTCTGCTAAATACATGGCTGCAAATGACCCGGTAGCCTTAAAAATGACACTTGACGCTAATAACGATAGACAGTAAATGCATCACGGACCGCACGGCGACCGGTCAGAAGCCCGGTCCAGATCCTCCGGTACCAGGCCTCCGGAACGTTCACTTCCTTTTCAAAGTGCATGCGACCGGTGTCAAGATCGGCATCGACCGACCGAACGAAGGACGTGCGATAGAAGATCTTGTGCCCGACATAAAGTACCACGAAGACGATGATACAGATGTAAGCGATGAAGAAGTCTGTGACATCGAAGGTTGGGATGAAGGAAGTGAAACCCTGGGTAAGGGCAATGAGGACGTTGAAGAACAGCCCGTACCAAGCCAGATAGGGTTGCAGGATGGCCTTGTAGGGGAGGTCATCTCGAGAAATACCACGGGTGGACAACGCGCGCATGAATGCGATGTGAGAAGCGTTGATGCACGCCCATGTCACAAAGCCTGCCACACTGGAAAGGTTCACCAGCCAGTTGAAAACTTGCCCAGCGGCGTTGGAGACGTTCATGAAGCCCAGCAGACCAAACAAGGCGGTGAAGCCCACGCTGATGTATGGGACACCCGACTTGGTGACCCAGGCGAAGCAAGGGGGGGCAAAGCCTTCGTTGGCCAATCCCGTAAGCACTCGGCTACCGCTGTAGACGTTGGAGTTCGCGGCTGACAGGACCACAGTCAAGAGCACGGCATTGATCAAGCTAGGGAGCACCTTGACACCGGCCAGGTCAGCAGCAATGACCATGGGGGAAGATGAGGCATTAGTTGTGGTGGTGGCGAGTCTAGGGTTGTCATAGGGAACGACGAGACCAATGAAGAACATGGTCAGCACGAAGAAGAGGAGGATTCGAACAAAGGTCTTCCGAATCGCGGATGGCACGGTCTTCTGAGGGTTTTCGGTCTCTCCTGCGGCGACACCGACCAATTCAGTTCCTTGGTAGGAAAATCCGGCTTGAATCAGGACGGCCCAGAAACCCACGAACTTGCCGACGGATTCCGGGGTGTCGACCAGATAGGTCGCGAACGCGCCGGGGTGGTGCCAATACTTGAAGCCGAGGACACCCTGATCTCCCACTCCGCGATCGATGCAGATGGCGAAGATCATAAACCCGATCACTGTGGCAACTTTGATGGTGGAGAACCAGAACTCCAACTCGCCGTAGAAACTGACGGGGAGGAAGTTGAGTGCAGTGATAAAGACCCAGAAGACTCCAATAAAGATGGCGATGTTCAAGCTTGGATCCCAGTACTGAATGATGGTTCCCGTTGCGGTCAACTCCACCGCGAAGGTCGAAGCCCAGTTGAACCAGTAAATCCAGCCCATCGAGAAACCCAGACTCGGATCGATCAGGCGGGCGGCGTAAGAAGTGAAGGCACCGGGAATAGGAATGAAGGTTGCGACTTCACCCAAGGAGCTCATGACGGAGTAGACGATTGAACCGACAAAGAGATAGGCGATCAAGGCACCGGCAGGACCTGATTCTGCGATTGCGGTACCACTGGAAATGAAGAGTCCTAGACTGCGAATTAGTCGGTCGCCCAGCTGTCGTGCGCGCATCAAGTACCTGTGCCAATCGTTCCACCTAGATGCTGTTAGTGTCTGTACCGGGCATGGGCATCAAGCGCGACGTACCGATCGCGATCATCTGCAAGTGTCTGCTCTTCAGCTTGCGCTTCAACTCCCGGTTTTCCGAGCCCTCCGCGAGGCTCTGCTCGGCGTCGGACGCCTTGGTGTCCTTGAATTCATTCTTCGGCTGGGTGTTGACGGGGGTGTCCTTCTCAGAAACCGAATTGTCCGCCATGGTGCGACAGATCACTCAGAGATCAAAGCAAAGAATCTCCGAAAAAGTGTGTGAAAGGTGAACTCCATTTTTTCCGCTTTCGCTACGCAGTGGGGAAAACGGACGTGGAGAAATTTTCTTCGGTCCGGAAAGCGGCAGAGTGGCGAGAGACATTCGCCACTACACGGAGTATCAATGATATGTTTGTCGTCTCAGGTTCTCTTCTCATCGTCGCGTCCAGTGCGATGGCCAACCCCTACGGGAGCTGGCGGTCTGCCGATTGCGATTCTCGTGGACCTTGGCCTGCGTTGACCCGTTGCCATGCCCATGCAGGCACCCATGCCGTCCTACTCACATGGCATGCTGAGCTTCCACTCGACGAAAAGGCCCTGGGAAAGATGAATGATCCTATCTACCTAGGTATCTACAACTACACGGATAAGGCACCGGTCACCTGACATGCCAGGCCGCAACACACTGCCCAGGCGATGCGCTGTGTCGCGCCACCAATAACGCGGCCCTCCAGTCGACGACCATAATCTCGCGCAACAGGGACACAGGGAGGTATAGTGATGAGGAACTCATTGCGAGTGGGGCGGCAGTGAACCTCAACGTGGCATCACTGCCGGCTTTGTACAGGTGAGTGTTTCAGGTCCTGTAGACGCGCCTCCAAGGACCTCCTGTAGTAATTGGCTGTTTTCATCGGGTTTGCCATGTTTCGTCAATCGCGCGTTGACCCGAGACTTTGTATCTCGTCGTCGGAGCTCCATAGTTTCCGCTCGTGGGGGATCGTCGATCGATGGCCATCGCGTCGACAGGGTCGGGAGACAGGGATTAAGGTTGGGCGAGCATTGTAGAAGAACGCCAGGCTTCGTGCTTCCATAGTCTTTTGGATGACAGGAATATTCCACATTGATACTCGGTATTGGGAATCGGGGTCAAGTCTGCGAACCATCCCAGTTGCTCACACAGAATAAATATCTCGGGTGATCATCGCTTCTACTTGAGGTTGACAGCCTTGGAGGGCAGGTTACGGAGTCATACCTAGTATTCTTTCTTCTACCTTAAAACCTTGGTCACAGATTTGGCCGATGTCCTGCAAGTGTCTGTGGCCGAGTAGGAATTTTGCCCTTAGACGGCAGTTGGGTTATATATCTCCAGCCTCGGGACCTCGGAGACCATTGTGATAACCTTAGGGCTGGAAATACTACAGGAGAATCCCCAATGTTCCACTTCCAAGTTGCAACAAAAGTTGACATAAAATGTTTTGAATTGACCGAGGTGCCCATACCCTATAGCCCTGAAGACAAGGCAACGGGAGGCAAGAGGCAAACAGATCATCACTGCAGTCTGACATCTGGATATTTCTCCGGTCCTAAGATTCAAGGTTACAATGACATTACGGTAAATACTACTCATTCTACTCATTCTGCTGATTCCATTTATTTGATATGCGAACTGACTGCACGTGGGAGTCCCTGCATATATAGTGTTGGTATAACAAACTCTGGGCTAAAGTACTGTACATAGTCACTCCAGAGTAAAGTACAGCCGAGGTCAGTATACTCTCAAATCACCCCTGACTTTCATGATTCAGGTTTTGTGAAGAATGGCGTTGTGTCAGTGGGTGTCAGTTCGCCGCTTTACCGCAATGGGTGGCTCCACCCCCTGAAGACTTTTCCTTCAGACAACACTGGACGACTGTACAGTACTAGTACTACTACAGTATGTAGTATACTACTAGTAGTAGTACTAGTACTCAGCAATGACCTGCATCAATTCAACTGTTGATGTACCGTATACAGTACAGTACTGCTAGTACGCGCGCTTGGTCCTCATCAGGGCTTCCCGACTCGAGGATTACACTTCCGACCCGCGTCAATGGAAGACTGTCAGCGATCTTCACGGCTCTGGGCCCATTGTTCAGACCCACGGCCGAATTAGCGTTCGAAACATCAGCCACCGGTGCCGTCACGGCGGTGCCGCGATAGGTCGCTGCCACCCAGCTAATGCAGAGTGCCCCAGATGTTCTCTGCTGGCCCGTCCAGACGGTGAATAGTACGACATAGGATGGCTCCGACACAGCGGACGCCAATCAGCGTCTCGCTGACCTGGAGCCCGAGAGCAGCATGGCTAATGGTCTGACAGGCGTGGGGCAGCAGAGCTTGCCCATAAAAAGGTCCTGCGACCGGGGGGTGTGCGAAAAGGCTGCCCTCCAGACAGATCACGGCTCCCCCATCTTCTGTCCGAGTCATGTGGTGGCAAGCCATGCTTCCACAGCCCATCCTTGCCGTGACGGCGGCCACAGTGCTGTACGCCGGATGGCTGGCGATATCGCGATTGTGGCTCTCCCCTCTCGCTCGCTTTCCCGGCCCAAAGCTGGCCGCGCTGACCATGTGGTATGAATTTTACTTCGATTCGCTCCTCGGCGGCCAGTATACCTTCCAGATTGCCGAGATGCATCGCCGGTACGGCCCCATTGTGCGAATCAGCCCCTTTGAGCTGCACATCGACGACCCGGAGTATTACGACGTCCTGTACTCGCGCGACAAGCCCCGGAACAAATCCCTCCACTTGACGGGCATGTTCGGGGCACCCGCGTCGGCCTTCGGATCGGTGGATCACCGACGCCATCGCATCCGTCGACAACCGATGAACCCATTCTTTTCGCAACAGCGCATTCGAACCTTGGAGCCCATGCTCCGAAGGATGGTGGAGAAGCTCTGCGCAGGACTCCGGGCGTGGAAGGAAAGGAACGTCCCGCTGCATCTGTATCATGCCTTCAACGCCTATACAACGGACGTGGTCGTGGAGTACTCGATGGGCGAGTCGTTCCATTACCTGGATGACCCGGACTTCACGCCACAATGGTCAAAGACCATCGAAGCCATCGTGGAAGTGGGTGTGCAGTTCAAACAGTTCCAATGGGTGATCGGCCTCTTTGAATTGCTTCCTCGCTGGCTCGTTGTCCTGATCAACCCGGACATTGGCCCGGTCATTGATCAGAAGGTCGAGAGTCTGCGACTGGCCAACTTGATCATAGATAGTCAGTCCAACGGAGGCGCTCTTCCGGATGAGAAAACAAGTGTACCCAAGGGAACTCTGTTCCATGCGTTGCTCAACAGCAAACTTCCTGCAGAGGAGAAGGCGCCGGACCGCCTAAGCCAAGAGGTATTCACGGTCATCTCAGCCGGAGGGGAAACGACTGCCAAGAATCTGTCCACACTCAGCTTCCATCTGCTACATAACCCGGATAAGCTGCAGCGGTTACGCGAGGAGCTGAACCGACTCGACCCCGATGGCACGGCATCTCTGGTGGAATATGAGACCATGCCTTATCTGGTAAGTTTGGTATCATCCCCGCTCGAAAGACTCACTGACTAAACCGGGTTTCAGACATCTGTCATGCTTGAGGGCCTGAGGTACGCCTTTTTTTCAATCCCTCACTGCTATCATGATGAGGTACTAACTGAAAGTCGCATAGACTTACCAATGCAGTTGCAACCAGGCTGCAGCGCAGCTCGCCGGATCAAGTCATGATGTACAAAGATTGGGCTATTCCCCCCGGGGTAAGAGATTTGATACCTTCGACTTGCTGGTTGGTGGCCCTTTGCTGACCGCCTCGAACAGACGCCCGTCGGCATGACGAGTATGTTCTTGCATCACAACGAGGAAATTTTCCCCAATGCCCAAAGCTTCATCCCCGAGCGATGGATGGACCCGGAACAGCGAAAGGCGCTGGAGAGGTATCTTGTTCCCTTCAGCAAGGGGTCAAGGCAGTGTGTTGGCATTCCGTATGTGAAAAATCTTTGACGAATGTGGGGAGAAACTAACACCGAGTCCTAGCCTCGCCCGAGCGGAGATTCTTTTGGCCATTGCCACAATATTCAGGGAATTCGAGATGGAGCTACACGAGACTACCGTCGAGGACGTGCGAATAGTGCGAGATATGTTCAATGGTCACCCACGGAAGGGAAGCCAAGGCGTTCGTGTGATGATCAAGAGCTGCCATGAGCATCCTAGGGCGAGTAGTAAGTCATGAAAATTGCTTCTGGGAAAGATTCTGCATGACTGTTTAGATACATGAGTCACTAGAATTTAAAGATCCCCGGAACAATTCCATGAGACACAAGTTTGAACATGTAATCACTCCGTTGTCAGCCTATGCCTGCTATTTGCCTTGAATGGACGCTTTGTGCGGGGGCAAGATTTGGACTGATACTCACCCCGTGAGAGAAATGAAGAAATGAAGCCAGCCAAGATAGAGCCTACAAAAGGGATCTTTAGGCTAGGGAACATGTCAACCGTGAATATGCGTGCATAAGGGAGGGAACAGGTCAAGAGAGACCGTTAGCCTTCGCTGCCTCCAGCAGAGTTGATCCCAGACGTCTCCCGCCACACCCCTAAGGTAGGGGACCGTTCGTGAATTCCGATTGATCGCCCCTTGGCAGCCGGGAAGGGGAATTCCTCCCAGTTGCAAATCCATCCGAGCACTGGCCAAGAATGCGGCAAAGTTGGGCTCCAGCCCCCTTGCTATTCTCCGCTCCAGTTGAGAACAAAACTCCCAACTGGCAAACTCTCAGGTTCCAGAACGAACGTGATTAATCTGCCGGATTCATCCTGTGGTCTAAAGCTCAACATTTGATTTCAGATGTCGTTCCAAAACCAGATACTCGGGCCTGTTCAAGAACTTCGTGGCGACTTTTGAGCAGCGTTTGGCTGACGGGCACAGATTTGGCCTTGCTACTCGAGGGAGCACCTCTAAACCATAAAACTCAATGAAATCGATAGCGCCAAGCAAACCATTTTCGACCGAGAAGTATAGCCGACAACCCAGTTCATAGCCGCTGAGTTCGTCCCAGAACTGAGTCTAGGTTTGTGACATGAAACAGCATATCTGGTATCACTGCAGATATCCTTTCAGATGCTTCACTGATATTAGGCCCTGTGTAACGGCTTCCTTAACTTCTAATGCACCTCTTGCCAGGGCTCTGGGGGTCTGATTTCAGAAGATACAATAGAACCCCCCCTTAGAATTTTGTCCGCATGGCCGCATGTCATACACATGTCGTGAGAGGGTCTGTTGGAAGGGCCTGACGCTTCGAAAGCGTAGCAAACTTGAGAGTCGAGCGAATGGCCATATGGCATTAGGCTCTAGCACATGGTGAATCGTGTCAGGAAGATCATACAGATGCAGTGACACCCATCCACGCGCTTTCGTGCCCTCTTGCCCACGCGCTTATTGACAATAAAACCACTGTACCTCAATCCTGAAAGTCTGTTTTAATGTGCCTCCCTGAGAGCAGACAACCCCATCGACTCCCACTTCCCACATATCACTGTAGCCAGATCCGCCAATACTCATCGCCACAACCCGTGGACTGCCATATCTTCTGCCAATTCTGCTGTCAGCAAAGCCATGCATCCAGCTCACAACTACCGTCACTCCCGGAGATCGGCTTGCGATCGTTGCCGGGGACAGAAGCTGCGGTGTGAGCGTGTCAACATAAATGGCATGTCTTGCGAGCGTTGTCTCAAGGCACAGGAAGTATGCATCACAAGCGTGAATCATCCGGCAACCGCTCTATCGTCGAACCCCAGCCAAGATCTTGTTTCCAACCGGCACAAAAGCCCTGGGTTCCTTGATCGCCATGACTCCATGGGGTTGCTTCACAAACCCTTTACCCCTACTGCGGTTGAATCGGTACATCCATCTACATCAGCGCGGGGGATGTATTACCAAAAGATGCATAGCTACTGGGACGAACCAGCCGAGCTGCAGACAGTCCCAGAAGGCAACTTCTTCTTGCCCCCTAGTGAAGCTGACTTCACGATTCCCCTTGATACCGGGAGCCTCCCAGCACCGCCGCAGATCTGGGGAGACTGGAATTCTCACTGGCCCGCCGGGCCTTACAACTATGCAAGTGTGCCCCATGATAAAAGCTGAGCTATTGATCACTGACTTTATCCTTCCACGTAGGGCTACCCTGAAGGCTTCATTCAAGACCAAATGTACGAGGCACCAAATGTCAACGCACCAGCTTTGAGCGAAGACCTCTGGTGGGATGAGAATATTTACAAGGAAGTACCGACAGGAGCACCCGTGGAAGACCAGCTACTTGAATGTACGGAACCCGTCCCGGTTGCTACCTCGAGAAATGTGTCCGACTTCGACTGGTCGAGTCATGCCGATATCACGAACGTCGAGGATCCGCTTCAGCAGCAAACATATCACCACAGAGCTCCTTCGCAGCAAGATGTTCGCAAAGCTTTACTGAAGCTTAAAGCAGAACTTATTCACGAACTGGACGTCCTCGACGACGTTTCTGACAACTTCATACCCTCTTCCTATGGCCCTGACAGTTGTGGACCTGCACTGGAAACACTGAACCTTCCGATACCTCGCCTGCTTGACCATTCCTCCTGGCTTTTGGAGATTGTTCAATCCTTGCGTGGCGTGAGTGACAGACCCAATGAGAGATTTGGATCACTCCAGACCCAGAGTTATCGATTCGAAGGTTCAGTGACCAACCATTCGGATTCCAGTGACAATGGCTCAGACGAGGGCGCAACCACCACACCATCTACTGATTTTGAATATCAAACGACGATGACTTCCCCTAGTCACACAACACACACATCGTACGACATCACGCTGTGGCTCAGTGTTCTTGAAGCCCATTGTTATCTGACACGTATCTATCGTGCTGTATTCACTCGTCTGTATCAACTATTCCTTATCATCCCCCCAGCCGAAGCAAATGGCATTTTACTATTGCCAGAGCTACGTCGTGGAACAGTTCAATTGGATGGAGATCTTGCCAGCCAAGTACAAAGACTTGTTGAGATTGGCGCCACAATGATGGGAAATATCGAAGCCGCACTTGGGCTCTGCTCTGGTTACAACCAAGTGCATGGTACAGGGGAGCTCAAAACGGCTGAAGCGCCGCATGAGAACAATTGGTCGTCATCTATTCGTGACTGTGTATTTGCACAAGAACAAGACCCATGCGAAATGCCCCTAGTGGAGATTATGAAGTGTTTACGCCAGCTTGTCAGAGCTACAGTGGTTCCTTGATCCCGAAGCACCGTAATGAAGAAAACGACTATGTGTACTCGGTGATACTGCCCTTCGAGGCTGCAATATACTGTTCCAAAAAATGATATTTTTCTTTCCATCAAAACAAGGACAACAACATCCAAATCTATGAAGAGAATACAGCTCATATAAGAGATTCAATCAAGATAACAAGTATAGAAACTAACCCTTTCAGGCTTACGAAGATATTCAAGTTACAATGCGAAAGACATGCCAAGCAGGCCAATTGAAACTCCGAGCTCGTGCCTGGCGCAGAAGACTCACCACTGGGCAGAATGCAGCGATTGATCATGGATGCAGAGCGACTCGTTTGATCTGGCGCGGACTCATGCTCTGCAGTATTGCTAGTGAGGCAAAGAAACCTGGAAGCTCTTTTAGCATGTCAGGGTATCCCGGTATCCTGTCTGGCGCGGTTTCTGTGATTTGGACCGTGAACTACCTACGGCGATATCGAGTTTCAAACTAGAACATCTGAGCACAAAAACAATAGCACAAGACCAACTGGACAGCCTTGCCTCTACAACCCAACCCCGAAGCCAGTTGCGAATGAGACTTTGAAATGTAAGGACAGTTGTGAAAGTGCACTGGGCCTGCCTACAAAAGAGCGCATGCTCCCACTAGCAACAGACACACTGGGCATATCGTACTCGACTAAATAATATACAACCCCGTTTGATCGATAACTTGAAAAAACCGCAAAGAAGAATGTCTACGGCACACGCAAGTGAAATTCCAGACCTCACCGGAACATGGGTGCTTGTTAGTCTTCCCAAATCCCATGCCGAATTACCATCACTGACGCACAACGCAGAATCGGAAGCTATCCGACGATCCAGATGAGGTGTTTGCCTTGGTAAGATCCCCCGGGGCTCATCGTAGTCGAAATTGGAGCATCGACTGAAACAAAATAGCAAGGGGTATCCGTGTTCATCCGGAAGGCGTTGAAATTCGCTCGGCTTTCGTTGGAAATTTGCCAAACGACCGGTCCAGTGGATGCTTCCAGCCAGGATGGAACTTGTAATGGAGATGCTTCTTTGTCTGACAACGTCACGGCAACAAAGCTTCAAGTCAAGCAAATTGTCAATCCTGGATCATTCGACAGCCAAGGATCTTACATTGTGGACGGAAGGACGCAGGATATGAAAGTGCCGGTTTTCGGCGAGGTCCGCACAGAGTTGAAATTCATTGATGTAGCTGATATCGGAGAGGAGTCAATTCGGCGAGCGTTCGAGGGGGCAGACTACCGCGGGAAAGTTATTCAAGAACTGGCCCGCGACATCCCCAAAGCGTCAGCTCGCGATCAGTCCAGCAGCTGGGAAGCAGAAGTCATCTGGGGCTTTGAAACTATCGACGACAAAAAATGCCTCACTCGGAATGTGAGCATCGTGGGAGGCGAGAAAAAGATCATCACGAAGATGGTCTATGAGAATCGCGTCTGATCTAGATCCACGCTGAGTACTTAGCATTCTGTTAGAGGGATGGGATGCGGGCGAAGGATTCCAAGGTTTCAAATCGCTAGGTTCTTAATTCCAAAAATGAATCACGGACAACTACCTTGAGTTAGAATCAACATTCCCAGTGACATTTGACATGCCCTTGACTTGGAACCTTGGGAAGTTTGGACATGGGGGGTACCTCAGCACATACTAGGTATTATAGTCAACCCTGGCACCTGGAAGAGCCCTGAAGCCTACTAGGTACGACTTGGGAGAATAGTTAGATCGTACATATGCAGAGGCAGAGGCAGAACGGGGACACAAAACTGTACATTGATATCAAATTCTTCTAGGGTTGGTCAATGGTCGGACGGCCTATGGAATGGACATTGAGAAAACCAATTTCAATTGCTTGCATATATATATGACTTGAATTAATCCAGAAAGCCCAAAAGGCGCGTGCTTTAGGAATCACCCATAGGGACGACGAGCTTTTTACCTGAAACCTGCCCATTTCGAAGCAAATCGAGTCCTTTCAGAATGCCCTCAAACCTGCCAGTCAAAACTTGCATGGGGCAAGGCCTGATCTTCCCTTCGTCAATGAGCTCTTGAACCTTTCGATACCAAGTACGAGCCCAGACCCCGATTTCAGGTCGAGGGGCAATTCCATAAGGCTCTGGGAGCTGAACACCTTGTCCAGATATAGCTCCGCCCATAACCAACTCATGCTTGACAGTCTTCCGGGTGCAGAGGCTCTCCTGATATTGCTCAAGAGCACAGTATCTACCCCCCGTGCGGCCTATCGCGGCATGGCATAGTCGGACTGTCTTTGCCTCCGCGAATGGATCAAGGACAAATCGCAGTACGTTCTTGGTAGCTGCCCGGATGTCCTCTGCACACGTGGGGGAGTTGTAGTCGAACACCAGATCTGCCCCGTATGATCGCACCAAGTCCGAATTGTGAGGTGAACATGTGGTGATTACGCGATGGCCACATCTAGAAGAATGGGGTTAGCGAGGAGATCCAGAATGCAAGAGGAGTACGCACAGCTTAACCATCTGGATCGCAAGAAGTCCAATAGTGCTGCTTCCGCCATACACGAGAACATCCTCCGCCTTGGCGGCTGGGCCTTCGAAGGTCCCAGGCAACTGCAGGGACCAAAAGAGTGCTACGCCGAGGGTGGCAATGGCAGTGCCCGAGATGGATGGAGCATCGGCTAAAGCCATTCCCTTGGGGACTCGGAACGCCAGACTGGGTTCCGTCCGCACGTACTCGCAATAGGCCCCAGACATGGGATCAGAGAGGTTTGATCCCTGAACAGCACCAAATACCAAGTCCCCGACACGGAACAGTCCTTGTGCAGCTGCCTCGCTCCCTAGTGCGACAACGGTTCCAGCAAAATCACAGCCATCCCAGAGGCCGGCAGTCGGAAAGCGCAAAGGCATCTTGAAATCGCAAGGATTGAGAGCCACTGCAGCGGTTTTCACCAACATCTGGTGGGGGGCAAGGTCTTGAATCGGAAGTCCATGGGTGATTTTGAGGACTCCATTTTCGTGCTGGATAATGGCTGTCTGAGTTGCGGGAAGGTTGCTTGTCGTCATTTTGGGATGTCGATAAACGCGGCGAGGATGCTATCCCGAGGTAAGGCTGCAAACACCTTCAGAATCGGCCATGGCCCTGCCTTAAATGTACCTCATCTCAGTCCAGCGGGCAAAGCCCAGATTAACGAAAGCAGAGCTGGTTGTGCACCGAACGGACCTGCACATGCAACTACTCGACGGGACTGAAATCCCCCATGCATGTCAGAATGAGAATATCGCCGACAAGTGAAACAACGTTCGATTTGAAAACAGAGGCCATTTGCTCAGCGAGTGATTCGTGGCAGGGACTACCGGGCCCCCGAGATTCGTGATTGATTGCGACGTTCGCCAACCATGCAAGTGTTCAACACGCCGACACAGACAAAGTGTTGACTTTCGTTGAGATTCTCTTCGCATCTTGGATTTCGAGTTGGAAGAAAGAAAGCTGATTGAGAAATTCGAGATGGAAAGAGAGGAAGAGGGGAGGAGAAGAAGAGAAGGAGAAAAGAAGAAAAGTCATTGCGGTGGTCAGGGCCATTGGGAGCAGCCGGCATCATTGCTTGTGTACATATATGAAAGTTCAGCATTTTAAAGAAGTTGAAAACAATAAAATGCCGGGTGTTCCTAGAGTTCATGATTCAATTAGAAGACAGTGTCTCATAGAACTTGCGTTACGAAGGCTCGGAAGCAGCACACTGGTGCCCATCTGGGGGTGACTAGCTAGTAGTAGGAGCAACAAGAATACCCTCGAAAGGGACCAATGAAACACAAACGGCGTATTATTTGCCAGGGAATAATGTAGATGGATATCTGAAATTACCACTCTAGGATAAGGAAAGAATATAGGATTGAACAATAAAAAACATCTCATTTATAAGAGGCATCCGCCCACACTCTAAACACGCCGAACAGGCCAAATAGAAAATAACTACCTAATTCTAGAAACCGATCTCATTGTCCTTTCGATTCTCAGTTCTGTGCCACGTATCCACTTGCTTTCTGCAATCGTGGAAGTAAAACTTGCCCATCCGATGATCCGCGCAAATATTCACCAAGCAGACGATTCATTCCTGCTTCTTCCGCACAATTGATCCAATCGTCCAGAGGAACAACCTCAAACCCAAGCCCGGTTCCAGACTCTAGGAGAGGCATGATCTCATCACGACCGATCTCCATCTCACCAGACTCATAGCAATATGTAACATCGCTCGCTCGCGTGGCGGAAACACTGGACTCGTAAACGCGGTCCAAAATTTGACTTGCAGCCGACTCCACTGAGATAAGGTCAAAGACGCCGGTCCAGAGGCTTGAGTCTGGCAGTTTCTGGGTTTCCTTGGCGTATCGCATGACATTGCCCATCAAGTCGAGTTCAGGGGCATCCGTTCCAGTGATGCTCGACGGACGGTGGATCCATAGAGGGAGACCAAATTGCTGATGAATATGTTCCAAGTAGACCTCACTCACCCACTTGGCGGCAGTGTATCCATCTGCTGGCGGAGACGGGGGAGGGAAAGGCGCAACAGAGACTTCGCCGAAGGTCTCTTGACCTGCGAGACGCGCAACGCCGGCGGAAGAGATAAAGTGGAATGGAATCCGCCTAGGCAAAGCAAGTTTGGCGAGCTCCTTGGTCGATGCAACGTTGATCAACTTCAGAGACTGGTATGATTTCATGAAAGACACGTCAGCTCCATTGTGAATGACAATATCCGCGCAAGAGAAGATGGTCTTGGCTTCAGGCGCCGACAGTCCTAACAAAGGTGCGCCCAGATCTCCATAATGCAGGCGAACCTTTGGGTGGGCAAATAAGTCAGGGAGCGCAGCAGACCGTTTTCGAACCGCGAGACATTGAACCAAAAGAACCTTTTCGTCGTTCAAAAGAAGTCGCAGGACTTCCTTTCCCAGGAACCCGGTGGCCCCGGTGAGAACCACGACTCCGACACCGGAGGGAATGATATGGGCGTCACTGTCATTCAGACATGGTGCAACATCAGGCGTAATTTGAACTTCTGCATCCCAGTCCACATCTTGCGGCACGTCAGAAGAAGAGCTGGTTTGAATCTTCGACGCCATCGCATGCAAAGTGCTTGCCTCAAATAATTGATACAAGGCCACAGAGACACCGAGATGCTCTTTGATAAGCGCTTGAAGATTGACCAAGGCGATAGACGACCCACCGACATGGAAGAAGTCCGACTGGGAGTCGATTGCATGGTATTTTGCGACTTCCTGGGGAAGCGCCTGTTGCCAAAGTTGGCGCAGTCGTTCTTCAAAGATGGAAAGGACCGCACTATCATGGTTCTGGGGTGCGAGGAGAGGAATAGAGATCTGGTTGACAGCTGCTCGATCCGTCTTACCCGAGGTGTTTTGAGGGAAGCTGTCGATGGGGACGATCGCAGCTGGTCGCATGTGAATTGGTAAGGGCACCTCCCGGAGAATTCGGTTCAATAACGGCATCGAAGTCTCGGGAGATTCTGTCTCGGTCATCATGGCGAAGGCAACAAGGAATTGGTTATCGTTGCTAGAGCCGGGATCCGATCGAACAGAGACTATCACCTGTGTGATAGACCCACCCGAAGCCTTGACAATGGCAGTCTCGATTTCTTCGAGATTGATTCTCATGCCTCGCAGTTTGACCTGATTGTCGCCATCCATGCGTCCTAGAAGGACCAATCCTTCGTCTTGCACCAATTTCCCGCGATCACCAGTCCGGTACATCGAATTCCATCCTTTCTCACGGAAGAATTCGCTGGCGTGCGGGTCTTCTAAAAAGCGCTCAGATGTTTTCAAGCCATTGAGATAGCCCTGGGCAACACCTGCTCCCGCGATGACAACCTCGCCAGGAACTCCAACGGGAAGGGTATTCAGCATTTGGTCAACAATGTACACCGAGTAGTTGGGCAAAGTGAGTAGAGGTTGGGGAAGGGATCCAACTTCAAGTGGCAAGTTATACTCGACCTCTTTGGCGGAGGAAGCAAAAGTGATCTCGGCTGGTCCATAGGCATTGATCAATCTCAAGTCATGCTTCTGAACAGCTCTGAACGCACTGATCAATCCATTTGGCAAGAACTCGCCAGCGGTGATAGCAGTGGTCAAGCTAGAGGCTCGCAACTTGGAACTGTCATGGCGAAGCCAAGCCAGATACTCTGTTGGTGTGGCCAGGGTGCATGTCACATTCTCCGAGAGGATGAGATCGGTAATAGCAACAGGGTCACCTCGAACGAGACTGGAGGCAACAACAATTGTGGCGCCAATGCACAGAGAAACAACAAGCTGCCACAAAGCGGCATCCCAGGCGTATGAAGATTGGTGAAGAACAATCTCAGACCCAGGTGCAAACTTCCACAGCTCACTGGCAGACTGGGCATGGTGAACATATGCCGAATGGGAAATCATGATCCCCTTCGGAGCCCCAGTTGACCCACTGGTATACATTATGACGGCCGTTTGATCCGAGGCTGCCATATTTGGCACAAGACCAGCAACCGAGCCGCGTAGGTTACTGACGTTGATAGGCTCGGCTGTAGTGTGCAAAAGACCGTAGTCAGACACGGTGGTAGTGTCGAGAAGAATCACCTGCGTGGTTGTTTCTTCTGCAATCATTGCAAGTCGTTCGATGCCAGCCTTCTTGTCCAATGGCACATAAGTACCACCAATGCGGAAAATTGCCAGCATGGAACAAATCCAGTCTGAACCGGGCGCTTGGAAAACGCCGACCCGCGTTCCCGAGCCGGCTCCGTTTCTCAATAGCTCAGTTGCAATCACATTGATTCGGTGATGAATCTCAGTATATGTGAGAGAGCTCCCGTCGTGGTTCTTCACTGCAATGCGATCGGGATACAGTGAAGTGACTTCAGACAGCTGGTGAACAATGGTAGGGGGGCATTCTCTGCGAATTTCAGGCCCTGGAACGAAGAGAAAAGATTAGTTCACTGAGAAAAAAGTTGACAGTCTAAAACTTGCCTCGCCCTGCTACCACCGCTCTCTCGATGTCTTCTTTGGGGTGCAGTTCAGGCCAGGTCACCCGGGTAGCTGGATTCTGAAGGAAAGAATGCAGAAGGTTCAGGTAGGAGCGGATCATGATGTTGGCATGTTCCATCCCATAGAGACTCTTTTGGACTGTGAGATGAACCAGTGTTTCGCCTCCACCCACATTAGCGACATCTAGGCCAATGTCAAATGAGGTCTCCCCGCCACTCATAAGGGAGCCCTCAGCGACAAGCCCACAGAATTGTCGGGACTGCTCAGCTTTCGGTCGATAGTTGAAAATGACTTGACACAGGGGATTGTGCGAGGCCGACCTTTGAACATCGAGCTCTGCTAGGATCACATCGAAAGGCACTCGCGAGTGGGCAAAGGCTCCCTGTGAAATATCCCTAGCTTGCTTCAAACACTCCCCGAACGATTGCCCTGGCTGTTGAGAGAGCTTGAGGGGAAGTAGGTTCAGGTAGAGACCCACGCTGCGGATGATATCGGCCTCTGTGCGGTTTCCATCGCCAAGACCAATACATATATGCTCCAGATTGAACCAGCGCAAGAGGAAGATCTGCCAAACCGCTAGGTGGAAGTGGAAGGGGGTTGATTTGAACATTCGGCAACACTGCTCGATAGCCTCCGAGACGCTCGCTTCCAGACGTACAACCGTGGTTTCGGATTCGAATTGCGCGATCTTGGGGCGCCCGGACTCAACTGCGAATGGAAACAGGGGAATCACTGTTGGGATTTCCTTGAATTGAGATTTCCAGTATGCTAGGTCTGCAGCCCAGTCGCCATCCTCACGTTCTCGAATTTGTCTCAACGTAAAGTCTGCGTATTGTAGTCCGTCCTCGGAAAGTGGTTGGCCTTGGTAGACCTTCTCCACGTCTGACCAAAAGATCTCGAAGCTGATACCATCCATGTTGATATGGTGGAAGCCAAAGACCAACCAATGTGTTTCAGGGCCGAGTGAAAGCAGATGAGCACGCATGATCTCACCATCCGAAAGATTGAAAACATGGTCCTTCATCTGTTGAGTGATGACTGCGACCTCGTTCTCGTCGGAAATTTCAGTATGCTCAAGTCGCAAACTCGATTCGGACCAAATGCCCTGCATGTGGTTCCGCTCTTCATCGGTAAAGAAGAAGGTCCGCAGCGCTTCGTGGTGTTGCCCGGCCAATTCTATCGCCCTGGCAAAATCTGCAACTCTGAGTCGACCACTTAGCTTGAATGTGGGTGTGATGTTGAAGGCGGTTTTGTTCTCCACCAAATGTCCCAAGAACCAAAATCGCGACTGTCCATATGACATTGGAACGGTTCTTGCAACCTCGCGCTTCATGGGTCCCACCTCGCTAGGCTCACTGGAAATTGACGATGACGTATCTTCGTTGTTTTCGGAGTTCGAGTCGTCGGCGTTCAGGGATGTAGCGGAACTAGCACTGTAAGCGTGCGTTGCATCTGGGATAGCGAACCGGTCGCTCGTGAGGTGCTCATTCGACTCTATTTCCACTGCGCTCACCGGGAGAGCATTAACAGAGTGGTCCACCACGGAAGGTAAAGCCACTGGCTCGATCGAGGTGCTGTTCACCGGCTGATTCTCAATGTTGAGATTTGGAACCAATGCTGCGGGAAGAGCTTCGACGGCGTTCTCCAACAGCTCTCGAATCGATGCTGCATTGAAAATTTTGAGCACCGGCATGTCAACCCCCAATTCTTTCAGGAACCATGAACGGAGATCAACAGCAACCAAAGAGTCGACACCAAGCTCATCCGGACTCATTTCCAGCATCGGCTTACTTGGATCTGCCTGTAATGCGGATTGGAGCTTCAGAATAAAGCCATCTGGATAATAATGTTAGTGCGGGACAGACTGGAGGATTTCGAGGGCCATACCTTGCAAAATCTCGTTAACCTCCTGGTTTGAAGTGGCTTCAAACAGCCGCGTTTTGATCAAAACCCCTGATTTGCCTTTCTTGTCGGCGACCACCAAGCTGCTCGATTTATACACCAGGTGTTGGAACATGGGGTTCGAAACCCATATCTTAGACTCGTCGTCGTCTATTCTCAGACCGCAGCATAATTCAGCGCTTCCCACTCTATCCAAGCAAGACAAAACTCCTTCCGCGAATACTTCATGGAAGTCCTGCTCGGACATCCAGGAATGACCAACGCGGTAAAGATAGGACTGCTGGCCCATGTTCAATTCTCGTGTCACGTAGCCGTTGCCTACGATGGCCCCGATGTTGATAGCATGTCCCGCTAAGCCACGCTGTCGGCGTTGAGCAGCCAAACTTGCCATGAACATGTTTGCTGCATTGTAGGCAACCTGACCTGGGTTTCCCGTCATCGCAGCCATCGAAGAGAAGAACACCATGAACTCCAGGGTATTTTCAGGGAACAATTCATCCAACAGGATACTGCCCTGTACCTTGGGGAGCAGGACCTTTTCAAGGCGAGGAAGATCAAGATCGATGAACATGGTGTCTTGGAGAACCATAGCACCTTGTGCGACACCCGCAATTGGAGGCATTGTTTCCTTGATCCGGCGATATGTTGATTGCACTGATTCGCGGTTTGTGATATCACTAGAGCACGTTAAGTCAATAAAGGAGGATCATCTGGGGTAGGGTCTGACTCACTTGGAAAAAACACGGACTGTACACCCATCAGCAGCCATGCGCCCCAGCCATTGGTCATCAATCTTTGGGTTTCGACTAGACAAAGCAATGTAGCGTGCACCTTGCCGACTCATCCACTGACAAAGTGATAAGCCGAGCCCACCAGTTAGCCCAACGAGCCAATATGTCCTGTCCTTGGAGAACTTGACATGTTTTGTTGCTGGTTGAACCTGAACAGAGAGTCTGGACTCGCTCCAAGTAACCAGGGACTGGGTCATGAAAGGTTGATGGGCGCGAATAAGATCATCTAATTCTAGAGACGGAAGGTTCAGCGCATCAACAGGGAGCAGGTCGTATTCTGTCCTTCTCCACGCCCTTTGGAGCTGCATGGTGATCTCACTCATGTCTGATAAGTAATCAGATGAAGGCAAGTTAGCTGTCAAAGTGGCCTCGGTCTCAAATTGACAATTGGGTTTGAAGCAGGACCCAAGTAGCGAAAATACTTCCTCGCTTCCACCCATCTTGATAAGACGCACAATGTTGCGAGGCAAATTGTTCAGTAGCTCTCGCTTGGTCGAATTCGGGTGGATTCGAATCCATGGCCAAGAACAGTGCCCTTCTTTTGTAGTCAACAGTACAAGTTGCACACCTGTTTCAGTTGCATATCTTGTCAAGAGCGGGGCCAAGGAGAAGTCAGGATCAAGCACAGCCAGTGTATCTCCGGCCTTGGTTCTATGGAAGATGGAAAGGGCCAGCAAGTGAAGATAGAGCGTGACCAACGAGCGAAGCCCATGCTCCTCAGTCTCTCCGCATTGTACAACTAGACTTTGCGGTACATGGACTCGGGAATTGAGAGTGTTGGATAAAGCCACCACGTACTCGTCGGTTTGTGCCTTTTTGCCGGTCACCAGGAAGAGACTGCTTGTTTCGGTGAGTCTAGCGGCGCGTAACATGGAGTGAGTGACGTGAATTTCGACATGATTTGAGGGCACAAGCGGTGCACGCAGGTTTTGTTCCTCAACAAGGTACCCCATATTGGTTGGCTGGACCGTGACGACAGGTCCAGCACGAGGAACTTCTTTAGTTATGAGTCGCTTCGAGGAGTTGTATCGGTTGTTTCGAAGAGTATTAAGCCGGAATCGAGGCACTTTGAACTGTCCATTCTCCAGTAGCAGCTCTGCCTCGTTGGACCAAAGTATACCGTCAAGCTGGCCATTCTGGTCCCAGATTTCAGCAGCTTCAAGATGGAGAAGTTTTGTCGCGATGATATTGCCATCCGCATCAGCAAGTGAGTTCAGATTAAGGAAATGAATATGAAGATGAGTCATTTCAATTATCAACGTGCGCTGAACTCCGGCGAACATATTGGCGTGAGGATTGGTGCCCTGTGCCCCATGGCCTAGCCAGAGTACATTTTTGCTCTTCTTGAATAGCTCTTGGAAGGACTTCAAGCCCTCGGCAGACATGTGGTTGAACACCGGCTCATCAAGTTCGATGAGGCTGACGACAGTACCCATGACCGGGAGTTCTTCAGGAACGAGATCGCCCAACGAGTTGACAGTGTAGATATTGCTGTAATGACGGCGGACAGCAACTTTGATATCGGCAATGAGTTGGGATGTCAAAGGTGTCTTGCCGCCAATGATGGTCAGGGCGTCTACTGCCAGTGGTTGGTGGACTGGAGTCAATGGGTCACGGAGGAAGTTGATACGATGGTCAACCGCTTGGGTGACCATGACAGAAAACGGCACAGGCGAGGTTGATGAACAGGGTGCCACTGCCTCGAACCTCGAGAATCCTGCCTGTTTCATCAATGTTTCCCACTTGCTGACAGAGATGCATGGGGACAAAGTTCGACCTTCTTCAACTCCGAGCCACCATCCCGGGAGACCCCCTAGCATAAGTCCAAAGCGCATTGTATCTGGGTCTGTAATCTCGAGTAAAATGAGATAGCCACCAGGCTTGAGGAGTTTGCGGACATTGGTGAGTGTCGATTCAAGGTTTTTGGTGGCATAAAGGGCCAAGGGAGCAATGACAAGGTCGAAGCAGGTCTCCTGGAAATCTTGCTCGCCCAGGTCCCGTTCAATGTCTAGCACCTTGAACGCCATCCGTGATTGGAATTCCGAGAGCTTTTCACGAGCGGCATCGAACTGTGTGTCGAGGATGTCAGAGTATGTGTATGAAGCAAAAGCCGATCCCATTGCATTCATCACTCGTTCTGAAGTACCACCAGCTCCGGCTCCTATTTTAAATTAGCATGACAATAAATGAAGTAAAAAGGCAGTTTTGGTACACTTACCAATTTCTAAAACGTTGAGATGGGGATATCGGTGACTGATCTGATGAGCGACTCGAGCAACCTCATCCAAGTAAGCGCCGATTCCAAGGGACTGAGTGTAGATTTTGGATAGCATGTCCTCCTTCATTAGGATCTCAAGCAGGTTTTCATTCCCGCGAATGACTGCCGGCAGGTTTTCGCCGATCTCGCGCAGTGCCTGGATTTCAATATGATCGGAGTGGCTAGAGTAGTTAGTTATCTACACCAAGAAAGAATCACTGCATGCTTACCGTTCCAAAATTGGCGAAATGTTATCAATGGTATCGCTGGCCCATTCTAGCTTCCCATACTTATGCCGGCCACTGGCAACAGACGAAACACAATGCTCAATGTAGGAAAGAAGATGGACATGATTCCAAGCCGCATTCGCGCGTTCTGCGGGTTCAAGGACGCGGTTGATCTCCTTGAAATAGAAGTGAGCGACACGTTCAAGATCCAAACCCAGGGAGTGTTCGTGTATTTTCATTTCGTCATCGATGTTGAAGCCCCGCCCCGTGGGCTTATCCACGCCCCATGTGACTTCTGTAAAGAATGGAACGTCGTTGGAGGATGTTAGTGGACTGAGCGGGGTCGTGTGAAGTCCTTCCAGTTGAATCAGGGTATCGACGCCATCCGCGGAGAATATGTCAACATCACCGGAGAGTTCAGAGAACCGAGCTTCGGTGACCACAGAGTGGAACGGCAGATTGGATCCCGGAGCACCGAGAGCAACACAGGCCGATGGGTTGACACAGAGCCGGTCAATGCGGGTGGGCAGATAGAGGGTGCGCAAACGCCCGTCACCTGGGAAGGAGTATGCAAGCATAATGGACTGTATAGCACCGTCAAGAGAACCAGGGTGAATGATGAGTGAATGTCCAGTTTCATCGCGTTCCGGGACAGCAATGAGCCCCGAGGCCTCGTCCATTTTCCTACGCAAGCCGGACAGCGCCTGGAAGGGGCCTGTGTACCCAAAGCCAAGTTCAGAGACGGAGTTGTAGAACCTATCAGTCTCCAATTCAAGGAAGAGGCCTGAATGCTCATTCCGCTTGGGAAGAAGGTCGTTCCTGGCATCCCCTAATGTAATTTTCAACTTTGCCGACGCATGCAGGGACATTGTGGATGATCCCTTGTTGGCGTCAGAGTGACAGGCAAAGGATGCCGAGATGAGGTCTCCTTCAACTTGATCAATGGAAAGTCTGAAGACAGTTTCAACGCCACCGTTCTCCTCAAGCACTAGAGCTTGGCCGATGACGATGTCATGGAAGTCGATTAGCTGCAAAGATCCTAATCCGTATTTCTGAACAACAGATTCGACTGCAGCAGAGATGTATCCAGCTGCTGGGAAAACCATTTGCCCCTGAACCTGGTGGTGCGCTAGCCATGAAACCTCACGCGGGTGAAGATAATTTCTCCAGCGTATCTCTTTGTCGGTGCCATCAGGGCATTTGACACCAAGCAATGGATGGAAAGGCTGGCTTTCAGTGCGGAACATCAGGGAGGATCGTGATTCGTGCCAATAAACCCTATCGTGGTCCCATGAATACGATGGAAGTCCTTTGAGCAAGCATGGTGTTTGATTGTCTTGAGTCGTTTTGCGATCAAAGCCGGAGAAGTCCACAACACCCTCCCCCAGTGCGATCCAGATGGCGCCGAGGGCTGAAGAGAAGGCCTCTAAATCGTTTTTGCCACGATTCAACGTCCCGGTATAGGGCAGTGTTTTGCCAGAAACCTCGGATATAGTTTGCAGGGCCGGCCCTTTCAGGGCAGGATGGGGGCCAACTTCAATGGACATATCAAAGGGTCCAGCTGCGGCAACAGCATATGTAACGGCCTGGGAAAACAAGACAGGATTTATCATGTTGTTGCTCCAGTATGTGTCGGCAAGGTTATCATTCACTTTGTCAATGTTCTCTCCGTAAACACTAGAGATCCAGGTAGGGCTTCCTCTTGGGCGATGCTGAATGGTAATTCCACACTTGCGTATCGCGGCGATGTAAGGAGCCGCACAAGACAACATGTGATGAGAGTGGTAAGCTTTGTCAACTTTCAACATGCGTGCGAATTTCTTCTCATCTTCCAGAATCTCCCTAGCCTCTTCGATCGCATCGGCGTCTCCAGAGAGTGTAACGCTGGCAGAAGAGTTACTGGCAGCCACGCAAATTCTGTTCGCCAGGGTTGGCATGTCACAAAGCTCTTTGGCATCTTCGAAGGAGGTACCCGCAGCCATCATTGCGCCCTTTGGTCCGTCCAAGTCATTCGCGTATTGAAGTGACCAACCACGGTAATACGCAATCCTCATGGCGTCGCCTTCGTTCAGATATCCGACAGCATACGCAGCTGCGATCTCGCCGGAAGAGTGGCCAACAACGGCCGTAAATTTGAGACCCGCTGCGCTCAGAAGTTGCACCAGTGAGATTTGGATAGCAGTGCAAAGTGGTTGGGAGAATGCCGCCTCTCCGATTCGGGAACTGTGCTTGTCCTTCAGGATTTCCTCTCGAAGGGACCAAGTAGGGCGATGTTCAGTAGGCAAATCCTGCAATGACTTGTCAAGCCGAGCAATACAATCCTTGACTATGAGCGAACTTTCGAGCAATTCGGCTCCCATACGAGCCCACTGTGCACCCTGTCCGGTAAACACGCCCAAAAGCTTCGGCGCGCGGACATTCGCAGTCTGTGTACTTGGAGTGATGGCGGAAGATTGTACTGCCTCATCCAACCTCGCAATAAGAGCCTCTGTCGTCAATGCAGAGACTGAAAGGCGAACTGGCAGCGTCGAGCGTCGACAATTCAAAGTCCATGACAAAGCACGCAGATCGATACCAGGGTTGTTTCTCACATACGATGAGTATGCCGCGACGTTCGCAAGTAGCGACTTTTCAGACGATGCAGAGAAATTGAACGGCGACATAGCGGCACTGGCAACAATTGCCGACTTTTGGTTGAGGTAACTTGGGTTGTATTCCTCTAGGATAGCATGAGCATTCGCTCCACCAAACCCGAAGCTGTTGACACTCGCACGGCGCGGCGTGTTTTCTGGGAGGGCAGGCCATTCGCGGGCCTCGGTCAAAATTTGAAGGTCGGTGTAGAATGGTCGAACGGTCGAGCTTAACTCGTCCAAGAGTAAGTTGGGTGGAATGACTGCATTTTGAAGAGCCAGAGACGCCTTGAGGACAGCGGCCAGTCCAGCTGTACCTTCGGTGTGCCCAATCACTGTTTTGATTGATCCGACGTACAAAGGGTCCTCATCATCACTCTTTCTCTCATAGTTGGCGGTTGATCCGAAGAATGCGGTGCTGATGGCCTCGGCCTCGACCGGGTCGCCCGCCGGAGTTCCTATCCATGTTAGCAGGTCATAAATGTGTCGGTTAGATCCTGTTTGACTCACCAGTTCCATGAGCCTCGAAATACTGCGGCCTGTCTGTATTTTTGGAAAGATCAAGCCCAGCTCGGGCGTATGTTGTCCGAATAAGGTCTGCCTGGGCCATCGGGTTGGGCATCGTGATTCCTTTCGTACGGCCGTCCTGATTGGCACCGGTCTCCCTAACAATGCATTCGATGTGATCACCATCGGCCAGCGCGGCAGATAATGGCTTTAAAATGACTGCGGCAATACCATCACCTCGTGCGTATCCATTGGCACCTTTGTCCCACATTCGTGAGCGACCAGTTGAAGAAAGCATCTTCAGCTTGCTCTCTGCGATGTACTGTTCGGGTCCCAGCAACAGATTTGTTCCCGCAGCCACCGCTACGGTGGTCTCACCGCTGCGGAGACTCTGCACAGCTTGGTGGAGTGCGATCAGGCTCGAGGAACATGCTGTGTCGATTGTCATCGATGGCCCACGCCAATCGAAAAAGTAGGAGATTCGGTTAGACAGAATGCTTCGCGCAGTGCCGGACGCGAAGTAGGTGGGGAAATTTTGGACATCTCGACCAAGCATGTCCGCGTAGTCGTTTGTCATGAGCCCGACATAGACACCGGTGTCAGACCCCTGAAGACTCTCCATGGGGATTCCGGCCCCTTCGAGACCCTCATAGACAGTCTCGAGCAGCAATCTTTGTTGGGGGTCGATGGAGTTTGCCTCCACTGGTTTCGTTCCAAAGAACTGAGCGTCAAACAAGCGATGATCATCTGACAACAGATAAGAGTGTCGAACATTTGTTGTGCCATGGTGGAGTCCGTCGGGGTGGTAAAAGGCCTTCGTGCTGAACCGGCTGTCTGGGATCTCACTAAGAACATCACGAGGGGCTTTGAGCAGCTCCCACAGCTTGGATGGGGTGGTTGCATCACCGGGAAAGCGGCAGGCGCTTCCCACGATGGCAATGGGCTCCCCAACTTTCTCACTAGCACCCGTCATAGTGTGTTGCGGGTTTCACTTGCTGTTCAAGATCTTGTACGACGAATTTGCAATTCGATTTGCAGTACAACCTCTCGAGGGTATCAATTTTGAGCCGTCGGGACGAGTAATGCTCCGCACGATTCGAATTCCTGCGCTGAGAGGGACGGGCAGCGGTACATATCAATGAGCCGAGGCTCGCATTGATGCTCAATATAGGTCAGTTCGGACATCTTGTCTCGGATCAGCTTATCATTGTATTCAGCTGCTTCCGAGTCCGAAGCCATCTCGGCGTTGAGGCGTGAAACGGAGCAAATCATCGCATTCGCGTGGAATCCACCGCGTGTTGACCAAGTGCGCAAAATTGCATCTCGGTCGGTCCCTGCTTTGTGTGACCATCAACATTTTGAATATTTCAAGAGTTGAAGACAATCAACTCCCATGGCTCCGGCGCCGAAGATGCGCGTCCACCAGGGGTTCCCGTGCTGGCTAGTTTGAATCTCAAGTCCGAATCCGAGTCCGATGCCGCGTGCCTCTGGGATTTTGCCACTCGTCTTGCAGTAGGTGAACACATGATTGGGGAGGGCGATGGTATGTTCTTGAGCACTAGCGGTGTGTCACTGGCCAGGCGCGTGGCTCTCGTTCCACGCGCGGCCGGGGTTGCTTGGGAACACTGATTCCCTTCTCAGGGAGGCTCTAGCTAGGCCCTTATTTACGACTCACTTACTACATATGAGTTGCAGATCAGCCAAAACTATCTTCACGAGAACTTGACTCGCCGAGTCATGGCAACGGCAGCGGAATTTTCGATCATTGTGTCCACGGGTTTCGGGGCCTTCCCATTGTCATCATTTGGACATCCAAAGAGATATGCTAGTCTCGGTGGCCAGGCTAAGAGATTTTTCGGGTAGAAGCAGCGTGTAAAATGCAAACTAAATGATGAATTTGGCTATCTTCGAGCTTCCGTCGGACCTGACCCAGGTATGGAGTACGGAGTGAACTGAGGACTGTCAAAACAGACAGGTGTTTGCATGTGGGGTTTGCACTGTTTGCGATGTTTGTTTCCCGCGGGAAGGAACCGTGGAATTCCCGTCAACCGGTAATTGTGATTGTAACTGTATTGTAACCGCTCAGGTGTACGGAGTACGCATTCCAATTTTACGCTTCTCATTTAAGGTTCACGATCCTTGGAAACCAGAGCACGACCTTGGAGCTCAGAGATATGACAATACGATACCCGACATTAATGTGTTGGAGGCTAAGTGCCGGGAGCTAAGCTTGGAACCTTGGAACCTTGAAATCCCACTCGGTAGCTACAGTAGACGAACCTTGGAACCCAAAGACCTTGGGAAGACCTCAGGTGCCCAGTGATACAGAAACCTTTCAAGGTGAGATACTAGATCTGAGGGGGGGAAGATTATACTCATGTGCTACCTAGTACCTGAGGCTGACTGAAATTTAGATGATATGGCATTCCAAGCTAATCAATATATATATTCGTGGATGGCGTCGACGTCTGGATCCCCCAAAATTTGGAAACAGTTCGAACTAATAGATGTAGACAAATTCGTCGTTCTCCCGATCAGTAAGATCCTGGAATGCATTATCGCCAACAGGGACTGGATCGATGGAAGCGTCCTCCAAGTTATTTTCTTGCATTTCGTGGTAATGCGTCTGCATGGAGTGGTCCACGATCTCCGCTCTCTTGCCATTTCGCACTCGGAGTTGGGCTTGTTGTTTGTTAAGAAACCACAGGTTGACCCATTGAAGGAGTACCACAGCAGCTAATGTGCTGAAAATCCCAAGACATGCGCGCAGGCCCGGGTGATAGGATGGCTTGTCCTTCTCGTTGAAGAGCAACGGCCCAATGATGTTACCAGCTGAACTGGCAGCGTTGTACAAACTCATGATGACCGATTTCTTGGTGGTGCCTGCGGTATTGCCGATAATCCAGGTAACAATCAAAGGGTTGCCTCCGAACAAGAATGCCAGTAGGTAGTAGCCAGCGAGAAGCTCGCTCTGAACCGACTTGGTTCGCGCCACGGCATAAAGAATGGAGAGACCTGCGATGACGGGCAACATGAATGCCGCGATGATAGCTCCCTTGAGGCGTGCTGTCTGGGCAAGATAACTCGCCAATAGAATGATGAGGAATTGTAAGGCACCGAATGGCATGGTGAGCAGGGTGGTTCTGTATTTGTCGTAGCCGAGCCCACTGAGAATCAACGGACCGAAAATGTTGGTGACACTGGCGCCAATGTTGAGGAGCATCGCCATTCCAATCCAAAGATATGTTTTTGGCTCCAGAGAAGCCTCGAGGACATGACTGATCTTGAACTCAGTGTTTCCCGTTCCAGTCTGATTGGCTCGAAGACGCTCGATTCCTTGGGCCCGCTCAGCCTCGGTGAGGAATCGCGCAGTTGAGATGTCGTTATCCAGACGCCAGTAGACGATGGGGGAGGATGCCACGGTGATCAAGCCGACGACCAGGAAGATACTGCGCACCAGACCTCGGTTAGCAACTCATTCCCCAGAGTCCTGTGGTCTCAGTACATACATCTGCCATGACTTCAATACATCCGACTCGATCTGTGCCAGTCCATAGGACAATGCAGCAGCGACGATGGTGGCGAGGCCATTCGTGCTGTACCAGGCTGCAATCCTGATCGGCTGCTCCGCGCGTCGGTACCACTGACTGGTGATCACACCAAAGAGTGGCAGACAGCCCGCTTCAAACAAGCCGAGGAAAAAGCGGGCTGCCATCAAGGTGCTGAAGTTGTGGCACGCCGCCATGCAGGTCTGCGCGATTCCCCACCCCAGGCACAGAGCTGGCATCAAAATGCGGTGGGGAACCTTGACAATGAGATAAGAGGAGAAGGGCTGCCATGCGAGTTGCGCAATGGGACTGATGGATCCGACCAGGGAATATTCGTTGCCGGTGAGGCCTGTGTCAGTCTGTAGGCCGAAGGTCGCCCCGTAGCCCAAGACTGTTTTGTCGAGGATCTGCAGGAAGTAAACCCATGCCAGCACGACAAGAATCGTCCGATCGGTCTTGCGACAGATCCTCTTGCTTTCGTCTTCGGTTAATGGAACCCGCTCGATACCACTGGTATCTGTGAGCTTGTTTCGGGTTGCTTCGTCGTGGATAACGTCTGGCTTCGACATGGTTGAGGTGGATGATCAGGCTTTCCGCCCTTCCAGCTCTCCAGGTATATGTATGGGGTCGTCCCCCACGCCCCGCGTCATGCAACTGCTTCCCCGGTATTTTTCCCCCACGTCTCCGCACTCTGAAGCTCGATCGTCTGGAGAGCCAAGACCTTTAGCGAAACAGCCTTGCCCTAAGCTTCTTAGTGCCGCTCGGCAGTGTCCAATCACCGACGATCCTCGTCAACTTCTCGGTCTCCGGCCACTCAGGAATCGGGGTGGAGATCCCTTTCCGGGAAACCCGTGATTACCGAGGCAAACCGAAACTCGGCGTCGTGGGGGTTCTGCATTGTCCAGCAGGTTGTGATTCGACCTTCGGCATTCTTTGCTCGTCGGTGACTGGCATCGGCCTTTGAGTCAAGCGATGACCCTCTGCACCGAAACGGTGATTGGCCGAGCCCTCGTGAAATGCACCCCCATGAGGTGATCTGACTTCCACCAGATTTACATATGAGGCCACCGCTACATGGGTTGATCTCGTCATTCTAGCCGAGTTCTGAAACAGCTTTGCGAGGCATGCTCAGGCGCTGGAGCCCCTGGACTTCACAAGCTGTGGGATGTCCCCCCACACTGCGGCCCCCACGTGAAGTCACATCTCGCTACATCCTTACATTGAGATATTGCTTTCGCTGGGGATTCTTGGAAATATTGAATCGCAACTTCAATCAAGAATGCGACCGTGAAAACTTGAACCGACATGTGATTCTTGCATAAAACCCGGTTTAGTAGAGATTCCTCACTCTTTGAGCGCATCATGACCCCAATTTTTGAGCGAGCGATAGCTCTTGCTGTCGGTGTCTAACTTGGCTTGTCCCTCCTGTGCCAGGTGGCGCTTGCAATATGACACCACTCGGCGCATGTGGTCAATGTCTTGATCCCGGTAGTCCGATGGATTTTCCGACGGATTATGCTCGAGGATATCGACGATTTTCCGTCCACTGTTGGGGATCGGACGTGATTAGCATCATTTGCACCGAAGGCGCCCGGGGATGCTGACTCGCCTTTCGTGGCCAACGGTCTCGCCGGACTCATTGTTCCACCCAGATGATGTCGATTGCTCCTGTTGGAGCCATTCCCGAAGCTCCGTCGGAGTCATATTCACGATGCCATTGAACTCACTAAATTGTTGTCAGCGACTCTGTTTTTCGAGGGCCGTGGAACGTACTCAATGACGGTTTCTCTGCTTTTGACCATGTTGGATTGAGATTCTGAGAGGTCCGAACGATTGCGGGTGAGAAGAAAGGATGTGAAGTCAACGGTGCGCGGGTTTCCGCCACTTGAGCCGAAACGTCATCGATAGGTAATCACTTCCACCGGCCCCGGGGCTTCACAGTTAACACTTCACATGCAGGGACAAAGTGATCGAGACAGTTGCCAAGACAATCTCCGCGGAGATGGATGGTTCAAACTACAGTCTTATCTCGGCAAGATGCGTGGGCCGATAACTCCAGCCTCTGTGAGTTGCTGCTTGGCGGGATCGCCAGCCTATCCACAACCTTAATGGGTTATCTCGATCAGCACATAATCGATTCCCTGACATCCAGCCGATCATATCAAGATAAGCGGAGTATATATCGGGTGTTCATCGTCCTGCTGGCTCAACTGCCCCTTGTTGGCACAATAACATCCTTGACCAAAGTCGACCGAAACATAGCCACGATGCACTCGATGACCCTCGGTGCCCAAGAGGTGACGGAGATCCTTGCGACCGTCGGGGCGCAAAAGGGCAACATGCGCCTGGACAAAATATTCTTGAGTGCTGTCTCGGCGGGCTGCCTATTGGCTTTTGCGTGCGGCACTGTCTTGAGTACCAATGCCACACCGTGGTTTCAAGAAAACGCACCTGGTCTGATGCGGACCATCAGCGCATTGGTCTTTCCGTATGGATTGTGTATGATTATTCTCACAGGGGCTGACCTATGCACGGGGTCATTCATGGTATGGCTGTCCATAACCTTGGAAGACCAAGGCAAATCAATTTGTCGTCAATAAGATTGGGCTAAAGACTTCCAGTTTACAACCATCGCAGCCCTTCATCGCCGTTTATCTTGGACTAAAATGCTGATCCACTGGGGAGTCACGTTCCTTGGCAATCTGGCAGGATCGCTATTCGTGGTGGCTATCATATTTGGATGTGAGACAAAACCTTCAAGTACTCGGTCACTCTGCTAACTGAAAAACACAGACGGGGATGTGTTCTCGGCAGACCCCTTTCGATCAGCGGTGATCTCTTTCGCGACAAAAAAGCAGGTCGCGCCCAGTTTTCACACTGTTTTCTTAAGAGGCATTGGCTGCAATTGGCTGGTGTGTCTGGCTTGCTTCTTCGGCTTCCAGGGCCAAGAGCTAGCATCTAAAGTGATTGGAATATGGGGGCCAACCTTTGCGTTCGTCTCTCTCGGGCTTGACCACGTTGTCGCGAACATGACATTCATCCCACTGGCAATTTGGGTTGGAGCGCCTGAAATCACAGTGAGCCTCTATATTTGGAAAGGCATCATTCCCACATTGTTGGGCAACATCATCGGTGGGGGGCTCTTCTGCGGTATGTGAGCCTTGACAACATACAGAATATGAACTAAAACAAAACACAGGAACATACTATTGGTACATGCAGCTCCTTGACATCAATACTTTGCCCTTATATGAGACCAGGAAAAAGGGAGATAGCTCGCCCGATTCGGTATCGCAGTGTGACGGAGTCGCCGTCAAATAATGTTTGAAACAACTTTCAACCTTGAAGTCACGCAAGTGAGCTCCAACCACAGCAAGGAGCAGTTCAATATCACAAAAAGATATCTAGGTATCTGCTTTCGGGTTCAATAATCAGACCAGGGGACCTGGGGCATTTCCCATCCTCGGAAGTCGTCAATATGCATTCAACCTTGGGTGTTCCTAGATTGTATATTTGCCTGACCCAGTGATAACTCTAGACTACCTACGGATGCTCATGGCTGTGTGCGCACGAATAATCAACATCAACGCTGGACCCTGCTGTAGGGTAGTATGTTTTATTAGTAATATAAGATTGAACTCAGGCTACAGAGCATGAAGTAGTCGCGACATTGTTGATACATCTTGCGTGATGTCAATGCCAAGGTGGACCCCGGAGATGCTTTCACTAGCCGACCAGCCGCGAAGGACATACACCTCGCATTGAGCCTATCCACCGCCGAGAGAAGACCAGAGTCGGGGACAAGGGAATGAAGTTGGCTTCTTGGAGCGAACTTGAATGCCCGAAAAGCAGCGTGGCGGCCTCAGAATTCACCACAGAAGCCTCAGGGATGTTATTGCAGTGGGCAGTACTATGAGTCACGTGACACACAAGGAGGAGTGAAGAGATATTGAACAGAAAGGTATTATATTTCACCAAACCTGCGGTGGTCTAGTTGGTCACACAGGGAGCCATATCTGCACCCTGACCTTCTAGATTGCCGATCACGGGTTCGATTCCCTGGGACCGGAAGTCGCTGGGCAGATGTTTCGCCATTTTCCCGGCTGGGATTGTGATATTTTTTTTTATCTGAAGCAGTGAGGCTCTGACGAATTTTAGTTTTTTTTTTTTTGGAACCACTTTTGATGCAGAAAGGCCCTCGATGAAAGAAGTGTCCGTTGGAGAGATATTGGAGAGAGATTGCAGTGTTCAGGCTCTGCGTGTACTGTATACTCCTGATGTTTTGGCGTTTCCCAAAGTAGCCCCACTAGCCCCACTTGGGACTAGTGTCCGGACCCACACCTGGGGAACCATGGAAGCAGAAGCGACGCAGCCGATCGTCGCGACAAGCCGTTGATGTGATCTTCTGTACTTGATGCAAATGCGGAGTCTGGCACATATAAATCACGATCGCCCTACCTATTTCAAATTGGTTCGCCGTGGAGAAATACGGTATACACTCATCATCACTGCGACACAGTATCAGAAACCTCCCTTCAAATTTTATCTAAAGATGGCACCAGGCATCCTAGAGACGGCGGACGTACCCCAACAGTTGGAAAGCCCAATCAAGCTATCTGTCTTCCCAGACGGCCTCAAAACATCCGGACAACACCCTCCCGTGTACTCACAGGTGCGACCTTACGAAGATTTCCCTGTGATTCACACTGGGCCCACAGTCTGGAAGGCTGAGGACTATCGAGAGAACCCAGAACTCTGGACGCACCGTTTCAGTCCAGAGGAGATCGAGGAAATTAGCTCTGCCTCGGATGAATTCATACAGAAAGGCACGCCCTTGACCGGTATTTCGAAGGTATGAAATATGAGGAAAAATTTGGGATCGCACGCACTATTCTGACATCTCTCTAGACAAACTTCTTGCTTCCACTTCTTTCCAAGCGACTGGAAGAGCTTCGCAAGGATCTCATCGACGGAAAGGGATTCTTCCTCTTCAGAGGTCTTCCTGTTCGAGAATGGAACCTGCAGAAATGTGCCACCGCATATATGGGACTTGGTACCTACTTGGGATATTTCGTTAGTCAAAACGGACGGGGCCACGTTCTTGGCCATGTTAAAGATCTAGGCGAAGATCCCACAAAGACTGACAGAGTTCGAATCTACCGAACTAACGCCCGGTACGAGGACGGAAGAACCCCATGAGCGCAGAAGCGCAGAAGATCATTGCTAACAAACTGCCTAGTCAGTACTTCCATACCGATGGAGCTGATATTGTCGGGCTTCTTTGCATTGCAAAGTCATTGTCTGGAGGGGAGTCCGACATTGCATCTACGCACCATGTGTTTAATGTGCTCCAGGAAAGACACCCCGATGTTGCAAAGACCTTGTGCGAGCCAAATTGGTACTTCGATCGCAAGGGTGAAGTTTCAGAGGGCGAAGAACACTGGATCAAAGGCAGCATCTTCTACCTTGAACATGAGGACGCTGGTTCGGAGCCCCGGGTATATGCAAAGTTTGACCCGATGAACGTAACATCACTGGCTCGATTCAACTCAGGACCAGATGCACGCATTCCTCCCCTGTCAGATGAGCAGAAACATGCTCTGGATGTGTTTGAGAAGACCTGCGCCGAGCTATCACTGCACATGATTCTGGCCCCTGGCGACATTCAATTCCTGAGCAATGCGCAGGTTTTCCACGCGCGCACTGCCTACACAGATCACCCCCCCGGAGCAGTTGATGAGGATGGGCACCCTGCTCGCCGGCGGCACCTGATGCGGCTCTGGCTCGCGGCTCCCGAGTCTGAGGGAGGATGGAGACTACCCTACCATGACACACTGGAAAAGAAACGCGGTGGTATTCAAGTGAATGATACACCGCCAGTTTGTCCACTGGATGCCGAGTAAAGACAAGTTTGGGATATTATCTGACCGACAATAAGTTTGATCAACGCACGCTAATTCTTCATCAATCATCTGAATTAAATTGTCCTAAATATATTGGAGTGACTTGGGCAATATTGATGTTCAGAGGTCGAAGCAGACGTATGAATCAAGAATATTCACCATTAGCGTTCATGAAACCAAGGACACTTCCGGCAAACGAAGGTATAGGCGAGACCGGGGCCGATGTAGTTAATTATGAGGAAAAGGAAACACGGGCAGCCACGATTCCACTTGCGAGGTGGTGTTTCCTCCAGCCCAGGGGAGGAGACCGGCACCCTCGGTTCCTGATCCAACTGCCGTGTCTGAGGGCTGCCAAGCCCAGCCCAAATCCGACATGAACAAGGTTTGTAGCTCTTCCAGACTGGCCTGTCCGAGGCTTTGCTCGATACAAGTGTCCCCAGGCCCTGGCTTGTTGGATGCTTCACAAGATGGGGGGTCGAAACCATCACTCTGATCATGACGAATACTACTGGGCGCGGAGGAGGTGCGAACCGTTTCTGGGGCGTGTCGTTCCGGAATAGACTTTCGGGCCATGCGGAAGATGGTTAACGGATTGAGCACGTAATCCGGAGCACTTTGTACTGGAGGCTCCAAAGAGAGTTCACTGTGGTGATGTGTGAGCGAACCACTCAGGCTATTGAGCTGTAGTCCTTACCTTGGATCCGCAGCCTGATTTGGCTGATATGGGTCATCTGGAATGATGTTCTGTCGGACTATCTCCGACTCAATACCGGACCTATCAAGCATCGTTTCTGCCGCCGAGCACTGAATGAGAAGGGTAAATGAGCAACTCTAGAGCCCACAGAGCCCGAGGGCTGGATGAGAAAGTTTGACTAACCAATGAGTTTGCAATAGAATTGAGGGATCCCATCAACCTGAGTCCTTTGATATTGTCTCGAAGCAGGGGAATCGTTGATACTATCAATGATTTTGTGGATTCCGATTCCGGATCGAGGATCTGAGTCAAGTGGTATATCATGATACGACAGCTGTCATAAAGGATAGTTGGAAGCCAGGAGTCCGCCAACATGCGGGGTCCATGGCGGGCAGTCTCTCCTATAATACTCGCCAAAGACCGGGCGGCATCAAAAAGAACCTGCTGGAGGTGGCGAAGAAAATGCCGCTGCTCCGGCGGAAAGTCAAAGGCTGCGCGGAGCTTGTAGAGGGCCGGTGCTCCAAGCCGATACAAATCGCATATGGTCTGATAGTGGGCACAATGCAGCAAGCAAAGGGCGCCTAGTTGTGACGTATCTTTGCGGATGTAGACTGCTGCCTGTGTAAATTGCAGGCTTGGGGGCAATGACGCATACCACGCCCTACAGTCAGAGTCTAAAGCTGAAAATTCGGACTTGGGATCCCAAGGCACGATGGCATCTCCAAGATGTTTGATATACCTGCTCGAATTCAAAGGTTTAGTTCACGGAATTAAGAAAATGGACGGGAACATCTGAAGTAACGCATACCTGAGAACCCTTTTCCGGATTGAGATGTGCCGGACGAAATATGCCATCATGCCCATGTTGGGCAACAGAGCATGGGGTTCAAAGTGTCCAGGGAGTATCTTCAGCCAACTCCCCGGGGAAAGGGTTTCTGTAAGACAGGGTAATTGTTGAGTGAAGTTGCGCTCGTTACAAGGAAGCTGAATCTTGATATCTCTTTCATCCATGAGGGTGAGTTGGTCAACTCCGCTGCCAACGAGGGCGTCCATGACATAACAACTCCACATCAAACGTCTACGAGACTCCTTTTCAGTGACAGAAAGCCCCTCAACGTCGTCACGACATAGAATGTCAGTGTTGTATTCAAGGTTGATTTGCAATGCTTGCGTCATACGGGTGGTGATCCCACTCAACATGAACGCATTTGCAAAATGTCCTAGACGGACTGCATAGTCATGCAGTAACACAGCTGCCTTGAATATATTCAGATATGATTCATGAGACCAAAACGGTTAGGTCACGGAGAACGCACCATCAAGTTTTCGATTGTCACCGTGTCTAACGCTTCAAGGATAAGCCGTTGGGTTACTCTAGCCCATTGCTTGCCCGCAAACAACACAGTCCTCGGGGGGAGAGCTTGGACACTCTCACTATAGTTCAGAGCAAAGAATCTATCACAGACCGAGTGAGCTGTTGAGCATGAATAAAAGGAACATCTCTCAGGGCTTACTGAGCTCCAAGGGCACACATAATATGCAAGAGAGCATGGCTCTGATAGTCCTGAGACAATTTGCCGTCCAGTGTTTGGAGAAATGTCGGTTTGTGAATGAACGTGAAGGCACGAAGGGGATGAATGTTGTTGAAATATTCATCAACTAAAGTCCTGATCCTGGGTGGTGAAGGAAGGTGCGGCGTAGCTAACCTGTGACCCTGTAAGCATTTTTGGAGGTAGAATCGACCCCGAAGAAACCAACCAGTCCAGTGAGGATGGCAGCAACTCCGAATTTTCAACGAGAAGACATGGCTGCTGTTGCTGCGGCTGTGGCGGAGGCGAAGCGTCCGCTAATCCCAGCAAATTATCTTGACTGGATTTTCTTTGCTCCGAAGATCGAGCTGGCGAAGAAGTCACGGATGGAGAGAACTCTGGTTCGTTTGTGGCCCCTATATTGATCTTTCGCACCCAAGTAGGCTGTGATGACTCTGCGTAAACGCATCGTGCCTCTTTGTCTCGGCATCTCTGACATGTTGGTCGCTCCCCAGAACATTTGGTCTTTGAGGCCCGACAGCCGGTGCAAGACCTATAAGTTCGCTTTCTCTTCGAACGGTCGGAAGAGCTCGCATCACCAGGTGCGGGTGGCCTCGGTGATGTCGTGTAGCCAGAGCAGACTAGTCGCAAGCGCGAACAATTGTCGCATTTGCCCGGCTTTTCGTCACACTTGACCTGTGCAATAACCGTGTTAATTCGATTACATCCGCATGATGCAAGTGCCCGGAGTATCTCACTTTACGAGCCCGACAAGTGCGACAGCCTGATGGGTCAGCAAAATTTACTACTGCATCTCGATGTCACTTACCAAAACGCGATCGTGATGTTTTGCTACCTCCCATTATGACAGATTGTGTCCAGAAAAAAGCCATAGAAGCATGGGCCGGAGTATCGGCGGATGGTCGGCTAATGTTATGGCGGGATGCGCATGCTGAATGACGCGAAGCGGAGAAAGTGGGGATTGCCAGGCACAGGGTCGTGCGTTGCAATAGCTAGCCCGCCATTGGGGATGTAGGAATATCCCCGCGTCCGAGGAATTCAATCCGAGGAATTCAGAGTCGCAACGACGTGTTGGTGGATTTGCGAACGTTACTTCCGAGGTGAAATCCGTACTTATCAACACCGAAAGCTGGAGGTTGGAGCCCAATGTGGTTAGAAGTCCGTGAACTTGCTTGAATGGACATAGTTCACCAGCGGGTCGAGAATTGACGGGCTTCGAAGGAATATCTTGCAAAGGTGTAGACAACCAAGGTCGCTGAAAGGACTCGCCGGGGCCAAAGGGGGAAATTGATGAGGAGTTGTATACTGCCCCTCAATCCATACCGCCCGCCACACCGTTTTGGCCCCCATTTGAGAATTTCACTGACTCTCTTCATTTCGTAATTCGAGGTTGCTCACTTGGCCACAGGAATTTTGTTACTTGATGTCGACATGGGCTCAAAGACTGCGGATGATGAGAGCCAGGGAGGTGGAAGTATGTCAAATCCACATCCAGCCTCACAGGCACGTGAAGTCTATAGCTAAACTTTGACAGACGCTCCTCCCAGCTCTTCCCAAATCAATGCCACCGGCGGAGAACCTCGGGGTGTCCACCTCTCCCGGGACGGTGACGGATCCCTCGGCGATGATGGCGGCGATGATGACCCCGATGGCGACGATACGGCCGGAGCTGTTACCTTGTCGATGAAGCAGGGCTCTGACCCAGCGTCTCTTCCAAAGAAGAAAAAACGCAGAAAGACCAAGAAGAAGTCATTGGTTCACCCCGGAAACCAATCCTCGCCCCCTAGAATCCCGCTCAAGGATCTTTTCATGGGGGGCAAGTATCCACAGGGCGAGCTGCAAAGTTATGAGTCCCCAGTTGAGAATACCGCTCGCGTTACTGCTGAAGAATCTCGGTCCAAGTCCCGGCATCACCTAGAAGATGACAGCTTCTTGGACGACTACCGTAAGGCAGCTGAGGTGCACCGTCAGGTCCGACGCTGGACTCAAGACGTGGTTCGCCCGGGCCAGTCCCTCACGGATATCGCAGTCGGAATTGAGGACGGTGTAAGAGCACTGCTCGACAACTCTGGACTAGCTCCTGGCGACGGTCTCGTTTCCGGACTCGGATTCCCCACTGGGCTTTCCTTGAACAATTGCGTGGCACACTACACGCCCAATCCTGGCCAGAAGGACACAATTTTGAGCTCCACGGATGTCATGAAAGTTGACTTCGGGGTCCATATCAACGGTTGGATTGTTGATAGTGCCTTCACCATGTCGTTCGATCCAACCTATGACAATCTGCTTGCTGCCGTCAAAGACGCAACCAATACCGGGATCAAGGTATGCGAGTTGATTCATGTCTGGATTCGTGGCTAACTTTACTAGAACGCCGGGATTGATGTTCGCATTAGCGACGTCAGCGCTGCAATTCAAGAGGCCATGGAAAGCTACGAAGTGGATATCAATGGCCGAACGATTCCTGTCAAGGCGGTCCGTGATATCAGCGGACACAACATCGACCAATATCGAATCCACGCTGGCAAGTCCGTGCCTTTCATCAAAAACTCGGACAATACAAAGATGGAGGAAGGCGAGATTTTCGCGATCGAGACATTCGGGACGACTGGTCGTGGTTATCTGAGGGACGGGGTACGTTTGTCAAATTCTCCAAGCCCCTTGAGCCCACTGACACATGCATGCCTTTAGCCTGGAGTCTATGGGTATGGAAAAAACCCACATGCCCCCAAGAAGATTCAGACGCACCTTGCTTCTGCCAAGGCACTCTACAAGACGATCAACGAAAACTTCGGCACAATTGTTTTCTGTCGCAGATATCTTGAGCGACTTGGAGTCAATCGTTACTTGGCGGGCGTAAGTCACCATGATCCCCGCTCCTGTTTGATATGCTCATTGTGAATAGATGAACCACCTTGCAGCCAATGATGTTGTCGAGGTCTACCGACCTCTGATGGATGTTGAAGGGTCATACTCTGCGCAATTCGAACATGTATGTGTATAGAATCTCTGCCGGGACTTATTGCTAATGTCTTGATTATCAGACCATTCTTCTCAGGGAATCATGCAAAGAGGTGATCAGTCGCGGAAATGACTATTGAACTCTGTGCAAGGCATTTTCGGGATTTGGGATGAGATGACCTCGTCCTCAAAAATCCGTTTTTCTTTCATTGTATTTTGACAAAGGGTGCGAGGCCATTCAACATGATCGCCCTTTCACAGTCTTTACCTATGAAGTGTTCCGGCAAATGCCCAATCTAATATGGGCCGAGTCAGCCTTCCATTCCATGATGAAAATGTTGTGTCTTGTTGCGAGCAAACGGCCAGTACATGGATATATCTGTTGTTTTTGTCTGGCTTCGACCCCGGTTTCGATGAGTAGAGTCTCGTAGAAATTCACAGGAATAAAACGTCTAAACTGTATGTAGCCTTACAAGGCTGTGTGGAATAGACCCTCGAAGCGAATGAGTGCCTAGACTTCCGCACCAGCCCAGCGCGGGGAGGGCTGGATTTTCGGCCGGTCCTCGGGCCCAGCAGTGGGCTCTTCGGCGCCATTGGGCCCTGAACGTTACAAACACGCGAAATGTTTGCATTTTCATAAATAATGTAAGTGATGGGCGAGATTTCTGACCCACGGCGCCATAATAGGAAACAAAAGCTGATTCATAAAAGAGCATGTAACCTTGAAATTACTTGCTTGCCTCCAACCGGAGATCTGAGACCAGTAATATGTCTGCGACTTAGGCCGGTGCCTCAGGCGAGATATCGGTGTTGTTTCTCTACTACGCTTGGTAATTCTGGACCTCGACCGGGGAACGTCGAGAAGGTGTCCTGTTGGCTGAGCCTCGAAGAATTTGAACAAACTTCGGGATAGGCCCGACTTCCCGATTTCTTTCAATTGAAAATTACATGTTTTACCCCACTCAGCTCGGGGTCCCTGACACCTGTGCGCGATCTCATAGACCCACATTGACCCCAGATGTTGCCCGATAGCTGGCATTGGGAATCTGTGAGCTGTCAGTGTATTTCCCGGTCAGAAATCAGGACCTGTTTGACAGGGAAAGCGGTGTTGTAGTAGGTTGAGGAAGATGGAGCATGGAGAATGTTGTTCCTGCCTGACTGAGAGGTCAGGTAGTTGGATGTACTTAGTGGGGAGATCTCTTCCTTACTTTCTTCTTCTTCTTTCTTCTTCATCTTCGATAAATTCGTCAAATTGGACCTACGTTTTAGTAAACCCTGCCACATCACATTTGGCATAGCTCAATCGGGAAAACTATGTAGCCGCGGGTTTTGGGGCCCGCGGCGGATTGCGGGTTAGTCGAGTCTGCCCATCGTGTTTGTGGGGTTGGGTTGCGAGTTCGGGTTGCGGATTAATATATCTAATTGTCAGGGCACACGCGTGGGACTGAAGTATTGGGTTGGACTGGACTGGTGCAACCAGGAAGGGCATTTCATAGTGGAAACTCTAGTGTGATATCCTACCAGGATATCACAAGTGGTTTTTTTTTGGAAGACTTTGCACACGGAAATGGTCCAGAGCCCATTGCCCTGACACTCACCCATTCGCGAGTTCTGGCGCAGATTACGTCTAACCGGCTATCGAGCTACGAAGTATACATTACATCAAGGGGGAGACTCCACAATATCATGCCAATTCCACTTCGTCAGGTTTTGTCGCTGTAAGAAAAATCCTGACTTTCCAGAGAATCTCAGTAATCGGTAATCATACTCCTCAAGTCAAATTACCCGTCCACTTCGGTAGTATTCCTCCTCTTACAAAAAGTTAATAGCTACACTCGCCAAAAAGCCGTTCATTACACTCGAGGAAGGAAAAGGTACGTGGATAAGGTGTTAGATAGGGCTCAACTTACGTCGTTTTGTGCAGGTTGAACACTGGTCCTGGCGGGACGTCTTAAAGTTGGCGCAATGTGGATTTTCACAAGTGTCTAGAGGGTAGCGCAGATTAGTACGACTGAATGTGTGGAAGACACGGCCCATAACTTGTTTAACTTTTTATTTGTTCATAAAAGCATAGAAAGGGACCTTGACCGAGCAGTCTGTGGGTTTGTTCAGGATTTATCACTTACGCTGGAAGCAGAAATTCGAATCTTTCGTCAATTTTCCATCTGCATATAATTGCGATCTCGACCTTGGGCAACCTTGCTGCCCACAGGGGTTGGGTCTTCTCTTTTCGGGCTTTGAACTGGAACTTCCCATGATTCAGTGTACAGAGAAATGTTTAGAAAGAATAAAATTTCCATGGGCCTTGGAGGAGTACAGAGATACTTATAGTATAAGCTGGCTGGTTATGAAGTCAGAACGGGCGTGTTAACCTTGAAATAATCCCAAATATATCGCTTGCTAAAAAAGGCGTTGCTACCTTCCATACATACTTATGCTCTGTACTAAATTATATCAATGATTCTTGGGTCATGAGTACCCCCTTATCTTCGCCAAAGACACGTCAACGTCTCACGCGCACTGATTTCCGCTGCATGAGGCTATTCTAAGCAATCAAAGTAATTGTATGGCCGGGCCAAGAAATATATGTGTTCGCGTACGGTTGGCCAGTTTTTGATTACTGCGCGAATCCCCTACATCACCCAGAAAAATTGTGGCGTTTGTGGCGTTTTATGCCGCCGGAGCCCTCGGGCCCCGCACAACTGTTCTAGAAGTCCAGGATGATATTTATAGGTAGCAATATGCAGAGGCTCCTAGCTCACGCAATAATTTTGCTCGCCGCATCCAAATAGGCAGGTAAACGCAGATAATAGAACATTTAAAACAAGGCTAGCTGCTCATGAACAACTATAAATCCAGAAGGTACACAGACGGTCAGTCTGACATGGCAGAGCCAAGAATACTAGATTAAGCTGACAATGCTGACCACGGTCCACATCAAGTCTTAAATCGCTTCTAGTCGGTCGGTTTAAAACCCCTTTCTTTTGACCTCCGTTCTCACTATCATATTCCACATGCCTGAGTTGCCATCGCCGTTTCAGAATCACAAAATAGTGAGCTATTTCGTGTATGATCAGGGTCACAGCCCAAATCCAATCTTTAACCTCACCTGCCACTGCCTCAAATCGATTACATATCTGAATTGATGGATCCATGCCAGAAGATTTCATCATTGGAGGCTAGAAGTGACTTGTCGCAAGATTCCAATGACGCCGTTTCTGACGGCCAGGCTAGTTCTATGGACGACCTAGTCGCGCCCCTCATCAAATTTCCGGTGCCGGCGAATCCATACTGGCAATGTGTATGTTGAAGAAACTCTTGATCAAAACAACCTTATATTATGCTCACCCCTATTGAAATCTCCAGTGTATTTGCTACTCTGGCTGGTTCTACGTCAACAATGTCCATTTTTGCCCAGCTTGTAATCAGCCACGCTGTTCGGCCTGTCCACGTCGGAGAATGGCTTAAAGTGGAATGAAACAGTTGAATCTTGGAATTAATTTGGGGTTCTGATGAGGAAACACCCCCCCCAGCCTATTTTGACACCCCCTTTACCTATTCACACACCCCTATCCCATGGGTGGGTGGGATTTCGGCCCTGAAATCCCTAAGCGGGTCACTCTGTAGCCAACCAGCGACATTCAATACAGATCCACTATGGCCAAACCCCCCCCCCCCCCCCCCCCCCCCCCCCCCCCCCCCCCCCCGATCCCTCCAGAGGGAGGAGGCCGAACCCTTTGCCCCCTGGGAGGAAATCCGGCAATCTCTTTTCGAAAGTTTATATATAACTATCTAATCTACCCTCAGTTCGAATCTTAGAGCGATTCGACTATAGGAAAATAGTTAAAAAATTAAGTCAAAAGTGATGAATAGCTTAGGGGTTAGGGGTTAGGGGTTAGGGGTTAGGGGTTAGGGGTTAGGGGTTTAGGGGTTT